>CM031235.1:365400476-366030081 GCA_018340775.1 Taxus wallichiana var. yunnanensis | reverse complement strand
ACCCCAAATGATTTATCAATGTCCATTCAACCGGTGTTACATCCGCTTGATTCGCGATAACAGCCACGTACACTATCATTCATCCTCGGCCCGCCTCGCCGCATACGTCCACAACAACAAATAACCATTCAATCCATCAATCCCTAAAGGTTTTTTCTCACATTACTCGAAATTCTCGATGCAACTCGGGATCGGTTATAAATAACGTGCCAGGTTCGATGAATCCGATACCGGTTATCTCTAACCGATATCGGTCATTGTCAATTCCATACACCTTGCCTAAACAACCACCTACGATAATAAATTGATTGTTTATTCCTCTCTCAGTATACACAAACATACCCGAAACCCCGATTACCTACCCCATAACACTCACCTCACCTATAACCCTTGCTATCACGTTTTCTTTATCATATCTACCCACTTAATCTCCCTCCTCCTATTTACAAAATACGCAAACACCAAATTACAACCAAATTGTTTACCTCTTGGGCTCAGCAAGAACTTGCGGTGGAACTTGTCTTCCCTCTCGTCCATGCCTGCTGGATGCTTCTCCTCGTTCAGCCATGCTCACCACCCTCTTCAAATATAGCTTGGATTTCTGTCTTCTTGATCTCAGCCCACAATCACGTTACCTGTCTCTTTCCTCCTTATCACTCAAATCTCTCATGCAATTACTTGTCTCAGTCGTTAAAATAGCGTCGCATTCGCATATTTAACATCTTGCATGCCTCTCAAAATAAGAACTTCAGTTGCCACCTACGCTTTTCTATTTTTAGAAAAATCTCATTTTGGAATAACCGGTATCGGTTACCTAACCGATATCGGTCTATACTATACCGACATCGGTTAGCTAACCGACGTCGGTCACATACCCACCTTTTTCAAAACATAGTCCTTTTCTTTATTTTTTATCTAATTTTTGGAGGCGCCCGCCTCTTTTTCCTGCATACCAACACCGATAGCTATAATCTTTTCATCAAATCCACATCTCATTACGATTTCATCCATATCATCTATCCACATTACCAAAACAAACAAATCATCAACAAACGATATCAAAAACCATTAATCTATATACCATTTGGATCCAACTTAACAGCTACATACATACATTTTCATAAAATCAGTGACAAAACCTACAACATTTCATAATACAACATGTCAATTAAACTCATCATTTATATCTACATACATCCCATCCACAAAAGACATCAACATCATTAATATATAACACCATGTAAATCCAACTCATCATACATCAAATATCACAAACCATCGATGAAAACATTTAACGCATTTTTAAACACAAAGATGTGGATCAAAACATCATATCTATATATATATATACAAGGTTTCAAATATACAATGTGCCTGCGCCGGGGCCTTTGTGATCTCATAATACAACAAAGCCACGGTTGCAGCTGCAATAACCATCAAAAACCTCAACACGGCTCGCAGTCGGTCTCTCATATCAAAATGGACTCGGCTCACAAAGCCGTATCAATACAACCCGTACTCGGCTCGCAGGCCGGTATAATAAATACATGAATGAATCAATGAATAATATGTAGGCACGCAGGCCTCTATCAACACAACCGGTTCGCAGACCGGTGCCCATGTCCAATATACAAAAAGTGCAGGGACCCCTCAGCTCTCTCCACCTCCCTCTGCCTGTCTGCCTGCTGGTCCCTGTCCTGCCTCTCGCCTCCTGCCTGTGACGGACCCACCAGCTGTGGCTGCCCCTCCCTGAGACCTCTGGCTCCGAGAGGTCTCTGCTCTATGTGCCGCATAGGGCTGATAATCAGCCCGTACTCATCAAGAATATCCTGATAGTATCGGGCCTCCGCTCTAGCCTCCATGTAACGCTCTCGAGCCACCGTAGGTGCTGGGGCTGGTCCCCTGACACCTACTTACTAGTGCCCCCGTGCTCGTGCCGCTTTGGTGCATTGGTGGTGCTGTTGTGGGCTTGTGGTACTGCACTGCACTGCTCGGGGGGCCGGTCTGTGCCGTGGTGGTGGTACTGGGATCTGTACTCGTGCTCGGGCCGTGGCTGCATGCATTGCTGGTGGTGGTGCACTGCTTTTCAATGCACTGAGCTGGGCTAGCTGCCCCTGTAAAACACCTATTCGTGCTGTCAGTGGTAGCAAGCCGCCTTGCCTATACATAGCCGCACGACCCCTCGAGCTGATCTCGCTCTGCCATCACCACTGCGCTAAGTCTGGTGCGGCATTATTCTCATTGCTCTCTGACCAGCCCACCAAACCATATATGCTCCCGTACAGCCAGCATCATCTACAGTGTCATCTGTCGGCCTCTCCGCAACCCAATCTGGATCCACGGGCTGTGGTGCAGGTAGTGGGGCCTCTACATCATCCCTCCGGTACTGAGGGAAGCGAGGGGGCTCATCCTGTCGTAGCCCCATCTGCCTGCGTACCCTCTCCAGGGGTATCCTCTCATACTCTCCCGGCCTCCGTCCCGCTATCCAGAATGTGTACTGGATCCACTGCAACTATCCTCGGCTCCTCCACGGGGGTGATGACCTCTATATGGTCTCCATACAATATCTACCGCTGTCAGGCCCTCTAATAAATGCCTGTAGTAAGTAACGTCTCGCCCTGCAAGCACTGCTCGTGGCTGACCCACGACCCCCAACCACCTCTGAAAGCCGTATCTATATATGACCTGTGGCCCTGGCTGGGGTAATCCTACTAGTCTAATGCATATGATGTGCTCATATGCCCAACAGTGAAGCAAAAATGTCGAACAAATCCCAAATCGCGCCTCATCCTGGTGATAGCCCCACAGCTCTCTATATAACTCGCACTGTATATGGTGCCCAAGCATAACATGTGTGCTCCTCCACCATCTCATGTAGCACCCCCATCAGCGCCCGTGGAAAGCGGCCTCCCTCTGAGTCTGGGAGGGCGAAGCAGGTGATCCCGATCATCATCAACACGGCAAGCCGTGTCTCTTGTCGGTGCGCACACGTACATATCCCCATACCCGATACTCGCCGTGATATGTCAATAAGCGGCTACATCCCCAAAACTCAGTAGGATTCTGTCGCATGGCATGTCTCGCATCCACCGAAAGATCGCCTCTCCATCGATAGGTAATCGAAGGATGCGATACACATCCTCCAATGTGATGGTCATCTCTCCACGGGAGATGGAACACATTGTCGCGGATCCCATCTCTCGATGAGGGCAACCATCAAACTATGATCTCTCGCCGATCACTCAGATCATTTGGACTCCGCTGAGTCCCACCTCACGCATGATAGCCCGGTGTCTGCCAGGTGTAGACACATGTGGTCGCATCCGGCTCAACAGTGGGGGCATCCTGTCCCGCATCGTCAGCTGCTGACGTGCCTGCAAAACCAACCCACAACCTTAGCCCTACTCTTTATCACAACATCTACTTTACCCTCTATACCCCCTTTTATCCCCCCGACCACACCCCGACTCTCTAACACACCCCTCTACCCACCTACCTTCTCCACACCCCGACTCCCTAACACACCCCTCTACCCACCTATCTTCTCCAATATCCCACTCCCTTTTCACACCCAAACAAACAACCCCCACCATACTACCACACAACCAAAACGATACCCAAACAACCAAATCCAACAACCGACACAACCTAAATCATATCAAAACATCCCTATCCCACCCCAATCATACCAAAACACCAACTCAACTCAACCACACAACCCAAACCACGCCCACACACCCAAACCACATAAACAAAAAAAAACAAAAACAAAAACAAAAACAACCAAACCACAAAAACAAAAACAAAAACAAAAACAACCAAACCACAAAAACAAAACAAAAAACAAAAAACAAAACCGACGCCGGCCGATATACGACCGACGCCGGTCAAACACAAAGCACCGTGACCTGAAAATTTGTGACTGATGCCGGTCGGCTTAGCAATGCCGACATCGATCGTGTATTGTATTCCTCGGCCGAACCCCATGCGGCCCCCAACATACATTTTTTTCATTTTTCCCTCTCTACCCACCCAAACACCCTAAAACCTACCCACCCAAATTCTCGCCTCGACTTATTTCACCTATCTACCCTCTCCCTTTTTCAAATTATTTCCATTTTCTAATTATTTCCTAAAAACATGTACATTCCTACCCAAACCCCAAATCTAGCTTAATAACATCAAATGAACACAATGCAAGGTTTCGAACTTACCGGTACGACGACACGTCGTCGTGGTGGGATGGGTGGTGGTGGTCCAGCTGGTCCAGCTCCTCCTGCTCCTCCTGGCTATGCCATGGCTCCAAATGTCCTCTTCTGGGTCCTCAACCAATCAACTACTGCCTCCTCCTCACTCGGGCCCGCCAATCACCTCACTTCTCCACTCAACTAGTGCCACCTCAGCCAACAAATACACCAATATCAATATTCCACCTCAGACAACTTAATTTGGTTTCCAAATTGACAAAGTGACAATGACCGGCCGTATTTTTCTTTTTATAGGTTTTTAACATAGAACCGATACCGGTCAAATCGTGCCCTAAGGAACCGGCGTCGGTTATCTAACCGGTACCGGTCATAGATAACCGATATCGGTTTTGTCCTTTTTTACCCAACTTTTTGCCCTTATTCACTACTTTCCCTTTCCCACCACATTGCCTCTTTACCACATCGCCTATATGCTCCATTGCTCTTTAGCCATTTTTGACTTCACCGGCCCGACCCAAGGCCGCAACCAACCACTCCGGCCCGACCCAAGGCCGCACCCCAACCATTTGGCCCGACCCAAGGCCTCACCCTAACCATTCGGCCCGACCTTAGGCCGTCACCCAACCATTTGGCCCGACCCAAGGCCGCCACCCTAACAACTTGGCCTGACCCAAGGCCTCAACCTACCTATCCGGCCCGACCCAAGGCCTCACCCTAACCATTTGACCCGACCCAAGGCCTCAACCTACCTATCCGGCCCGACCCAAGGCCTCACCCTACCCATTTGGCCCGACCCAAGGCCGCAACCCAACAACTTGGCCTCGACCCCATGGCCGTATCACTTCAATACCTTACCCAACATCAACAACATACACTTTTATCCACCCATCATGTAGCTTTTTGTTCCATCGAGCTCACCTGTTCGTGTTTTAGCATGATTAGGGTCCCTGACTTGCTCTGCCGACCAACTTTGCCTAGACCTCGACCGTGACATTTATCTCAACCAAACCAACCATTTGGTACTGCCGAACATGCCTAAATGTTCCCGTACCTTACATTATATACCCTGGAGCTACTTCCTATGCCTTGGATACCAGGATTATATCACCCTTGTTTGGATAAACTATCGACCTTTGCCTATGCATTGCTGGTTTGCTCATCAAATCATGTACCCTAGTCGCATTATTGCATTTCAACGCGTCTGCTTCCTTGGACCTACCCCACCATCTCACCATCATCTCTACACCATTTACCCTTTATCAACCCTATCCCTGATTTCACGCGATCTCAATCTGTGCTAGATTTGAGGGGGATTACCTATACCCTTAACAGGGGAAACCACTTCATATTATTGTCCAGGCAGCTTTACAAAACAAGCTACACGACAATAAGGGGCTAATGTAGACACCAAATTTGTGTCTTACGACCCCTTGTGACCCGCATCTCATTTCGCAACCTAACCTCATCACCTAAACCTTACACAATTATTTATTAATTACCTTGTAATTGATAAATCCACATCACCTTACCTGCCACCTCATTTTGCCACCTCATCATGACCTAGTCCTAACCCTAAACTAACCTAATTAAGACCTATAACTTGGTCCACACCTACACCCATGACTAATGACCCCTTTCTCGCACCCAAAACCGACCTTCTAGTCACTTGACCAAGCCCGCAACTAATCTCTCGGGAGAAAAGCAGGGAAAGTGGGTGATTTTACTAAAAATAGCCTACTTTTTCCTAACCGATACCGGTTCCTACTCGACCGCCGTCGGTTACGTAACCGCCATCGGTTCCCTGTAAATGGGCTCCCAAACCAAAAACAAAGGTGGAAGGATTTTTGAATCAAGGGAGAGCATCAGGAGCGATCAAGAGAATCCGGATCTTTACTTGGCCGAGCAGAGACAAGTGAAGAGACAAGAAGAGTTTGCAGCAAAGGAGATCAAGCCCAAGACTGCAACTAGATACCAGAGCCCTGTGATACTCAGCTGATCATCGGGAGGGAGATATCTCATCTTCTGTGTGTCAGGCCATCCTACCTCAGTTCTACCTTTGTCATCAGAGTTCTTGGACCTGCATCTTCGTCAATAACTAGTAAGTTACATCTTGCATGTCCTTTTAATAATACTTCTTAGACTTTTGAATCATAGTCCTCACAAATCCATTCCTAGATCCACTACCCGGCAACATATTGCATCTAACTATCCTTCATCTACCTCTCATCATCTCATTACCTAATATCACCCATATACCAGCCTTACAAACAACACAGCTACCCTACAACAACAACCACTCCACAACACAACTAACCCACAGATCCTAGACCCTACCGATATCGGTTATCGGTGAACCGGATCGGTTATTGTGGTTTAAAACCGTAAATCAGCCTTTCTCCTACTGTTTCAACGAAGCAATTTAATTGATATTTTGACGCTTTTGGTGTTAATTCATATTAGCGGGAACTGACCACCTTCGAAAGGAAGTTTTATATTTCCTGGCCCAAGGCAGGTTCCTCATTTATTGTCTAATCAAAATCTTGTGGTCTTGTGTTCTTATTTGCAGTGTAGTCCTTCCAAGACAAAAAGGAGTTCTTCGATAACCTGATCTTTCTCTATGGTACGCTCACACCATCTCGACATTCAACGGGTATTCCTCCTAGCCCTAACCTTATCTCTGTTTCTAAAAGGAATGAAAGGATAGAAGTAACTCTATTCCCGTGGCTTCAAACATTCCGATTGAAACAACATCACCATGGAGGATGGAGGCAAGAGGAAGGAGGTGTTTTTACGACCTCTTCTTGTCGGGCACCATCGATGAGGCTGCAATATTTCTTTGGTGGCCATGCTTTTTAATTTGTGTTTGGTGTGTTTAATTTTAGCATGTGTGGTAGTAAGTAAAGAACAAATGGATAATTCCTGCTCATAGTTAGGAACATATTTTCCTATATTTCGGTCTCTTTTGTAAATTGTGGATGAGGAAACATATATGTTGTTATGAAAGTGGTTGGTGGTCCACTAGAAAACCAATTTGAGACTTTGTGAATCTCTTAGAAAATTACATACAAAGTGGTTAATGGCTCCACTAGAAAACCTGTTGGAGTTGATGGTACTCTTTGAAAACCATCGATTATAGAACATGAGCAGTACTTGACAGATAACTCACCCATGTTCACACTAAGGGGGTGAATGTTAGGAAATAAATGTTCATAGTGTGAACATATGGTTCAAATAATTGTATTAATTAATATTTAAATAAATCATAAGTGTGTACAAATAGTTGTCATGTAAAACTCATAGATATGGGTGTGGGAGTAAGACTAGGTAATAGAGGAGAGATTTGGGGATAAAAGATAAGACTTGTCTCCATGATTATAGGAGAAAGAAATTGTATAAAATGCCCTTCCTATTCAATAGAAATTACTCAATTATTTTCAATATTTTATTTGTCCCTATTTTTTTCCTATTTTCATGTGCTAATCTTAAATTGTTGTTACTAAATTTTATCATCAAATATGGAGTTTTTTATTAGATGCTAAAGAAGAGGAAGTGAAAAGAAGTGATGATGATGATGACCATAGGGTGATAGTGTATGTGTAGATATCAAATTTGTACATGTTGTTGATTTCAATTGTTGTTGATGTGTTGATGTGTGTGATGATGATGTGATTACCACTTCTCATAAGGATAGACTTGCAAAAGAGAAGAAAAAACAAGTAGTCAAATACATGTATATGATCAAAATGAGTAAAAAGTATGTAAATGTGAAAAATATGAAAAAGGAACATGTGCACTTGATCTATGATGAGAAAAGAGATAGAAAGGATCCTGAAGATGATGTAGAAGAATGAGTTTTTTGGGTGATCTCATGTCGGGCAACTTGACTGTGAGAGTTTTAGTGTGATCTCACGCCAAGAATGGAAGAAGTGTAGGGAGAAAAGTATGGTGTCATCCTCCAACCTTTAACTGCTTCCTAAATGTAGAACACCACTGTAGATGGTGTGTAAAAATATGATCCAGTTCGAACAATTCTGATCTAACACAAAATTAGAAAAAGGTGTAATGCATCCAAGATGGGTTAGGGGGCGCCAGGAACTACTATCCTGGTCTAGGCACTAGTGTCTGTGTTGTGATGAGGACCCAAGTCGTGATCTGGCCATTGTTGAGACCGATGATTATGTTGTATCGGTACTAAACTATTTTTTGTGGTGACTATAGAACATCAGTATGGGGTGACCGATTCTCTCGATAGTACCGTGAACTTCAAATCTCCATAACTCCTACTACCAAGCTTGAATTCTTGAGCTATTGGTCTTGTTGGAAAGATGCTAATGTAGGCCACATGTTAGAATTTTAGAAATAATATTTTAGGTAGGATTTGTTAGGTTAAATGGGGAAACATGACTTCAACCATTAATAAACAGATTCAGTCAACTCAACCACCCATATTTCATCATATTTAGTCTCTTTCCTTCTTCCACAAGCTAAGATGACATGAGGAGGTGGATCTAACTGCAATAGGAACATTTGTAGGAATTCATTGCTGGTTGTTATATTTTAAAATCTGAGTTTTCCTCACTTCCCTACTCTTATCTTTCTCTTTCTTCTATATATTCAAGAACACCACTCATTTCTAGAGGTTGGACCCTCTTGGTTTGCTAAGGGCATTGTTTAGAGCATTGTTTCTTTGTATTTTGAATTACAAGTCAAGATATGGATCTTTGAATATGGATATCTACCTCATAAACCATCAGAATTGACTTTGCATCACTTGGAAGAAATTAAATCTATTTTTTGGCTATTCTTTGCCCTAATTCATATTTTATTGCATCTTCCGACCTTTCCTTTGCACTTTGTTTGTTTGTTTTTGCATATCTTATTTCCCTTGTAGGTTTATTTTTTGTTGTGCTCCATGAAAGTGAGTGTGTGAGTGTTATTTCATTCTCGTGACACATTTTCCTACCATGACTATGCACATTTTCCCTTGTTTTCACTCACCTAGAGTGTTCATCCCCCTCTTTTGGTGTTATCACCTCCCCTTAGCTTAGGTCAATTTTTATGGATCTCCTTCTCACCCCCGGTCCCTCGAATCTTAAATTAGTGATAGGTAGCTGCATTTCCTCCCTAAGAGTAGTTTTATCAATAGGAATAGGTAAAGGAATCCGAACTTCTCTGGAGGTCTATGTTAAGTACAATTCCCAAAACTTGGAGACAACCCCATGTTTCCTTGAACCCTAGTTCATCTTGATCTAAGATGGGTGAAATTTTGAGATCTAACAATTATGAATTTACGATTATGGTTCACTTCATTATGATTGTGTTTTAAGGCATATTTGTATCATTGTTTAGAAGAAAAGCTTTCATTGTGATTGAAATTAAATTTGAAAACACAACTTTTTTTAAAGATATCGTTATGATCTAATTAATATTTAATGAAACTAGAAATAAAAACAACAAATACAACATAGTACTAAAAGAAGAAAGTATGTCAATATGATATATTTGTTCATCATAAATAAATAAGATGATGTATATAAGATTATAAATAAGAAATATTGGAAAACATACTATTGTCTTTTAATAGCAACAACTTACATGTTTACATTAATTACATTATTGTAAATAATATTATTTATAGTTATCCTAGTGGGAAATGTAATCATATGAGAAAAGTACGAAGGCACAAATCATCACATATTTGATAAAATGTCTATCCGGAAGTTTTCTGGTCTAGTCTAGAAGATCTTAGCCTAATACTACTATGTTCAGTAAGGAAAGTTGTGCAATAATGTCTGGAAGTGGTGAAGATGTCAATACCAATGTCTAATAGTGTCAATGTATAATTGGTCAACAGGCCCATTGGGTTGTGGGACCTGAGGATCACAACCAAAGACTCGTGGAGGTTGTGGTCCTTGTATGGTCATGCACATAATCAAACCTATTTAGGAGCAGTCCAATAATCATAGGCTTGATTAGCAAAATGTTTAGTGTGTTTAGTTGTTCTATTTTCTCAAAAAAATTTTGTAGGTGTGCGTAAAACTGTTAAACATAAACTTGTATCAATGTCAATTATCAATTCCAGCCCATTGGGTTGTGGGACCAAGGATCACAACTACATCTTTTTTCTTGTTGTGGACCATTGATGGTCATGCGGAATGAATTGAAATGATTTTAATAAGAAAACTAACTATCAAAGGAAATCTAATCTATGTTTTTGTTATTTTCATGATATATCGAGAAAAAAAATGAAAGCAAACTAATCTAATAAAAGTAAATGTTTTTGATCTTTTCTAGTTTTTTAAACAATGCGTCTAATCTAATAAACAAACTAAATACAAGTAATCAACCGATGTAGCTAATTACTTGTGTAGATATGTGAATCTAAACCTAAAACAAATAACCTAATTTAATCAAAACCCTTCAAACCCTACCTCAGAAGTGAAGAACAAATCATAACCCTAGAAGAGATATTGTTCCCCACAACTTCCTTGGTAATGTCAAAGAGAAACCTTCTAATGATTTGATCTACTTGTGATTTCCTAACTAACTGAAATGAACAATTTTACTACTCTATTTGATATGTAATTGAAACTAGTGATTTGAAATTGACAATTTGACAAATAAAGAAAACAAACACACAATTCCAACTTGGATAAGCAAGAGCTTTGGAAAATCTGGTTGTATATATATCTGTCCCCTCAGTTTGTTCCTTTCTTTCTCTTGAGTGTTCATATGAGTCCAAGGGATTGGGAATGCAAGAACAATGAAAGGGGAGGATGGCACTTGAGCAATGGAAACTTGAAGGTAGTCTGGATGCAATGCAAGTAGAAGAGAGATAACACAAGAGATCTGAGCTTGGCTATGTAATTCCTAGCAAGATTGTGGCAAAATACAATACAAGATACAAAAAATTCTCAGGCCTTTTGCTTGAACACAAGCATGGAATATATAAGAATTGGGGTTGGGATGTGCCTTCATGCACAAGGAAGAAGAGGTAGTTCCAACTAACTAAAGCACATGCAAAAATAGAAGAGGGAAGGAGAACCAAGCAATCAAAACTATTTTTAGACAATTTGGCTCATGGATGCATCCTAAAAGTGAAGTTAAGTGAATCATCATGTTAAAAACATGCATGATGGAATCTGAAAAAATCGGTCAGGACCGCCACCCCTAGGCAGGGGTGGTTTCAAACCCACCCGGGAAGGCGGTGGCGGTCCTAGCACTAAAGGCCAAAACATGCATAAAAAGAAGTAGGAAGCTGAAAAAAAGTGTGGGAAGGCTAAGTAAGGATGTCTAGGCTACAAATATACACTGTGAATGGGTTTTGGAGCTCGAACACCTTCTTGAAAGGACTTGAATCATCATTGGGGACTTTTGTAACCATTTTTTTAACAATGTAGCACATGTAATTTTGGGTGCATGTACATATTTTCCCCTCGGAGAAGCATCTTAGCCATGAAGAGGCGTAAAACATAGAGTCTGAGTATGGCATTCCCAAATGGGGAGTTAGAAGCTATACCTAACACACCCATGTGTCAAAATGTCACCATCCAAACTCCCGATACCTACAAGAGGAAAAGAAGACTCAAGTGCAGATAGATAAAATATCAAAAATAAACACTAAATTAAAATGACAAAGAGGACTTACCATTTGTGTGGGGATATAGAGATATACCTACACCAATGCTCCAACCTGTGAACACATACACTCAAAATGAGGTTAAAACATCATATATATATATATATATAATAAACTCATTTTTAATTCATTTGTGCATATTTGATTTGGTGAATTTGGAGCTCTGGACCCATGGTGACCATTTTCGATGAGAGTACAACCAAAAACCCATTACGAGATCATGATCATGCCTCCATGAGCGGGAGATCACCAACATGGTCTAAGGTTGGTTTTTTTTTCACTTTTCATTTTCATACCTAAAATGTAAAATGTTTGAAAAGTTTTCCTAGGGGGACTATTTTCAAAAAAAAAATGTCTTAAATGAGTCTCTAGGGGGGCCCATAGGGTAGTCTTTTGTTTTGTCCAAAATGGTCATTTTTGTGTTTTTGAGCATTTTTAGGGTTAAGGGTATTTTGAAAATCGGTTCAGGACCACCGCCCAAAGCAGGGTGGCGGTCACGGGACCACCCCCTACCAGGGGGGTGGTCTTGAAACTACACCACTTTTGGGCAGGTGGTTTTTTAAAAAATGACCAAAACATGTATGCATTAACTTGATTTTTTTTTTTTTTTGATGTTTTTCATGTTTTTGGTGAGCTTATCTTTTGATATACATTACTAACTTGCTCTTTTTCCATGTTTTGGTGAATGTAGAAGGAGGAGTACATCCATTGGAGTTTGTGAGAGGGAGTGTGATTGGCTCCCTGGGATCTTTGGATCAGTTGACTCAGGATGAGAGGACACTCTCTAGAGGGTAGGCATTTGGAGGATTGCACATGCCCCATGTTTCCCCTACCAGTCACATATTGTGTGACTTATTTTCTTATTGGGATGTAGACCAAAATACTTTCCAGTTTTTAGTGCGGGTGAGTGGACCATCACCCTGGAGGATGTATACCACATTCTTGGGCTCCCAATACTTGGGAGGAGACTGACTCTAGAGACAACAGATCCAGGGGCTGAGATGACTCAATGGGCCACCTACATGGGAGATGTCATTGTTTCATTTGGTTTGAAGAAGGGAATCAAGGTCCGGTCCATTGCCACTTTGCTCCTATCCCTATCATCCAGAGCCATCATCATGGGCATCTTGTCCTCACGATTGATTGGGGACAAGGAGGTGACACACTACTCTACTGTTGGGCTCCCATTATTACTCATATTGAGGCACATGGCCACACATACACCTAGGGAGCAGACATCTTAGGGACTACCTATCATGATTTGTATAGGGTAGTCAGATTGTAGGGTAGTCACTGAGCCACCCCACTCTTGTTATGAGTTGGGTCTATGAGCGCATCACCCCCTATGGAAGGGGAGTGCGGTATTGGATCTAGGGGTTGTCAGGGTGAGGTGGACAACTATGTCGGTTCTTAGGATGCCACATCAGCCAATGTGGCCTCTTTGACCATGACAAGACATGGTTTCCACACCCTACCAGGATATGGTAGGGTTATGGGGACAGGAGGTGACCACGGTGGTAGCTTTCTCTACCACATGCCAGTTAGTTGATAGGGTAGGGAGAGTCGAGACTCATCCATTTGATCGGGTTCCTCAACAGTTTGGCCTCCCATATGTTGACATACTTCCCCCGTGGTACCGGTCTACATAGACCATTCAGGAGGCCCAGAAGGGCCCTAGAGGAGATCTCGGTTGGACAGTGGTTACCCCAGTGCCTATTATAGTTAGGCATGTGGTCCATGTGCTCGAATGGGAAGTTGGTGCCCCTCGAGTTCCTTTTTTCTTATTGTGGCTGCTCTCATATCATGGAGAGGAGGATGAGCCCATTGACATAGACTCCAATTTTGAGGAGCACACAGAGACGGAGAGATTGGAGAGGAGTCGAGAGGAGACAAGGATGAGGGGAGGAGATGAAGGATGAGGGGGTTGTGTTGAGGTGGAGGCGAGGTAGCCCATATGGAGGAGGAGGAGAGTGACCCTGAGTGGCATGATACTCAGGATATGTTGAGAGCAACACATGAGGAGGTGAGTGTGGAGAGAGAGAGACCTTGGTCTCAGAGGAGACACTTCCTCGAGATGGGGAGAGAGGGATGATGAGTCCATGATGGGACAAATGTTTGGCCTCTAGCTTTGGGGAGGCCCACAGCCACCACCAAATCATAACAGCAATAACCACTAACCTACCTAGATGCCCGGAGATCCGAGTATGTTGATACTCTTCTCTCGACTTTGTTAGTTGGAAATGTTAGTTTTTTTTTTTTTTTTTTTTTTTTTTTTTTGTGGTTTTCTAACTCATTGTTTCTTCCTCTTTTTTTTTCTTGCAGTGACTACACAGAGTGGCGAGAGCTCATTCGATGGGTGTGTGTGGACACTCTATTGATCCCCTTAGGGAAGACCCGAGCTGAGTTTACTATTGACTCGGGCCAGCCATTAGCAGCAGCAGAGACACACACTGATGTGTTTTTCTCTATTTGGAGGATAGTGGAGGTGGTGACCTCCCTTCGTACCCAGGTAGCCGGATATGAGACCATTGAGTGATTTGATGAGGTGGAGCCATTCCCATAGTGAGACCACAAGCCAAGCCATGCCACCACCACCAGACTCACACCATTCGGTTCATTCCCAACATCATCAGCAGCATGCCAGTAGGATCCTTGGACGTGGTCATGCTCCATCTGAGGGATCCCACAGGGATTGACAGGCCATTGGGCCATTTTATTTCTTTGTTTCCATTTTTTGGGCACTATATGATTTTTTTTTTGTATATCTCGGGCTCATTGCGAGTGTTTTGACCATGCCTTAGTGCGTGATGGCATTGTATACAAACTTGACTCACCATGATATATATATAAACTTTTTTTTGGTTTGGTAATCCATTGTATATCTAGTTTGACTTCCTTTTGGCTTATCTCTCATGTGTACTCTAGATGTTTAGAATTTCCATTTTTCTATGCTTTTCAAAATGTATGTAGTGGGTGTGAATGATAACAAAATGATTTCTTTTTGTATTTTATAATGTTGATATATGATAATGCGAACACAATGTGATGTTAAACTTTAGTTTCTTTAAGAAATATTTGATACTTCATGTTGTCTTGGAAAAACATGGTGATATAATGATATGATAAGTAAATGTACTTTCCCCACTCCTAACTCCACAACCAGTAAGATGTGAGGGCTCAACACCAAGAGCTAAAAAGGCACAAGTTATGAAAATTTGTTGAATGGTAATGATGAGGGAAAGACAATGGTTTGACATAACCAAATTGAGACACTACAACCTCACCCTACTCAAGTTACTTCATAGTTTAGAATGTGATTTTCTTTCCAGTTTATCTAGACTTAGATCCGTAGATGGCCACTTGGTTGAAAAAATCTGGTTTTGGGGTTTTAAACTCTTTTGGAATTTTGGACATCTAACTCACTTTGTTTTTGACTTATGATTTCACAATATTTGAATGAATTGTTTCTAACTTTCAATTTTATCAATGAGACCCCCTACACCTTGCCCCATGCTACCAATAGGAAGCATGGGCTCATCACCATGGACAAGGCATAGGTGAGTAAGGGCATTTCTCTCCTTTCCCAACCCTACATCACCAGTAAGAGATGCAGGCTCAACACCGAAGGTTGGTAGGGAAAAGAAATGTGTAAAATAAAAAATTTTTTGTGGATTGCATTTGACTTACTTATTTAGGAAAAATGTTTAGAATGTTCTTATTTCCAAAGAGATGTATATGGGATAGATGTGACACCATGAAGCTTCTAGAATAGACTATAGGAAAAGACACCTAATCTAGAAAGAGACTAAAAGTAGAACCAAGTATGTAGGCCTTGGTATGGTTATGGTCAAAAATTTGTCTTATCTTGTTTGAATTGATGAAATGATTTGGAAACATTTGATGACACCATGAAAATTTGAAGAGATATGATTTGAATGTTTTTCCATTGTTTTTTAGAAGTTTTAGGAATTTTATAAGAATAAGTCCCTTGATCACAAATTTTACAAAATGAACTGGAAGATGAAAGTGCAATGCAGATGCAATAATGTACATATGAAAATGCTAATGGATCATGCATAATACCTCTTTAGGTGAAGAGAGTTCACATATTCATTAAAATCCTCACCCTCTAGTGTACACAGGTGAAATGCCCCATTTTTGTAGTCTTCTATTACTCGATATGGACCCAACCACCTGGGTCTAAATTTTCTTCCTTCACCGGTCTTTTTGTCTATCTCGGATATCAAGTCTTAAGACCAAATCTCCCTCATATATTTCATGCTCGTAGACCTTCTTGTTGTATTTCCGAGCCATCCGGTCAGCGTAAACATTGTGTCATTGTTCAACGTTGAGTCTAGCCTCATCAAGACTTTCTAACTGAGAGAGTTCATGCTTCTCGATAGCCTTCTTCCCCAGATTCCTTGCAGTGAAATACAAAGACTAGGTATTTTGACTTCAAGTGGTAAAACCACTTCTCACACCAAATACCAAAGAAAAGGGGTTTCCCTGGTTGGTGTTCTAACTGATGTCCGATAGGCCCACAAGGCCGAAAAAATATTTAAATGCCAATCTCATTTGTTCTCCTTAATGGTCTTAAGGAGGATGGACTTTAATGTCTTATTCATAGCCTCATCCTATCCATTGGCTTGAGGATAATAAAGAGAAGCCATGTGATGACTTATCTTGAACTTTGCACACAATTCACGTACTTCATCATTTTTGAAAGATGTGCCATTATCCGAGATAATGACCTGTGGGACCCCATACCTACAAATGATCTGGTTCAAGATGAACTTAGCGATTACATAGACCCAGGTACAATGGTAAGAGGCATGGCTTCTACCCACTTAGTAAAGTACTTTGTGGCCATGATTATGAAGTTATGGCCATCTGTTGATGAGGGAGAGAATTTCCCTATCAAATCCAGGCCCCACATGGAAAAGGGCCATGGGGTTGCAATTGGTTGCAGAGCTTGTGCCGGTATGTGGATCTCATGGGAGAACTCTTGACATTTATGGCATCTTGCACAAAACTCTACTACATCATGCTCTAGAGTGGGCCAGAAATAGCCCATCGATGTATCTTTTGAGTAGTGGTGGCCACCAAAGTGGCCTCCACATACTCCACTATGTGATTCATAAAGAATATTTTTGATTCTTCTACATCAACACATCTTAACAACATTTCCATCAAAGGCTCTACGATAGAGCACTTGTTCCAAAATAACGTACTTAGTGGAAATGATGTGTAACCACCTTCTTTGTTGTGATGTTTCCCCTTTTGGATATATGTATGGTCCACTATAAAATTAATGATGTCAGTATACCATGGACACACAGAAATGGGGGCCTAGTCTCGATGAAGTATACACACTCATCGGGGAAGTTTAGATCTACTAGATCACCTCCATCCAATGGATTATCAACCAACCATCCATGATGATTTTCCTTTGATGGATTTTTGATTAACAAATGTTAACTCAAATTCACCCATCGAGTTATTATGAAGCACCCAAATTTCTTAGATAAGGATCCTTGTGTGAGGAATGTCCATAAGTGATCTGACTTAACAATAACCCTCATTTCTTGATTCAACATATAATGTCTCAAATGCTTTGTCACAAAGACTATGGCAAGGCATTCTTTTTCTGCCTATGTGTAACATGTCTCATAATCAAGCAATGTTTGACTAATAAAATAGACTACACGTTCTCATTTATCATCATCTTCTTGAGCCAACATGTAGGCTAGTGAAACATCCATAGCTCATGAATACAAGATCAAAGGGATATGACCTAGGTGGCATGAGCATGGGAGGGGATAATAAGAATCATTTAACTAACTCAAATGCCTCATTTGCATTCATCTATCCAATCAATGCTAAATCCTTTTTCAACAAATTGTTGATTGGGTGAATAAAAAAGGTCAAATCAGGGATAAACCTTTGGATTGCCCCAAGTTTTCCAAGAAAATATCTGATGCTAGACTCATCCATCGGTGGAGTCATTTCCAATACAACTCAGATTTTGGCTGGGTCTACATCAATTCCTCATGAAGATATGATGTATCCCAAAATATTTCCTCTGTTACACCAAACACACATTTTTCTAGATTTAACGTGATGTTGTATTCGATTAAATGAGAAAGGATGATACGAAGCACCTCTTGGGTGATCACAACATTTTCTAGCCTTAGCCAGAAGGTCATCCACATAGGATTCCACAATCTTATGTATAAGATCATGGAATATATAATCATCACCCATTGGTACATGGCACTAACATTTTTAAGCCCAAAAATGACATAACAACATAACAATAGGTTCCCCAAGGAGTTATGAACATAGTTTTGGCCTGATCTTCCTTAGAGATTCTAATTTGATTGTACCCAGAGAACCCATCCATGAGAGAAAAAAACTCAAAACTAGTTGTTGTGTCACATCAAAATAACATCGATGGATGGTAATGGGAAATCATCTTTGGGACAAGCCTTGTTGATATCCCAAAAGTCTATACAAATACGGATCTTTCCATTCTTTTTGAGGATGGGGACGATATTAGACACCCATTGTGAGTAGTCAACTAGCTTGATGAACCCTACCTAGAGGAGTTTCATCACTTCTTCCTTCACCATGAGGGCCACCTTTGGCTTCATGGGCCTTGAATTTTTCTTAATTGGCTTAGCATCTAGGCTTGGTGATAAGATTGTGCACTGCAATGTGTGATGTAATTCCCATCATTTCTTTGTAGCTAAATGTGAATGCTCTTTGATGCTCCTTGAGGATACGGGTATGTATTTCAACTTCCTCAGGAGTTAAAGAGGATCCTAGTTTCAAGATTTTTGGTTCTTCCTCGGTCCCGATATTTATATCGATTGTTCCCTCGATTAAGGAGGTGTTTCCTTCCTCAAACTCAGGTGGGGCTGAGAGGAAACTCTAAATCCCCTCTTCTCCTACCTCATAAATTTTGAGTTCCTTCCCAGGGGAAGATTCTATCATGGGATTTCCAAAATAGGAGGAAGAGTGTGGAATTAGGGAAAGATCAACCTCGTGATGAGTAAGATGTAATTCTGTGAGAGTGTTTAGATATCCTAGAGTTTCTTTGTCAATGTCAACATGATCTCATAATGATGAATACTCACTCTCAGTCTCTATGTATGTCAACATTGGAGTTATTGGTGTCTTACGAACCAAAGGTTCTACGAACCGAGACCATGAAGTTTTATCTTCCAACTCACTTTGCTTGGAGTAAAGCGAGAAGTGGAAGTTTTATCGAGTCTGTGAGGAGGTTCTTCTCTCGTGGAATTGCTTCAATTGATATGAAGTCAAACCTCTTTGTTAGATTCAACACTTTGTTGTTTTGTAGAGTTGTAAATGCTCATCTCTAGTCTCATATACCTCGGATATCTGATTTGCAACAAGTTGTGAATCACCCAACACCCTAATATTAAGAGCACCCATTCTTTTGGCTATAATGAGACCAAGTAGAAGGGCTTCATATTCAGCCCCATTATTTGTGCATTCAAAGTTTAATTTGAAGGAAAAAGGTAGAATCCTTCCCTCGGAGAGGTAAGAATCACACCTTCCCCACACCAAAATGACACTTGGCTCCATCAAAATGGAGAGTCCAATAGTTACTTGGAAAAATGGATGTTGGATCATCCTTTGAATCTTCCTCCTTTTACCTCGATTACTTCACCATACAAACCTCATATCTTTGGAAGAGAACCGAGTCCCAAGTATGTCCCATACCCATAGAATCGAAAGGAAGAAGGATAGGTAAATCCTTCTCCAATAGCTTGACAATATTTTTTGTGGTTCCTAATGATATTGTCTCTACAATGATGATGGTTTCATCTTTGACTATTGGAATGCCTTCGATCAAACCCATGACTTCTAACTCTGTTGTAGGAACCAAATTTTCTTCTAGTGCTTGAACTTGTAGGTTTGTTTAACTGATTCATAGGAAGCTCAAATTCAGAATGGACCCTTGGCCTCTTTTTTAAGTTAGCTAGGTGTATGTCGAAGGGTTTTGGATCACCCTGCACCACAAAGACCTTCCCTAAATGTAGGAATCTAACTTCTAAAACAAAGTGGAGGGAATTTCCTTCATGCGATGAATCCAAGGATGGCCAAGGATCATATTATAGTTGGTTTCTCGATCTATAATATAAAACTCTAGTTAGTACCATCTTAGGCCCAAGGGTGACTGAAAACACTATAGTTCGATCGATGTTGCCTTGAGGTTGTCATAGCCTCTCAGCATGTGTTTCATGTTGAAGAGAAATTGGTCTCTCTCATAACCTAGATTTTGAAGGAAAGAGAAGGGAACTATGTTAACTTTTCCCCATCATCAATCATCACATGCTTTACATAGTTATTGTAAATCCAGACTTGTAAAAACAATGTCGGATCACCTCTACGAGCTATTTTAGCATCTGTGGGCATCTTGTTGATGTCAAATACAAATCCAACATCTCTTTCAGATGCCCTGGAGGATAGACATCAAATTCCACATGGTTTATTTGTGCTTCTTGGAGGAGGGGTGACGTTAATCAAATGACCAAGACCTAGTGCTTCTAGTAGAGTGACTCTATGAGTAGGGGAATTCTTTAATAGATCCAAGAAGGAAATGTGAGAGAAGTCTTGGTTAAGTCATTGATCAAGTCATAAGCTCCTACTTGGCTTTCCTAGCATATCATGAATGTCATTTGATATAGTTGGGTAGATCGGGATTGGCTGTGAAGAATAATCCTTGGTCTAGTGGCAACATTAATTTGAGGTTCAATGTCCAACTCCACCAACCCCACAATTTTTGTTTGTTGGTGACCATCCAAAGGAGGTGCCACTTGTGGGTTTGATGAAGTTGAGGCTTCACGATCATGGGTCCCTATTACAATACCTTTTTTTAAACCATTGGGATCTATTCTACCATCCTTTTTGGATGTGTGGGGAGAGGATCATTAAAGATTCCAGTGGTGTGTTATGTGGGGATACCGGTCCCATGTAGGTGTTTTGAGTTGGCATTGTTGGGTTTGCCAAAAAACATGTCAACAAAATAATCTTTGATCCTCTAAAAAATGTTGTAAAAACTTGTTACAATCATGGCATGTTCTTGCATCATGCCCATGAACCCTATGGAAACCACAATATAAATCAGGATCATAATCTCAAGGCCTTTGGTTTGTACCTTGTTGTGGTCCAAAACTATGATTATTGTTTAGTTGTTGATTGTTATAGTTAAAATTTGGGAACCCTTTCCCTTGGTTTTGGAATTGGTTTGGATACCCACCTAGGTATTGGTTAGGGCCTTGTCTACATTTTTCTTGATTGTTGAGGTTGTTGTTGTTGTTGTTGTTGTTTGTTTTGGTTAAAATCTACAACATTGTTGATGAGGGAGAAGTTATTTTTCTTTTTGATTATTGTTTCCATTTTGTTGTTGTTGTAGTATTTGTATTGGGAGGACTAACAACATTAGGTTTCTTAGGTTGGTCAGTAACTCCATCCATCATGACTCCATGATTCTTATTAAGGACCTTTTTGGTCCTTGATTATTTTTTGTATTGTTGGAGTAACCGGGTTATTTTGATTAGGGGTGACTAACCTTCCATTTGATCCATAAGTCTTACGACCATTGTCAATGGTTGCTTGGTCAATTCAAAGAGCACCCTCTAGCACTTCTTCAGCTCCTTAGTGGGAACTTTTGAACCTCTTCCTTTGTTTCCCTATTGAGGGAGTGGAGGAAAAAATCACAAAGTTCCATCTTGATCCATATTTGGAGCACTTGTAGAGGAGTAGAGAACCTGTCACCACCTTTGAATGAAGTGGGTTGTGACTCATTGTGCTCTTGCTTGATATGAAGGAATTCCTTATTCCTGTTCTCAAAAGTTTTTTCATATCAAAATCCTTAATAAATTATGATACGAGTTTCTTGAAGGAGTGTATTGAAGCCTCTGGTATCCTATAGTACCAATCAAGAGCAATACCTTCTAGCATCTTAGGAAAATCTTCACAAACAACTACATCCCATGGGAGCAACTCTCGAATGGCCATTGCGTAAGCTTTGATGTGGGTGTTAGGATCACCCTCCCCTTTGAATTTTGGAAGATCGGGAAGGGTCTTGGGAGCATGACTTGTCTGATGGAGAAGTCTAGAGGCTCCTTAAGATATTCAGAATAGGTCCCCATTGCGTATGTTTCCACCATTGAAGATCCTTGTTGGGGAGGTGGAGGTTGCATCGGTTGCTGAAATGGGATAGCATAAACATTTTTTGGGGCATATGGCATCCCTTGCGCTGTCCATATGGACCTGGTAAGTGTACATATCACCCCTGTGGAGATTTAGAATACATGTGTACATAGGGGGTTGATTACTTTGATATGGAATCGAAGGCACGAAGCCAGGGAATGTTGCATTTCCAGTTGGTATGGCATTTGAGAATGCACTTCTAGCTGGTGCCTATTGTAGATATCCATATGTGGTGTGAGGGGGCATACCCAAGGTGCCCATCCCAGTCAGAAAATCTCCAGGGTTTGGAGTACCCATATAAACTGAGGATTCTGTGTAGTAGGTATTTTTTCCATAATTTTGTGGATAGGGAGAAGTTCTTGCTTTCCCCATGTATATGAACTTTTGAGCATTTTGGGAAAGCTCTAGCTCCTTGAATTTGTCTACCAATGCTTGAGATGACATCACCCATTGATGGGGTGGTGCTTTTCTTAGGTGCTTTTTTGTTGAACCCTTGGAGGTTGTTGAGGAGTGTGGTATCCTACTATGAATTGTTCACTATGTTGTCACCCCTCATTAGCAATATTTTTGGTTGGTGGAGGGGTAGTGTTATTGTTTTGGAGTAGAACATCACCTTGTCCTTACAACCTATCAAAATCTTGTTCATATTCTGGAAGTGTTGTTCACTCCTAGCATATCATGCTAAGTATTCCTCATCTAGATGTGGGAGTTGGTCTGATTGCATGCTAATGGGATGTCGAAACAATACCCGAGGAGATGAACTTGCTTCCCCAGTGAAATTCATGTTGTTTGAACTTGATTGTTCATGAGGATAAGTTCTACATGATTTGGTCAAGTTCCTCAATATGTATAGAGGAACCAACATTGGTTCCCTGAAGAAGAGGGTTTTGAGCAGTTGAGTGGTTGTTTTCCCCATGTTGAGAGTGAAGGTGATTGTTTTGGTATACATGTTTTGGTAGTTGTACATGTCAAAACCCGGGATGGGTCGACCATACTCATCATATCCCAACATATTTGGGGGTATAAGAATACCCATAGAATAAAGGATGGATGAAGAATGAATGAAAAGTTTAGAGACTAGCTCTTCACATCGGGTTCACCAATTTGTATGATAGAAAATCAACACGTGACCTTCTTCACACCCGACCTCTCGAGGTCATGTTGAGACAACCAGTGTAGAATGGAAGTGAATGTGAGTGTGGTGATGGTGATCAAGCTAATTGGGAAATCTTATGTCTTCAACATGTAATATCGGGATCTGTGAGTCTAAAGGAAAAGAATGCTCTCTAACTTGAAGTGGTGTGATGGATCGATCTGATATAATAGCTTCTCAGAGACT
Source organism: Taxus wallichiana var. yunnanensis (assembly GCA_018340775.1). Classification (NCBI taxonomy): domain Eukaryota; kingdom Viridiplantae; phylum Streptophyta; class Pinopsida; order Cupressales; family Taxaceae; genus Taxus; species Taxus wallichiana. The sequence goes on along the minus strand of CM031235.1, from coordinate 366,006,650 downwards.
CCAATCGATATCAAGCTCTCTATCAAGATTATGTTTATTGGTTTTTGAACATGTGGAAAGTGACCTATGGTGCCTCATATGGATTTCTAGACAAGGTCATGGAAGTGAAAATGAGAGACGTAGTGGAGCCACATGGGACTATGGGTGATTTTCTGGTCTAGTCTAGAAAGTCTTAGCTTGATCGGATGTTATGTTCAATAAGGAAAGTTGTGCAATAATGTCAGGTGAAGTGGTGAAGATCTGAATACTAATGTATGCAAACTAGTGTCAATGTCTAATTGGTCAGTAGGCCCATTGGGTTGTGGGACCTAGGATCACAACCAAAGACTCATGGAGGTTGTGGCCCTTGTATGGTCATGCATAATCAAACCCTATTTCCAGGAGTAGTCCAATAATCATAGGCTTGATTAGCAGTGATGTTTAGTGTGTTTAGTTTTTTATTTTCTCTCAAAAAGTTTAGTAGGTGTGCGTAAGAACTATCAAAACGTAAACTTGTATCAATGTCTGTTATCAATTCCATGCCCATTTGGGTTGTGGGACCAAGGGATCACAACTATATATTTTCTTGTTGTGGACCATTGATGGTCATGTGAATGAATTGAAATGATTTTAATAAGAAAACTAACTATCAAAGGAAATCTAATCTATGTTTTTGTTATTTTCACATATATCGAAAAAAACAATGAAAACAAAAACTAATCTAATAAAAGTAAATGTTTTGATCTTTTCTAGTTTTTTAAACAATGTGTCTAATCTAATAAACAAACTAAATACAAGTAATCAACTAGATGTAGCTAATTACTTGTGTGAATATGTGAATCTAATCTAAAACAAATAACCTAATTTAATCAAAACCCTTCAAACCCTACCTCAGAGGTGAAGAACAAATCATAACCCTAAAAGAGCTATTGTTCCCCACAACTTCCCTAGTAATGTCAAAGAGAAAACTTTCTAATGATTTGATCTACTTGTGATTTCCTAATCAATTGAAATGAAAAATTTTACTACTCTATTTGATATGTAATTGAAACTAGTGATTTGAAATTGACAATTTGACAAATAAAGCAAACAAACACACAATTCCAACCTAGATAAGCAAGAGCTTTGGAAAATCTGGTTGTATCTATATCTGTCCCCTCAGTTTGTTCCTTTCTTTCTCTTGAGTGTTCATATGAGTCCAAGGGATTGGGAATGCAAGAACAACAGGGAGGATGGCTTGAGAAATGACAACTTGAAGGTAGTCTAGATGTAATGCAAGTAGAAGAGAGATAACACAAAGAGATCTGAGCTTGGCTATGTAATTCCTAGCAAGATTGTGGCAAGCAATACAATGCAAGATACACAAAAATTCTCAGGCCTTTTTCTTGAACACAAGCATGGAATATATAAGAATTGGGGTTGGGATGTGCCTTCATGCACAAGGCAAGAAGAGGTAGTTCCAACTAACTAAAGCACATGCAAAAATAGAAGAGGAAGGAGAACCAAGCAATCAAAACTATTTTTAGACAATTTGGCTCATGGATGCATCCTAAAAGTGAAGTTAAGTGAATCATCATGTTAAAAACATGCATGATGGAAATCTGAAAAAATCAGGACCGCCACCTCTGGTTTGAACTTCCAGGACCACTGGACCACCACCTTCTGGTGGTGGTTTTAGAACCACCACCCCAGGCGGTGGCGGTCCTAGCACTAAAGGCCAAAACATGCATGCAAAAAGAAGCAAGAAAGCTGAAAAGTGTGGGAAGGCTAAGTAAGGATGTCTAGGCTACAAATATACATTATGTGAATGGGTTTTGGAGCTCGAAATAATAACTTAAGGTATTTTGTAAACTTATCGCATGATGGGTTATTTCACATTTGCATGCTAAAAACCATTAAAGACATAATGTTATTTAATGTTTATAAAAATATTTTCCCTTAGCTTGTTGAAGCATAAAATGGGTGTTACATTTTTGTATCAGAGATGGAAGTTTACAGATCTTGGACATAATGGGGCCTTACACTAGAAAAGTTTATTCTTGTCTAATAGAACAAACATAATTTTTAGAACAAGAGGGAATGTTGTGAATAATTAGGTTGCGGGAGCTGAAGCAATAATAGCTCATAAACTTGACAAGATACTTGATGTCATGCATGACACTCATAATTGCATAGCTTTTTGGAACAATAGGTAAATGTTGAGGATAGTGAAAGTGAAGTTGAGGTACAACAACCTAATCAACCTAATCTAAATTCTATTAATAATAATGTAAATGTAGAAAATGTTGACGCAACAGATCCTAACGTTTGAAATCCAAACCAACCTTTGGACATAAGAGCCCACCTAACAATTGAGATGTCAAAGGACATTAAATGTATTAGTCCACCTAAGTTTGATGGGACAACCCTAGGTGACAAAGTTGAGAATTTTCTTAATGAGATGGATAAATACTTCGAGATATGGGATTTTTCTAAAGAAACAAAGGTTTTTGGGATGTTTATCATCTCTCAAATGAGGCACTCTCTTGGTGCAATAAATAGAAGGTGGAGTTGGGAGTTGTAATCAACATAATGTAGGATCAATTTAAGTTTTATTTTAGAAAACGTTAGTTACTACTGATTGTATTACGACCGAAAATGTCTCGAGTTATAGACCTTGGCACAAGGAAAGATGACTATAATGGAATAATTGGATAAATTTACTAAACAACTTAAATTTGTTTTTCAAGTATCGAGAGAATAAAAATTTTGGACATGCAAATTTATCATGGGACTTAACCCATCACTTTGGGGTGAATTTTATTTCCATGGTCCTCCTACCATGGAATTTATTTTTGAAAAGGACATTAGGTAAGAGTAGAAGCTCTAAGCCATAGCTTCTCACAAGGATGGGAAGAATAAGATGATATAAAATCAACTTCACCATTGTCACTGGAAAGACATGGTGGAAGAAGATTGGAAATAAGGATCAAAATGGGGAAAATGACACAACTTCTTATTTAAAAATAAATGGATAGGATAACGTTGTTGGTAAGAATGAAAAGTTTGAAAGGAAAATACCTTTTGGTGGGTGTTTCAACTGTGGTGGTGACCACTATGCGAAGGATTGTACCTTGAGGAACAAGGAAAAAAATCCACAGTAGAAATCTAAGTTGTAGAGGCAAACCGACGGGTTGAAAAGGAAGCTACACTTAGTGAAGAAAAGGTTATAGATCCATAAATTATCATGGAGAAACTAGTTAAATTGTTGTGAAAGTAAAGAAGAAGAAAAAAATAGTTGATGAAAAAACTTAAGTGGAAACCTAGAATCTTATGGGTGTTTGAGAGTTTGACTCTTTCTTAGTTATTTATTCAAAGTATGGTTAATTGGTCATGTATATTGTATGAGATTATTAATTGGTATTAAAATGTGTTTAACCATTAAATATTTAAATATACTAAAAGATATTTGAATTTTTGATTACAACATAGATTATAATGGGAGGAAGGGAATTTACATTATCCCCTGTTGCTTGCATAGTTGGGTATAACAAAGTTTTTTTGTGTATGTTGCATGTACGTCCTTGCATTCACATACGACCTTGCTATTTCAAGTTTTGCAGACTGTAATGGTCTTGGTTTAGGTAGATGGTGTCTATTCTCCTTCTCTGTTTGATTAATGAGACCACAACCCACATATTGTTGGGTAGAGATTAAGTTTTCTTTAAAATACTTACATAGAAATGATTGTGTTATAAGGATGCATAATCCTTTTAAAATGTATTTTCATTTGATAATTTAAATAAAAAAATTATAGCTCTAACTTTAGATCCCACCTTGAAAATATAAAGTGTTTTGTGGCTCATTCGAGTTGAGTGGAAAAAAATATTCATTAGTGAAGGATTGTATTAATTTTTTGAAATATGTTTTTAACAATTATTGGATCTTAAAGGGTTGTAACCCTTCCATTTAATAGTTTTAGATGTTTGTCTTGGTAACATATTAGTATGGATTCCTGCATGGTTTTTCATTGAACTACTTATGAGTAACATATACTAGATGAAATTCAGTATTCTACCTTTATAGAGACTCTGCAGAGTTGGGGTTATTGCACTAAGCTATCCTTGAAAACCCAAATTTTACCTTTAAAATTTGTGTCATAGATTAATCTATTATTGAACTCTTATTGAGTTATAAATAGGAATATAATTGCGTGATATCTTTATTAGTTGTAAATGTAAAATTTGAACTATATTGATTTCAATTGGGTGATTATGTTTGATCAATTAGCATTGAATTAACGTATGAATTGGAAGCAATTTTGAAATAGATCTATTTTTGTATAGGACCATTTTATCATGAATAGCTTATAGAAGAAAAGATCACTTCATGACTTGATGATCATTATTATTAAAATTGATTAACTATATTATGAAGACTAGAGGATAGATAGCCATTTAATATTCTCGCATTTCATAATGTGATAATAAGCTTATGAGTTATGTACCCATGTTAGTTAAATGATCTGATCATACATATATTATTATCTTTCATCTTATCCGAATTTGAACAATATTTTGAATTGATTAAAGAACTTCGATAATGCATCATGCATTGATTATTAATGTACTGATTCATATGAATGTAATGAATGTATTTGTACTTGATTTTAATGTGAAAGTATTACTCACAATTGTATAAGGAAAATTTTCCCGATGAGTTAAATGATTATATTTGATAATCAATTTGTGAATATATATTAATGTTATTAATTATAAATTAACGATTATGGTTCAGTTCATTATGATTGTGTTTTAAGGCATATTTGTATCACTTGTTTATCATAAACACATTTATTGTGATTGAAATTAAATATGAAAACACAACTTTTTTAAGATGATGTTATGATCTAACTAATATATAAAAAAATAGTAATACAAACAAGAAATAAAACATAGTACTAAAAGAAGAAAGTGTGTCAAAATGATATATTTGTTCATCATAAATAAATAAGATGATGTATATCAGATTATAAATAAGAAATATTGGAAAAAATATTGTTGTCTTTTTATAACAACTTACATGTTTATGATTAATTACATTCGTTGTAAAATATCATATTGCTTCTACTTATCCTTTTGGGAAATAATCACAATGATATGGGAAAAGTATGAAGGTACATTTTAATCATAAGATATAGTACAAATGTACACAATTGACCTTGGAAAACTGAAATGTCTAAGTGTCTATTAATGAGCATGAATGATATTTAATTAGTTTTATGAATTGGTTTAAATATCATACTTGACTAAACATAATCAAAGATCATAAATGATGTAGTTGACTTACATGTGGTATGAGGTACATGCACTAGTTAATGTCTCGAAGAGTTCACTATATAACTCTATCGTGAATTGGATAACATAATAAATTTTTTTAACCTTTCTTTTGGATGAAAGCATAATTAATTGTAAATGAAGGTAGGCATCAAAATAAAAAAATTCGTGTCATATGAGCCATGTCTATACCAGCTCATGATGGATACATGAATGGGAATGAATGTGATGCGACTTAGGTCATTATGTGAATATCTATTTTTCTGTAGGGATCCTAAGGTGGTACTGACATGAATCATATGACCCGAATATCAAGTCTTGATATCTAGAGCCTCAAAATTTGATCCAATTACTTATTATACATGATAATTAAAATGATTAACTATAAATATGATACTTAATCAACGGAAAATAATATAGATCACTATGTTGATACGATTGTGTGGTGAAGGGAAGACATGTTTTGTAGGCTTGTGTGGAGTCTTGAAACTAGCTTGCTAATGCAAATCAAATAACTATGGCCATAATAGTGCAAATAATTGATTACATTATCTGTTCACCAGGTCTTCTTGTTAGTGGTGTCCGGGGCTAGATGGATGTTACTTCGGTGAATTTTTTTATTGACACTAAGAAGATCCACAAGTTATCTTAGCCTATAATAAGGCTTAACCAAGGGTTATAATGTATACTATCTCATAAAGAGTGTTGAATGGTGATTGATAAGGATTTGGAATCCATTGTAGTTGCACATGGTTATTTTATGTTTTCTAGATAGATTCTTGAATATTAAGTGATGGTGGAATAATTTAGCGGTGGCTTCAGTAATGATAATATTCATTCTGACATTATAATAACTTAAGGTATTTTGTAAACTTATTAGTATGTTGGGTTATTTCTCTTTGTGTGTGCTGAAAATCATTCAAGGCATAATTTTATTTGATGTTTATAAAAAAATTCCCTTAGTTTTTTGAAGCATAACATGGGTGTTACATATTAAATTTGTATTTCCATCATTATCTGTATTTTAATTATCTAAAAACAATTTAACACTCGGTAAAGGGATCCCTTTGGTTCCTCGATTAGCCTTTTCCAATTAACTTGTCATATTATTATCTAACATCTCTCTTATCAAGCTATCTACTTGTGTGCGAGTTTTTCATTATCTAGAAGAAGACTCTCTTGCGCTGATTGGATCTACACATCTTGATCCATGTAAAAGAACTAGACCCTAAAATTTACTAAAACATTCTGCACACCCGATGGGACCTAGTCTCCTTTAAATCAAATTCTACATTTCCATAGTAAAAATACTTCTTTTTCATTTCTTGTCACAACAATTAACTTTTCAAGATAGAGTCCTTTAGTGTCTTTCTCAAAAAAAATGTGTAAAATAATTACAGAGTATTTACTAAAAAAGGTACTTTTTATTTTTTATTTTTTTATTTTAGTCTCCCTCTAGCATCACATCTTGTGTGATTTATCCTCATTGAAATCAATTTTTCTTTCAGGTCTTAAAAAGAATCTTCATTCTTGCATGCTCATCTAGCTTAAATAGGGGTTAAAAATCCACAATCACTTTGCTTCCCTTCACACATAGAAGAATCACATTACAAATAAAATTCACATTCTCAACACTTCCTTCCAAGTCTACCTACTTGGATTTCATCACCAAGGAGGAAGATTACTCGGTGTTTTGACTGAGTATAAATAATGGTGATTGTATATTGGTTAAGCACTCGACACCCTTATATCTCATAGGATCGTGAAGTGTGTAGGTAGGCCCTAATACCACACCTCTTATTGACACCAACATATATATTTGGGCCTTTAATACTCTTAGGCATATCAATGACTCCAACCTTAAACATACCTAAAACTAGCCCTAGCTGGCCTAATTCTTAGTACCCTTTATCAACCATCTTTTTCTTTTCACACACTTCAAATTAATCAAAATGATTAAAGTCTCTTGCTAATTTTGTGAATTTCGTCTTAATTGAATATGTTCATGTCATTATTTTTTTGTTGATTCATGGTTTTGACTAGATAACAATCTCGTATTCGAATACCATAGATTTTTCCTGATTTAATAAAAATAGACTTACATTAAATATGATTGTAGAGTAAATATTGTTATAAATGATGTATGAATGCTAATATACAAAGAAGATGCAAGCAATAAATCATGTGTAATATGAAAATCTAAGAAATAAGGAAAGATAGGGGACTTAGATAATTTTGAGCAAATAGGAAGTGATCTGGGCAAATGAAATGTTGAAATAAACTATAGACAACATCGCCACTATAAACTAGAGGTTCTAAGACCTAGAACTATTTCTAGACATGAGTTCTTAAGAGAGGAAAAGAGCACACGACGTTGGTGTCTAGATCTGGCACCGGTGTCTAGGTAGATGTTGTGGATCTGGATCTTTCGGGGTTGGATAAGCTTTATTGTTGATATTTGTTTGTCACTATCTCGATTTTTTGAATGTACATGTAACATGCAAGAAATAATTTCACTGCACATACCCAAAAATAAAATGTAGAATGGGGAGTCGAATAACTCGAGAGGTCACTCAAAGAGTGAAATTATGACCGAGCAACGCACTACATCTCGGACTCCATGTAATTCTTGTGTATGTGTAGAAATGATTCCCTAAGATTCCCTTGTGAAAGTTTCATAGAGATAGTTGGATAGATATAGAATGTATAAAATGTATAGAATGTGTGGGATAGAATAGAATAAAAATACCTTCCTACGATATGTATGTAGATGTGATGCAACCCTTGTCCCTTGTATGAGTTCTAGATGGATGCCTTTGATGCTCTTGTGCCTTTTGAATGCAAGCTTAGGTGGTAGTATGTAATTCTTAATGCTTGGTCCCTCATTTTGAAAACATAACTATGTATTTATATGATTCCCTTATTTGAATTTTGTAATTGACAATTGAAAGGATGACCCAAAGTAGTAAAAAGTAATTAATAAGTGAAAGGGTCTAAAATGTAAGAAATAGGTAAAGAGGAAAGGATCACCCACGAGGATAGGAGCACTTGATGCTAGTGTCCCAACCGGGAGGTAGTGTTTGAGGACATAGAAATATAAAATAGTTAAGTCTTGACAAAAGTGAAATATGTATAAACCAATAAAAGCACAAAAGACAAAGCAAAAGACTAAAATGAGTTGTAAATTACTATTTTTCTTATTTAGGAATCATGTAAATGCTAGCATGCTTTTAAGACCTAGAAATGTACCAAGTGTATAGATTTTATGACTACATTTTACCCCACGTTATGTTGTTGATTGAATACGTGATAACATAAAGTAGTAAGAAGATGCATACCTTATGATCCTATAGAGAGTGTGGTGAATAGTGTGCCAAGTGGATAAGTGAAGTGTGAAGTGATTGCAAAGTGAAGCATGGAGACTAGGAAAAGGGAAGTGGACCCTAGTGGTGAAGCATATGTGACTTTTACATGTTATTATAAGCTTATATTTTCTGATGTAGGCTTCTTCTTGTTGCGTATTAAGGATGGACATACAAAAGAAGAGTGAAAGAGTAGTCAAAGTCATGTATATGAAAAATTTGAGTAAAGTATGTATAATTGAATTTATGATATTTTCAAAGTTCAAAGTATGTATAAGTGTGAAAGTATGTAATGTTGGTGAGACAATTTTTCAGTGGAAATTTTTTTCCATCTACTTGAATCAAAGTCCCTCTACTTGAACAGTGCAAATCCATGTATACATGTGCATGAACAAGTGGATTTATGTGGTGGCCTTGCAGCCGGGGATCCAATATGGGAACTCCACCGACCATGTGGAAAATCTAGAAATTGTTTTATAGAGAGGAATTTTCAAGATAATGGGAAAGGGAGTGAGATAAAGAAAGGGGGATTAATGTTGTGGGTAGAAAATCGAGTCCCACACCCATTAATCAAAACTTGAACACATGTAAATTGGAGAAGAAACAATTTACCCACCTGTAACAAGACCAATTGAGATTCAAAGAACACAAAGTCTCAATTAAACCTCGCAGTCAAAAATAAAGAAACTCCTCTTTTATCAAGCTTGAGAAAAATTGTACATGCAAGAGTGGGAAGAATGTATGAAATGGGAAGTGGAAGAAAATTAGCTATCTCTTTGCTCCTTCACAAGATCACTCTCTCATGAGCTTACAAAAATGATAACCCTTTGGAAAGGGGATGCCTTTAAAATTTATATAATTTGACAATGACTCTTCATCTACCCCGAATGACCTTTCACAAGCCTTTGCACAACTTACAACTTTTCATATTCCTAGGAAATATTAAGTCCCTTTTTATAAAACAAAGGTGACTTATTATATTATAATACTAAAGTTAATTTTTAATCAAATTAAAGGCATTATGAAAAAGTGCAACCCCAACAAAGAATTAGAACATGCAACCCCAACCCTAAACCCTATACCCTAAACGCTAAACCCTAAACCCTATACCACCTCCGTGCAGATTGTTTATGTTAAAAACACTTTTCGTATAAGATTTCCAAAAATAGTAAGTGCATGTGTAGGAGGCTTACTATTTTTGGAAATTGATGTTTTAGAATTTTGTTTTTGATGAAACAAACTTTTTTGATATGGGTTTTTTCTCCTTAGTGCACCTCTGAAATTTCAACTTGATCCGGTGTTTAGAAAAGGAGATTTTAAATTTCAAATTTTTCACCGTGAGAAACTGGGTTTCTTCATTGTGAAAAATATGGAACATGCATGAAAAATTTCTTCTTGGATTCTAATGGCCTTTGAGAAACTATAATATTGAAAAAAATGGCACGTTGATCCGTGCACTAGTTTTTAGATATGAGCAAATCTTGTTCGGGGGTTTCAAAGTTTCTTCAAGCAAAGATCTCATTTTCTCTTCTCAAATCTAGAGTTCTTAGTTTTTTTTTTTTTCATTTATTTAGATCATATAAAATATTTAGAAATAGAGGATCATGAAAATAGGTATGTACAATTCAATGAAAATTTTGCGAGACTTTCGGGAGCGCAGGGAACATGTGGGGAGAAATGAGCAAAAATGGCTATTTCTGTAATTTATAGCTTGGAATGTGAAGGGAGATGGTGGTGTGAATTTTTAGAACCTCACATCCCTTTGTTTTGGTGCAATAGGGACATAAAATTTTCCTTTCCCCTAGCATGACAAATGGCGGGTGTTGATTTGATGAGAGAAATGAAGGGGGAAGCCACATTTAAGCACTCGGGGGCTAGAAAATGGTTGTACGAGGAACCTGGAGGCTAAAATGGGGTGGGAAACTTTTTTATCATCCCTATTTTCCCCTTTGAAAGGGAAAAAGGTTCTCAAAAAAATTCCCTAGCCTCACAGTGACAAGTGGCATGCATGCGGGAGTAGTTGGGAGAGTAGGTCAAACTGGTCAAAGGGGGTTAAAAGGTGAGCACTAGGTCATATGGGTGACCAGAAGGCTAAATGGGGAGAGCGTAATGTTGTGAACATAATTTACCTTTGGTAAGTTGCAATAGGGACATGAAATTTTGCCTTAACCTCATCTTGACACGTGTCTAGGTGTGAAAATGGTTAAGTATCAAAGAGCATACCTTGAGAGAAAACTCGTAAGGTCATAACTTGAGCTCCTAGATGAGTTTTTCAAGAGCTTATTTATATTATTTTATATGAAAAATACCTTTTTAGAAGAATGGTGAGGGTACCAAGACTTGATTTTGACTACAACACCCCCAAAAATCTCCTTTTTCTCGATATCACTCGTTGTGCATGGAAAGAATGAGTTGGCTTGAAAAATGCATGGTGCTTGAAGATGATATGTTTTCTCCACCATGTAGGGAATGAAATTAATTTACAATTATATATTTTTTGGATCTTAACTCATTATAGTGCCCCAAATCCTTCCTTGAATATCGGTTCCTTTTTTGGTGTAAGCTCCTTTAGGTCCAAAAATCCACTTTTGGTGAATTGGATCCTAAATGATTGAAAATTCCCACAATATTCCTAAATAAGTTCCTTGGTGTTATTGGATCAAAGATACACTTCTATGATGAAAATGAGCCTCCTGCACTACTACCGTGATGCTACACTTGGCTTAGAAAGGTCAATTAAAAACCTTTCTAATTTTGTTGAAAACTTGCCTTGAAAAACCGTTGCTCCAACATACTTAAATGATTTTTATTTTCATAAATAACCTAGGGGGACTGATGAAATTCATAAATGGAATATTAAAGGACAAGGTTGGACTCGACACTAAGGATTAGGTTTATTTGGGGTCCTTGAAGAGGTATGACATGGAATTATTTGACACTAGGGTATAGTTGTCATGTTTTCAGTGAATTTTGCCCATGCAAAAACACAGGAAAAGCTTGATTGGCTCTAGTTTGGAGAAACATTATGCATCGAGATCGGGGGAGGACATGATGTGAGAAATCGTAGAATCTCAATTTTAGACTTGAGTATTGCCGTATCAATTGGGCTATACAGAGTCACTCAAACATATAGCTAGAAGGAGTGTACACACATACACAAAAGGAAAAAAACACATACCACACGAAAAGGAAAGATCACACGCAAATGAAAAGGTAAATACCTACCTAAAAATCACTTATGGTACATTACAGGGGATAACCCACTTTCACCGAAGCAATTTTATTTCTAGAGGCTATCAGATGATAGAAAATCAACACGTGACCTTCTTTGCACCCGACCTCTCGAGGTCATGCCGAGATAGCCAGTGTGGAATTAAAATGAAATTAAACGTGATGGCGGCGATCAAGATAATTGGGAAACCTTATGTCTTTGACACGTAATACTGGAATCTATGAATCTAAGGTAAAGAATGCTCTCCTAACCTGAAAGGGGTGTGATGGTATGGTCTGATATGATAGCTACTCGGAGACTCCAATCGATGTCTAGTTATGCCGAGATTCTATTGATTGGTTGCAAATACAAAATACATGGAAAGTAACCTATAGGTGCTATGTATGGGTTTCTAGACAAGGTCATGGAAATTGCGACAAGAGGTGTAGAGGAGCTACAGAACTAAGGTCAATTTTCTAGTCTTGTCTATAAATTATTAGCCTAATCGGCTGATATATTTAACAACAAAAGTTGTGTAATAATATCGAGTGGAAGTGGTGAAGATTTGAATACAAATGTGCATAAACTAGTGTCAATATCTAGCTGACTGGCAGGCCCATTGGGTTGTGGGACCTGTGGATCATAACTAAAAAAATCTTGGGGGTTATGGCCCTTGTATGGTCATGCATGTAATCAAACCTATTTCCGGAGTAGTCCAAAAGTTGTAGGATCGATTAGCAGCTATATTCAATGTATCTAAATGTCTTATTTTCTCGAGTGTATGTCAGTGTGTGCATAAGAGTGTTAAACAAAAGCTTGTGTTGATGTCGGCTTATTAGCTCTGCCCGTTGAGTTGTGGGACTAGGGGATCACAACTGTAAGTCTTTTCCTGTTGTGGGCCGTTGATGGTCATGTAAGATGAATTGATTTTTTTCGGTAAATAAACTATCTATCAAAGGAAATATAACCTATATATTTTGTATTTTCTCAATATATCGTAACAAAGTAGTAAAACAAGCTAATCTATGGAAAATAAATGTTTTTATTCTTTTCTAATTTTTTAGACAATGCATCTAATCTAATGGACAAATTAAATACAAATAGATAGCCGATGTAGCTAACTATTTGTGCGGATGTGTGAATCTAAATCTAAAATATATTCTAATTGAATCAAAATCCTTCCAATCCTACCTCGAAGTGAAGAACAAATCATAATCCTAATAGGACTATTGTTCCCCACAGCTTCCATGGTAATATTCAAGAGACAACTTCCAATTGATTTGATCTACTTGAAATTATCTAGCTAATCGAAATGAATTGTTTCTCTACTCTATTTGACATACAATTGAAATTAACAATTATTAATTGACAATTTGATAAACAAAGGAAACAAATACACAACTCCAACCTCGGAAGAGCAAGAACCTTGGAAAATCCAATAGTATCGATTCTGTCCCCTCGCTTATTTCCTTTCTTTCTCTAAGTGTTCATGTGAGTCCAAGGAATTGGGAACGCAAAGAACAACAACAAGATGATGGTGCTTGAGCAATTGTAGCTTGAAGCAATCTGGATGCAATGCAAGTAGAAGAGAGATAACACAAGAGATCTAAGCTTGGCTATGCAATTCCTAAGACGATTATGGTAGCAAAACAATACAAGATACACAAAATTCTTAGGCCCTTTTTCTTGAATACAAGCATGGAATATATAGGAATGGAGGATAGGAGGTTACTTCATGCAAAAGGTAAGAAGAAGCAATTCCAACTAATTAAATCTTATTTAAAATAGAAGGAGTAAGGATAATGTTGATGCAAAATCACAAAGACCCCAGATGCGGATCGTGCTTCTAGGTTGATCACTCGGGCATCCAGTGTGATTGCACAACATGGAAACCTCTCTCCAGGCGTGGGACCTGTAAATGAGAAAGGAATCTCCAGAGAAGGCTGGTTCCTGCTCCTAAACTACCTGCCACAAGCTATTCCAGTGCAGGCAAGCTAATCTAATCCTAATCTAACCATGCCAAGGAGACAGAGAGAGAGAGAAAGGAAAAGAACAAAAGCCTACACTAAAACGGTGATACACCAGAGAAGGAGAATGTTGGACATCTATCAAAACTGCCATGGGACAAAGAGAGGTGAGCAATGGGAAGGATGGACAGATGCATCACAGGCCCAAGGATAGATTTCACACAGAAAATGTCCCAAAACTCCATGAACACAGCTCCAAACCTGCAATGAACATTCAAACATGCACAAATACCTGCAATGAAGAGAGGCAAGAAGAGAACAAGCAAAAATGAGCAAGGATGGACAGATGCATCACAAAACACGTTTTGTTGCTCCGTTTAGTTTGCACAGAACATCATTCCATTAGTAAAAGGCAAAAACGCCATTACGGAAAGCAGGGGAGGAGGTTCGAACTCCATTTTCAACCCTAGAGAAGAAAAGAAAGGGAGGCGGAGCAGAAAAGATGAACAACTTGTTATCTCTTTTTAAAATGAGCCAAATCTGGCTTTATACAATGCATGGGTCGAGCCCAGGAGACAGAAAACATAGGAAAACATGTAAGTAGCCCAACCATTGACCAAAATGCATTCTTCATTAAAATCGGTGGTTGAGACATCACTTCTGGCCATGCTGAAGAAGAATGCGACCCATGTGCATTAAAACTGGTTGTTGAAACGCGTCAAACCACAGCCATTATCACGCGTCAGAACTGTTTCTCAATTTTCTCTCTCAAACTACATAAAAAAATTTGAGATTGATCCCGAATCATGTATAGAATTTCATAAGCTTTCCGTTGATATTAAGAACGTGCGAATCCGAGCTTTGGATCGAAAGTTATGGAGGTCTGAAGTTTTAGGGCACAAAACAGGCGAAAACGTGTTTTGAAATCTTTCCCGCGCTCTGCCACCTGGATGACACGTGGCACGCATTGATTGGTCATGTGATTCTCTCTCCTCTACCTTTCGGTGGGCTTTCTTTTGAAATTTCCTTGTGGGCCCTAGCTGGGACACGTCGCACTATCCCATTGGTTCGGGCTGACCCTTCAAAACTCGCCCTTTGACTTTTTGACCTTTTCACTTGTGACACGTGTCATGATTTGATTGGATGAGCAAGGTCTTCAGCCTGTCGGGTTCGGGATTCTCCTCTGCATTTGCATCGGACTTGGAGGATGGCTCGACATATGCTTCATGTTTATGTTTTCCCGAAACCCGCTTCCGCCAGATTATCCAAATTTTCCTTTGTTGTCGGGCTTTCCGACCCCTCCGACATGTCCCCTGCTGTCGGGTTTCTTGACCTCTCTGACATGCCTTGGTGAGGACACGTGGCAGCTTCTCATTGGTTTTCGGGCTTTTCGGGTTTTCGCGTCCTTCGCGTACATTTGTCCCGGATGTCCCAGTGCTGTCTGGGACAAAAACTTCCGATCCGCCCGAAATGGGCTTCCTTGTCCCTTATCTGCCGATGACACGTGGCACAATCTGATTGGCTCTCGATTTTTCGGCTCCTTCGCGATCCGCATCCCGCGCGTCCCTTTGTCCCATTTGCCCCAGTGCTGAATTTCCCTGTTTCGGCCGAACCGGCCGGTTCGCGTCCTTTTGTCCCAAATGTCCCAGTGCTTCATGGGACAAATTCTTCCGGTTCACCCGATCCGCCGATTCGCGTCTTTTTGTCCCACTTGTCCCACATTGTTTCGGACTGAAGTTCTCCATTTCGGCCGATCTGGATGGTTCTTGTACTTCGCGTACTCTTGTCCGAAACCTCGCCCCGCCAAGCTAGCTAGTCGTTTTCTTCCTCTTTCGGCCGGATCGGCCTTTTGCGTCCGCCGTGTACTTCTGGCCCGATTGTCCCAAATGCTTAGCGGGCCGCCTGGAGGCTTTTCGGCCGATCCGCGCCTAGATGTCCCAAATGTCCCGACTGCCCCTAGGACTAGGACTTAGTCATTTTTTATGATTTTTCCTGGATCAATCTACATGCTTGGAACTGCAAAACTCTGATGCATGTTATCGAAATTTACCCTGGGGGGGTGAAATTTTGACAACAGTTTGGCGACTCAGTGGGGTCATCTGCCTGCTAGATGAATGATCAGTAGCCTGAAGCAATCCATTGGGCATGGAGTCATAAGCAAGCTTGAAAACTAATCTGAACTTTGAAAACTTCCCTCTGAGCCACTTGAATCCCACCGGACATGGAGTTGTTCTCACCAAAATGCCACTGAAACGAACTGTGCAAGAGCAAAACCAGCACAACAACAAAAACTATGTACAGAACTGAAAATCATACATGCTCCAAAATGGAACATGCAGAGTGTGCACAAGCACTTCTTCTGCTGAAAGAAAATCTACCTACTCTACTCTAACTGGAAGCAAAAGCAAGCTAAACAAACCCTGCAATTGGTTGTGAGAAATAGCTTCCCTTTCTCAAAAGTGGCAGCCATGCAATTGATTTGGAGCTGATCATGGCTGTTAGGATGAGTGGAAAATCAACAAGAAGCTGGTATTCCACCCAAATCATCAAGGTATCAGCTGAAGGCAAATTCAATACCTCTTTTAGTTGCTCTGCATTTGGATTGAAGAGGTATGACAGCTGATCCTTGGTACTTTGTAGCTCACCCTCATGCTCAGAAGAAAGCATGACTGGTTGTGACTTCTCCTTTGGCTCCAATGAAGCCAAATACCTGATTGGGCAAGGTCTGATCCGTTGAGTATGCCCGTTGCTGTGATTTTCAACTCCAAGAATGGAGTTCTCTTGTAGACCCTCCTGAATGGATGGTGTGGAAGAAATGGTGAAATTCCTCTGTCCTTTCTCTTCCTCCAATGAAGAACGTGAAAGATTAAAATCTTCCAATCTTGATTCCGAAGAGCTATTATAAGATGTTGGCTGTTGTAAATGAATGCCCTCCTTCATGATAGCAGACTCAAGTGTTTGGAGTGTGGATGATGAAAGAGAGAAAGGTGGAAACTCAACCGGCTCTTCTCCATCAAAACAGTTCCTCCAAATCTGACAGATAAACTGCCTTATTGCTGTCCTGCTGCAAATATTCAACTTCCTCCATGGTGTCTTCTTGATCTGTAACTTGACCACCATGGTTTCTTTCTCCCTTCAACATTGAGTTTGAGAGGTCAAACTCCTCTTGAAAGACTGCTTGGAACTTGAGAGAGGTGAAGTAGAAAGAAGAACTGAAGGTTCTCTTGTAGCCTGCTTTGTGCTCAGAGCTCTTGGATCTGCAATTTTCTCCCCCACAGCTGGAATGTGCTCCTCTTCTTTTGGATTTGGAGCAGCTTCTCCTTCCTCCAATGTTTGAAGACAATCTTGCTCTTGATTGAACTCTTCCTCCAAAGATGAAGTTTGTCAAGTCAAACTCTTCAATCTCTGCTACTCTAGGACAAGTTGTGACTGCAAGATCTTCTTCTTCTCGCTGCAACATAATCAGTCCTAACCACCACCTGTTCTCCAACCCTAGCCTCTTCTGTAGGTTTAGCCATCAAGGGGATCTTTGTCATCCCAAATCTAAGAGCCCAACTCTTCAGACTTTGAATTTCTTCATCTTTGTTTGGATTCTCTTTTTGCTGTTGTTTTCCTTGATCGCATTCTGATTGTCATCCTCCCAACATGGATTTGGGAATGCAAGAGGAGGGATGGGTTGTAACTTAATTGATTTCACATTTTTGTGGTGGTGGAGGAGGTGAAACCTCTTGTTTCTTTGGAGTGGGAGGTATTTCATTTAGCTCTTGTGGAGGGGATGACTGTTTAGAAGGAAAAAGGAAAGAAGAATTGAGGTGTGGTGGAAGACTGAGAGGTGGAGACATGGGATCAACATTTGGGACAGCAGATGGAGAGTTTAAAATTTACAAGTCCAAATGAGATGATGCTTTTAGCTTGAGTAATGGGAAGAGAAAAACCGATGATGGTGTAGAACTTACCCATTGACAAGGTTGTTCAACACCGAATGTATAGGCCTCTATTTCTGCTGTCCATTGTGCAAGTTGGGGCAGCATCTTTATCATGAAGTCCAGCTTCTCTGAGGGCTGAACTGTCTTGGAAAAGGGCCTCCCCATGGACAAGGAGTCCTGCAACCAATTCTGAAAGCTCTCATTTGAGTTGTTGCTCTGGACTGCACCATCTCTACCTCCATCTTTTGGATTTTCTCCAACAAACCAGCATCTTGGATCTGATGGTCTTCATTGTATGCACACCCTTGCTCTTGGAAAGCTCCATAGCCAAACTGACTTTGGCACAGCTGCTCATATGGGTATGCACACTGATCTTGAATCTGCTCAAAATGTTGATTTGGAGGATTTGTAAAACATGTTGGAGGTGGAATATACTGCTGTTGTTGATGTGAATTCCATGATGGAAATGAAGTCATGATTGCACAACTTCATAGAATGAAAGAATGATGGAAGAGATGGAAGGAAGAATGGATAGAAAAGAATGAAAATGAATGGAAAGGAAGGTCTGCAACTTCAGAGATGGGTTGTTGACCAGATGGAGTCGCCAGATGTGTTTGCAAGTGCCTCCAAAGGCTGAAATCTTCACAGGAACACACCAACCTGCAAAAGATGAAGTGGAAGACCTCTAAGGTCCCACCGGTGTGCCAAAACTATTGATGCAAAATCACAGCACCCCTGGATGCAGATCAGGCTTCTAGGTTGATCACTCAGGCATCCAGTGTGATTTCACAACATGGAAACTTCTCTCTAGCGCGGGACTGTAAAATGAGAAAGGAATCTCCAGAGAAGGTTGATTCTGCTCCTAAACTACCCTCCACAAGCTATTCCAGTGCAGGCAAGCTAATCTAATCCTAATCTAACCATGCCAAGGAGACAGAGAGAGAGAGAGAAAGGAAAAGAACAAAAGCCTACACTAAAACGGTGATACACCAGAGAAGGAGAATGTTGGACATCTATCAAAGCGCCATGGGACAAAGAGAGGTGAGCAATCGGAAGGATGGACGGATGCATCACGAGGCCCAAGGATATATTTCACACGAAAAATGTCCCAAAACTCCATGAACACAGCTCCAAACCTACAATGAACATTCAAACATGCACAAATACCCGCAATGAAGAGAGGCAAGAAGAGAACAAGCAAAAATGAGCAAGGATGGACGGATGCATCACAAAACACGTTTAGTTGCTCCAGAAGTTTTCACAGAACATCATTCCATTAGTAAAAGGAAAAAATGCCATTACAGAGTAGGGAGGAGGTTCGAACTCCATTTTCAACCCTAGAGAAGAAAAGAAGGGAGGCGGAGCAAAAAAGATGAACAACTTGTATCTCTTTTTAAAATGAGCCAAATCTGGCTTTATACAATGCATGGGTCGAGCCCAGGAGACAGAAAACATAGGAAAACATGTAAGCAGCCCAACCATTGACCAAAATGCATTCTTCATTAAAATCGGTGGTTGAGACATCACTTCTGGCCATGCTGAAGAAGAATGCGACCCATGTGCATTAAAACTGGTTGTTGAAATGTCGCTTCTGGCCATTATCACGCGTCAAATCCGTTTCTCAATTTTCTCTCTCCAGACTACACCAAAATTTGAGATTGATCCCAGAATCATGTAGAGAATTTCATAAGCTTTCCATTGATATAAAGAACGTGCAAATCCGAGCTCTGGATCGAAAGTTATGGAGGTCTGAAGTTTTAGGGCACAAAACAGGTGAAAACGTGTTTTGAAATCTTTCCACGCTCGCCACCTGGATGACACGTGGCACGCATTGATTGGTCGCATGATTCTCTCTCCTCTGCCTTTCGGTGGGCTTTCTTTTGAAATTTCCTTGTGGGCCCTAGCTGGGACACGTCGCACTATCCCATTGGTTCGGGCTGACCCTTCAAAACTCGCCCTTTGACTTTTTGACCTTTTCACTTGTGACACGTGTCATGATTTGATTGGATGAGCAAGGTCTTCAGCCTGTCGGGTTTGGGATTCTCCTCTGCATTTGCATCGGACTTGGAGGATGGCTCGACATATGCTTCATGTTTATGTTTTCCCGAAACCCGCTTCCGCCAGATTATCCAAATTTTCCTTTGTTGTCGGGCTTTCCGACCCCTCCGACATGTCCCCTTTGCCGCCGGGTTTCTTGACCTCTCTGACATGCCTTGGTGAGGACACGTGGCAGCTTCTCATTGGTTTTCGGGCTTTTCAGGTTTTCACGTCCTTCGCGTACATTTGTCCCGGATGTCCCAGTGCTGTCTGGGACAAAAACTTCCGATCCACCCGAAATGGGCTTCCTTGTCCCTTATCTGCCGATGACACGTGGCGCAATCTGATTGGCTCTCGGCTTTTTCGGCTCCTTCGGCGATCCGCGTCCCACGCGTCCCTTTGTCCCATTTGCCCCAGTGCTAAATTTCCTGTTTACCGAACCTGGGTTCGCGTTCTTTTGTCCCATTTGTCCCAGTGCTTCGTGGGACAAATTCTTCCGGTTCGCCCGATCCGGCCGATTCATGTCTTTTTGTCCCACTTGTCCCACATTGTTTCGGACTGAAGTTCTCCATTTCGGCCGATCCGGCTAGTTCGCGTACTTCGCGTACTCTTGTCCCGGTGTCCCGCTCGTGATTGCTAGTCGTTTTCTTCCTCTTTCGGCCGGATCGGCCTCTCGCGTCCGCCCGCGTACTCCGCCCGATTGTCCCAAATGCTTAGCGGTATCGGGCCGCTGAGGCTTTTCGGCGATCCGCGCCTAGATGTCCCAAATGTCCCGACTACCCCTAAGACTAGGACTTAGTCATTTTTATGATTTTTCTGGATCAATCTACATGCTTGAACTGAAAACTCGATGCATGTTATTGAAATTTACCCCTGGGGTGAAATTTTGACAACAATAACCAAGCAAACAAAGCTATTTTTAGCCAATTCGGCTCACAGATGCATGCAAAAAGAAAACTTAAGTGAACCGTCACATGTTTAAAACATGCGTGAAGAATATGGAAAAAGTAGGCAGGACCTCCACCTCATGCAGGCCACAGCCAGACCACCGCCCGCCCGGGTAGTGGTTTGAGAACCGCCACCTGGTAGGCGGAGGTCCTGCACCAAGGCCCAAACAAGCACAAGAAGAGACAGGGAGATGGAAAATGCATGGAAAAGTTAAGTAAGGCTATCTAGGCTACAAATATACACTTGTGAATGGGTTTTGGAGCTCGAACACCTTCTTGAAAGGATTTTGAATCATCATTGGGGACTTTTGTAACCATTTTCCTGACAATGTAGCACGTGTAATTTTGGTGTTTACATATTTCCCCCTCGAACAAGCGTCTTAGGCATATAAAGGTGTAAAACGTGGAGTATGAGTATGGCATTCTCGAAATGAGGAGTTAGAATCTATACCTGACATGCCCGTGTGTGTTGAAATGTCGTCGTCTAAGCTCCCTCTTCTGCTGCAAGAAGAAGAAGAATCAAGTGAAAATAGATAAAATATTTGGAAAATAAACACTAAACCAAAATGATAAGAGGACTTACCATCTACACAGGATGTAGAAATATACCTGTACGCCAATGCACTCCATCTTATAAACACATACACTCAAAACAGTTTAAATTTATATATATATATATATATATATATATATATATATATATATATATCGAAACAAGCTCATTTTTGATTAAATTAATTTGTCATTGTTGATTTGGTGAAATTGGAGCTTTGGACATACGTTGATTGTTTCATTATGAATACGTTTGAAATGACTTTTAGAAGAGATAGAGATCATGCCTCCACAAGGGGCAACCAAAGAGGTTCCCAGGTTAGCTATTTCCTCTTTTGTATTTTGTTTCCTAAATTTAAAATGTTGAAAAGTTCAACCTAGGGGGACATTTTCAAATTTTCTTATTTTAATTAAGTTCTTGAAGGCACCCATAGGGCATTATTTTATTTTATTAGAAACCATCAATTTTCTCCTTTTTGGGAATTTGCATTCTGTGATTTTCTAGCTCACTATCTCTCTTTTTTTTGTTATTTTCATGCTTTTAGAATGTATCTACACACAAATGGTAAGAAATCATTTGTTGGGTATGCATGGACACCCTATTAATCCCTCGGGAAGACTTGAACCGAGTTGACTGCGATTTAGGACAACCCTTAGCCACCGTTGAACGTTTCTTTCCCATCTGGAAGGTAGCGGAGATAGTGACTTCCTTCATACCAGTAGTCTGGATACGAGGCTGCCAGTGTCCGATGAGGCATATCCATTCTCACAAATTGAGTCTATGGGTACTTGGTGCCACCATGAGCACTCAAACCATTCATTCCATTCGCATCACCGTCATAGCCACAAAGTGGAGCCCTAAACATGCTTGCGCACCATAATGAGGGATCCCTAATGGAGTGATAGGCCACCGAACCTCTATTGCTTTGGTACCATTTTTGACATTATACTCATTGTTTTTGTAGATTTAAAATGGGCTCATTTTGAGTGTTTTTACCATGCCTCATGCATGGACATGGAATATCTAGAATTGGATCCGTAGATGGCCACTTGGTTGAAAAATATGGTTTTGGGGTTTTAAACTCTCTTGGATTTTTAGACATCTAACTCACTTTGTTTTTTATTTATGATTTCATAATGTTTGACTAATTTGTAACTTTCAAGTTTATTAAAGAGACCCCCTATGCCTTGCCCCATGCTACCAGTAGGAAGTGTGGGCTCATCACCATGGACAAGGCATAGATGAGTAAGGGAATTTCCCTCCTTTCCCAACCCTACATCACTAGTAAGAGACACAGGCTCAACACCAAAGGTTGGTAGGGAAGAAATGTGTAAAAATAAAATTTTCTATGGATTTTCATTTGACTTACTTATTTGGGAAAAATGTTTAGAATGCTCTTATTTCCAAGGAGATGTATATGGGATAGATGTGACACCATGAAGCTTCTAGAACAGACCATGAACAAAAGACACCTAACCTAAGAAGAGACCAAAAGTAGAACCAAGTATGCAGGCCTTGGTATGGTTACCATCAAAACTTTGTCTTATCTTGTTTGGATTGATAAATGATTCAAAAATAGTTGATGATATTATGAAGGTTTGAAGAGACATGATTTGAATGTTTTTCCAATATTTTCAGAAGTTTTTAGGAATTGCTATAAGAATAAGCTCCTTGATCACACTTTTTACAAAATGAATGAACATATGAAAATGCAATGCAGATGCAATAATGTACATATGAAAATGCTGATGGATCATGCGTAGTATCTCTTTAGATGAAGAGAGTTTACGGATTTGCTAAAATCCTCACCTTCTAGTGTACACAAGAGAAATGTGCCATTTTTATAGTCTTCCACTACTCGATATGGACCTAACCACCTAGGTCTAAACTTTCTTCCCTCACGGTCTTCTTGTCTATTCAACTATCAAGTCTTAATACCAAATCTCCTTCATAGATCTCACATTCATACACCTTCTTATTGTATTTATGAGCCATACGGTCAACATAAACACTGTGTCATTGTTCAACATTTAGTCTAGCCTTGTCGAGACTTTCTAACTGGGAGAGTCATGCTTCTCGATAACCCTCCTCTCCCAAGATCCCATGTAGTGAAATGTAGAGACTAGGTATTTCGACTTCAAGTGGCAGAACCACCTCAACACCAAATACTAAGGAAAAGGGGTTTCCCCATTGGTGTTCTAACAACATTTGGTAGGCCCACAAGGCCGGAAAAATATTTAGGTGCCAATCTCATTTATTCTCCTTAATGGTTTTTAGGAGAATGGACTTTAAAGTCTTATTGGTAGCCTCAGCTTGTCCATTAGCTTGAGGGTAGTAGAGAGAAGCCATGTGATGACTTATTTTAAACTTTGTACACAACTCACGCACCTCATCATTTTTGAAAGATGCCATTATCATAAATAATGACCTGTGGCACCTCGTACCTACAAATGATCTGGTTCAGATGAACTTAGCATTATAGAGCCATGTACGGTGGTAAGGGGCATGGCCTCTACCCACTTGGTAAAGTATTATGTGGCCATGATTATGAAATTATGGCCATCTATTGATGAGGGAGAGAACTTCCCTATCAAATCTAGGCCCCATGTGGAGAAGGGCCATGGGGTTGCGATTGGTTGTAAAGCTTGTGCTTTGGTATGTGAATCTCGTGGGAGAACTCTTGACATTTGTGACATCTACACACAAAATCTACTGCATCATGTTCTAGGGTGGGCCAAAAATAGCCCATCCGATGTATCTTCTGGTAGTAGTGGCATGGCCGCCAAAGTGACCTCCACATACCCCGCTATGTGACTCATAAAGAATATTTTCAGATTCTTTGGCGTCAACACATCTCAACAACATTCCATCAAAGGCTCTGATAGAGCACTTGTTCCAAAATAACATACTTAGCAGCAATGACACATAACCACCTTCTTTGTTGTGATGTTTCCCCTTCTGGGTATGTGTGGTCCATGATGAAATTGATAATGTCGGTATACCAGGGCATACATAGAGATAGGGGCCTGATTTTGAAAAATATACACACTCATCGGAAAGTCTAGATCTACCAAATCACCCCATCCAATGGATTTTCAACCAACCAATCTACAATGATTTGACCCTTAATGGATTTTTGATTTACAAACATTAACTCAAACTCACCCATTAATGTTATGAAACACCCAACCTTTTTAGACAAGGATCCTTGCATGAGGAATGTTCGTAAGTGGTTTGTCTTGAACAATGACCCTTGTTTCTTGATTGAGCATATAATGCCTTAAATGCTTTGTTGCAAAAACTATGGCAAGGCATTCTTTTTCTACTACGTGTAGTAGCGTCTCATAATCAAGTAGCATCTGAATAATAAAGTAAATTGCCCATTCCCATTTATCATCATCCTCTTGAGCCAACATGCAGGCTAGTGAAACATCCATAGCCCATGAATATAAGATCAAAGGGTGATCTGATCTAGGTGGCATTAGCGTGGGAGGGGATAACAAGAATCATTTAACTTCCTCGAAGGCCTCATTGCATTCCTCCATCCAATCAATGCTATAATCCTTTTTCAACAAATTGTTGATTGGATGAATGAAAGGTCAAGTCAGGGATGAACCTTTGGATTACACTGAGTTTCCCAAGAAAAGATCTAATACCAGACTCATCTGATGGTGGAACCATTTCTAACACAACCCATTTTTGGCTGGTCAACATCAATCCCTCGTGAAGATATAATGTAACCTAGAAGCTTACCTCTTTACACAAATACACATTTCTCTAGATTCAACGTGACACCATACTCAATCAAGCACAAGAGGATGATGTGAAGCACCTCTGGGTGATCACAGCACTTCTTGGCCTTGGCTAGTAGGTCATCTACGTAGGATTCCACAATCTTATGAATAAGATCATGGAATATGTAGGTCATTTCTCATTGATATGTAGCACCAACATTCTTAAGACCAAATGGCATGACGACATAACAATAAGTTCCCCAAGGAGTTATAAATGTAGTTTTAGCTTGATCCTCCATGGGATATTTTGATTTGATTATATCCTAAAAACCCATCCATGAGAGATAACAACTCAAATCCAGTTGTTGCATCAATGATAACATCAATGGATGGTAGTGGGAAATCATCCTTGGGACAAGCCTTGTTAATGTCCCAGAAGTCTATGCAAATATGGATCTTTCCATTCTTTTTGAGAATGGGGACAATGTTAGATACCCATTGTGAATAATCAATTGGCTTGATAAATCCTACCTGGAGAAGCTTCATTACTTCTTCTTTTACCATAAGGGCCACCTTTGGCTTCATAGGTCTTGACTTCTACTTAATTGGTTTGGCATCCGGCTTGGTGATGAGATTGTGAACTGCGATGTGTGGTGTAATTCCCATCATTTCCTTGTAACTAAATGTGAAGGATTTTTGATGTTCCTTGAGGATTTGGGTATGAATTTCTACTTCCTCTAGGAGTTAAAGAGGACCCTAGTTTTAAGATTTTGGCTCCTCCTCCATTCCGATGTTTATATCAATCATTCCCTCAATTAAGGAGGTGTTTCCCTCCTCAAACTCAGGTGGGGCTGGAGGTAACTCCAAGTCCCCTTCTTCTTCTACTTCATAAATCTCAAGATCTTTCCCCGAGAGAGGACTCAATCATGGGATTCACAAAATAAGAAGAGGAACGTGGAATTAGGGAAAGGTCTACCTCATGATAGGTAAGATGCAGTTCCACCAAAGCATTTAAATAACTTAAAGTTGACTCATCCCCATCAATGGGTCTAAGAGTCAAGTTGATCCTCAGCTTCCACGTATGTCAACATTGACGCTACTGGCACTTTGTGAATCAAGGATTCAACATGGATTGAAACCATGAAGTTGGTGTCCTCTAAGTCACTACTTGGGGTGAAGCGTGAGGTGGAAGTTGCTATAGAGTCTTCTAGAAGGTTTTGTTCATGTGGAACTACCTCGATTGATATAAATTCAAACCCCTTTGTTAGGCCCAACACGACTATTTTGTAGAGTTGTAGGTGTTCATCCCTAGTCTCGTATACCTCGGATATCTAATTTGTGACTAGTTGTGAGTCACCCAACACCCTAATATTGAGGATGCCCATTCTCTTAGCTATAATGAGACCTAATAGGAGAGCCTCATACTCAGCCCCATTGTTTGTGCATTCAAAATTCAATTTGAAAGAAAAAGGTAAAATCCTTCCTTCGGGTGAAGTAAGGATCACACTTTGCCCCCGAGTGCAAAAAGCGACACTTGGCTCCATCAAAATGGAGAGTCCAAAACTACTCGAAAGATGGATGTTGAGTCATCCTTTGTAAGTTCTCCTTTTACCTCGGTTACCTCCACCATGCAAACCTCATCTGTTGGAAGGGAACCAAGTCCCAAGGCATGTCCCATACCCATGGAATCAAAGGGGAGAAGGATAGGAAAATCCTTTTCTAATAGCTCAACAATATTTGTTGTAGTTCCTAACGATACCATCTCTACAACAATGTTTTCATCCTTGACCACCGAAATACCCTCGATCAAACCCATAACTTCTAACTCCATTGTGGGAACCAAATTTTCTTCTGGTACCATGCTTTCTAGTTTGTTTAACTGGTTCATGTAGGAAGTTTGAATTTAGAGTGGACCCTTGGATTTTTCTTCAAGTTGGCCAAATGTATATCAAAGGGTTTTGGATCACCTTGAGCGACAAAGACTTTCCCTAAATGCAAGAATCTGACCTCTTGGAATAGAGTGGAGGGGATTGCTTTCATGTGGTGGATCCAAGGATGACCAAGGATCATATTATAGTTGGTTTCCCGATCTATAATATAAAACTCAGTGAGTACCATCTTGGGCCCAAGAGTAACCAATAATACTATGGTTCCGATCGAGGTTTCCTTGAGGCTATCATAACCCCTCAATGTGTTTCACGTCGAGGAGAATTAGTCTCCCCATATCCTAACTTCTAAAGAAAAGAGAAGGGGACTATGTTAACCACTGCCCCATCATCGATCATTGCACATTTCACATAGTTGTTGTAGATCCAAACTATAAAAACAAGGCTTGGATCACCTCTATGAGCTATTTCAGCATCCGTAGGCATCTTTCTTATGTCAAATACAAACCCAATATCCCTTTTGGGTTTCCTGGAGGAAAACATCAAAGTCTATATGGTTTATCTATGCCTCTAGCAGAGGGGTAACATTAATCAAATGGCCGACCTAGCACTTCCAAAAGAGTGGCTCGATGAGTGGGGGAATTCTTTAGTAGATCCAAAAGGAAATGTGTGAAAAGGTCTTGGTTAGATCATTGATCAAATCATAAGCCCCTACTTGGCTTGCTTAGCGTGTCATGAGCATTATCTGACACAACTGGATAAATCGGGATTGGTTGTGAAGAATAGTCTTTGGCTCTTGTTGCGGCATTAATTTGGGGTTCAACGTCTAACTCAACCAAACCTACGATCTTCATTTTTGTTGCGACCATCCAAAGGAGGTGCCACCTATGGGTTTGATGAAGTTGAGGCTTCACGATCATGAGTCCCTATTACAATACCTTTATTCAAACCATTGGGATCCAGTCTACCATCCTTTGGATGCATGGGGAGAGGATCATTGAAGATTCCCAATGGTGTGTTTTGTGGAGACACTGGTCCCATATAGGCATTTTGACTGGTGCAGTTGGGTTTTCCAAAAACATGTCAACAAATAACTGTCTTTGGTCTTCTAGGAAAATGCTGCAAAAAAACTTATTACAATCATGACAAGTTCTTGCATCATGCCCATGGACCCTATGGAAACCATAATATAAGTCAGGATCATAATCTTGGCCTTTGGTTTGTTCCTTGTTGTGGTCCAAAACTACGGTTATTGTTTGGTTGTTGATTGTTATAATTAACACTTTGGAACCCTTGCCCCTTGATTCTGGAATTGGTTGGGGTATTGACTAGGGCTTGGGGTTGGCATTTTTCCTTTGTTGCTGAGGTTGTTGTTGTTGTTGGGGATGATTAAAATCCACAGTGTTTACCGGGTGAGAAATTGTTGTTTCTCTGATTGTTTTCATTATTGTTGTTGTTATTTGTAGCACCTATACTAGGTAGGATTAACAACATTAGGATTTTTGGGCTGGTCAGTTACACCATCGGTCATGACTCCATGATTCTTATTAAGGATCTTTGGTCCTTGATTGTTATTTGTGTTGTTGGAGTAACTGAGAGTGCTTTGAGCAGGAGTGACTAACTTCCCATTTGCTCCATAGGTCTTACGACCACTGTCAATGGCCACTTGGTCGATCTGAAGAGCACCCTCTAGCACCTCTTCATAGCTCCTTAGTGGGAATTTTTGAACCTCTTCCTTCATCTCTCTATTGAGAGAGTGAAGGAACAAAATCACAAAGTTCCATTTGATCCATGTTTGGAGCACTTGCGGAAGAGTAGAGAACATGTCACCACCTCTGAATGAAGTGGGTTGTAGATTCATTATGTTCTTGTTTGATATGAAGGAATTCCTTGATTCCTGTTCACAAAATTTGTTCATATCAAAATATTTGATAAACTCTGATACAGTTGTTTGAATGAGTGTATTGAAGCCTCGGTATCCTATAATACCAGTCGAGAGAAATACCTTCTAGTGTCTTAGGGAAAATATTTGCAAACTACATCCCATGGGAGTAGCTCTCGAATGGCCATTGCATAAGCCTTGATGTGGGCATTAGGATCACCCTCCCCTTTGAACTTTGGGAGATCAGGAAAGGGTCTCGGGAGCATGACTTCCCGAATGGAGAAATCTAGGGGTTCCTTGAGATATTCAGAATAAGTCCCCATTGCATATGTTTCCACCATTGAAGACCCTTGTTGGGGAGGTGGGGGCTGCATTGGTTGTTGAAAATGGGACAACATAGACATTTGGTGGGGCATATGACATCCCCTGTGGTTGTCCATATGGACCTGGTAGGTGTACATGTCCCCTGTGGAGATTTAGAATACATGTGTATATAAGGGGGTTGATTACCTTGATATGGAGCTGAAGGCACGAAGCCAGGGAACGTCACATTTCTAGGCTGGTATAGCATTTGAGAATGCACTTCCAGGATGGCACCTATTGTAGGTATCCATATGTGGCTTGAGGAGGCATACCCAAGGTACCCATCCCAGTTAACAAATCCCCATGGTTTGGAGTATTCATGTAGACTAGGAGGATTCTGTGTGGTCGGTATTTTCCCATAGTTTTGTGGGTAGGAAGGAGTCCATGCTTTCCTGCATATGAATTCTGTGTATTTTGGGCAAGCTCTAACTCCTTGACTTTATCAACCAAAGCTGAAATGACATCACCCATTGATGGGGTGGTACCTTTGCTTAGGTACCTTTGGTTGAACCCTTGGAGGTTGTTGAGGAGTATGGTATCCTGCTATGAATTGTTCACGATGTTGCCACCCCTCATTGGTTGTATTGTCATTTGGTGGTGGGGTAGCGTTATTGTTTTGAAGCAGGACATCACCTTGTCCTTGCAACCTATCAAAATATTGGTTCATTTGTTGGAATTTTGTTCACTCCTAGCATATCATGCTAAATACTCCTCATCGAGATGGGGGAGTTGATCGGATTACATGGTAATGGGTTGTCAAAACAATACCCGAGGAGATGAACTCACTTCACCAGTGAATGTCATGTTATTTGAACTTGATTGTTCGAGGGGATAAGTCTGAGTGACTTGATCTAGTTCTTCAATGTGTACAGAAGAACCAACATTGGTTCCCTGAAGCAGAGGGTTTTGAGTGGATGAGTGGTTGTCTACCCATGTTGAAAGTGAAGGTGATTGTTGTGGGATATTTGATTGGTAATGGTACATGTCAAAACCCGGGATGGGTTGACCATACTCATCATATCCCGACATATTCGGGGGTATAAGAATACCCACAAAATAAAGGATGGATGAAAAAGTGGAAATTTAGAGACTAGCTCTTCACATTGGGTTCACCAATTTGTATGATAGAAAATCAACACGTGACCTTCTTCACACCCGACCTCCCGAGGTCATGCCAGAGACAGCCGGTGTGGAATTGAAATGGAAGTGAAAGTGATGGTGGTGATCAAGCTAATTGGGAAACCTTATGTCTTCGACACACAATACTGGAATCTATGAATCTAAGGCAAAGAATGCTCTCCTAACTTAAAGGGGTGTGATGGTATGGTCTGATATGATAGCTACTTGGAGACTCCAATCGATGTCTAGTTCTTCCAGATTCTATTGATTGGTTGTGGAATACATGGAAAGTAACCTACAGGTGCCTCGTATGGGTTTCCAGAACAAGGTCATGGAAATGAGACAAGAGGTGTAGTGGAGCTGCAGGGACTATGGGTGATTTTCTGGTCTTGTCTAGAAAGTCTTAGCTTGATCGGATGCTATATTCAACAATGAAAGTTGTGTAATAATATCGGGTGGAAGTGGTGAAGATATGAATACCAATGTGTATAAACTAGTGTCAATATCTAGCTGACTAGCAGGCCCATTGGGTTGCGGGACCTATGGATCACAACCAAAGACTCGTTGAGGTTGAGGCCCTTGTATGGTCATGCATGCAATCAAACCCTATTTCCAGAGCAGTCCAAAATCGTAGGCTTGATTAGCGAGCTATATGTTTCAATGTATCTAAACTGTCTTATTTTCTCAACGTATGTTGCAGGTGTGTGTAAGACTATTAAACACAAACTTGTGTCAATGTCAGTTATTAGCTCTGGCCCATTGGGTTGTGGGACCAAGGGATCACAACTATAAGTCTTTTCTTGTTGTGGACCATTGATGGTCATGCAAGATGAATTGATTTGTTTTTAGTAAATAAACTATCTATCAAAGGAAATCTAACCTATATTTTTGGTGTTTTCTCAATATATCAGAACAAAGCATAAAAAACAAGCTAATCTATGGAAAATAAATGTTTTTGTTCTTTTCTAACTTTTCAGACAATGCATCTAATCTAATAAACAAATTAAATACAAATAATTAGCCGGATGTAGCTAACTATTTGTGCAGATGTGTGAATCTAAATCTAAAATCTATTCTAATTCAATCAAAATCCTTCCAACCCTACCTCAGAAGTGAAGAACAAATCATAACCCTAACAGAGCTATTGTTCCCCATAGCTTCCCTGGTAATGTTGAAGAGACAACTTCCTATTGATTTGATCTACTTGAAATTATCTAGCTAATTGAAATGAATTGTTTCTCTACTCTATTTGATATGCAATTGAAATTAACAATTCTTAATTGACAATTTGATAAACAAAGAAAACAAATACACAACTCCAACTTGGAAGAGCAAGAACCTTGGAAAATCCAGTAGTATCAGTATTGTCCCCTCAGTTCTTTCCTTTCTTTCTCTGAGTGTTCATGTGAGTCCAAAGGATTGGGAATGCAAAGAACAACAACAAGAGGATGGCGCTTGAGCAATGGCAGCTTGGAAGCAATCTGGATGCAATGCAAGTAGAAGAGAGATAACACAAGAGATCTGAGCTTGGCTATGCAATTCCTAGCAAGATTATGGCAGCAAAACAATACAAGATACACAAAATTCTCAGGCCCTTTTTCTTGAATACAAGCATGGAATATATAGGAATGGAGGCTAGGAGGTTACTTCATGCACAAGGCAAGAAGAAGTAGTTCCAACTAATTAAATCTTATTTAAAATAGAAGGAGCAAGGAGAACCAAACAAACAAAGCTATTTTTAGCCAATTCGGCTCACGGATGCATGCAAAAAGCAAACTTAAGTGAACCATCACATGTTTAAAACACACGTGAAGAATCTGGAAAAAGTGGGTAGGACCGCCACCCCCTGCGGGTGGGTGGTTTGAGAACCACCCCGGGCGGGGGGCGGTCTTGCACCGAAAGCAAAACAAAACAAGCACAAAGAAAGAAAGTGGGGAGATGGAAAAATGCATGGAAAAGTTAAGTAAGGCTATCTAGGCTACAAATATATACTTTGTGAATGGGTTTTGGAGCTCGAACACCTTCTTGAAAGGATTTTGTTGGGCCTTCTCTTAGAGATTCCATTGCATTTGTTTTCTTTCAAATTAGTTTTGGAATGCCAATTGTCTTCTGTTTTCATCCACATTTTTGATATTTCATTTACTATCTCATTATAACACCAGGGCTGATTTTTGTTTGGATAGCTTGAATATCTTGAATTTTCTCGTTCCACCCATTTATCATCATTGACATCTTTTCATAAGAGTATTCTAATTCATCCTTTTGTTATGAGGTATTTGGAATTTGAGTGAAGAGTCGAGCACAACCTCATACCTATCTTACATGACCAAGGCTTGAGCCAAGAGGTCAAGACTTAACTTGGGATCTCCCATGTTTACCACTGCTTCCAAAATGTCTTGAATTGAATTCTTCTTTGAAATTACCCGAAGCTCACCTTTACCTTTGTATAAAGAATCTTCATTTTGGAATTCAATAAAACCATTGGAAGGAATTACTTCATTATGCCATGGATCATGACATTTTTTTGTTTTCTATTAAGGGGAGCCCCAACTTCAGAGACCTTGATACTTTGAGTCTCAAATTTTTCATCCCATAGGGAATCCTCTCCTTCGAATGGAAAGGATAACACTTCAACTTCATCAACACATTCACAATCATTAGTTCATGAGGGGCCTCAGATTATTCACCTTGTTTTTCTTCATCATGGTTGACCTTGAATTGATTGAGGATTACAATCAGATTCTTTCTTGTATTGCATATCCATAACTTACATCAAGAGTTCAAGAATGAGATCGGGGTCTTCTATTTCTTCAAAATATCTTACAAGATCTTGCATATATTATTCTTTCAAAACTTTTGATGGTTCGATATAGGTTGGCTTTGTCTCTTCCTCATGAATTACGTGCTCAAGAAATTATTCATCTTTGAACAGGAATGAGAAAACCTACTCATCATGGGTGAACATGTAAGTAGATTTCCACTGCTTGCAACTTGTCAAGAACCATTTCCTTTTCTTCCTAGTTTGTGTCATCTAGAATCTCGGGTTATCATTTTGCAACTCAAAGTTCCTCAATTTTTATTCAATATTTATACCCCTTTTGGAAGAGATACTCGGTCCTATCAAGATGGGAATCTCATACTCCTCTTTAGTTTTTATAAAATGGTTCATCCTCTGCTATCTTGATATAATATGTTCGTTCTCCAAGGCTTCCCGAATTTTACACCATGTATCTCATGTTCTTCATAGGAAGTAACTTCTCCATTTCTCCTTTGACTAGTATGGTAGTGGAAGATCAATTCATTTGAATTTTCCCTCCCAAGTCTTGGCGAAGCTTTGACCTAACAACATTCCAAAAGTCACTGGGACATCTCATGCTACCAAAATAGTCATCGACATATTTTTATGTGGAAATTCAATAAGGGTAATTTGTTCATCTTTTATCTTCCCTATAAGTGGGACGTCATTTGAATCCATGGAGTAATAAGATCCACTGGGTGGAGTCATGGTGAGTTTGAGAGATTTGGTGACCTTCACAAGAATTACATTGTCAGAGGCACCTAAATCTATTATGCAATTATTCAATACATATTCTCTAATGAGGAGGGAGACATAGAAAGGGTCAACCTTATCGATATTTGATGCACTTAGAGCAAGCATGTTCTATGATGAAGGTGTAGGTGGGTTTGGCGAGTTATCCTTTAGAAATAGGGGTTGCAGTAGTGGGTTTTGAACTACCATTGTTGATATATCAGTCAAATATCTCAAATTGTTCGGGGTGAGTCCAAAAATATTTGGTTTTGGTAATCTACACTTTGGTTACTTTCAAATGTTCAATTTAATCAAAAGGATTAGATGTAGACAAAGGGATGGAGCCACTTCTTTTGGAGTTGGCAAAGGATTGAAAGAAGGGGTAGATGTTTAGGGAGTAGAGGGTATTTTGAAAGGTACACTACGGACTTTTGAAGCACTAGATTTTACGGAGGTGGATTTATAATTAGAAGAGGCATTGGAAGACTTACTTAGAATAGCATGTGACTTTCCACTTGTCACAGGATCAAGTTTCTCCAATGTAGACTCCATACAAGGTGGGAGTGGAGATCCTTGACTGATTATTTTGTTTTGTGGAGTCACCACAAGAGGATCTTCAATCTTATTTTTCTTTGCAAAAGTGGAGGAAGAGGCTACCTTTTCAGATTAAGAATGAGTGAACACTGCACATGAAAAATTAGGTGCATATTTTTGTCATCTTCATCACCTCTAGAATACTCACATAATCTGATTTGTGTATCATTCTCAAGCTCTTCAATCTCTAGGAAATTACCACCTTCACTTTTTTGTTCAAGCTCCATTTTATCTTCTTGATTTATACCATTTGCGTTGATGGGTGGAGCCTCCAAGGCAAGTCTTCGGGGTGCTCTTGCAATATGATTTTTTTTGTTTCTCTTAGGAGATACTCGTTTGAAAATTTCCCTCTTCAATGATGTCATTTCATTTTCTGATTTCTGTAGTGATGGATCTGTTCTCTCATCACTGGGATTATGAGCCTTACCCTTTGGAGGATTTTTAATCTTCCTAGATAGGATGAGATCATCATAAACTTAAATAGCCATCCTTTGTGCTTGTGCAAGATTCCTTGGTTGAACCCTTTGTAGGAAGAATCCTACCTTTAGTGATTGAGCATTAATGAAGAATCTTTTGACATTGTTTTCATATGGTGAATCATCTTCCAGTATCCTATGGAGAAACTAGTTGAAATAGGCCACAAATTCTCTCATAGTTTCATTTGATTCTTTCCTCATTTATACCAAGTTGAATGAGAAGATCTTGACAATATTCAGTATATTTGAATCTTTCTTCAAACTTGGTTTTGATGTCCTCCTAACAAGTGATTGATCTGATGGGAAGGAGGTAGAACCATTCTTCTTCTTTTTCTTGGAGAGATTCCATGAACAACCTTACGAAATGTCTTCATGTTTAACTCCAAGAATCTCACATGATGTGGTGAAGGCGGTGATGTGTTCTTCAGGATGTTGTGTGTCATCACCTTTAAAATTTGGAAATTTCTTGTAGGAGCTCATCGGTAGATCGTGAAGAGGTGGTGTGAGAGAAAGTGGGCATGTATTCATTCCCCATGGAACAATGGGTTGGGGTCTTTTTGCTTCATCCACCATTGTTGTTTCTATTTCTGCTTTGGCTATTTCTTCTTCAAATTATTCTTTATATTCTCATTCTTATTCACCTAGGAACTCAATGCTCAATGGTGGTTGAAACATGGGAGAATTTGCAAGGGGAGTATCAATAGGATTTTGAATGGAATTATCGGGGAACTACATGAAGGTCCAGATGAGGATGAGGCTTGGGAGAAGAAATAGGGATTTTCTTTGATTCATTCTTGTTGATTTTGCAGAGCCACGAAATTGGAATCAATGGTTGCTCTCAGCCTATTCAATCTGGTATATCTTCCTTCAGCCAGTTCTAAGAAAATTTTGCAATAGGAATATGAAAATTCAATGTGGAATATGAAATGTCACTTCAAGGAATCAACAACATGTCTTTAGAAATGGACTTCCACCAAAAAAAAAAATTTTTAATTTAAATTTTTTTAATTTTCTCAATACTTAATTTTTTTGTATTTTCTAGATCTTGTAATTGTATTTTAAGTGCGAGATGTTTCCAAGTATGCCCCATGGTGGGTGCGCCAAAACTATTGGTGAGAAATTTTTTGAGAGGACAAGTTTTGGATTTCTTGCCAATGCTCTGGGAATCTAAGTCCCTATACTTGAATAGTGGAGATTTGTGTTTATATACACGTGAAAAAGTGGATTTCTGTAGTGGCCTTGCGGTTAGAGATCCAACAGGGGGAACTCTAATGAGCTTGTGGAAAAGCTAACAATTTCTTTCTAGAGAGGACTTTACAAGAGAAAGGGGAAAGGGAGAAAAAAAAGAAAGGGGAGATTAATGTTTTGGGTAGAAAATCGAGTCCACACATATTAATATGAAACTTCAACACATATAAATTGTTAAAGAAATAATTTAGCCACCTAAAACAAGACCAATTGAGATTCAATGAACATAAAGTTTTGATTAAACCTCCTAGTCAAAAAGGTAGAAACTCCTCTTTTATTGAAGCTTGAGAAAAATTGTACATGCAAGAGTGGGAAGAATGTAGAAATTGGAAGTGGAAGAAAATTATCTATCTCTTTTCTCCTTCACAAGATCACTCTCTCATGAGCTTACAAAAATGACAACCCTTTGGAAAGGGGTTGCCTTTACAATTTATAGAATTTGAAAATGACTCTTCATCTACCCCCAATGACCTTTCACATGCCTTTGCACAACTTAAAAATTTTCATATTCCTAGGAAATATTAAGTCCCTTTTATAAAACAAAGGTGAATTATTACATTATAATCCTAAAGTTACATTTTAATAAAATTAAAGGCATTATGAAAAAGTGGAATCCAATGAAGAATTATAATGTGGAGGAGAGAGAAAGTTGTGGGGAGGAAGAGAAGATAGAGAGAAATAAGAGAGGAAGGGAAATATGCTAAATAATATCTCAACGTTAAAGGACTCCCTGAAAGCTCTGTGGATTGATCTCAATGCCTTTGAACTCTTTGCTGTGAATGATTTTCTTATGGTATGGGAAGGTTTTTTGCGGACAATTTATTTAGTTGCGGATGATAAACCACCTTTTGATGACCCACAGACATTAAGAATTAAGTGTTTAGAAACACTGTTGAGTGATTCCATTGGTGACCATGAGCGCTGCTCATGAAGATCCCCTCTGAAGAGATAGAAGCTCAAAACCAAACCTATTATGACCTTTGTAACATGACCATACTTGATGTACTGATTAGAATGCTTAGATGAAATGCATTTTGAACCCTTTGTCTTTATTGGTGACTACTACAATCTTTACATTTTACCTGATGCAAAGACAATCTGGACCATAGAATGAGTGTTGAAAATATTATTGCAATCTTCTGGTGTGGATTCTAGATGACCCGTGAATCTTGAAATTCATGGCTTATGAGATTATTCCATGTACTAGAAAATGTAACTTAATATTTTGAGTAAGTGTCAAATTTCACCTTCCTAACCCTAACTAGCGGAGTTTGCTTTTTTTGCTCCTGGGCACACCTCTTCTTCAATTTTTTTTCCTTATGATGACTTACCAATTATAAAAAGTGCCCATATGGGAACTTAATATTTTTAGTAAGTGGCAATTTTTGACCTTCTTCAGCTATGACAACCGAGATTGCTCTTTTAGACCACCTCCGTACACACCGCTTTTCAAAAACGCTTTCCGCATAAGCTTGCCAAAAATAATAAGTGCTTATGTAGGAAGCTTACTATTTTGGAAAATAGGGTTCTAGACTTTTTTTTGATGAATTTTTTTTTCAATATGGGTTTTTTCTCCTTAGTGCACCTCTAAAATTTTAACTCGATCCAATGTCTAAAAAGGAGAATTTAAATTTTAAAATTTTTGCATAGGAAACTAGTGCTTCTTTGCTGCAAAAACTCTGGAGCATGCATGAATTTTTTTAATTAGATTATAATGAACTTTGAGAAACTAGAATATTGAAAAAATAGCACATTGATCCATGCATTGGTTTTTAGATATGATCAAATCTTGTTCGGGGTTTTGAAGTTTCTTCAGAAAGATCTCGTTTTTCTCTTCTCGAATCTCAATTTCTTCGTGTTTTTGTTTTTTTTTTTAATTTATTCAAATCATGGAGAAGATTTATAAATGGAGGTATCATGAAAATTGGTATGTAAGATTCAATGAAAATTTTGGCAAGTTTCGGGAGCGTGGGGAACATGTGGGAGAAATGAGCAAAACTTGTTATCTTTGCAATTTATATCTTGGAATGTGAAGGGAGAGGGTGGGGAACATTTTTAAATCCTCATGTACCTTATTTTTGGTGCAATAGGGACATAAAAATGTTCCTTTCCCCTAGCATGAAAAATGGTGGGTGTTGATTTGATGAGATAAATGAAGGGGGAAGCCACATTTAAACACACAGGGGCTGAAAAATGGTTGAAAGAGGAACCCAAAGGCTAAAGGGTGTGGGGTGCATTTTATTTTCCCTTTTGAAAGGGACAAAAGATGCTCAAAAATTCACCCTAGCCTCATAGTGACAAGTGGCATGCATATAGGAGTAGTTGGGAGAGTAGGTAAAATTGGTCAAAGTGTGTTAAAGGTGAGCATCAGTCATATGGGTGACTAGAAGCTAAATGGGTGGAGGAAATTTTTTGTGAACCTCATGTTCCTCTAGTAAGTGTTAGAGTAGATATTTACCTTAGCTCATGTTCACCTAGGTACTTTATTTACCTTTATTGTATTTATCCTCACCCACTTATGTGTGTGGATATTCATTTTATCTTATTTAGATATTAGGAGATATTATCTAGTTAGTATAGGTATAGTTCTTTCCTTGAGTTCTATCTATGGTATTGATTAGATCCTTGATGTTCTAGTTCTCTCCTAAATCTATGGTCTTGAATAGTTATTGATGACTAGTTATTTCCTTTATTTTATGACGCTACGATCTATCCTTAGCTGGTTCTTAGATTATTATTCCTTTCCTATTTAAGCAAGACCCATTCTCAATGTATTGCATTGAGTTCCATTATAATATATGATATTGCTGCTCTTTTGTTTGCAAAGGTTTTATGTAAAGCTATTACGGTGAATTAATTTCATCTTATTGATCGTGGTGTTTGACTAGCATTTGTGTTATTGGCTTGATGTACGATCTCATTCCTTTCATGGTATCGAAGCGAAGATTGTTGTTTTTATGGTTACATTAGCCCTTGGTCATATGGTATGGTCATATGAGGGCTTAAAACTTGTGATTCTTACTAGTAGGTGCTTAACATGAGTACCCTCTAATTTTATTTGTGTGGTGAAGGCAACAACAATTTATTTTGTTTTAGTGGCAACTAAAATAAATAATAGAGCAAAATATTAAAAAGCTTGTAACTTTTGATCGGTAACTCGGTTTTGAGTGCCATTTTTGTAAAAGTGCTTGTTTTTTTGTGCTCTTTCCATTGGAGTTATTTATTTTGAGACTTGCACTATAATTATAAAGTTCCAAATATGGAGGAGTGTTGTAATCAATTATGGATGTAATTTTGGTTGAGCCCGACGTCCTAAATTTTGGGAGTTGTAGTTTGTACCTATCATGGATTCTAAGAATGATATGCTTTTCTCTAAAGTATGTGGACTTCAAGAGGATATTGTAAAATTTGTGGAAGAAAATAGATCACTCAAGAAGTGAAATTCTCTTCTACAATCACTCATTCATGATAAGGATACAATAATACACTCCATGTAGAACAAACTTGCTAGCCTACAACATCACCATCATATTGTGGACAACCATATCCATGCTCTATTCCACTTGCAGTTGTTGCTCTTGTACCCATTAACATTGATCTGTCAGTCTTTGAGCCTGAACTTGCTTTTGATGCTTCTAAACTGTGAGGCTTATTACTGCATGCTCTTCCACATCTGTGCCTATTATAGTACCACATGTTGTGTATCCTACTTCTACTCAATTGCATGGATTTTTTGAGAAGCATACCACTGCATTCAATTCTCGCATGCTCCATTCTATGGGTCTCACTAGCGGAGTCATTGGTAGACATTCACAGGGTATTGTTTCCTCTATTCCACATGTTAAGTGGAATTCTCATCATGACATTGGTTTTCAGTAGATACTTCATTGGGATCACACATTGATAGAGCTCCTTTTTTGTTCACTCAAACTTTTTCGAGGATCATGAGCAATGCACACATGAGTTCTACACCTTCACTCAGGATTGAGAAACCTAAGATTTTAGATTTCGACATGATCAACTAACACACATTCTGATGTTCTTTTGCATACACCCATTGTGCAT
This sequence comes from Taxus wallichiana var. yunnanensis, assembly GCA_018340775.1. Classification (NCBI taxonomy): domain Eukaryota; kingdom Viridiplantae; phylum Streptophyta; class Pinopsida; order Cupressales; family Taxaceae; genus Taxus; species Taxus wallichiana. The sequence goes on along the minus strand of CM031235.1, from coordinate 365,966,457 downwards.
TTTGCACCAAGTCATATGTAGATATCTTCTTCATCCATCCATGTTGATTTGGGGTGGATATCTGATCACTCATGGAGGTGACATAGGAATTCATTGAGAGGACTCTACAGGCATGGCTCCTCCACCATTTGGCCTCTTGCTCCACTTTCTATACCTTCTGCATTGTGATGCTTCTTGTTTTGAGCATTTTTCTTTAGCAGGTGTAGTGTATCTCTCTTGTTTGTTGAGAGATTTTGTATCTATATTTTCGACACTTTTGGCATGTTGACAGTATCTCTTGTGGGGGAGATATTCAGTGGAGCCCAGTGTTATTTTGTTAGTGTTTGAGTAGTTGTTTTGACAACTCATACAGATTTGTAGCGTCACTCCACCCATTCAATAGTATGGGAGGGTGTGGTGTTGATCCTACTTCTTTGGGTTTTGTGTCCTTGCCTTGTTACCTTGAATTTTCTTGGATCGTGACACTCTTGATTTTGTGTCCTTGCCTTGTTGCTTTGGTTATTGTTCTTGGATCGTGGCACACCTATTTGCAGCACTTGATCAAATTATGTTTGGTGTTTTTTTACTTTTAACATCACTCCGTTGATAGTCTCCTTGTATGGAGCTATTCTGGTGGAGCCCAGTGTCAGTTGTTTTTGAGTTTTGTGATCGAGTAGTGGATTAAAACTATATTAAACACCAAAATTCTTTATAATTTATGATTTTTTTGAGCTAAGCTTCTTGGGATGCCTTGGAGTGGTATTTACTCTCTTTACTTTGTTGTTCTTCGGTTTTGGGTACCTTGCGGTGTCCCTTTTTCCCGGTTATTGTACATGAGTACCTCATCGAGGCCTAGTTTCTTCCAAGACTCATACTATGGACATGCCACATCTATTTTGGCCCCTAGATTCACTTGAGGGGGGGTGTTAGAGTAGGTATTTACCTTATCTCATGTTCACCTAGGTACTTTATTTACCTTTATTGTATTTATCCTCACCCACTTATGTGTGTGGATATTTATTTTATCTTATTTAGATATTAGGAGATATTATCTAGTTGTTAGGTATAGTTCTTTCCTTGATCTATGGTATTGAATAGTTATTTCCTTGATATATGGTATTGACTAGATCCTTGATGTCTAGTTCTCTCCTAAATCTATGGTGGTTCTTTGATGACTAGTTATTTCCTTGATTTATGGCTTGATCTATGACCTTGATTGGTTCTTAGATTGTTATTCCTTACCTATTTAAGCAATGCCCATTCTCAATGTATTACATTGAGTTCCATTATAATATATGATATTGCTGCTCATTTGTTTGCAAAGGTTTTATGTAAAGCTATTCTGGTGAATTGCTTTCATCTTATTGATCATGGTGTTTGATTAGCATCTATGTTCTTGGCTTGGTATGATCTAGTTATCATTCCTTTTAGTAAGGTGTAATAGGGACATGAAATTTCTTTTAACCTCATCTTTGCATGTGTCCAGATGTGAAAATGGTTAAGTATCGAAGAGCATACCTTGAGTGACTTGTGAAGGTCATACATAACAGCTCCCGAATGACTTTTTGGTGCTTATTTATATGATTTTACATGCATGAAAAGAAATTTTTAGAATAATGGTGAGGTTACCAAGTAGAATTTTGCATGTGTTTTATTCTAACTTCTGCAACCCTTTTTACATGGAAATAATGAGTTGGCTTGAAAAAATGCATGGTGCTTGAAGATGATCTATTTTCTCCACCATGTAGGGGACTGAAATTTATTTCCAATGATATATTTTTTGGATCTTAACTCATTCTAGAGCTCCCAAAATCCTTCCTTGAAGATCAGGTTCTTTTTTTTAGTGTAAGATCCTTTAGGCCCAAAAACCCGCTTTCGGTGAATTACATCCTAAACACTGAAAATTCCTAGAAGATTTCTAAATAATTTACTTGGTGTTATTGGATCCTAGATACACCTCCATGATGAAAATTATCCTCTTGCATTGCTCTTGTGATGGTGCACTTGGCTTAGAAAGGTTGATGAAAGCCCTTTCTAAGTTTGTTGAAAACTTACCTTGAAAAACCATTGCTCTAACATACTTGAATGATTTTATTTTCCTAAATCACCTAGGGGGATTGATGACATTCAAAAATGGACTATTGAAGGACAAGATTAGACTCAACACTGAGGGGTAGGTTGATCTAGGGGTGCCTAGAGAGGTATGACATGAAAATTTTTTACACTAGGTATAGTTGTCTTGTTTTCAGTGAATTTTTTCCCATGCAAAAACACATGACAACATGTAAAAATTCAAATGTGTAGTGTTTTCTAAAATAACCCCTAGGCTATTTTGGCAACTTTGCATCTTCATTTCTAGAATTGGGAAAATTTTTTTAGGTTATTTCGATCTTGAAGGATTCAATTTTAGGATTGTCAAAGTTTTGGGCTCTTTATGATCTCCACATGTTCCATGCCCCTTGTTCTCTACCCCAATAATTTTTGAGAAATTTTGAAAAAATCCTAGGTGTCAAATACTTCATTTATATTTTGGATTTTAGGTTCAGAAACAATTTGTAATTTGCATGCAAATTGTTCCTCAAGCTCTGAAACCTAAAATACAAAGGAATTAGTGTATTTTGGGTTTCGATTTCAAATTGAAATTTATATGAAAAGTGGAAAATGAAACCCGATCCCTAAATCCTGACCGTCCAAGTGCATTTTGGGTTTTGGGTTCCTATTTGTAATTTACATGTAAACTACAAATTAAAACTTGATTCCTAAAAATAAATAAAATAGTGTATTTCAGATTTCGGGTTCTCAATTACAATTTACATGTAAATTACAATTTGATTCTGAAACCTAAAACTTGAGAAGTTGCGAAAATGTGGTCTAATTCTGACGTAAGTATTTCAAGTTTCCCAACGTGCATTGGAGGAGATGACTTCCACCAAAGACCATTTCGGAGTCTCGAGGTTACTTTACAAGTCCCAACTTTTGCCCTTTGTTTCGGCTTTCTTCTACATCGGAACATGGAAACCCAAACACATGTATTTTATCACTTACATTCCTATCTCAAAACCCGATGATCCCTTTTTTCAGGTTTCGAGGGTGTTTTTCATGGTTGAGACCCAGTGGGAGTTTGATTTAACAACTCAACCACTCGCATTTATTGAAGTATGGCACCCTAAACTTCAAATGGCCATAAAATTTTCCCTATAACTCCAAATTTCACAAAATTAGAATTTTTGGAAAGGTCTCATCATGTACTACACCATGGAAACTATATTTATTAAATTTGATGAGGTTATGTGGGTGAAATATTGGAAATACATTCCCAACATTAGAGGAACATTTCCAGGTAGCTCAACCACCAAATTTGATGAGGTATGGTGCCCATCCTTCTCTTACAAGAAAAGTATCATGGGTAAGGTGCCCATGCCTATTTTCGACATTAAAAGCATCTTTTTGTGGTTGAAGGTGAAAATATGAGTTCCCTCTCTTTTCCCACATATATTTATCTCATTATAATATATAATGAAAAATCTCTCATTTGTAAAGGAGAGGATGTGCTCAAATGTAAAGGAACTATGTCAAAATTATTCCTGAGAAACTGTGAGTTGCAGACCTCCATTTGAGCTTGGCAATGTGTTCTTGTTCCTTCTTCTTCACATGTAATGGTTTATGCATACTTTAAAAGCAATAAAATATTTTTTTTTATGGTGTTTCTCAACCATAACTTATGTTTTGTTGCATTTACTTGTCTCTTCATTCTTGTTGTATTTTTTCATGTATTTCTCCTTTGTAGGTTCATTTGTTTGTGTTTTATGGAGAATAGAAGGTAAAATGTTGTTTTGGATCTGTGTCACTCATATTTGACCTCTCCCTTATCCATTTTCCTTCTCCTTTTCCCTCATTAGAGTGTCTTCACCCTTTTTCTTGGTGTTATCACCCCACTTTAGCTTAGAATTTCCTCTCTCTCTCTCTCTCTCTCTCTCTCTCTCTCTCTCTCTCTCTCTCTTCCCTAGTCCCTTGGATTGTTAGAATAGGATTAGATAGTTGCATTCCTAGCAGTAGTAAGAGTAATTTAGCATTAGGATTAGGTAGAGGAACCAACCTTCTCTAGAGGTTGATCTCACTTTGCAAGTCCCACACTTGTGAAATCATTCCATGTTAGTGAAAATTGTGGATTTGTAGTAAGAAAATCCTAGGGTGTGATAATTTTTGTGATAACATGCACTTGATTTATAAGAGTGTAAAGGATAGAAATATGTCCTTAAATGATTTAAAGGGAAATATGTTTGGGATATATCATACCAAGAGAAAGTTTTTTCGGTTATCTCATGCTAAATGCAAGTTTTTTTGGGAGATCTAACACCACAAAAGAAGAGTGTTGGGGAGAGAGGTCTTGTTTTATTCTACTTTCGTAATTGCTTCTCTAATGACCAACACTATAGATGGTACCTCATTTGTTATTTTGTGTTGTTTTGTATTGTAACTAATTATAGGAGATAGAATGAATTATGTATTTTGGGGTGAGTGTATGATACTAGAGAACTATATTGAATACTACTAAAAATTGTGTTGTACTTAGAAATTATATGTTTCTACCCTCGGTACATTAGTGCAGGGAGGACACAAGCACCAAAAGCTACTTCCTACGTCTAGGTGCTAGTGTCCATACTATGTGTGAGGTCCAAGTTTGGTTATGGACCATTTTGTAACAATGTTCCTATGTTATTTATGTATTATGTTGATCTCGAACTGTAGCTATGAGTTGTTGTAGGGGTGATATTTTATCCCAATGTATTCCCCCTTATTTAGGGTACATGCGACATCTATGGGAGAATGTGGCCCAAAGGAGAGGAATTGATATAAAGTGGATAGCTACAGGGGGTATGGGATGTAATTAGTAGAAACCAATTCATAAGAAAACAAAGTAGGCTAGTCCAAGTGTTAGCAGAAAATTAGTTAGTATGCAAAAGAATACAATGTAACAATCAAGTGTGCAAACAAGATGGACTATGAAAATCAGGCTTCATACATGGGACATCACTCACAATGTCACTAGATAATCAAGGTTGAAGTAGCCAAAAGTATACAATGGTCACACAACAAAAATGGCATAGCCTGAAAAAATAGCATACAGTAGCAAAATAATCATTCAAAATGTATCAAATAACCATGGCGTCATATAGTCTTGTAAGAAGGAAAATGCTACACATGAAGCACATGTTAGCATGTTAGAAAGATAAATAGTATGTCAAAGTGTGTATATAGTAGTGAAAAGTAATGAGAAGTAGTAAAGAATATGACCTTAGAACCTGTAAAATTTGGAGTGTGAGGTTATTAAAGGTAGATTCCCCTAAGAGCTGCAATGAGATTGGTAGCAGTTAAATGTCAAGTATCATACATCATGTAAGGATATGAAAGATATTTGAATTAACTTCTAGAGACCAAGTGAATGTGCATGTGTATATGATAAATATAATGATATAATGTATCTCATCTAGCATAGTAAGCATAGTGCAACATATAAGTAGTAAAAGAAAGTAAGAGTATATGTAACTATGATATGTAAATGTTGTGATGGTGTGATGACATGGTATGAAAGATGTGAAAATCAAAGGAACTACGTTATCTCCCAATGGATGTGCAAATGAGGTTCATTTATAAAATCACCCTTATCGACAAGAATGAACCATAATACAAGAGTGCGTCATCAGGAAATGGGTTTTTCACATGCGAGTAAATGCTAGAAAGATATATCATGAAGCACAGAGCGTGAAGTGTGTAATGCAAGGTTCAAGGATGTAGTGTGCCCTCAACATTCAAGTGTGTACCGCAACACGAGATTACATCATAATGTAATGATGGTATAATTTTTGTACCAAAAAAGGTGAGTATGTTAGAAAATGTAGACATGGAGCGTGGAGCGTGAAGTGTAAGAGTAGACATTAAAGACAATTGATAGTCATAGAAGGAGGAGAAACATGTGATGTTCCCAAGTGTTCCAATGATGGAAAGCTATGTGAAGATGAAAGAGATGTATTGTGATGGTGATGGAGTTTTAAACGTATCATAAGAAAGCATATTTACATCACAATGAGAGGTGGAAACAAGAGTAGGACCAGGGCTAAGTTTGACAAGAGGAAATTTTTTTAAAGGATGTTGCTTAGTTGGTTTTGTATATTTTTACACCCTTGTAAAATAGAGCAACTGGTTTTTCCATGGACTTGGATTAATTGGCTGCGTAGTGTTTGGGTATGTTGGGGATTGAAAGGTAATGTTGCAACTAAGGATGGAATTCTACAGTGAGGGAAAAAACTTGAGGAACCGCAAAGGTCTAAAACCATGAACAAATAAAATACAAAATTCTTGGGGTAAACAATAAACTAGTCCGTGAAATTCAACATGAGGCCATGCCACATAAATAAGCCACGAGTAAGTAGGAAAGGTAGAAAAAGCCATGGAATGAAATAAGAAAGTAGCACACTTAAGGAGAATAATAGTTTTCTATGGATTTCTAAACAAACATGAATCAGATTTGATCATTGCAAATATGATATTATTTGAAGGAAGCATAGCCTTATCCATGCGAAGGGAATCAGATTTCATGGATTAAATGTTAGTAGGTGGTGGAAGTGAAGAAAAACATATCCAACACATAAAGAGCTTGTTTTAGATAATTGAACCCCTAGAATTAAATATAGTATGGTCGTTGTTCCTTCTTCAACAAGAAAAGTTGCATGGGAAGGTGGATTTTGCATAAATAATTAGATTTTTCTAGAGAATTGAATGGAAGTGGTCAGTTGGCGTAATAGGGAATTAGAATTTCCCTCTCTTCTTTCTTTATTTATCTTCTTCAAATTCCTATATATTGTAAAATGATGCCCAATATTAATGTTCCATACTTTGGGAATGCAAGGGTGCATTCTATGTTTCACAAGTATTCTAAGAGTCACATGCCTTTGGCTATGTCTTTGTAAATGTTTTGCATCTTCCTCATGTATCATGATGATCTGTGCATGATCTTTCAACAATAAAATCTTTGGTTTTGTGGCTTGCTTCAACCTTAGCTATTGTTTTATTGCACTCTCTTGCCTCTCATTCATTCATAGGTGTGTTGTATGCATTATTTCAAAGATCTATGTCTATTGTGCATCGTGAAGGTGGAACTTAGGACATAATTTTGATCTATGGCTTTCATTTTGGCCCTCCTCATCATTGTGCTCTTCCATTTTCTCTCTTTCCTGAGTATTCATCCCTTTATTTTGGTGTTATCACCTTCTCTAGTTTAGGTTTATGTTTTATGCATCTCCTTCTCACCTGGTCCCTTGAAAGTTATAATAGAGATAGATAGTTGTATTTCAATTCCTATGAGTATTTTAGCATTAGGAGTAAGTAGAGGAAGTTGGCCTTCTCTAGAGGTTTATCTTAGTTTGATTCCCACAACTTGGAGACAGTCCCATGTTGACTCAAATCCTAAATTTTCTATGATTTGAGAACTAGTGTACATTCTAGCTCCAATAGTTTTGGCACACTTGATGGGACTCTTGAAATTAATATTTCTAGTTTTATCAAGTTTTTATATGTATATTGGTGAAACTCTAGCCTTTGAGGCTCTATAATAACATATTTGACAACTCCATTCAAAATATCAACTAGTTTCAACAATATTGGTGCCTTTAGTGTCCTGATTTATGAGAAGGATCCAAACATGATCAAGAACAAGAGAAGAAGGCATATTTGAATACTTGTAGTTATTCCCAGGTAGAGGTAGAAGAGGAAGACAAATTAAAATATCTCCATCTCTTCCAAATAAACTCTCTAAACACCTACACATGGTAAACTTCATAGAGAGTTCTTAGACCCATCAAAATGGCTCATCAACAAAAACCTCCACAACAAAACCCATTTGTAAACTTCACAGGTAGAAGTCCATTTTCCTTGCATGCTCATAATCCTATCCGAGTAGTTTCCTTAAAATTATCCCATATTTTACTGGAGAAAATCACACTACTCTAGTTGACCACATTCAAGACATTGCGAATGTTTGTGTTATCCATGAGATTGTTGAGATGGATGTAGTAGTAAAAATTTTGGCTTCATCACTTAAAGGAAAAGCTTTGCAATGGTTCAAAAGCCTTGGGGTGGGAACAATTCAAAATTGGGATCAACTGTGCATAACCCTTTGTGACCAATTTGGTGAAAGAGTAGACAATCTATCTCTTTTAGAGAAATTAAATACAATCAAAAGAACACCTAATGAGTAAATGATAGACTTCAACTTTAGATTCCAGAGGACTGGGAAAAAATTCTAGCTCTTGAGACCTACAGAGGAGGTGCCTTTCTTTAATTTTTAAAATCTCTTAACTCTGATACATTTGTTATGATACAATATATGGGAGGAATAAATCTACCAGCTTCTTATGAAATTACAATCAAAGATGAAAATAGCCTAATACAAGCTGGGAAATTGGCTCATAGACCACCTATGCCATTATATCTTGAACTACCTAAAGTTTCTCAACCCTTGATTTCTCCTATCCTTGAGCCAAATCCATAACCTATTACTTCCACCTCACAAACTCTTTCCCAACATAAAGAGGATGAGGAAATGAAAGCTTTGATTAGAAATTTAACAACAAATTTATATCCCTAGAAAAAAATCAAGCCCAATCTTGGAAGAGTTATCAGAATCAAAGGAAATATTCTAGTTAGGGGAATCAACCATGGAAAAATCAGCATCCTAATCAAATATATGCACAGAACCAATAGAGTAAGAGATGGGAGGCTCAAAGTGATCCTCTTACATTAGCAACAATCCCTCCTCCACAAGTACTCCCTCCTCCTAGTTCAAGCCAGGATTTGGTTTCAGTGAAAAATAACATGGCGCAAGAGACATAATGGTGTTTTCCATGTAATATGATGCATAACCAATTGGGTTGTGAGATGGAAATGCATCTTCAAGAATACATGGTCTAAGGATCTTCTAATCAATAAGAATCCCTACTAGAGGCACCAAATCCAACTCATGGAAGCAAGTCAAGAAACCAAAAATAATGTTAACCTAATTTCTTTGGAGTTGAGGACTTTTGTGTAGTTAACCAAATGGAAGGAGGTTCAAAAAGGACCATCACTCATCGTTTATGATAATACGTGACACAAGAAAAGGATGTTGGAATATTAGCCATCACCTTACATGGATCAAGTCAAAGTCATGGAAAAGGAAAAAGAAGCCACGATGATCAAGAGAAATCCACCCACTAAGCTTCTAGTAAATCCATGGATAAAGAGGTTGTTAATCAACCAAAGCCACCGAATCAAATGCCACCACAACAGAGGAATGAATACCATGGAAGGAGTTTAGGCATGCCGCAAATGTAGAAATCTATGGGTCTCCCATTCAACATTGTTGAGCAATTGAAGAAGACCAATGTCAATGTTTTTATGTGGGATGCACTTGTTATTCCATCACAACGTGATCTCCTATATGAAGCCCTCAGAAATTACCTCTTTTAGATCCCAGTAATGCAAAAGGGTCATGTCATGGTTCATATCTATCAAGAAAGGAATGATCAAGTAAAAAAATGTCAAAAACCACCCTTTTACATGCCCATAATTGTGGGTAAATACCTAGTTCATAACTGTATGATTGATTCAAGGGATAGTAACTCTATAATGCCTAAGAAAATTATTGATATCCTAGGTCTCAAATATAGTCCTGTTGTGTCTAGGGGTGTTTTACAACTTGATGGGTCAATTGTAAATGTCTTGGATGTAATTAAAAACCTTGAATTAACACTCCATGCATGTCCAAGCCTCACCATAACCCATGATATTTTAGTCATTGACCTTCCTCCCATGTTTGCTATCTTTTTTCTAGAGATTCACTACCAAATTATGTGGTTATCTATCCTCATATTAGACTCACATGTTTTTGAAAATCAAATATGGTACCCGATTCACAATACAAGTTAAGCCCATCTTTTCTTACCATATTAAGTCATTTGACCCCATTCTTGTCAAATCATTTTCCTAATCCAAGAAGAACATGAGTAAGACTTAGCTCCTGAAGAGAATATTGTCCCTCTTTCCATGCCTGATTTGTTGCTAGATGAATGGGATGAAAGAGATCATAAGTTTTATCCTTATGATGAAGAGCTCAAAATTTTGAGACTGATCTGGGAACTTATTGCATTATCCAAGAAGAATCTATGATACCATGACATTCAAACAAGAAAAAATAAAATGCTTCTGGACTATGGTGGATGTTCTTTGATGGTTCTAGAAGTAGAAATGGAGTCGGGGAAGGTGTTGTGCTCATTTCCCAAAAATGAAAAGTTCTTCTTTGCTCATAGACTATAGTTTGCATGCTCTAATAATTTAGAAGAGTATGAAGCATTAGTCCATGATCTATTGATCAAGGAAAAGAGGAAAATCAAGAAGTTGCTAGTCTTTGGAGACACTGAATTGGTCATTCACCAAGTCTCATGTGTGTAACAAAGAACAAGCTGTTGAAAGCTTACAAATATAGAATTTGGGATTTATTGAGTGTTTGACGCATTAAACTATAGGTTGTGCCTTAGGAATTTGAAACAAGAGACACGAGACCAAATGGTGACCCTTGGCTCTAAATTCTCACATGTTGAGGATCCAATCAAAGGGAATTCTCAACATATCAAAATGGTGGCTAGGCCATTTATTCTAGACAACCAGGCCTGTTGGAAGGTATTTGAAAATGATGAAAAAATTATGCAGTTCATCCAAAATGAGGTGGAATTATCAAAATCAAATTTGAGAGAGGTCTATGGGATTATTATTTAATTAAAATCAAACAAGTTTCTCCAAGCGATTGGTCACTCTAGAGCTGATTTTTTATCTAGATGATGACTTCAAAGGAATGGAAAATAACATGGTGGTAAATCGGATGATTATCACCAGTTTAGTTTCTGGGAAAGGAACTTCTACTTGGAAATGTATGTGATGGAAGTGAAAAGAAAGATTTTGTTTCCTTGTGCCAGAAATTTAGTGATGTGTTCTCATGAGACCATGAAGATCTAAAGGAATTCAATCCTGACATAGTCCAACATTCCATTGATATTGACCCCAACATCAAGCCAATTAGATAAAAATAGAGGCCATTCAACCCCAATATTGAGTCCCTTATGAGAAAGGAACTCTCCAAAATTATTGAGGCAAAAATAAATTTTCCAATCAAGTATTCTACTTGGGTGGTAAATCTGGTTCCATTCAAGAAGAAGAATGGTGAAATATGGTTTTACAAGGACTTCATGGATTTAAATAAATCTTCTCTCAAGGATCACTACCCTTTCCTCCATCGAATAAATTTTGCGAGATAGTGGTAGGAGTAGAGAGGTTCTCCATGCTTGATGGTTATTCTGGTTTTAACTAGATTAAAGTGAAGGAAGGGGATCAATATAAAACCACGTTCACCACCAAATGGGGAATGTTTTCTTATCAAAAATTCCTTTTGGCTTATCAAATGTAGGTGCCACCTTCCAAAGAGAAATGGATATTACCTTCAAGGGACTCATCAATCAGTTCATCTTGGTTTACCTAGATGACATTATTGTTTTCTCCAAGTAGAGCACAAATCACATGAAGCTTCTAGAGAAATTATTTGAAAGATGCAAGGAATTTAACGTATCCCTTAACCCTAAGAATTACAATTTTGTAGTTCCTAGAGGCAATCTCTTGGGGCATATTGTATCAAAAGAAGGCATTTTCATTGATCCAGAAAGAATTGCAGCTATCACAACTCTTTCCTTTCTAGCTCACAAGAAGGCTCTGCAGTCATTCCTTGGAAAGATCAACTTTGTTAGGCATTTCATCCCTAACTTTACGGGTTTGATAATACCAATTACTCTCATGCTCAAGAAGGATGCAACATTCAAGTGGACTATGGAAAGAAAGGACAACTTTGAAAAGATAAAATAAGAGATTTCCTAGGCCCGAATGTTGATTAACCCAGATTATACCAAATATTTCATTATTTATGCTCATGGGGTAGAATCTAGTATAGCTGTGGTTTTGACACAACTAAATGATCAAGCAATGGAGTAGCTTGTAGCCTTTTTCAGTCAAACACTGAAGAATTATGAGCTCAAGTACAATCATATTGAAAAATAGGTGTTTGCTATCATGAGAGCCTTGAAGAAATTCAAAAGTATGATTACTGCTAGTTGTGTAAAGGTTTTGGTATCACATTCTAGCATTAGAGACTTCATTATGGGAGTAGAGATCAATGAGAAATGAGTTGGATGGGTGACTAAGATCATGGAGTATGATGTGACCATTAAAGCTACAAAATTGGTAAGAGGAAGAGAACTTTGTGAGCAGCTTGGCTCTGGACACTACAGAACCTCAAGAGACCACCCTCATGAATGAAGTGCCTTCAAATAATGATCTTCCACATGATGTTTAAGTGGCAGCAAGATGAAATAAATATGTTTAACGAGCATAGTTGGATTGTTGATATGAATAAGTTTTTATCTACTAGTGCATATCCCCTTGGTTTGAATAAAGCAAAGAGAAGACATCTAAGATTGCAATCCATTCCTTATGTGCTTATTGGTGGCATATTGTTCAAAAGAAATATTGATGGAGTGCTGCTCAAGTGCATTGAAGGTGAGCAATGTGATAGGGTTCTAACTAAATTCCATGATGGCTTCTTATGCGAAATTTCTCTGCTAAAGCTATAACCATGAAGATTATAAAAGTAGGTTATTTCTAGCCTACATTGTTCACGGATGCTCATAGGTGGGTGAGAAAGTGCAAATAATGTGTACTCTTCACTGGAAAGAAAATATTGGTAGCCCTGCCACTTCATCCAATCCAAGAAAATCAATCATTACACAATGGGGTCTTGACTTCATTGGTATGATCAACCCGCCATCTAGTGCGGGTCAAAAATGGGTCCTCACAACCACAAATTATTTCACCAGGTGGACTAAAGCCACACCATTAAAAGAAACCACTGAATCAGTCATCTTAGAATTTCTTGAATAAATTGTTACAAGGTTTAGCATTCCTCAAACAATCATTTATGATAATATTAATGCTTTCTTAGGATTAAATATTTCTAGATGGGCTCTGTAACTTAGGATTTATCTTAAGAATTCCTCCAATTATTGTAGACACCTAAAATATGCTTACACTTAGCATTTAATCCCATTCAACTGATTAATGACAATTCCTTAATTCCCCATTCTTCGCCCCACTCTCAAATGCCCTTTATGACACCTTCTCGGTCGTATTCCTCCCATATTCAACTTATTTGGCTAATATCTCTCTTATTAGCTAAGAATTCCTCCTTTCAACCATTCAAAACCTCCCTAGTTTTCTCTAGACCACTTCTATTGGCTTTGTATGCTATCTATAAGTCACAATTGGTTATCCAGACCCCTCCCAACTCTCAATGAGGCTCTAATCACTTGCTAATCAAGTTTAAACTAGCCTAAACCCTAGTTAACTAGCCTAAACCAAGCTTAACTAATCTAATCTAAAAGTGCTTTTTGAGATTTAGTCCCACATGCACCCAAATTCCAAACTCTCCCAAGTGGAAAACTATAAATATAAGGGTCACCCCTCCCTCTCAACCTGACACCTTGTTGTTATAACAAAAATCTCTCATATTTAGAGATCTTGGCATTATAAATCCTTTGTGATAGCTTTAAGCTATACAAAATTTGGATCTTGGCCATACTCCATTGTGAAGAGATCCCCCATCTTGCATCCATCCATTCCAAATATAGTTAGTAAGGGAAGATCTAAATCTTGGCCATGTAGCCAACTTGGAGAGATCTCTTCACTATGTTTGAGAGTAAACAATACATAATTTGATTTCTTAGAATCTAACTAGGTTCACTTTCATTAAGATTTCATGGAGTAGAGAGTAGTATATATGTTAGGGTTTGAATGTTAGTTTCAAATTTATATATGCATAGATAGTTTCTTGTTTAGCTCTAATCTTATGGTGCATGGTTGAGTTTAGTCAAGCTTGAGGTTCTTTAACCTCATCCCATAGCTTTGCAAACCTTTCCATTGCATACATTTGGCACGCTCGGTGGGACACTTTGTCCATCCTCCATTAATGGAGTCACTTTGAAGCTTTTCATTTTAGTTTCTAATTGTTTCTTAGTTTCAACTTTTCTAGGATAGTTTCAAGCTTTTTAGATTAGTTTTTCAAAGTTTTTTTAGATTAGTTCAAGTTTTTGGTTTCACTAATCTTTTAGTATTAATGGCTAAAATCAGGTTTCCTAACTAGTTAAGCTAGGTTTGTCTTGCTTTTTTGCTCTTTGCAGGATCAAAGGAGGTAAAGTGTTGCTAGAATTGAAACAAATTAACAAAAAATTGACATTTTTGGAGATTTTTTGAAAAATCCCGTGTTTTTAGCCACCTATAGGGAAGGGCACGCATACACCTTTCTACCAACGTAGGCACTTTCTGACTATCATTTTTTTACAGAGGCACATAGGCACCTAAAACCACGTGTAGGTACCCTAAGGCTAGCACACACACATGCACAAACCTGTGGTGCACATGCCCAAACCATAGCGCATGCATCTCTCGGGTAGTGCAGGCACCCTGCAGACCTAACCGACTGTCATTTTTCTTAGGCGTGCACATGCATAAAAGGGTGCGCATGCACCATTTCCATGTGTATGTGTCTATGTAGGAGGTGCACACATGCATAAATGTGCGTGCACATGCCCTGAGGGGGCACATGTATATCTGTTTGATCCGGTTTTGGTTATAACTTTTTAGTGCTCCTTGTTTTCATCATATCTTTTGACTCATTAACCCATTTTCAAAGTTTGAATAGGCATCGATATAGTTACTTCTATCACAAAAACTCCCAAAGTGCCCCAGAGACCTTAAAAATGTAAAATACTAAAACTGTTAAAAAACTGCTAAAAATAGATTTCTAGAATTTTACGATTTTCTTCATTTTCTAACTTTTTCAGGGTTCTAACAGTGGTTTACAAGTTTCCTCTTCATTAAGTTCTTTTGTACTAGTTTTAAAACATTTGCATCTTCATTTGTGAAAGTTTGAAATGTGTATGCTCTCCTTTGCGCCTTTCTAGGTGATCTTGGGAATCAAAAATGTTTCACCACTTTCTTCATACTTGCAAAATGGT
Source organism: Taxus wallichiana var. yunnanensis (assembly GCA_018340775.1). NCBI lineage: Eukaryota > Viridiplantae > Streptophyta > Pinopsida > Cupressales > Taxaceae > Taxus > Taxus wallichiana. The sequence continues at coordinate 365,951,332 of CM031235.1, read as the reverse complement.
TTAATTAGCTTTCAAAGTTGGTTAAAAGGAAATCCTTTTCACATTGAACTTAGGAATGTTCCATTTATTACAAATTTGAGTGAAATACCTTATTGTGTATGCTCTTTCCTTACATCTTAGGATGATCTTGGAAATCAAAAACATTTTATCTCCTTTATATGACATTTTGGAAAATTACTAACCTTGGTATGTAGGACCAAAATCAATTTTCAAAGAAAGGTGTCAAAATGCAACAATACAAACCTTCTAATATGTGTTTTTATATAGGTTTCCAAATGGTGTGCTACTTAAAACCACATTTAAGATAAGAAGATAAAAAAACACATCACTTTCATCATTCTGTATTGCAAGTTTTGGAAAAGGGTACGTCCCTATCCTCTTAACTAGAACATAACCCCTTTGGCATAATTCCTTAAGCTAGAACAATGGGGGTGGTTCCAGAACCCTAAAGTAATCCACTGCTAAGTAACCTTGTGGATGAAATAGGAAGCACTCCACTTACCCACTTGACTAGTTTTTCCTTGTGAGTTAGCGTTACCGTTGTTCATATGGTGACCCCAATGAGAGTACACATGGATGCATTTATTTCCCACTATGCTTGAAGGGGCTAAAGTAAACCGAGATACTCCCAATTTAGTCATTGTGACTTTTTGGGTAAATCGATCTCACTTAAGATAGCTTTGTAATACCTAGTTGAGAGATCTTATTAGGGAGGCCATTCTATCTTAGAGCCCACTTTGCTAGTCCTTGCCACATCGAGCCGTCACGAAGTGGCAACTTACTTGGAGTCTGAACCTTGTTTATCTAACAAGGAAAAGAGTCCACTTAAGTTCGATCTAAGTGCTTTTTACCATGAAAATTAGACGACATCTCACTTATCTTAGATTTTTTCTCACCTTCAAATGAGGCGAAGCTCTGCCCAAGTGGCACTTAGTTTATTTTTCATATTTTTTATCTATACCCATGCATTCTCACTTCCCACTTTTGGGGTGATAAGGGAGCATACCTCACTTGTCTTATCAAAGATGATACTCACCACTTTTTTTCTGTTTATGCCCATCCATGTTTACGGCTGGGTTGTTACACATCTAAAGTGTGTAGGTACATTTTTCATATCTTTGATAGTCCTTCAATCTTGATTTTAATACATTCTTCACTACTATGAGTTTGGTTCATCATTTGTCTCTTCTTGAGTTTTTAATTTTTCTTGCATTCTAGTTGCACAATCTAGGTACTTACATTGTGTTTTCAATTTCTTGAGAACGTGATATAAGTCCCTTTATTGTACAGTTATATTACTCGCATGATTAAGAACTTCTTGTTATATGCATTTCTTGGTTTCAGTTCTAACATCATCTAAGTCTTTTTAAAAGTTTTGATATCACCTTATATATCGTGATGATGTTGTCTTGATACTAACACATTGCTTGCTTAGTTAATGTATCGGATAACATTGTTACATTATATCTAGTCACAACTTCCAATTTTCAAAGAACTTAGCTTTCATCGCACTCAAACTAGTTTTAGTATACCTTATCGAGGACTACATCAATACCACATCAATAATTAGGCCTTGTTAGAATTCTAACTTGACCTACATAATGATATTGTATTGTCACTATCATCTGCTTTAGAGTGTAGACTTGGCATAATGAAAATTTGAGTGATCATTACATCTATGTGTTCATATGAGTGTTCTTTGATAAAACAATTGCATAGCATTACATCTAGGATATATTGTGGCATATTTAAAACATCACCTCAAACATATAAATCATACATTTTAGGATTCATGCTAGCTACATACAAACATTGGCTAGTAATTCCTAAAATCACAAAGATGACAACCAAATCAAATGAACATGACTTAGGAGAAAACCCTTTCAAAACCTTCCCATTTAGCGGAAACAAATTAGCACCTCTCTTTTCTCAAGTCAAGGACGCAGAGCCATTAATTGACCACAGTGGAGAAGAGTCAGACTCTTCCAAAGAGAAACAAAGATTAGACCTAGGTAGATTTGATGAACTCCTATATTATAACAGAGATCAAGTACTCGCAAGAGTCCTAGAATTAGGAGCAAAAATTCCACATGAACGTGCAATAGAAACCAAGGTCATTAATCACAAACCAGAAGAATGAGTGTCACTCTTAGATATAGATAACCCTTTCGATACAGGGTATACTTCTACTTCCAAGAAACATCATGCCACCGTGTTGAAGGAGACCCATCACGACATCCTTATTACAAAGCTTCACGTAAAGTGAAGGTTGAGTTTAAATCCTCACCTCCTCCCAAATTCAATGAAGAGGAAGACCCTCTACTTAAAGAAGAGATCCTTCAAAATAGATCTTGAAATTGAGCTAGAAATTAGCAAACCTAGGATCTTCAAGAAGAAACACGTACAAAGAAAAGATAAAACGAAACTTAGAAAGTTTCACTTTGATCCATACACTGACACTACCTTTAAGGCAGCTAAGACACAAAGCACCGATGTCACCTACTAAAGAACAACTCATTCAAAATGAGTTACAATCAATGAAATACATGCTTACTACCCTACAAGAGGGAAACGTGGGCCATATAAGGAAATACTTGTATGAGGAGTTTCACCTTACCCATTTGACAAGGACATGCTATGACAACCCTTTCCAAAGCACTTCACCATTCCAAAATTTGACAAATATAAAAGCAAGGGTGATCCTCGGGATCACATCAAAGACTTTTATATGGCTTTCCAAGAGGTCGCATATAGCGATAATTTCTTGATATGACTCTTTCCTCATAGTCTAGGGGCATTAGCATTAGAATGGTTCTTTAGCATACCTAAAGGATCTATTAAAATGTGGCCCACGCTAGTAGAGAAATTTGTTTGGCATTTTTCACTCAACATGGAAAATGACATCATAATGAATGACCTCTGTAATGCCAAAAAAAGCCCCATAAGACCTTTGCAAGTTTCTTACAATGATGGCGCAGTTGTTGCAAGCTATTTCCTTTTGCGTTTCTAGAAAAATATCTTGTGAGCATATTTTTCTTAACTTAAATTCAAAAATAGCCTTCCATTTACAAATGCACTTTGTGGCTCTAACTTTGATAAATTCATAGAGAAAGGAGGTCAAATTGGAAGGCCCTCATTATAAAGGGTACGCTTAAACCATTTTTAAAGATAAACATGAATCTAAATCAATGGACAAATTAAATTTCTTTAATAAGAACAAGCATGTCATTGGTGATGGCATTATAGAATCCAAAAGAGTCCAAGTCGTATAGATAGGCCCTCTTTTAAAGCTCTCACAAGGACCTCATCCCAAGGCACTGCTAAACACACATTCACACCATTAACAGAATCCCTATCAGCCATACTAAAACAATTAGATAATGTAAAAATGGTGGAATATCCAACTACGACAGTACCATATCCAAAGGATGCTCCAAAACCTAGTTTGGTTCAAATACCATGAGTATTGCGAATTTCATCATGTTAAAGGGAACAAGACAGATAGGTGCTTAAGACTACGTCATTACATACAAGACCTCATTGAAGAGGGTAAAATCACCATAGATTCTCCCTGGATTCAGGATAAGGTCCAAATGAGAAAATGGGTATCTATGAAGAGCCTTTTCCTAATCATGCAAATAAGAAGAAAAGGAATCTAAATCATAGGAAAACCTCCAATGACTATAGAACTACCACTTATGTGTACCCTATTAATGATAGTCCCTTTGATTCTCTCATAGGATGTATTCAATCCTCTTCGATGAATATATCAACACTATCCAGATCTTAGAAAAGAGTTTCACGGTAGGGATGAGACGATCTCATTTAATCATACCGAGATCCCATGCATATCCCTCGGAAGGTCGGTATATTTTGATAGATCGGTTAGAGAAAACACCTGCTTAGGATATCCATTCTTGATATCCTCAAAATATCTACTTCCCATAAGAACATACTGTATAAAACATTACAAAATTCAGGAGTCTCTATAGATGTAGACCCTACCCACCTCCAAGCCATGATTTCACACCTAGACCCTAGTGATCATATTACTTTTGATCCCACCATAATCTCGAGTAACAACCCAAAAACAACTTTCCCTTATACTTAGAATTGGTGGTTAATCATCGTAAAATCAAGAGGGTACTTGTGGATGGTGGATCCGGTCTAAACATTTGCACTTTGAAACTGGTCAAGCAGCTAGGCCATTCAGAAATGGATGTAGGGGCCAAGACTATTACAATCATAGCATATGACAATGAAGAATGAGAATCAGTGGGTACCATAGTAGTTCTCATGGAAGTAGGCCCAACTTTTCATGACATGACGTTCCATGTCCTTGACTTGGACCTTCCATACAACATGCTCCTGGGGTGCCCATGGATCCATGCCATGTAAGATATTCCATATACTTTTCATCAGTGCATCAAGTTATGTCATGAAGGTCAAGTAGTTACCATTTTGGGTGACCTGAACCATTCACACATTGTAGGGCTTTGCATAACTTCTCTCGTGTGGCTTATGAATGTCCTTCAGTGGATGTTGTTATCCCCTACAAATGGAAGCTATTAAGAAATGGGTAGATTCAGAGTCACTCACCTTATAATCAATATTTTCCTTCATTAGTCAACCCGTTCTCTTCATGGGAGGCAACGTCAGCAAAATATGGCCCAGGTGAGCCATTCACTCTTGAACAAGCTTTGTTAATATCAGATTTATCAATATCTCCCAGAACAAGGGGTAAGCCTTATTTTTAGTTCAAGAGCACTTAGGAGAACTGTCCTAATCCATTGGAAAAAAATTTCCATAGCAGTCTCCTATCTGAGGAGAAAATGTTAGAATATCCTACTAGTAGAGTGCCAGAAGGTACCATGGCTTCATGCCATCAAGCACCCTAGTACATCAAAGGTCACTACATGATGTTTTTCATGGGCTATAGTGGGTTTGGATGTGGAATTAATGCACAAGGATGGCTAGAGCCTATTCCCATCCCTCGTTTTAAGTCAAATAAGCATGGCCTAGGGATAAGGCCTCATAACACTCTACCCTCTGAGATTGATGCCACCTCTTCTAAACGTGAGGACGTTTCATCTCATTCTGATAGCGATGCAAAGATTCCCAATGTAGCCTCTATGAGGATCTTTCTTCCACTAACCTATTCCCAGATTCAGCTTGTCCTTACCTTATCCAAATCCAACCCCTTAAACAATTATCAAGTAGCCCTTGTATATCCTAAACTTATAGATTGGGATCAACAACTTCACGTGCCACTAGAATTCTTTGAAAATGATGAGGCATTTGCAAAGTTCATGGGACTCAGGGATTCTATTCCAGCTAGAGACCACAAGAAAGGATTTGCAATTCAATTAGACACATGTGCATACTTCAGGAAGAAGCAGAGATGTGTGGATGTTTGAATAAGAAGATGGTAAGTAAGAGTACAACCACTTCCAAGAAACCTAGCAAAAAGGATAGATGAAAATCTCACAGTGACAAACTTTTTGAAACACTCATAAATAAACAAAATGAAGAGTCTATGGATGAAGTAGTTTATCCATTTAAAGATGATAATGAGATACCACAAGAGGTCGATCTTACTCTTCCACCTGATCCTACACAGATGGAAGATTCTTGTTGAGGAAACAATCAAAAGAGCAGCCTAGAATGATAAAGTTGGGGGCTTCACTATCACTTTCAGAACAAATTTTTTTATAGAGATCTTGAGGGAATTTACGTATATATTTACGTGGAAATACACATATATGCCTAGGTTAGACCTATAAATAGTTGTGCACAACCTCTTTATGCACCCAGATGCCAAACCCATCAAGAAAAAGTTGAGAAAGATGCACCCTAAGGTGGCACTCCTTGTCAAAGAAGAATTGGAAAAACTACTAGCTACTGATTTTATTAAACCCATCGACTATTTAGAGTGGATCTCTAACATAGTCCCTATACGTAAGAAGTATGTCGGCATAAGAATCATACCGATTTCTGTGACATTAATAAGGCATGTCTAAGGATGACTTTCCCCTACCTAACATTGACATGATAGTTGATTCCACTGCTGGTTATGAAATGTTGTACTTAATGGATGGATTTTTGAGTTATAACCAATATGGATTACAAATGAAGATCAACATAAAATAGCCTTCATCACCCTTGGGGGGAAATTTTGCTATAAATTCATGCCTTTAAGACTTAAGAATGTTGGGGCCACTTATCAATGAGAAATTATTATCATCTTCCATGATATGATTAATTACATCATGGAAGATTATGTTGATGAGATTTTAGCCAAATCCAAGAGTAGAGAGAAGAGCACCCGAAGGTGCTTAGGCATATTTTTCAAGTGCCTCGAGAGATTATAAGGTACACTTGAATCCCAAGAAATGTGTCGTTGGTGTTTTATCAGAAAACTCTTGGGTTTTATAGTTTCACAGAGAGGGATAGAAGTGGACCTGCTAAGGTCAAAGCTATTACAGAAATTCCATCACTTCATTTCACAAGTTACGGATAAGTGTCATTCTAAGGAAAAGTCATTTGGTGTGATTACACAACATTGAGCTTTCCCAAAGTGTGGGACCTTTGCAAATGGGGAAAGCTCTCCAGAGAAGGTTGGTTCCTCTTCCTAAACTACTTGCCACAAGCTATTCTAGTGTAGGAAAGCTAATCTAACCTAATCTAACTTCTAAGGAGACAAGGAGAGAAGAAAACAAGGAAAAATAGAGCCTACACTAAAATGGTGATACACCAGAGAAGGAAAGTGTTGATTATCTATCAAAACTGCCATGGAACAAGAAGAGGTGAGCAATGGAAAGGATGGACAAGTGCATCACAGACCAAAGATGGATTTCACACAAAAATGTTCCAAAACTCCATGAACACAAGCTCTAAAACCTGCAATGAACATCCAAACATGCACAAATACCTGTAATGAAGAGAGGTAAGGAAAAAAACAAAGAAAATGAGCCAAGGATGGACAAATGCATCACAAAAACATGTTTTTTATTGCTCAAATTTACACAAAACATCATTTCATGGGTAAGAGGAAAAAAATTCCATTACATAGAGTAGGGGGGAGGTTTAAACTCCATTTTTGACCCTAGGGAAGAAAAGAAGGGAGAGGCAGAGAAGAAGGATGAACAACCTTTTACAAAATGAGCCAAAACTGGCTTTTATCACTCGAAAAATGAAGGAAATGAAAGAAAACATGGGAAAATTTGATTTAAAACTCCAACCACCAAAATCCATTTAATTAGCATTAAAAATGATGGGTTTCCATGAAAAATCCCATACTTCATCATACATTGCTTCATAGAGCAAAAAAGAGGCCCATACTTCATTAATTTTGGTGGTTGGGGTCATTTTTTACAATTTTTCCATGCTAGAGACATTTTCCCATTTTCTCCCATAAAATCCATCAAAATTTAAAATTGAAGTGTCCATCATGTGGAGAATTTCAACATCTTTCCAATGATACCAAAATCATGAAAATATGAGCTCATCGAAAGATATGGCCCTAGATTTAGGGCAAAAATGGCAAAAAAATTAGGGCAAAAATTGGGTTCGCGGGCCAAAATTTGACCTTTTTCCCTTTTTTTAAAATTGGAAAATTTTCCAAAAATCTCCATGGCCCTCCTCCACTCCGATGACATGTGGCACCTTCTAATTGGTTGATCACGGCTTCAAAACAACCATTTTGCCCCTTTTTTTTTCAAACTTTGGAAAATTTCCCAAAATCCTCCCGCCTCTGATTCCCCACCGATGAATGGACACGTGGCATCTTTTGATTGATTTCGCGGGGATGACGGTTCTTTTTTTCCTTTGAGAAATTTTAACAAAAATTGGAAAAAATTTAAAATCCTTCCACCCCCCTACTCCTTACTGATGAATGGACACGTGGCATCATCGATTGGTTGTGGGCCTCAAACTATTTTTTTCCTCTTGCGGGCTTTCTAGGCTGAATTTTTCCTTTTTGACCTTTTTACATTTCCCCTAAGGGCCTAAGTGCCAATTTCTTTTCCATGCCTTTGTTCCTAACCCGCCAAAAAATTCCTTGGCAAAAAGTGCTCAAATTTCCCTGCCTCTCACGGCTCAGAAATTTCCTTGGCAAAAATTCCTCCTTACCTCCGTGGCCCACCCAGGAAAATTTCCCCTCCAAACTCCACCAGCCATAACTCAAAAAATACAAGGAGTTAGGAGGAATTCTTTACCTTTCTGGAAAGGGAAAAAAATCTATCTAATGAAGCCATTTCTAGAAAATTTTGAGTGCTTAAAATGTGTAAAAATTTGATTGAGGCACAAAAGGAAAGCTAGTTAACCCAAAATAAGAGGGAGCTTATTTTGGTTAACAATTTGGCAACTCTCAGGGGTCATCTACCTGCTAGATGAATGATTAGTGGCCTTTTGAAGCATCCATTGGGCATGGAGTCAAGCCTGATAACCAACTCTGATCTAAACTATGAAAATCTGACCTCTGAGCCACTTGGAAACCCACTGAAACTTGGAGTTGATCTTCACCAAAAGCCACTGAAATGCACTATGCAAGAGCAACCAAAACAACACCAAAAAACTATGTACAAAAATTGGAAATCATACATACCCCAAGTGGGATATGCAGAGTGTGCAAAAGCACTTCTTCTACTGCTGAAAAAAAACCTACCTACTCTACTCTAACCAAGAGCAAAGGTAACTCAAACCTACTGCAATTGGTTGTGAGAAATAGCTTCCTTTCCTCAAAATGGCAGCCATGCAAATGATTTGGAGCTGATCATGGCTGGTTGGATGAGTGGAAAATCAACAAGAAGCTGGTCTTCTACCCAAATTAGCAAGGTGTCAACTGAAAGAAAATTAAATACCTCTTTTAGTTTTCTGCATTTGCATTTGATTGAAGAGGTATGGCAGTTGATCCTTGGTACTTTGATATCTCATCATCTGCTAGAAGCAAGCATGACTAGTTTTGGCTTCTCCTTTGGCTCCAATGAAGCCAAGTACCTGATTGGGCAAGGTATGATCCTTTGATATGCCCATTGCTCTGAAATTTAACTCCAAAAATGGAGTCTTCTTGTAGACCTTCTTGGATGGATGGTGTGGAAGAGATGATGGAATCCTCATGCTCTTTTCCTTCCTTCATGGCAGTATGGAACTCTTCTATAATATGCAGCTCATCATTATTGATTGCAACATCCAATGAAGTTGCTTTTGCATTATTGTAACTTGCTTTGCAATACATTGTTGGCTAGAGTTCCTCCATTGTAGCTTTTGGAAGATCAAATTCTTCCAACTTTGATTCAAGAGGCATGTTGCAAACTACAGGTGGTGCTTGCATGTTCTCTTCCATGGAAGTAGGTTCTTGTGGTTGAAGAATGAATGATGAAGAAGGAAAAGTTACAATTTCTACAGGCTCCTTCTCATCAAAACATTCTTCTAAGTCTGATAGAAAATCAAACTCTTCAATGTCCTATTGCAACAAGGTCTCTCCCTTTTGTATGGTGACCTTCAAATCTGCATTTTTTCACCATGTGGAGCTTCATCTTCAAACATGAAGCTTTTCAGCTCAAACTCATCCAAAAAATCAGATTTTTGGAGAGATGAAGTGGGAGAGAAATCTGTAACTTCTTGTGCAACCTGCTCATGATTCAATGCCTCTGAATTTGTTTTGGTCACCTCCATAATGGATTCATCAATCAAATCGGGGCCCTTGAAATGAAAGCAAAAAATCTTCAATAATGCTTCTTCTTTCTATCTAGTTTGAAAACTCTGATTTGATTTCTTCCATTTGCTCCTCTTCAATGGGACTTGGAGCTGATTTTCTTCTCTTGTTGGCTGATTGTGTGAACTTGAATTGGATCAGAATTTTTCTTCAAGTAGAAGTGCCAACATGGACACTACACTCTGAGTAACTTGATTCTTGATCTTCTTGCTTCTCTGCTGCTATAAAATCAGCCTTGGCCACCACTTGTTCTTCAACCTTTACCTCCTCCGTAGGCTTAACCATCAAGGGATCTTTGTAAACCCAAATTTGGCAGCCCAACTCTTCAGATTGTCTATCATTTCTTTTCTATTGGGCTCCTCTTCTTGTTGTCCCTTGATTGGATTCTTGAGTCTCTTCCCAACATGGATTTGGGAAAGCAAGAGGAGTGGCAGGTTGGGATTCAACCAGCTTTGTAATTGTTTGTGGTGGGGAGGGAGGTGGAACTTCTTGTTTGTTTGGAGGGGATGACTGTTTGGAAGGGAAAAGGATAGAAGAATTGAGATGAGGTGGAAGACTAGGGAATGGAGAAATGAAATCAACACTTGGGGCATTCATGGGAAGCTTGGAAATTTGGCATTCAAAATGAGATGGTGTTGCTTGAGGAATGGAAAGAGAAAAACCAGATGATGGTGTAGAACTTACCCATTGACAAGGTTTCTCAACACCAAATTCATAGGCCCTATCTCTTCAGTCCATTGTGCAAGTTGGGGCAGCATCTCCACCATGAAGTCCAGCTTCTCTGAGGGCTAAAGTGTCTTGGAAAAGGGCCAACCCATGGACAAGGTGCCCTACTAACCAATTCTAAAAGCCTTCATTTGAGTTGTTGCTCTTGATTGCACCATGCCAATCTCCATTTTTTGGATCTTCTCCAACAGACCAACATCTTGCATTTGATTGTCTTCATTGTTGTGCATACCCTTGCTCTTGATATGCTTCATAGCCAAACTGATTTTGGCATTGCTGCTCATATGGGTATGCATGCTGATTTTGAATTTGTTCAAAATGTTGATTTGAAGGAGTTGTAAAACATGTTGGAGGTGGAATGTACTGTTGTTGTGTAAATGTGAATTCCATGATGGAAATGAAGTCATGATTGCACAACTTCATGGAATGGAAAAAAGAGATGAAAGAAAAATGAATGAAAATGAATGAAATGAATGAAAAAGGTGCTATGACTTTAGAATGGAAATGAATGAAAAGGAAGGTTTGCAACTTCAAAGATGGGTTGTTGACCATATGGAGTCACCAGATGTGTTTGCAAAAGTGCCTCCAAAGGCTGAAATTTTCACAGAACACATCAACCTACAAAAAATGAAGTGGAAGACCTCTAAGGTCCCACCAGGCATGCCAAAACTATTAGTGAAAATTCACAACACCCCCAAATGAGTTATGGATCTACTTTTCTAAGGAAAATTCATTTGGTGTGATTGCACAACATTGAGCTTTCCCAAAGTGTGGGACCTTTGCAAATGGGGAAAGCTCTCCAGAGAAGGTTGGTTCCTCTTCCTAAACTACCTGCCACAAGCTATTCCAGTGCAGGCAAGCTAATCTAACCTAATCTAACTTCCAAGGAGACAAGGAGAGGAAGAAAACAAGGAAAAATAGAGCCTACACTAAAATGGTGATACACCAGAGAAGGAAAGTGTTGATTATCTATCAAAACTACCATGGAACAAGAAGAGGTGAGCAATGGAAAGGATGGACAAGTGCATCACAGACCAAAGATGGATTTCACATAGAAAATGTTCCAAAACTCCATGAACACAGCTCCAAAACCTGTAATGAACATCCAAACATGCACAAATACCTGTAATGAAGAGAGGTAAGAAAAAAACAACAAAAAATGAGCAAGGATGGACAAATGCATCACAAAAACATGTTTTTATTGCTCAAAATTTACACAGAACATCATTTCATGGGTAAGAGGAAAAATTCCATTACAGAGTAGGGGAGGAGGTTCAAACTCCATTTTTGACCCTAGGGAAGAAAAGAAGGGAGAGGCAGAGAAGAAGGATGAACAACCTTTTACAAAATGAGCCAAAACTGGCTTTTATCGCTCAAACAAAATGAAGGAAATGAGAAAACATGGGAAAATCAATTTTAAAACTCCAACCACCAATATCCATTTAATTAGCCTACAAAAATGATGGGTTTCCATGAAAAATCCCATACTTCATCGTACATTGCTTCATGCAGAGCAAGAAAGAGGCCCATACTTCATTAATTTTGGTGGTTGGGGTCATTTTTACAATTTTCCCATGCCAGAGACATTTTCCCATTTTCTCCCAAAAAATCCATCAAAATTTAAAATTGAAGTGTCCATCATGTGGAGAATTTCAACAGCTTTCCATTGATACCAAAATCATGAAAATCGAGCTCTGGATCGAAAGATATGGCCCTTTGAAGATTTAGGGCAAAAATGGTGAAAATTAGGGCAAAATTCGGTTCGCGGGCCAAAATTTGACATTTTTCCCTTTTTCACGAAATTAGAAAAATTTCCAAAAATCCTCCACATCCCCCACTCTAAGACACGTGGCACCTTCTGATTATCCATGGAGATGCTTCAAAACAACATTTTGTGTTTTCACAACTTTGAAAAAATTTCCTAAATCCTCCCGACGCCCCGATTCCCCTGCCTCTGAATGGACACATGGCATCTTTTGATTTCTCGGGGAGACACGGTTCTATTTTTTCCTTTGATAAAATTTGACAAAAATCCAAAAACTTTAAATCCTTCCCCCCACCACTCTTTTGACATGTGGCATCCTTGATTGGTTGCAGGCCTTAAACAATTTATTTTCCTCTGTGGGCTTTCGGGCCAATTTTTCCTTTGAGTTTTTTGCCCAAAAGGGCTAAGTGCCAAAAATTTCCTGCCTTTCTGTCCACCAACCCACCAATTTTCCTTGGAAAATTTTCTTTCCCCTTTCAAATTTTCTTTGAAAGGGCTAAGTGTCAATTTTTCTCGCTTGAGATTCTCTGCAAAAATTTCCTCTTTACCTCAGTGGGCCGCCCATTGGAAAAATTTCCCTCTAAACTCCACCAAGCCATAACTTGAAAAATACAAGGAGTTAGGAGGACTTCCTTACCTTTACGGAAAGGGAAAAAAATCTCTATCTATCGATGAAGCAATACCTAGAAAATTTTGAGTGCTTGAAAAAAATGTGTAAAGTTAGTTAACCCAAAATAAGAGGAGCTTATTTTGGCACAAAAAGAATCAGAGAGTGTCGAGGTCCATTTTGATGTTAACCCAATGAGGTCACATAATAGATCCACAAATGTTATGGATACTATTGGGTCTCTCTTATGCATCCCACCTGAGGAGAGTAAAATTCCTTTCTTTATAGAGCATTTAAAACGTTCGCATATGATATGTCGAGTCATATTTGGCATGTGAATTTGTTTGTCCATTATCTCCTTGGTATGATCCAATGTTTCAATACCTACAATACTTTTCACCGCAACATTCTCATTCTAAAAAAATCCCTTATCCACCACATAGCCCATTATACCCTCCTAGGAGGTACCCTTTATTATCGTGGCTACGATGGGAATATGCTTCATATTTGGATGTTACTTGACTTGATCCACGCCATTAAGGAAGTACATGGTGGTATTCACGGATCATACACCAATGGTATGGTCTTAGCTAAGATGCTATTGAGAGTAGGCTATTATTGGCCTACCATGGAATCAAATTACTAAACTTTGTAAAGAAGTGTGAATTATTCCAGAAATATGGAAACTTAATACATGCGCTAACACAGGCTTTGTAGCCTATTACAACACATTGGCCATTCTCTAAATGGGGCCTGGATCTCATAGGGAAGCTTCATCCTTCTTCTTTAGATGGCCACACTCATATTATCACTGCTACTAGAGTATTTTACAAAATGGGTAGAGATTGTCCCTCTTACTTATGTCACTGGTGTGCAAATTTCAAAGTTCATCATGAACCATCTCATCTACCATTACGGTATCCCTTCAGCCATTGTCATTGATAATGGTAAATCCTTCAAGAACAAAATGGTTAAAACCTTGTGTCAACAATTCCATATTTAGCTTAAATGGTCTACCCCCTATTACCCCCAAAGTAATGGACAAGAAGATGCTACTAATAAAACCCTTGTAAGAATCATGGAGAAAATGGTAAGTAATATTGTCCGTAATTGGCACTTATAGATACATCCCACCCTCTGGGCCTATCGAACCTCCATCCGCACTCCTACTAGTGCGACCCCATATTCACTTGTCTATGGAACTAAAGCCATCATACCTTTGGAAGTGGAGCTTCCCTCCCTGAGAATATCTCTCAGAGACTATCTTGACAAAGATGAGGACTACAGAGTTGCTTGATTGGCAAAGTTGGAACTATTAGATGAAAAGCATATCAGAGTGCTCAATCACCTGAAGGTATATCAAAATAGAGTATCCAGAGGATATAAAAATGCATCATTCATCGGAATTTCAATTAGGTGATCTAGTCCTGAAGGAAAATCAGAATAACACCATCAAGGATAGAGAAAATAAAGGTAAGTTTGAAGCTAACTGGCTAGGCCCTTATGTGGTGGTTGCTAAGTATGGATCAGGAGCCTATAAACTTGCATACTCAGATGGTGAAGAGCTTCCAGAACCTATGAACACCATGCACCTCAAGTAGTTTTTAGGCTTAAGCATGATGATAATATTAGATAAGAACTAAAAAATAGAAAAAAAAAAGAAAAAAAAAAGCAAAGAAATGAAAATTGAGAAAATAGTAAAGAAAAAACAGGTCATCCACATGTGAAAACCATGTAATTATGGTGCAATGGGTAGGTCTTTGAGTGAAAACTAGTTTCTAGCTCTCAAGGAGGATCCGTCATTCACAAGTTACTCTTGCCTCGGGATGGGTAATTCTCATCACTTTCTAGGGTTAGTTTCCCTTGCTAGGTCTAGGAACCCTACCAAGTCTACCATGTAAAACTTGTGATCTGGCTTGTTTTACTCTTGTATCTACGTGAAGGATGTTACCTTTGTATATTCCCATCCAACACTGGGACACCTTCACATTCCACTATCTCGTACATATGCGCGTGGTATTCTACCTTTTGTATATTCCCACATCATGTTGGGGGCATCCACGCTTCTTTGTTCTTGTACATTGCTTTCAACATGATCTTATAAAATGATCTTCATAAAATATATGCAAAAATCTAAACATTAAGAAAATATCCAATCTAGGGATGAAGCTTTTAGTTAGCTTTCAAGATAACCCAAAAACATCAGAAAATATATCAATACTGTCCTGTAAAAACAAAGTAGTGGTTAAATTTCTTTTAGTTGTCGATTTGTATAGTTTTGGTTGTCTATTTAGTTTTGTTATCTTTTTCTTATGTGTTTCTTTACTACACATTTGTTTGTTATCACATCTATCATCTATCATTCATCACATATAACATCGTTTACTACATCATGTATACAAAAATGCTAAGTATTACATCATGCATGTATGTTAAGCTAATCATCACATATCGTATCATCAATGGGGCAAGAGGGGTTGTGTATGATAAAAAATATATCCCCCAAAGCACAAATATCATCTAGTATCATCCCAAGTGCTAGCATCTACCAGAATATCTCATGTACAAGACATTTGATATCATCTACACCATCCTGGGGCATTATTTTCCACCTAGCGCTTATCTCTTCACCATTGGGGCATGTTTAAATGTTTCCAGGTGTTTCTTGTCTTCTATTTTCATCTATCATCATGATTATTTTTTAATTGTTGTTGGCCCATTTGTCTTCTCACCGGAGCATCTTCTTGCCACCTGACACCCACTCTCTTTTCCTTGGGGAATTTGTGCGTACTTTTAGGATATTTCCTATCTCTTAAATTCTTCTGACCAATCAAAAATTTAAAAATTATAAAACCATCCAAAAATCCAAAAAAAATCATAAACACTTCAAAAATGGACTAAAATTGGTAATCAACTCATTTGCAGCTGAAATCTATGTCTCTTGCATGGCACTCATCTCATATCTTGCTAGGCATTTTCATGTGTTTTGAAATGACTTGCAGATCACCTTGATCTATAACCATTTACTAAAGCTATGCCGCTACTTACTCCATACTTTGGCGTACTATCAATTGCCTATATTGTTTTCATCGTGCAAATTGCTTTTCAATTAGACCAAAGTATCCTCCCTTTCCCTCGCATATATAATTTTCTTGGGCCATCATTCCTACCCTTTTCATTTATCAAAACATTTGGGATTGCAGCTTGATAACAAAATATTTGTAACTATCTTGAACATTGTTGGTTTGAGTGTGTGTAATTGTACTTATTTCCTATTAAATGAGTTTGTTTACTTCCTCGTATTGCATTACATCATGTATGTTGCATGGAGTTAGGCATATTTCACTTTCTCGTATTGCATTGATTTCTGTATGTTGCATGGAGTTAGTTCTTTTAGTAATGGACATTTTTTCGTATATGGATTTTCATGTCATACTACACCTTTTTTCATTCTTTGTAATAAAGACCGATGATGAAGATTTTAGTAATATGATGAAAATAAAGTTGTTTAAAAAGGCACTTTGGATGGATGTTAGCTCTCTCCCTCTTCCTCATACTCCTTTTTATTCTATATTCCCTTTCATCTTCTTCACACTATTCTTTCTTCGCTTCTCTTTCTATCATCTTTTCAATCGTTGATCGAGTTCTTCTATCACCCCATCGACAATCGAGGGGGCATCCTTAATTCTACTCATTTTTCTTCTATCCCTTCAAGATTTTCTACTTATTTATGCTTTTCTACTTTCTTTGAAGTGACGTTACTTACACCACCTCAAAGAGGGGAAATGTAGACACCTAAAATATGCTTACACTTAGCATTTCCTCCCATTCAACCGATTAATGACACTTCGTTAATTCCCCATTCTTCACCCCACTCTCGGATGCCCATTTACGACACCTTCTCAGTCGTATTCTTCCCATATTCAACTTATTTGGCTAATATCTCTCTTATTATCTAAACATTCCTCCTTTTGACCATTTATAACCTCCTTAGTTCTCTCTAGACCACTTCTATTGGCTTTGTAGGCTATTTATCACTCACAATTGGTTATCCAGACCCCTCTCAACTCTCAATGAGTCTCTAATCACTTGAGAATCAAGTTTAAACTAGCTTAAAACCTAGTTAACTAGCCTAAACCAAGCTTAACCAAGCCTAAATCATGTTTATCATAATCTAATCTAAAAGTACTTTTTGAGCTTTAGTCCCACATGCACCCAAATTCCAAACTCTCCCAAGTGGAAAACTATAAATATAAGGGTTACCCTCCCTCTCAACTTGACACCTTGTTTTCATAACAAAAATCTCTCATATTTGGAGATCTTGGCATTAGAAATCAATTGTGATAGCTTTAAGCTATAAAACATTTGGATCTTGGCCATACTCCATTGTGAAGAGATCCCCTATCTTGCATCCATCCATTCCAAATATAGTTAGCAAGGGAAGATATAAAGCTTGGCCATGTAGCCAACTTAGAGATCTCTTCACTATGTTTGAGAGTAAAAAATACATAATTTGATTACTTAGAATCTAACTAGGTTCACTTTCATTAAGCTTTCATGGAGTATATAGTAGTATATATGCTAGGGTTTGAATGTTAGTTTCAAATTTATATATGCATACATAGTTTCTTGTTTAGCTCTAATCTTATGGTGCATGGTTGAGTTTAGTCAAGCTTGAGGTTCTTTAACCTCATCCCATAGCTTTGTAAACCTTTCCATTGCATACAATTATTACCCCTAGGGTAACAAATTGGTAGAATCCACTGACAAAAATCTTATCAGAATCATGAAAAGGACAATGGACATTAATCAAAAGTAATGACACATAAAGGTAAAAAATGCTCTTTGGGAAGATAAGATAACAACTAAGAAGGCTATTGGCACTTCTCCCTACAAATTGGTGTATAGTAAGGAATAAATATTTCCATTTTCACTTGAGTTGCATTCATTAGAGTTAGCTCAACAAATTGAATTTGAAGATGTGGATCAAAGGGAAATCAAAATGGCGGAATTTGTGTAGCTAGAGGAAAAAAGTAATGCCACCATGGTAAGGATAGAACAACATCAGACATCAACCAAACAATGGTTTGACAAAAATCTTGAGATCAAACCTTCAAAGTTGGGGATCTCATTTTGAAATGGGACGCGGATCGAGCTAAATCGGGAGACACTCCAAATTTGATGTTGTTTGGAGTGGACCAAATATCATCACCGCCTACATAGGGGCTAACTCATTCGAGTTTTCTCGATATTGATGCGAATGGGTTTCAAATACCAATCAATGGGATTTATCTCAATCCTTCTCATAAAGAGTTTTCATGCATCTTGATATAGTAGAGTATAATTTAAATTCCTCCAAGTGCTTTCAGCACATTACATTGTTGGTAGTATAGGTTTATTTCCTTAGTGCTTTGCACTATCTTATTGCTTGGATATTTCCTTGTGTACACAATTTCATAATGTTCTCAAGATGCAGGAGAGGGAGGTATAAAACATCAAGAAGTAGTTGCAGATTGTCTTAGAAAATCAAATGTAGAGAAACTAAATCAAATTTGAGGATTTTTAGGATGACTCCATGCCCAATGGATGCTAAGACTAATGGTCATCTCATCTAGCAGAGTAGATGGACCCTATGAGTCACTAAAAATGTTGTTTATTTTTGCACCCTTGCAAAATAGAGCAATTTGGTTTTCCATGGACTTGGATTAATTTATTGTGGTAGTGTTTGAGGATGTTAGGGATTGAAATGTAAATTTGTGACTAAGGAGGGAATACCATAGAGTGGGGACAAAACTTGAGGAACCACGAAGGTCTAAAACCATGGAACAAAGCAAATACAAAATTCGTGGAGTAAACAATAGATAGTCTTTGAAATTCAACATGAGTCCATGCCACATAAATAAACAATGGAGTATGCAAGAGAGGAATAAAATACAAGGAATGAAAAAAGAAAGACGTGTACTAAAGGAGAATAATAGTTTTCTATGGATTTCTAAATGAACATGAATATGATTTGATCATTGTAAATCTGATATTATTTGAATGAATCTTAGCATTCTCCATGTGAAGGGAATCAAATTTCATGGATTAAATGTTGGTAGGTGGCGGAAGTGAAGAAAAATGTCTCCAACACATAAAGAGGTTATTTCAGATGACTCAACCACCAGAATTAAATATAGTATGGGCATTGTTCCTTCTTCAACAAGAAAAGTGGTGTGGGGAGGAAGATTTTATAGAAATAATTAGATATTTTCAGAGAATTGAATGGAAGTGGTCGATTGGTGTAATAGGGAATTCAAATTTCCATATATCTTCTTTCTTTCTTTCTCTTCTTCAAATTCCTATATATTATAAAGTGATGCCCAATATTAATGTTGGATACTTTGGGAATGCAAGGGCATCATTCTATGTTACACAAGTGTTCTAAGAGTTGCATGCCTTTGGCTATGTCTTTGTAATTTTTTTATACCTTCCTCTTGTATCGTGATGATTTTGCCTGCCCGTATTTCAGCAATAAAATCTTTGTTTTGTGGCTTGCTTCAGCCTACCTATTGTTTTATTACACTCTCATTCATTCACATAGGTGTGTTGTGTTCATTGTTTCATAAATTTGTGTTTATTGTGCATCATGAAGGTGGAACTCAGGATATGATTTTGATATGTGGATTTCATTTTGGCCCTCCTCATCATTGTGCTCTTCTATTTTCTCTCTTTCCTGAGTATTCATCCCCTTTCTTTTGGTGTTATCACCTTCTCTAGTTTAGGTTTATGTTTTATACATCTCCTTCTCACCCTGGTCCCTTGGAAAGTTAGAATAGAGATAGATAGTTGTATTTCAATTCCTAGGAGTAGTTTAACATTAGGAGTAAGTAGAGGAAGTCAACCTTATTTGGATTTTTTCTCGGTTTGAGTCCCACAACTTGGATACAATCTGTGTTGACTCAAATCCCAAATTTTCTATGATTCGGGCATGGGTGTACATTTGATCTCACACAATTGGAATGGGTAACGTTGTAGAAGACATAATAGGAGGAGGGAATGGAGGATGGATTTTGAGAGGTGGTTGCTTAATTGGAATTTGTAATGTCATAAAATATTTAATAGGAGGAGGGGATACAGAGGAGGGATTTTGAGAGGTGGAATGACATTGGGTTAGATGGGTGGCTCTGGACTAACTAGAGAAGTAACATTAGTAATGATGGAATGATGCTCACTAGACATGGATGGATATGATTTGGGAGACCAATGGGATTCAAAGCAATTGGAAATGTAGCAGAAAGTTGTGTAGAAAATGAAATAAAACCATGATGCTCAAGGTGCTTAATTCTTCACTTTAAAGCATAAAAATCATTGTCATGATGTCCATTAATTTTGTGATAATTACAAAATGTGAGTCATATGTATTTAGCAAGCCAATAAGGATGGTAGCAATGAGTAGTTGGAAAGTTGATCAATTGGTGATTTAGGACCTCAAGAATAATATCATGTTGTTTATTATTTAGATAAAACTTCAAAGTTATGGGTAGCAGATAGAACATGGGATTCATTTATAAGAGCACATGTAGTAAACATAGGATTAGAATGAAGTGGAGAAGAATAACTAGCATGGGTTTGAGAATCATCCTTGAGATATTAGATTTCAACTGTGAGAGATGTAATCATGGTTTCCATAGCTTGAATTTTATCTTGAAATAGACAATGTAAAGCTTGAATTGACTCGCAAATAGATTGATTGGTTATGGTGTTAGGGACAATAGAGTCATCTAAGAGATAATTGAAGATATGGTGCTTATGTAGGTGGCATATTTCGAGGAGGTACATAATATCTACAAATTTTTTCAAAACATATTTGAAACGTGGGTGCATTTTGTTGAGCTTAATCGCTTCACTAGCATGCTTTTACAGACTTATTTGGAATACACACTAACTAGAGTTAGTTGACGAACCATCATCGGTCACCCATGGACCAACCAAGATAGGTTAGAAAAGAAGGAATCGACGTTGGTTAGGGATAACCAACATTGGTTGCTGTGCGTGACTATTATAATTAAGTTGCGGGAATTAGATCTATCTTTAGTTGTAAAGTGAATCTAATGGTTTTAATTGCATAGCTAAAGTGCCTTAAGATTTTAGATCCATATATAAGCATAAAGCTAGGGTTGTAGAAGAATAATTCAATTGAGAATAGAGAGAAGTTCCCTTTTGAGAGAAAAGAGAAATTTGTAGAGAAGAAAGTATAGGACATCCAAGAAGGTGTGAAAGATTGCAAATCTTCATTGTATTTCCTCTGTGATATTAAATTGGTTATTTCTTGGTGGATGTAGCCCACACTAGGTGAACCACGTTAAATCTTGTGTATTGTTTCTTCTTGTTTATTTCCTCATTGATTATTTTTATGCTTAGATCTGATTAATGTATCTATACAACCGTGTGCTAAACCCAACAGGTGGTATCAAAGCACCTTTTTTTAAGGGTTGTGTGTGTGTGTGATTTACTAATAGAGGGATTTCTAATTGAGTGGGAGAAAAGCAATGGCAGAAGAAGACAAATTCATAGTATATAAATTTGATGGCCATGACTATATATTATGGAAGATGCAGATGGAAGATTATCTATATCGAAAAGATTTATACTTACCATTGGATGAGAAGGAAAGACTCTGCAAAGATGACTAATGAAGAATGAAAAATTCTTGATAGAAAGACTTTGGGATCTATAAGATTGATCCTGGCAGCATTTGTGGCTTTGAATATTACCAAAGAAATATCTATAGTAGAGTTGATGAAATCTCTAGCAAATCTATATGAAAAGCCTAATTCTTCAAACAAAATTTATTTGATGAAAAAAACATTTAATTTAAATATGTAAGAAGGTGGATTTGTATCAAGTCATTTGAATGATTTCCAATCTATTGTAAATCAATTAAAATTAGCAAGTATTCCATTTAAGGATGAAGTGAAAGAATTTTTATTATTATGCTCTTTGCTAGATAGTTGGGATAACTTGGTAATGGTTTTAGTAATACAATGTCTTACTACTAATGTTTTAAAGTTTGATGATGTGGTTAGTATAATCCTAAATGAAGAAATACATAGGAAAAGTACAAGAGAATCATCATCTAGGAATGATTTGAATGTAGAAAGTAGGGGAATGTAAATGGAGAGATACAAAAATAATAATAATGGGAAATCAAATTCTAAGAATGACATATCTAAATCCAGAGGTAGAGGTATAATCTGCTGGAATTGTGGAAAGAAAGGTCATGCAAAGAAGGATTGTTGGTTCAAGGAAAACAAAGATAATGTACCAGAGAAAGGTAAAGAGGAAAATGTTGCTACAAAAGAGGTAATGCAAGATGCCCTAATTCTCTCCTTGGATAATAAAATTGAGTCATGGGTTTTAGATTTAGGAGCTTCTTTCCATGCAACCCATAATAAGGGTTACTCGAAATTATGTCCATGGTAATTTTTGGCATGTTTATTTAGGAGATGATGAACCATGCATTATTTTTCATAGAGGTGAAGTTTATCTTAAATTTCAAAATGGAAATACATGGATATTTAAATATGTGAGGCATGTTCCAAGCATTAAAATAAATCTAATTTTTGTATGAAAATTGTGTGAGACTAGTTGTATGGTTACACTCATACCGAATCTTAGAAAGTTACTAAGGGATCTCTTGTTGTAGCAAGAGAAAATAACTTATGATCATTTTATTTGTCTACATGTATTACTGATTCCTTTTCTGTTCTATCTACTTCAGATTCATATACAAGCATGTGGCACAATCGGCTAGGCCATATGAGTGAAAAGGGAATGCGGAAAAGGGTAAGTTATCAAATCTCAAACTTGTAGATCTTGATTTCTATGAGCATTGTATTTTGGAAAGAAAAGAGAGTGAGATTTCTCAAAGTTGGGGCAACAAAGAAAAATCATAAATTGTATCTTGTACATTCATACTATATTATATTATGGAGGATCCCAATACTATGTTACTTTCATTGATGATGCCATAAGAAAGGTATGGGTTTATTGTATTGATCGTAAATATGATGTTTTTGAAACTTTTAAAAATGGAAATCCTTTGTTGAAAATGAATTGAATTCAAAGATAAAGTGCCTTAGATCTGAAATGGTGGTGAGTATTGCAAGTAAGGCTTTTAATGATTATTGTTTAATAAATAGAATATGCAGAGAAAAGGAAAATTTAGAACACCACATGAGAATGGTGTTACAGAGAGAATGAATAGGATAATCATGGAACATGTTATAAGCATGAGGATACATGTTAGATTTCCCTTAAAGTTTTGGATGGAAGTAGTAGACACATTGGTTTATTTGATTAACTATGGACCTTCAAGTACACCGAATAGGGAATACCGAAGAATATTGGACTAGAAAAGAGGTAGATCTTTCTTTTCTTAGAGTATTCGGCTCGAAGCTTTTATGCATATTGATAAGGAAAATAGAAATAAATTGATGTTAATTCAAAAGATGTACTTTCATTGATTACGGATCTAGTGATTTTGTATTCGTTTTGGGATTTAGAAGGTTCTAAGATAATTAGGAGTTGTGATATTGATTGGAATGAAAAGAGAATGTACAAGGATCAAGTTTTGTCACCCAAAGGTGAACGGTGGAGAATTTTGTGGATGAAAATGAACTCTCGGATTTAAAAGTAACACCTATAGGTTTACATAAACCGATATCGGTTTACCCTTCACCGACATTGGTCCACTATATCGGCATCGATTCTGAAGAGATAGACCAATGTCAATTAGCCAAACCGATGTCGGTAGAAGGTGAAATGTCGATCATTGTCGAAGTAGATACAAATCTACAAGATGAGCAAATTGAGCCTTCGGCACCCCAAATCTTAGTGAGAAGGTCACAAAGGGTAAGTAGACCTCCATAAATATTTTCACCTTCCTTTTCTTATTTATTATTGACTGATAGTGGTGAACTAGAAAGCTTTTAAGAAGAAATGCAAGATAAATCTCACAAGCAATTGAACAATGGCATGGATGAGGAGATGGAATCCTTATAGTAGAACCAAACATAAAATTTGGTTAAGTGGCCATTAAGTAAAAGATCATTTCACAACAAGTGGGTTTACAAGATCAAGGAAGAAGAGGGTGGAAAAAATAGATATAAGGCGAGGCTTGTAGTAAAGGGATTTTCACATAAAGTAGTATTGACTTTGGTGAAATATTTTCTCTTGTTGTTGTTAAGATGATTTCTATTCGTATTGGATTGAGTTTAGTCATAGTAAAGGATTTTCATTTAGAGAAACTTGATGTCAAAATGACATTTCTTCATGGTGATTTAGAGGAAGAGATTTATATGAATCAACCGCTTGAGTATGAAGTCAAGGGTAAGGAGAAGCTTGTGTGTAGATTAAAAAAGAGCCTATATGGGCTCAAGAAAGCTCCAAGGCAATGGTATATTTAAGGCATGAGCATGGTTATTTGAGATGTGAATATGACCATTGTGTTTATTTCAAGATGCTTGAAAATGGGAGCTATATTATTTTTTTATTATATGTGGATGATATGATTATTGTAGGATCTAGTATGTAGGACATTGGTAAGCTTAAAGAAAAGCTAGCTCACACATTTGAAATGAAGGGTTTTAGATCTGCAAAGAGAATCCTTGGCATGAAAATTCATAGAGACATGAATAACAAGAAATTGTATTTGTCTCTCGAGAATTATATCAAAAGGAGTTAGAAAGGTATAATTTGTAAAATGAAAAACCTATAAGTACACCTATGGTTGGACACTTCAAATTAAGAAAATATCGTGTCCTACATCACATGAGGAGGTTGAGTACATGAACGAGTTTTGTATGCTTCAGCAGTTTGGAGCTTGATGTATGCCATGGTTTGTACTGCACTGACATTACATAGGCAATGGGAGTTATGAGTAGATTTATGGCTAATCTAGGTAAAGAGCATTGGAAAGTAGTCTAATGGATTCTCAGGTATTTAAGAGGGACATCTAGCATGCCGTTATGTTATGAAGGGTTAGATACTTTTTGTAGGTAGCTATTTGGATTCAAACATGGCTGGTGATTTGGATGGTAGGAGAGCACCACCGGGATATGTTTTCACAGTAGGTGGCACGACAGATTAGTTGGATTTCTAGATTGTAGAAGGTTGTGGCCCTGCTACTACATAGGTCTGAGTATGTTACAACTACAAAGATAACAAGGAGATGATATGTATGATTAGGTTCATGGAAGAGTTGGGAAAGGAGCAAGAGGATTATAGATTATACGGTGATAGTCAAAGTGAAATTCATCTAGAAAAGAACTCAAGTGTTTCATTCTATAACAAAAAATTCGATCGAGATATCACTTCATACGAAAAGTATTGGAGGTTAGGAAGTTGAAGTTAGAGAAAATTTATACAAAGGAGAACCCTATGGATATGCTAACAAATCATTTGGAAAATGATAAGTTAGAGCTATAATCCACTTCTATTGGTCTTCGAGTTTGAGACTTGAAGAGTGAGAAACAAGCCAAAGGAAAGGATTGGAGGATGGAGCTATACGGTGACAGTTCAACAATTTATCTCTAAGTGGGGGATTGTTGAGTTGTGGAGCTTAATCACTTCATTGACATGATTTTGTAGACTTTCTAGAATACACAATAACAAACGTCGATTGACGAACCACCGCGGTCACCCATGGACTAGTATCGGTCAGGAAAGGAGGAATCGGCATTGGTTAGAGGCTAACCAACATCGGTTAAGGCTAACCGGCATTAGTTTCTGTGTGTGTGACTATTATAATTAAGTTGTGGGAATTAGATCTATATTTAGTTGTAAATTGAATCTAATGGTTGTAATTGATAGCTAAAGTTTTCCTATATAAAGCATAAAGCTAAGGTTTTAGAAGAGAGAATTCAATTGAGAATAAAGAGAAGTTTCCTTTTGAGAGAAAAGAGAAATTTGTAGAGAAGAAAGTATAGGACATCTAAGAAGGTGTGGAAGATTGCAAATCTTCATTGTATTTCCTCTATGATAATAAATTGGTTGTTTCTTTGTGGACGTAGCCCACCTGGGTGAACCACGTTAAATCTTATGTATTGTTTCTTCTTGTTTATTTCCGTATTGATTATTTTTATGCTTGGATCTGATTAATATATTTGTACAACCGATGTGCTAACCCAAACACATTTGAAGTAATTGATACAAGGAGAATTTAAGAGCCATGAAATAAGATTAGATAGAATATGAAAAATAAGGATCCAAATGTTTGATCACAAGTGGGGTTCACCAAATTATTTAATGTAAATTGAATTAATTAAATTTGATTGTAGAGTATTTTGTAATAAATGATGTACAAATGTTAATATACAAAGTAAGATGAAAGAAATAAAGCATGTGCAATATGAATCCCAAAACAAGGAGGAGAGATAGGGGACTTAGCTGATTTACGAGTGAAAAGGAAGTGATCTGGGAAATGAAATGCTAAAATAGATCAAATTATTTTGTCACTATAAACTAGAGGTTTGAAGATCTAGAATTGTTCGGAAAGGAGCACTGGAAAGAACAGGATTACATGGCGTTGGTGTCTAGATTTGGGCACTTTGGTGTCTAGGTAGATGTTGTGGATATGGATATTTATGGTGGATAAGATTCATTTTTATCTCTATTTTTCATTCTTGATTCATTGTCGATCTAGGAATATATCGGTAAACTACAAGAAATAAGTTCACCTATACATACCCATAAACCACATCAAACCTAAAAATGAAAATGTAGAATGAGGAGTCGATTGACCCTACAACAGTCACCCGAAGAGTGAACTTATGACCGATCACTACACTACATCTCAGAATCCATGTAGTTCTTGTGTGTGTGTGTGTGTGTGTAGAAATGATTCCCTAGGATGCCCTTGTGCAAGTTACACAATTATAGCGTGATAGATCTAGAATGTAGCAAATGTATAGAATGTGTGGGATGGAATATAATAAACTTCCCCTCTATGTTTTTTACGTATATGTGATGCAACCCTTTTCCCTTATTTTAGTGTTATATGGATTCCTTTGATGCTTTTGCATCTTTTGAATGCAAACTTAGGTGGTAGTATTTAATGCTTAGTGCTTGGTCCCTCATTTTGAAAACACAACTATGTATTTATATGACTCCCATTTTTTAATTTTGTATTTAACAACTAAAATGCTAACTCAAAGTAGTAAAAAGTAATTAAGAAGTGAAATGGGTCTAAAAATGTAAGAAATAGGTAAATAGAGACAAGAGCACCTAATAGGACAAGTGCACCTATGATAGTTTCCCAACCGGGCACTAGTGTCCGAGGCTATAGAAAGATAAAATAGTCAAGTGCCGATAAGAGTGCAATATGTATAAAGCCAATAAAATTGAAGAATACAAAGAAAAAGGATCAAAGGAGTTGTGAATTACTACTTTAAATGCTTAGGAATCATGTAAATGCTAGCATGCTTTTAAGACCTAGAATTTACCCAAGTGCATAAATTTTGTGACTACAATGTTAAACCCATTGCAAAAATCTCCTGAATTGATTCAAGAACATATGTACTCCCCTAAAATAATTAGATGCATCAAAATTCCCTATGAATCCATTCCACAACACTTTCATAGTGGAGATATAGTGTTTAATGAATTTATGAACACCAATCCGATTTACCTTAGTAGTTATGTTACTTCACGAGCTATCCACCTTCCTCATTATAGCCAAGATCCTTGACTAGCTTTCACCACTTTAACCTTCGATCACTCCCAACTTCTCGATCCTTTTTATCATATGGTTATCAAAAAATTTATCCTTATTCCACTACTAGAAATATCGGAACATCAATACCTATCTCATCTGCTCCCACAATTAGCTTTAAACTTAACACTATCTCATCACAAAATATGTCTAGTCAACAAGGTCCCTTGCCATCTACATCCACATCTAACCCTTAGTGTGTCCAAACTCCCATTGTTACTTCATCACATGTGGTTAGTCACACCCCTTCCACTTCTCTTCCTCCCTCAACAAGTTATGTTGGTATGCCTTATTCTACAATCCCCTTGGCCACATATCAACCAATCATCTCACAACAATCTACATCATCAATCCGAGCTTAGTATTATCTATTATTATGTCCTTACCACCTATCAATATAATTTTTATCACTAGCGCTCATCCCCTTTCATAACTTATATCTACGATGAGTGTATCATAGTATGGATACATTCTCTAGCTCAATTGAATTCACAACCATTGCAACCTCCTGTCAATACTTCTATCCCTCAACCCTATTAGTATATCCACTCTTTTTCATAACCGCTATTTTTCAAAAAAATTACAACATACCAAGAATCTTTCCTTCTTTTCAAAATGCCCTCCTAAAATATCACCCACATCAACAATCAAACCCCTCATCTATAATCAAGCTAATACCTCAAACACCCAACCCCCTCAAAATTATCTCATGTAATCATTGATAAGTAGAATCAAAATCTTGAAGCTGCCACCATGGGACATAAAAACAAATTTTCTTATGAGAAGATCTGTAATGATCCTATCAACCCATATGTACCTTTTAAACCCATCCCCTTCATTGAGAAATTATAAATTTTATCAAATTATATAGTAAAGAAGATTTGCAATAACACATTCGAGATTTTTTTAATTCTTGTTATCTTATAACTCATGATCATAATGTTATGCTAAGGAAATTCATGATGTCATTATTTGGGTCCGCTCTCAACCGGTATAAAAATTCCTCAACATTTCCTTTATTCATTCACACAACTAGTAAATTTATTCTTGGAACATTTCTCTATCAATATAGTGCATAAGATATCTATCATTGACTTATACATTATCAAAAAATTCTAGGATGAATCTATTGTTGATTTCATCACCACATTGAAGGGAATGATTAATTGGTTATAATTTTATTTACCCTAGAATGAGTTGATCAATTTATTCACTCGATCTTGTGTAAAACATATATCATCCACCCTTCAGATCCAATCATTTCAAATGTTTGATGAGGCCTTTACTATGGCCCAGAAGTTGGAACTCCAAGCCCTTGAGGATGGTAAGGTTAAATTATGATATAAAAAACCCAAGCCTAATTCTTCCTTTAAAACATCTTATAGCAAGGGTTCGGTGAAAAGTCATCCAAGGGTTTAGTGAATATAGTCATCCATTAAAAACCACATCTATTTTTGAGTGGTGCTCAAAATAAAACTCCTCCCAGACAACCCATGGTCTAACCCTAAACCATCATGGTAATCCATGTAAATACACACCTCTCTTTTATAAATTCCTCCAATATCTCATCGATTTAGGTGATTCTCTTGACAATCTGCTCTCCCATTTTTGACAAACTCCCCCATGACTCAACTCTATATCATCAACACTTTCAAAACTCCATACCCATTACGACAACCAATCGATAAGTAATCAAACTCTCCTCCTTAGGAGGGAGACCTCAAACATTCTTTAAAAACTTGATTATGTCTAACCTAGAATATTGGATTTTGAATCTTCCACCCAAAATAACCTTCCAAAGGGAGATGATATCTCAGTCAAATAAAAAATATTAGTAATACCGTCATCTACACAAAAAGATAGGTTAGGTTATGGGACATACATGACAACAAGCCTCTATTCAAAAATGTAAAACACTAAGAAAATGGAGGTGAGAAAGATGACTTAGTTGATTATGTCATAACCTAGAAAGGATACGTGATTATTATCTCCAAGTCTAGATCTAATTTAATAGTTAGAAAAATAATATTCAAGCAATGTCTCAAATGTCTAGGTGAGGGTTCAAAAATGTAAAACACTAAGAAAATGGAGGGAGATAGGGTTGATTATGTAACCTAGAAAGGATGATACCCAAGTGTTCTCAAAGTCTAGGTGAGGGTTCATGGAGGAGGAAAGGATCACCATAAGTACTAGTGAAGTGACTTGGGTGCTGTGTATGCTCGGATGCTTGAACTCCTCTTTTCGGGTTGGAAGGTCTTCGCTCCAATATTCTCTTTATCACTGTGACTTCACTGTTAGGGTTTTGATTGCACCTCTAACCCACAAAACAAATGTCTACATGCATATTTCCACAAAACAAATCAAATATAATAAAAAAGATGTAGAATGTGGATCCATATCGACCCCGAAGGTCACTCGAAGAGTGAGCTTATGACCAAAAACTACACTACATCCGACTCCATGTATTTCTTTGTGTGTGTGTTTTGTGACCTAGGTTTCCCTTGTGTAAGTTTGATGATGATAACAATAGATATATATTATATTGAGTATGCAAAATGTGTGTAATGGAATAGAATGAACTCCTCCTATGTTGTGTATGCGCAGATCAATGTAACCCTTTTCCCTTGTCTTTCACCATTTTCTTTGAGTTTTAAGATGAAACAGATAAGGGTATGGGTCAAGGAGGAATACCTGTCATGATGGTCGATTGGAGATCATTGTGTGTCTCCTGAATTCTTGATCCAATGTTGGCTATGAGAGCTTCCTTTTGGCTAGGAGGAACTACCTGAAATACAAAACAAGACCACAAGAAAGAGTTAAATAATATATGTCAGTGGGCTACGTAGCGTATGCTAGATCCAAGAAGTGTGATACTTCCTTGGTGGTAGTCAACCCACTGTTTAATACAATTTAATGCAAGAAATAACATAAATAAACAGGGTTCTACTGTAGTTGATATGATTTAGGTATCTCATCCTAATATAATAAGAAAATCTAACATAACAGGGATAGGCTATGATCAGATCTGGAAATAAGGCAAAATAATCAAGGTCTTTGGAATAAGTCGGGGTTAGGTTCTGGGTCACTGGGTCACTTGGAAGAGGGTTATTGGGGTCTATGATTAGTAGGATTACCAAATACAGAGACCGATGTTGGTCTGGTATGACCGATGATGGTTTAGTAAGAACCGACGACGGTTAAGGTGGGAAGATAATAACTCAATAGTTCATGGTTTTGGGGATTTGTTTGAGGCTGAATCAGAGATGGTAAGGAGTTGGTTTAGGTCTGTGGAGGTGTTGGGAATATTCAGAGATACTCGAAATGGGAAGAGGTGATTAAAATGATTATGAGTGATGGGAATGGTCGGGTTCACAAGAAGGAAATAGTGGTGAGAGAAATATATAAATGGTGATTGATAAAAAAAAGTGAAGAACTCTTATAAACTGAATAGAAATGAAATGGTGCAGGTTAGAAACACACTTACTACTAGGCATGTTCAATGGTTGGGTGGTGGTGATGGTTGATTGGTGAAATGGAAGTCGGTGTCGTGGAAATGCCTCCCAGAATTCTACCATGGATGCGAATACCTTCTGATCAATGGTTGTGTTGGCTATGGATTTATGGATGTGTGAAAGAGCTCTAGTTATTTCTTGCATGCAGATCTCCTTTGCTCCCAAAACTCAAGAATGTGTCTAACCTCTGAAACAAGGTTACCAAAATGGTTATATGGTAACCGAGAATGGTTTAGGGTGACCGGTGTCGATTCGGGTTGATCAAGCGTCGATTAAGGAGGGATATCCTAGGTTGCCTAAAATAGCATATCTTGGCTATCTTTTTCCATCTTTTCTAGTTGGTTTCGGTATAAATGGAACATTGTGCTTAGATACGTGAGAATATGGTTAGAGGAAGAATAGGCATGTGCTTTTAGGGTTATACTAAGTCTTAGTTCATTAAGGTAAGTAGGGCTAAGTCTTAGTTAGTTATGGAAACATGTTATGAATAGGTATATGGTGAGGTGTCTAGGTGAGGTGTGCATCCATTTAATTAAAGTAATTAAATTAATAAATGGAGTGAGGGTGAGTATTGATTTAATTGTGGATAATTAAATTAATTTTAATTTGGGGTGAAAGGGGCTAATGTTAGGTGAGTATGTTTAAGTTAGTTATTAGAAAGGGGAACAAGGGGAGTGTGTGACGCAATTTTGGTGTCGACACCTTGTATGAATGTGTTATATGTATGCTTTTTAGTGCTCTTTTTGCTTTTATGTAAGCTTAGATGGCAATAGATAATGCTTATGACACTTGGCCCTTTATTTAGAAGAAGTAACTAAGTATATATGATTCCCTTGTTTGAATTTCGTAATTGACAACTGAAAGGCTAACCCAAAGTGTTAAAAGATGACCAAAAGGTGAAAAGGATCCAAACGAGTAAGAAGAGGATAGAGAAGGGAAAGAGTTCCCAAGAACAATAGGAGCACTTGGGTGCTTCTGTCTTAGGTGGGTGCTAGTGTCCGAGGTCATCTAAAGATAAATCAATCACGTGTTGACATAGTTGTAAGATGTGTAATGCTAGTAAAGTGCAATAAATAAAGAAATCAAAAGGCCAAAAGGAGTTTTCAACAACTAGTTTTCTTTCTTAGGAATCATGTATACATTATTATGCTTTAGGACCTAGAAATTTACCTAAGTGCATAAAATTTTCCCCAAATTTATGTTGTTGAGTGAATAATCGATAACATAAAGTAGATATAAGATGGGTACCTTGTAAACCAAGAGAATTGTAGCTGATATCTTGTGAAGTGGAAAATTAGCCATATGAAGCGTGAAGTGATTGTAATGTGAGGTGTGGAAATTAGGAAAGGGGTATAGACCATATGGGTGAAGTGTATACATAGTAGCATGTTTCTAGAGCTTATACTTGTATATGTGAGATTAATCTTGTTGCTTGTAAAGATGGACCTACAAAAGAAGAGAAAGAGAGTAGTCAAAGTCACGTATGTGAATAATCAGAGTAACCCATGTATAAGTATGTAACAGTAGTAGTTAAAGAAAGAGTGCACCTAATGTATGAGAGAGTAAAGGATGACAAGTTATCATGTTTTATTTAGAGATGTTGGATGGGGTTGGGAGTGATCAATTCCCAACCAAGAAAGTGTCGAGCCACGAATTTGAGTGTCCTACCACCAAGGATGAGGTTTTGGGCGATCTCATGCTAAGAGTGATTTTTTTAGGCGATCTCACGCCAAGGACGAGTTTTTGGGTGATCTCACACCAAGTATGGATTTTTTGGGTGATCTCAGGCCAAGAGAATATTGTTGGGGAGAGATATCTATTTTCTCTCCTTCCATAACACTTCTCAAATGATAAGTGCCACTACAGATTGGCACATCCCGATTTATAGAATCAATGATTATAACCAAATTATAGCCAATTGAATGAATTTTGTAATGAAGGCAAGTTCTTGATATTGTATATACGTATTGTAACTTATTGAAACTGTTGAAATAATAAAGTGCATGTTTTTACCCCATAAAAAAATTTCCCACATGGGACACAATCACCCACCATTCTCGTCTAATACTAGGCACTAGTGTCTGCTTTGTGTTTGTGATCCAAGTCTAATTTTGGACCACTTTGTGACTAGGTTCTTTTTCCATTTTTTTGTTGTATTGTTCTATTCTAGAGCTCGAGCTGCTAGAAGGGTGATTTGTGCACCCAATAGTTTCCCCCTCATTTGGGGTACATGTGATGAATGTAGGAGGAAGAGGCTAAGTGAGATGACCTAAATCTGATATGCATATTGTGAATTGATACCTGCATGGGGTAGAGGATGTGCATGGTAGAAACCAAGGAACATGCAAACAAGATAGACTAGAAAATAAGTGTTAGTGGAAAAGAGATAACATGCAATAGAATATAATGTATGAAGCAACTATGAAGAAAAGAAATACCATGAAAAATTGGGATGCATACATGGGACATCACTCATAATGTCATAATATAATCGATCCTGAAACATACATAACTAAATAATGATCAAACATGACATAAGGCATAGCCCTGAAAATGATAGCAAACAAGAAGTGTCGATAACCATGGTTGTATAGAATCCTGCAAGAAAAATTCTACACATGAAGCACCCGTTATCATGTTATAAATATAAGTAGTATATCAAAACATGTATAGATCAGTGAAAAGTAAATGAAAATAAGTGATAAATGTTGTAACAATAGAACATGTGAGTGTGTAGTATGATAATAGCAATAGTAGATTCCCCCAAGAGCCTCAATAGAACTGGTAAAGAGTAATGTCGAGCATCATGCATTGTGTAAGAATATTTAAAGGGCCTGCATTCACCTCAAGATACCAAGTGAACACACATGTGTGTATAGATCAAAATAGTAACATAATAAGTATCCAGCTAGCATAGGAAACAAAGTGCAACATGTAAATATTATAAGTTAACAAGAGTAAATGCAACCAAAATGTGTTGATGGTGTGTGAAAGTGATGGTGTGCTATGATGTGCAAGATGTACAAATGAGGGGAGCCATTACACCCAACGGATGTGCATGATGTGAGGTTCATTTAGGAATTGCACCCTCAAAGTTAAAGTATGAACCATAGAATAAGAGTTAGTCATTGGGTGACAAAGGTATTATATGTGATTGGGATCGAGATGTTAGAAAATATGTATCGTGAAGAACGAAGTGTGAAGTGTAGTAAAAAATATGAGTAGAGAAAAAGGCAATAAATAGTGATGGGGGAAGAAAATTTATGTCCCACAAGTGTGTGAGTAAGGTTTATTTAATTCCCTCAACAATCATGTATGAACCTTGAGAACACAAGTGCATCATCCAAGGTAGTAAAGGTATTATATGTGATTGGTAGAGTATGTAGTAGTAACAATGTGTTGTATAGATAGGAAGAAGTAATGGTATAAGAATCAAGTGATAGGGGGAAGTTTGATGCCCCCAAGTGTGTATATCAAGAGCTATTGACATATATATGTGATCACTATGAGTGAGAATAACCTGAGTACGTATAATGAACGAAATGATGTGTACCATATATATAAATTATTATGTGTATCATGAATAGAAGGATCCATAAGTAAGTATGAGGAGAAAAGTGTGTATGGAGTCGCATAGGAGATAAAAGGGAAGCCAAAAGCAAAGATATATCTAGCAAGGTGTGCTCATAGTGTAGATAAGAGAAAGTGTTGCTAGAAATATTGACTTGAAGTGCAAAGAAAAATTAAGGTATAGGTGTGTATGTTCTTAGTATGTATAAGAAACTATATATTAGAACATGTGACTATGGAGGGGAAAGTCTTATGCCAGCCAAGTTTGTGAGTGATGGAGATCTATGTGATGATGTGAGAGAGACCATGCCATGGTGGAAGATGTGGAAATGTGTCCCAGTCAAGAACATAGTAATTATCTGGATCGAAAAGAAGAAATTATAAATAGAATATTAGGAAGTTGGTGTGGGGTATCAGCTTTTGGCAAGGGAATTTGTTGTCCGTCCTTTGATGGTTTGGCTTTAGATGGGATTTTTGGTGACTCTTGCATTATTGGAGAAAGAATATGAGTGACTATTACATGATGCTCACTAGACATAAAAGGATCAACTTTGGGAACCCATTGGGAATTGGGAATTAGAGATGAGCATGTAGTAGAATTTTGTGTAGTAAATGAAATAAATCCTTGATGCTCAAGTTTCCTAATTCTTTTCTCTAAATCATATTAATCATTGTCATGATATCCATTAATTCTATGCTAATTACAAAATGAGTGGCCTATGCATTTGGTAAGTTGATAATGAGGGTAGTAATGAGTAGGTGGTAGGTGATTAACTAGTTATTGAGGAGCTTAGAGAGAATATCATATTGCCTATCATTTTGATGAAACTAGAGAGTTGTTTGTTGTGGTAAGAATGGACCTTTCTTGTATGAGAACATGTAGTAAACATGTGATCAGGATGAGGTGTAGAAAAATAATCATCATGGGTATGAGAAGCATCCTTGATATGTTGGATTTCAGCTATGAGGGATATAATCATGGTTTCCATAGCTTGAAATTTATGTTGAAAGAAAAGGTGTAAAGCTTGAATTGACTTGAAGAGGGATTGATTAGTTGTGTTATCGACTAATAGGGGTTGGAGATATGATTGAAAATTGCACTTACTTGTGAAGGTGACATATCACGAGGGAGGTACATTGTGTGTAGGGATTTTTTGAAAGCATCTTTGCAAATTGGGTGCTTTTGAAGTAATTGAGCCACAAGGAGACTTGAGGAACTTTAGAGGCCATGATATGAAAGAAAAGGTAATTTAAAAATAAGAGCCCTAAAAAGTGACCCAGAGGATAAGACCAAGGATGAAACCCTAGGAATACCTATGTAGATCAGATGTATGATAGAAAATGACTGGAAATATGAACCCTAATGCAATTAGGGTTTAGGGTTAGGAAAAGATTAATCTGATAGAATAGATAAAAGAAGGATCCAAATGGTCATCACAATTTGGGGTTAGCCAAATGATTCAATATAATTTGAATTAAACCTTATTTTAGAGTAATAACTATAACAAATAATATTTAGGTAATAAACTATAGTAATGTCCAAGCAATAAGAATTCAAAATGTAAAACTCTAAGAAAATAGAGGGAGAAATATGACTTAGCCGATTCTTTGTAAGATGGGAAGGATTGTGAATTCCTAAGTGCTGGATCTAGATGGAAAAGTGTTACAAAGGCTTGGCAAGGGTTCAAAACCTAGGGATGTACATGAGAGAAGCACTTGCATGAGGATAGGAGCACCCCAGGCACTAGTGACTAATGGGTGCCTATGTATGCACTCGAGATGCTTGGGATTCGCATTTTTGGGTCATAAGGTCTTTTCTCCAATATTTTATTTATCACTCTGAATTTTTTGTTAGGTTTTGATCACACTTGTAACATGTGAAACAAATGTCTACATGTACATGTCCACAAACCACATCAAATCTAATAAAAAGATGTAGAATGTGGAGTTGGAATAACCACGGAGGTCACTCGTAGAGTGATATTTTACAAGCGAGAAATGGAATACATCTCATACTCTATGTATTTCTTTGTGTGTGTGTGTGTGTGTTCTATGCCCTAGGTTTCCCTTGTAAAAGTTGTACAATGATAGCGGCTAGAAATATATTGTACTTGAGTATGCAAAATGTGCATAATGGAATAGAATGAACTCTCGTCATATGTTGTGTATGCAGATCAATGCATCTCTTATCTCTTGAATGTATGTGATATATGTATGATTTTAGTTCTCTTGTTCTTTTATGCAAGCTTATGTGGTGATAGATAATTATTATGATGTTTGACCCTTTATTTAGAAGAAGTAACTAAGTATATATATGATTCTCATGTTTAAATTTCATAATTGATGATGAAAGGTCAACCCAAAGTGTTAAAAGGTGACCAAAAGGTGAAAATGACCCAAAAGAGTAAGAAGAAGATAAAGAAGGGCAGGAGCACCCAGGAGGGATAGGAGTACCTAGGTGCTTATATCCTAGGCCTGGGGGCTTAGTGTCCAAGGTCATCAAAAGATAAATCAATCAAGTCTTCGACAAAGATATAAGATGTGTAAAGCCAGTAAAGTGCAATAGATAAAGAAATCAAAAGTCCAAAAGGGGTTTTCAACCACTAGTACAATCGTCAACCATAGTCTTTCCACTAATCAAGCCCTCCAATCCCCAGGGGTGGAAGATTTCTTAGTACAACTAAAAGGCAATTTGTGCTTATCATCGAATACCGGGACATTATACAAAGGATCAGAAAGCACTCCACACCGTAATCCAAAATATTTTTAACAAAATACTTGTATGTATGTGTGAGATTTATCAACATTATAGCTTGTTCTTTAATCATTATGACATTATTTTTTCTTAATTATATTTTTTAAATTTTATTTTTAAAATGTGATTGTATACATTCAACTTTTCTATCAATTCAATGAGGAAATTTTCATAACAAAAAAATTCAATGAGATGAAATGGTATTTAAAGGTAGAGACAATATCATATGACCACCCACCAATATTTAAAACTAAAGGGTTAATTTGTTGCCTGAACGAGCATCATTCATAATTGAAAACTTTTTTAACATCAAGGTTTTAAACTATCAATAATCAAAATATGGTTACATCCAATTATTGTGAGGATAAATTAATGACTAAAGTAAAAATTACATAACTAGGATCCAAAGATATCGAGTGTGAAGATAGATGTATGGTAACGTGTGAATGGTAGGTGCGAAGCCAACCCCAATGCCAAGAAAAGAATAAGAAACATCAAGGGGAATGATATGGGATGAAAATGTTGAAGAAAAGATAATACAAGAGTACCATGTAAATGTATTTATACAAAAAAATCAAAACATCACAGAGGCTAATCTTCAAATTTTCTACCAAGGAGACTAATAAAACTAGGGACGTATAACAAATGTTAGAGAAGCAATACTAGAATAAAATCTATAGAACAATATGAACAATCATAAATCATATATAATTGATGCACACACTAAAAGGATTCTAATTTTAAAATACCTTTAGAATGAATATATCCAAGAAACCCACCTATGTGGGTGGAAGGACCATGCCTTATGGATATTGAGCCAATAATACTCACATGTTAATTTATCTTGCCATCTTCTTATGTCTTTTTCTTACAAAATATTGTTTTGCTTCGTGTTGTTTCATGTGTTTTTCTTCTTCTAGATAATGCCTCAAGCTACAAATATTTCTCTGCTAAATTATTTTTGTTTTGCTTTCTTTGTATGTTGTTGCATATATTTCTTCTCCTCTCTCTCATTCTTTTTTTGAGCCAATTATATAGCTCCCCGTGTCTTTCAAAAAGATGTTGACCTTCGACACGACTCCAAAATCTATTAAATCCATCTCTTCACATACATTTTAAATCCACTCAAATCCATTTGCCAATTTTTTGACTTAAATGCCTCCACATGTCTCCTTGCATTGTTGTAGTGTCAAGATTTATATATCCTCATTCATTCTTCTACCCAAAGCTAAGACCAATGAAATAAATAGCTCCACGCACCCTTTTCATTTTTTTTTTATCAATCATGTCAAAGTGCAAACCAATAGAAACGTTCCACGCCCTTCGGTGTTTTCAAACCCTTTTGATCCATGAATAACACACATGAAACATTAACCAATAAGAAAACTCCATGGTTCTCACAATTTTCTGTCACCTTGTATATTCATGTGAAACTTCAACCAATGAGGAAAGATCTCCACGCCCTTCAGGGTGTCACTTTTAGCTCGTCCTTAGCTATATATCTTGTTAGAATGTGAAGCTCTAACTAATAGGAGAGCTCCATGTTTTAAACTACATCGTATTCATCCATAAGCCTTGTCATAAATTGAATCCCCATCTCAATAGGAAAACTCCATGTCCTTCGCATTTTGGTCAATTTATATGACCACTACTTGTCTTGACTTAAAACATTGGACTGAAAATATTACTCTGAGCTTTACTTAACTTAGTTGATGGGTCCATTAAAACATAGCCAGGAGGTGGCATATCTTCCTTGACATAAAATCAGACTCTTTCCATTGAAATTTAAGTTGTGGCTTATTCATGGGTTTGGATCACCTTTCCTTATAATAAAATAGACTTTTCCTAGATTTATCTGTGCACTTTTTTGGTTCAAAAATACAAAATACAACAAAAAAATGACCAAAATTAAATGTCTCATCAACAAAGTAGATAGAAAATGAGGGAAAACATGTTTGAAATACTGCGAGGTGGCTCAAGATTATCATACCATTAATTCTTGACACTCCCCTTAATCTTGAGCTGAAAAAAATCTTTTCAAGGACTAATTTTAAAGTCTTGACATCTACGATGCCCAAACTTGCTCTTAAATGCTCAAACCTTTCTTTTGATAAAGGTTTGGTAAAAATGTCAGCTAGTTGCTGCTCTGACTTGCAAAAATTTAAGCTCAATTTCACCTTTCTCAACTAGTTCACAATGAAATGATATCTGATAGCTATATGCTTGCTTCTTCCATGAAAAACTAGATTTTTAGACAATGCAATTGAAGACATATTATCACAAAAAATAACATAACCTCCTTGTTTCTCTTCATGTAAATATGAGAGGATTCTTTTTAACCAAATCATTTGACAAGTGGCTGAATTTGTTGCAATATACTCTACTTCAGCATATAGACAATGAAACAACTGATTGTTTCTTGAAGCCCATGAAATAGCTCTTGATCCAACATTAAAACATATCCAGATGTGTCTTTTCTATCATCAAGATACCTTCCCAATCATTTCTATGTAGTAGCCAACTAATTGAAAATCATTATTAACAGCATATAGAAATTCCAAAATTCCTTGTTCCATTCACATACCTCAAAATACGCTTTCTTGTTTTCCAATGTGTCTCTTTTGGTGTCTCCATGAATCTAGAAATTAACTAACTACATACATTATATCTGGTCTTGTTGTAGTTAAATACATCAAGCTTCCTACCATGCTTTTATATCTTATAGGATCCACATTGTTGCTTGTAATCATCTTTTGTCAATTTTAGACTTATCTTTATTGGTGTAGATGTTGGTTTGTATCCAACATTCTAAATCTTTTGCAAGATTTCTTTTGCATACTTTTCTTGAGAAACAAATATTCCCTGCTCTATTTTCTTGACTTCAATGCCAAGAAAATACTTCAACAATCCCAAATCAGTCATCTCAAATTCCTTCTTCATGGCTGATTTAAATTCATCTATTGCTTTTCTTGCATTTCCAAAGAAAAATTAAATCATCTACATACAAAAAAAACAATTAAAATCTCACCATTGTTTTTTTTGATGTAGAGTGTGGGCTCACTACTTTCTTTTTTAAAGCCATTACTAATCAGATAGGAATTTATCCTCTACTACCAAGCTCTTGGTGCTTTGTTTGAGTCCATACAAATATTTCTTGAGCTTGTATACTTTTCTTTCATGCCCTGGATTTCATAACCAGGTGGTTGTCCCACATACACTTCTTCTTCTAATACTCCATTCAGAAAATTGATTTAACATCCATTTGATGGACCTTCCATTTGTGATGAGAAATTATGGAAATAATTGTTCTCACAGTTTCTAGCCTTGCTACTGGAGAAAATGTCTCATTATAATCACATCCAGGCCTTTTTTTATAGCCTTTGACAACTAATCTTGCCTTGTGTCTTTCAATTTTTCCTTCGGGAGTAGTCTTGGTTTTATAAACCCACTTGACTCCAATGACTTCCTTTCCTTCTAGGAAGATCTACTAGCTCCCATGTTTGATTCTTTTCAATTGCATGCATTTATTCATCCATTGCTTCACACCATTTATGATCCTTAATTTCTTCTTCATAATAAATAGGATCAACTTTGAAAATAAAGCAAAAATTAATCATTTCATCTTCATTTTCTTCATACCTTGATTGCTCATAGATCTCTTGAACACTCCTCATTCTTCCTTGTTGTTGGAATGAGTCTGATGATGATGAAGATGCTTCATTTGTTGGTCCTTGCATGCTTTGTTGGTTGTTTCCATTTGAAGATTCACCCCTTTGTGAAATGGGTGTCCAACTAGGTACATTATTTTTCTTCCATCTGTTGCTTCAACAATAATAATAGGTGCATTTGTTTTTTTGTGGTTGCTCCACTTCTTGTGCATCTCCCCAAGATGCTTCCTCAATGAATTGAACATCTCTGCTGATTATCACTCCTTTGTAACTAGATTATACAATCTGTAAGCTTTTGATTGCTCACTATATCCAATAAAAATGCACTTCTCTCCTTTGTTATCCCATTTTGATCTTCTTTTTTTGGCACATGTGCATATGCCACACATCCAAAAACTCTCAAGTGTTCAACACTTGGTTTTCTTCCACTCCATGCTTCTTGAGGTATCTTATTCCTCACACTCTTTGTAGGACATCTATTTAGCAAATATATTGTTGTCCCAACTAATTTCTTCCAATAATTCATTGGAAAATCCTCTTGCTTTCATCATGCTTCTTGCCATTTCTTGAATGGTTTTTCTTTTTCTCTTTACTACACCATTTTTTGAGGTGTATACCTTGTTGTGAATTATTTCTTGATCTATGCTCCTTACAAAAAGTTTAAAACTCATTTGATATATATTCTCCCCCTCTATCATTCTCAATGTCTTTATATAATGGCCACTTATGCTTCTCAACCATGGCCTTAAATTGTTTGAATACTTCAAATGCCTCTAATTTATTTTTCAAAAAATAAACCCATGTCCTTCTACTTGAAGTCATCTATAAAGTCATGAAATACTCTTTCTTGGACAAGGAGGGAGTCTTCATGGGACCACACAAATATGAATGTATTAGCTCAAGAGGTGAGCTTTCTCTCCAAGATTTACCTAGGGAAAAACATTTCTATGTTGCTTCCCCAATA
This sequence comes from Taxus wallichiana var. yunnanensis, assembly GCA_018340775.1. NCBI lineage: Eukaryota > Viridiplantae > Streptophyta > Pinopsida > Cupressales > Taxaceae > Taxus > Taxus wallichiana. The sequence goes on along the minus strand of CM031235.1, from coordinate 365,909,295 downwards.
TACATGCCTCACAAACCTTATCTGTTGTTCAATAGGAGGTAATCCTTTAACCATTTTCTTTTTATAAAGAACATTCAATCCACCAAAACTCAAATGCCCATACCTTGAGATGCCAAAGAGTGGATTGATCAATGGTTATTGTTTTGAAATTTTGTCTACTACTTTACACTTTGCATCCTCAAAGGAAACATTCTATTTTGTCATCTCTGCACATATAAATCAGATTTTGTTGCTTCCACCTTTATCATATAAATGCATTCTCCATTTTCAAACCTCACCTTATATCCATTTTGGACAAGCTTCCCAATACTGAGAAGATTATACTTCAATCTCTGGGACATAGAAAACATTATGTATATGTTTCTTGTCTCCTTTCTTGGTGAGAATGGATACAATGCCTTTACCCATCACATGAACCTTATTATTTGTTCCCATCTTCACTTTAGATCTGATTGCTTCATCTATATTACTAAACATTTCCTTATTTCCACACATATGGTTGTTGCAAGCACTATCCAAATACCATACTTGTTTTTTCCTTTCTTAGCTACATTACAAGTTAGAAGGAAGGTTCCACTCTTTTCCTTCTTCTCTAGTTCAACTTATTTTTCATTAGAGAAGCTTGCATTATTATAATTATGATTTCTCAAATCATATTCTTTCTTTTTGCATTCACTAGCATAATGCCCAAACTTTTTACAATAATAACATTGCACACTTGATTTGTCATACCTTTGTGAAGAACCACCTCTAGAAGTGTTGTTGCTCCTTCCTCTTCCTCTTCCTCTTGTTTGTGGCTCTTGATGACTTTGTCTTCCACCTTCTTGGTTGGTTAAATCTTCCTCTTCCTCTGTTGTATGCTCCTCTCCCCCTACCTCTAACATTTGTATTTGTTTTGAAGGCTTGTTCATGGGAGGAGTGGTTGATCTACTCATCCTTTGTTCATGGGTTTGCAAAGAACCCATCAGCTCATCAACTATCATTTGTTTCAAGTCCTTAGACTCTCTCTATTGCAACCAAAATATGATCAAATATTTTTGGAAGGCTCCTCAATACCTTCTCTATGATCTATGTTCTTCAACCACATCTCCATTTAGTCCTCATTTGATTGACTATGGTCATTGTTCTTGTGAAAAAATCATTTATAGATTCTGACTCTTTCATGAGAAGAGTCTCAAAATCTCTCCTCAACATCTGTAATCTAACTACCTTCACCTTGTCACTTCCTTGATAAGCATTTTGCAAGGTATCCCATGCTTTCTTGGAGTTTATAGTTGTTGTTATCCTTGGAAAAACTAAATCAGTGACTACATTTTGATATAGCTTAAAGCCTTTGCATCCTTTCTTCTATTTTCTTTCAAAGCATTCTTTTGTGCTTGTGTCAATGCATTAAATGCAACTTGGTCTACTACCTCTATGTATATCCTCCTTCAACTAGTTCCCATAGCTCTTGAGAAGAGAAAATGTCTTCATTTTAATACACCATATATCATAGTTCTTCCCATCAAATGTTGGGGTTGTTGCCATGAGTTGCTTCTACTGTAGAAGCCATTACAACTCAACCTAGAAAATAAAGCTTAAACCCACGAGCTATTGATTTTATACTTTCTCCAAAAACCTTTCTCTCTCTAATACCAATTTGTTGGAAAAATTGGTGCCAATGCACAACCAACACAGGAAAAAAACAAAAAAAAAAAAACACACAAAATATAACTATATATTCAATTTAAAAAATTTTACAAACTCAGAGCTACGACTCTACAAATTTTCTTTTCTTTTTTTCTCTTCTTGTGTCTTTTTCTCAATTTCTTTTTCTTACAAAAGATTGATTTTTGCTTCATGTTGTTGCATGTGTTTTTCTTCTTCTAGATAATACCTCAAGCTATGGCTCTACTTTCTTATATTCTCCTTTCTTCTCTATGTATGCTTTATATATTTCTTCTCCTCTCTCTCTTCATTCTTTTTGTCGAGCCAATTATATAGCTCCCTGTGTCTTTCAAAAAGACGTTGACCTTCAACATGGACCCAAACATCTATTAAATCCAGCTCTTCACATATTTTAAATCCGCTCAAATCCATTGCCAATTTTTTTGACTTAAATGCCTCCACGTGTCTACCTTGCATTGGTTGTGGTGTCAAGGATTTATATATCTTCCATTTTTTACACGAAGCTATAAGACCAATGAAATAGCTCCATGTACCCTTCACATTTTTCCTTTCCTATCGATCTATTAGAGTGCAAACCAATAGAACCATTTCATGCCCTTCAGTGTTGTCAAACCCTTTTGATCCCTAGACTGACACATGTAAAACATTAGCCAATAAGATAACTCCATGGTTCTCACAATTTTCAGTCACCTTGTCAACACTTTGTGAAACCCAAACCAATGAGAAAGTTCCATAGGTGTCGCTTTTGTATCTTGTCGAAAACCAATAGAGAACTCCATGTTTGTCACACTTATTAGTCTTCATCCATAGACCTTGTTAGAATGCAAAGCCCCATCCAATGGGAAAGCTCCACATCCTTCACATTTTTCAGTCTTTTAGGCTTCGTGCTTACATTTGATTGGTTGCAGCTTCACATCACAACTCTAAGATTTACTCAACTTAGTTGTTGGCTCCATTAAAACATAACCACATGTATCTACCTTGACTTAAAATGGACTTGATGAAATATAAATTGTGACTTAATTGCATGCGTCGTGGGTCCACCCAAAGACTTAGAATAAAATAGACCCAAAAAATAAACACTTGCGTTGTTGGCTTTGGGGTAAAATACAAAATACAATGGCCACAAAACAAAATATTAATGTTTTTCAACAAAGTAGATATAAAATGGGGGAAAACATGTTTGAAATACCTACAAGGGTGACTCAAGATTATTAGACCATTAATCGAGCCAATGATCGAGGAGGTTTTACTTCACACACAGCTCATTGAAATCCACAAGTTTTCCTTGAAGGAAATATTTAAGTAATAATGTACGCAAAAACTAGATGGTGAAGCTACAATTTCAAGTTATTATTGGATTAACATGTGCATATAAAAAAACTTGAAATGATCGAAACAAAATAAATTTTCTCTTTATTAATATTTTTCTTGCGCTTCGCTATTCATAGATTTACTATATCTTTCTTCAATTAGGGTCCTTGTATAGTGCAGGCTTGATCACAGTCTAGTACCGCTTTGATTTTTATTTACTCATCTTGTTATAGTTTGGTTACAATTTCTAGTTAATTTATAGGTCGCTATACATTTTTTTAATGATTTACTATTAAAACATTTTCTAGGAAACCACGGACTTTACATGTATTCAATAAGAAGAAATTTGAATAAAGCAAGACTATAGTTTAGTATAAATAGAGATAAAAATAATCTATAGATTACTAAAGATATAAGAGATGAAACACCAATTTAAGTAGTAAAGCCCCAACTGAGTACTTAGGGAAATATCAATGGTGCAAGATATCAAGCTTTTATTAACTCAAGATGAATAGATTACATGTGAACTTATTATGAGCTACTTTTTCTCTCCACAAAGATAAATACACCTAATTGGAAAATTACAAGTTAGGATTCCTCCTCCTAAAAATAGATTGGGAAAATGCCATTATGATTATCCTTCTTAAAAATAGAAATCAGAGGAATTAGTTTTTTAGAAACAAGACATTGACTCTTTAATTTTTTTCAAGGGCTCCACCTCGAATCCCCACCGAGGCGCTCCATAACATGTTTCTTCCCCCTTGACCCCCATCAAAAGAGTGGGGGAAAGCACCCGCACACCCCCTTCAAGAAGTAAGCTATAAATTGTGCAAAGAACGGGATCCAACATTTAACTTTGTTGTCACATATCTAACAATACCTAGTTAAATTATAGGTTTTTATACATTTTTAAAATGATTTACTACATTAATTATGACATATTCATAGCTCCAAATTCACATTACATTTTGGTTACAATTTAGTGAGCTACAGTTTGTTACAATTTCTAGTTAATTTATAGGTCACTATATAGTTTTTTAATGATTTACTACAATAATTTTGACATATTCACATTTCTAAATTCACATTACATTTTCATTTTTATTGTATCTCGCAAAAATAAAAAATAATTTATTATAAAAAAATTAACGATGATTAAAAACTCAAGTGGTTTTGTTCTATGTAATTGAATGAGAGAGTGAGATGTAAGAAAAAAAAGAATTAAAGGGCCAACATTTATAACATGGGTAGGTTACAAATACCCCAACAACCTTTACTATTTAAAATGTAATAAATTAAATTATTTAATTTAACTTTACGAAATTATTTTAACTTGAACTTAATGAGATTTACTTGATACGTATGCCATATTGGATTGGGTAAAATATTTTAAATTTTACTTTAACCATAAAGCCATATAAACATATAATAAATAATATAAAATAAATACACATGGCAAGTGATTAATTTGGGAAAACCTCTTGTGAGGTAAAAAACCTACAACACACCATAGATTTTCCATTATTGAGAAATCACATAAGTTTACAATCTAATAACTATATAATCTTCACCACTTAGCTTCTCTCCCATATTTTTCATATATCATTTTTTAAGTGAGGGTGATTGGGTGCGACTTCCCCAAATGCACCCTTCCACTCTAATTGATTTAAAATCAATTAATTATAAACTTAAGTTTATATTTAATAAATACAAATATATTCATATTTTAATAACTATAAACTAAGGTTTATAGTTATATTTAATATACAATTAAATGTAATCTTATAAGAACAATTTAAGGACTTAAAACCTATTTAGTATTATTGTTTCAATAGATATCAATTTGAAGGTATGTTATAATACCTTTTTGAAGGAAATTCGACATCTATATTAGTAATCAAATCATATACATGTATACACTTAAAAATCATCCCATAATAGACTTCTATTAAAATGGATGTTATCACTTATAAGACAATCTACACTTTGGCTTCTCACCTTTCTTCTCTTTTTTTCTTTTCTCTTAATTTTCATTAAAACCAAATGAACAACACTTTATAGATTATCTCTATTGCCTCTAGAATGTTCCAATCAACCATAATACATAAAATATGACCAAATCTATACCTCATATTTCAAGCTAACAACTTTATGGGCCGATAGGCCTTACTTGAGTGAAGTTTCTTGATAACGGACAACCTAATCATCATAGTCATCATGTACATAAAATGAATAAAGGATGGTTTTCTAGTAAGTTTTTTACAATGATCTTCCTTCTACCTATTTGAATTCCCTTTTCAAGATTTTATCGGTTGTTGCTCCTCTGAAGGATCGTATTTTGTTGCAGGTGTGTCAAGATCCTTTCATAATCACCTATTTCCCCCAATAGTCTTCATTTTATTCATTCCTTCTCCGAATTCCACTTGATCTCTCGTAATTTTAACCTCTATCAATATATAACCTAATTTTATGTGATCGGTTCCCAACATGTTGAGGATAATAATTACGAGTGTTGGAATAGAGGAAGAATCTTCATTCTGGAGTAGGGGCCTTCTAGGGTTACGAGGCCTACTTTGCGTAATTTGAAAAGGATTTCCATGTAGATCGATAACACGAGAAAAAGAAATGGTGGCGGGTCGAATGTTTTTGTGGTAAACGGTCGATTAACTGCGTATAGAAGAAAAAAGGGATCTCGTGGCTTCAGTGGGAGATCTTTGGGGTGTGTGCATCAAGGACTTGGTTTCACAGGTGTGCTCTTGTGAACTATATAATTAAATAATGAATTTCTCCTGCCTCTGCACTTGCAATCCCCATTCCTTATGTTGAAATTGAATTAATGGCTATTGGTTTTTAAAAAAAAATTGATTGTAGGTTAAACATTTTGATCACTGGGAATTTTGTTTTTTATTTGTTGTCAATGGGTGTAGTCTTTATTAGAGGATAAGTATTCATTATAGAAAATGTTATTTAAGATTTAGGGATGGCAAAAAAATTAAAAATTTTGGGGTAGTGGGGATGGTTATTACAATAAGATATAAAATTATAAATATTATCAAAAAGCAATTTAGGAATGACATTTTCAACCATGATTGATTTTGATGTTCACGCGTTTTAATGCTCATGAAATAATTTTCTTATGGATGTTATATTCAAACTAAAAATGTATTCCACCCTTAGTCGGCGGTGGTGGCACTTGAGGGGAATCCTTTCTCTGAAACTCTACAACTTTAGGTGGTAGATATTCGTCAAAGATTCAAATCATAGATAACTACAATGCTCTGGGTAATCAAATATATTCCACCTTCATTGGCTCAAAGTTGGAGATTGTATTTCAAAGGAATTATTTATTTCCCTCAAATCTAAACATTCCTTTTAGCAAATTTGTGCCATTTGTGATGGCGAATTTGGCTCACAAATCTTCACTCATGTTGCGAGCCTTTTCAATCATTATAAGTTGGTTTTCCAAGTTCAAACACTATTGGATGAGCATTGAGATGTGTTGGATCAATGTTTGGCAAGCAGAGCCATGTAAAATCTCTCAGGTGCAGAAAATTGCCTATGATCACATGCTCTCCCTTGATGACCTTCACAAGGCGGCCATGCAAATGGCTAATGATAAGGCTCCTAGATGTGATGGTTTTCCTATGAATTCCACAAATCTCTTTGGGATACAATTGGCACGGACCTCCATCAAGTCTACTTGGAAGGATTTCATAACCAAACGCTCGAACTCACATTAACAAAGGGAATATCAAATTCATCCCTAAGCCTAGAGACCACGATTTAATTAGTAATTAGCAACCTATTACCTTGCTCAATGTTTCCTATAAGGTTATTCTCAAAGCTCTTGCCATTCGTTTGTGTCTCATTCTTTGTGGAATTATCCAAATTAAAATAGACTAGATTTATTTAGGGGCATTATATCTTGGATAATATCATAGCCGTATGGGAAGGCATGGAATGGGCTCACAAATCCAACCAGCTAACCATTTTCAATAAAATCAAATTTGAGAAATTCTATGACGGAATAGAGTGGCCTATCATTCTTTTTATGTTTCAAGATTTGGGATTTTTCCATAACTTCATTCAATCGGTGAAGATGTTCTTTGTGAATACCTTTGCCCAAATTTCCATTAATGGGAACAATTTGTCTCCTTTTGGATGTTTCAAATCCATACGACATGGTTTCCATTTGCACCTACTCTTTATGTCCTCGCAGCTGAAGGTTTTGGCTATCTACTAGCCAAAGTGAAATCTCAAGGGCTTGTTAGGGGAATCACTTTACCATCCTCCAATAATTCCCAACTGCTTAATGGTCACTTTGGTGATGACTCTTTTCTTACGCTAATTGAGGATGAAAGTAATATTAATAATGTTATCTAGTGCATGGACACTTTCTATTTAGCCTATGGATCTTCCATTCAATGGAAAAAAATGCAATGTTATAGGCAATCCTTCCTCCTCGCACCCTCCTAGATGGCTTTTTATGACTGGAAGATGCTCGACGATGGTGAGATGTTTAAATATTTAGGCATTCATTTTTCCTTTCAAGCATCACCTGCAGATCTATGGTAGTATGTTGTTTAATGAGTGGCTAAAAGCCAAAATATTGAATAACCAAACCATTGTTCTTAGTGGGTAAGTTCCAAATTTTTTCCAAATATCTTGAAGACACACACATATTTATTATTCTTCTTATTGGGTCCCATCCAAACAATATGTGCAAAAGTTGGAAAATTTTCTCAAAGATTTTCTCTAGTTTAATGCATCCTTTGGCTAAGGTTTTCACGAGTTATATGGGATACTTGTTGTCCTCCTGAGAATCTGGAGGATTGGGCCTTATTGAAATTTTATGTCAAGGATAGGCGCTCTGTGCCAAATGGATTATTCACAGCATAGAAGGACAAGAAGCTTGGAAAGTTCTTCTGCGCCATGGCATTGCGGAGGGTTCCCCATATGGCCACCCGACCTGGAAGGGTTTAGGATTTTCCAATATTCTCATCGCTCATGTCCCTATCAAAGTGGTCAACATCTTCGTACTCAAAAGCATTTGGAAAGCTTAGGAAAAAAATCAAGTCATGGCTTCAATGGAAGGGAAATGAATTTCGTAATAGTCTTTAGTTAACCATCACTTTACTGTGGTGGTCTCCGGTCATTCAATTCCGGGATTAATGCCTTTAGAGTTTCTGGGATTCTTGCGCTTAAGATTTTCAAATGTGGAATTCACACCATTCAGAACTTTTCTTTACAAACATATCCAAGCTTGGTGTCCTTGGAATGAACTCAAAGTTCAATTCAATTTAGCCTCACATGATCATGTCAGTATCAATGATATCATCTCTTTTGTTCCTAATCATATGAGCCACAAATCTTTGTTCTTCCATCTCGTCCTTAGTGGACATGACTGGAAGTGGTTCATGGACACCCCTTTCCAAAATTACTCTGCTAGTAAAGGTTATGCTTGGCTATCACCCCATTTTCCCATGGTTGGAAAACTCAACACTCGGTGGGGTTGCATTCTTCTCTATCTGTTAGAGAAATATATTTGATATTGTTTGCTCTGCATGTGTGGGACCCAAAATTACACATTTCATATGGTGTCTTCTCCATGAAGGCCTTCGATTGGTGCCCGTATGGTTCATCTTGGTGTCTCGTCCCCCAAATGTCCATTCTGTGGACACTTGGAAACCTTATCCCACTTATTTTGGTATTGTAGTAAATCCCAAAAGGATTGGAATTGGATTCATTCATTCATTTTACCATTTAGAATATAATTTTTAATTGGCAGATATTCTTTTAGGAGACAATCCCATAATGCCCCACATGTTCTTCCAAATTTGGCATGCTTTCAGAGGGGAAATTCTCTTCTAGCTTTGGAAAGAACATAATTCTTGTTTATTTGCTAATGTTGAAGTTGATCAACATTTCTCTATATATAATAAGTCAGTGGTTATCTCCAATGTATTACTACAGATTCAAGTGCAAGCTAACAAAGTGGCCCTTGAGGTGGAACATCTCCAAAACCTTCTCCGACACTGTGGTGATGCCCCTTGCAACATTTCTTGTGAACCGCCATCCCCCTCTGATGCTCTCTGCTCCACGACGGTCATCCCTGAGGTGGTCATTAGAGCCTCTCATAGTTTCACTCATTTAGCCATGCAAGCTTGTCGGTCTCCACGCAGCCACCCATGGCGAGAGGAGTTTCTCTCCTCCGCCTCCACCTTACCACCAGGGTTGAGGCTCCCCTCCACTGCCCCACTAGCTCATTTGGGACTTGGTGACTCCCTCTAGACAACACACCCACAATGGATGGAGCCTCCCGCCACCACTGGATAAATTCCCCATAATGGTTCTCGTCATCTTTCCCACTCGGGGTCTTATTGAAGATGAGGAAGAAAACCAACCTGGATCTAGTTGGGAAGTCCCAAATAGCAACAAGGACCTTCCTAGATCCGACTAGCCTGATGATCATGATCGACCTCTTCTCAGTCAAATTTTTGTAGTGGCGGATTAATATCGGTCTCTATTTTTGTGTAATTCTATTATAGTTGACTTTCCTAGGCTTGGCCTAGTTTGACCATGTGGCTTCGTGGCATGCTTCCATACTGATCCACTTTTTGTTGAATTATCTTGTATTATTTTACTTATTAATATAATATAAGATCTTATTCATCAAACTAAAAATGTTTAAATGAGCAATATGATTGATTGAAATCTACAAACATAAAACTTTATTGAGTTCCCCTATTTTTATATTCATAAAAAACACATAAAATACAAATATATCATCCATCAAAATAAAAATTGCAATAATCACATTTGTATTGTAATTAAAAACATCAATATGTTTAATTTTTACATTTTTAACACGTAATAACTATCAAAGTAATAGTTATTTTAATGTCAATACCTCAAATTATATTAAGTATATGTATTATTAAGTATCCTTAATCTCAAAGCTATACTTATTTACTACATATTAAACTTGTTTTATTATTATATGTTTTCCACACCAAAAAATATTATAATAAATTGTACTTTCATACTCATTCCTTAGCTAATATTCTTTCACGCATTCAAACAAGATCTCTAAATGTAATTAAAATGCTCTTGAAATATTTTTCAAAACATTCTTAATCAATTAGAAATTCAGTGTTCATTGTTCATTACATTTAATTTAAAATCTAATAGTCAAAATGTATGTCCGCCTTCCAAAACACATATGGATGTTGTTGCTAGTTTATTAAAGAACACCAATTGTTCGACATTGAATCTTCAATCGACACAAAACACTAAGTAAACTTATAATTCCTAGACGTTCAAATGATTTGATACTTTTCATCTATTTTAAAAGGCATCTAATGATAGACATATCCATGTAAATTAAGGTGATAATCATGTTATACAAATTGATCAATAATCTTACACCATGTTTGTTACAATGCAATGTGGATGACAAATATGAAAACTTATGGAGTGGAGTGTTGTGGATGTCTGGACATGCACTCATAAATTTGGAACTGGTTTATTTCTCTGCCTCGAAAATACCTCATTCATTCATGTCATTTGGAACTGGTTTATTTAAACAAGATGTTCAATCATTCATTCGATGTGAGCACCCATTTCTTCTACTACCTCTCCAAAGATATCCTTTTGCCTTACAACTTTTCCCTCTGCATCCATTTTGGGAAAGAAGTTATATCATATACACATCGCCAAAAATAGTAATAGAGATTCATCGAAAGATTTTAATATTTAAATATAGAGAGCAACAATCAAGCTACTATTTGATTAACATTTTTTTGCCGAGATCAAAAATATAATTGATACTAGTTCTATCCATACAATACTTATTCACTTACAAAAGAGTTTGTGGAATTTGAAAAAAAAAAACATTTATACAATTTATTTAATCTCTCTCTATTCACGAGTTGACCATTCTTTAATATTCCCCATGTTTCTCTTTAGTAGCTCTTGATATTACTTTTAATGTGTATGTAATGTCCCCAATTCCGAGCAGATGGCCTAGGAGTTTTTTCATTCATCTTAGCCTTGGACATACCCGAGGGGCTAACGATGCTGGAGGCTATTGGGTATAGATGACTTATTACCACATTACTTTTTGTTATATTTTGTTGTTGACATTAAGTGGGCGACTTGGTGGTAATAATTGTTATATTTTGTCGTTGAGGGGGATCATAGTACTTTATTATTCTATTTCTTCGTTGGGGTGACTTATGGTACTTTATTATTCTTTTTCTTCATTGGAGTCACTTAAGTCACTTTTAGTCCCACATGGAGCTCCCAACTTGGAAAAAGGTAATGAAAAGTTATATAAGGAGATTTGGGGAGTGTTAGAAGACATTCTTACATGCACACTTATGATTTTCATTGAGCAATTACTAATTACTATCATCTAGCTTGTGGAGTAAGATCCCATAAGATCTCTAGCTTCGGTGGTGAGAGATCCATTCCTAGCTAGTAGGGCATTCTTTAGTGGTGAAAGATCCACCCTAGCTTGTCATTTTGAAGGCGATTCAAGGCTGATTTTCGAGATAAATTCAAATTTTCGAGAGAAGGGTTTTTGAAGTTTGTTGGAGATTTTTGAGGAGGAAAATCAAGCAGATCTTATTTGTGGCAGCGATTAGAGAGATTTTGGCGTCATATTTGGAGACTCTTTTGCGGGTTTTGGCCTCTTCCCAGGGGAGTGACCCACTTTGGGATTTTGCAGCTATTTTTGGGAGGGTTTCAGTGTGTCGTTTCTAGATCTGGAGGTTGGGATCTCTTCTATATCATTGGTAGATGTTACTTCTAGAAATTCAAATTTGTATCTATTTTCTAGGGTTTTATCTACTCAGTTCCAAATTTGCAGTAGTGTTTTTAAGGGATTCCGGTGTCATTTTTCAGATTTGGAGGTTGTGTTCATTCTCGATATTAATAGATGTTTTTCCCAAGTTTCATAATTTTTCCATGCATATTTGAGGATATATGAATTTTTGAAGTTTCCTAGCACGCTTTGCCTAGGGCATTCTCAGTAATTTTCGGCAGCAATATATTATTCCAAAAATTCCAAAAATATTTTTCTAGTGTTTATTATTATTATTGCAAGCTTCCCTCAAAATTTCATGCACTTTGGGCAAGTATTTTGTGAGATATCAATTAAATACCATTCGCTGCCCTAGCTGGTCATTTTTTGTAAAAATCAGAAATTTTACTTTGCTGCAATTTTCATATATTTTGTGCATTTTCAAGTGGTATCCCACAAGGGATATTTCGGTGTACATGCTTAAGATATCAAAATCTATGAGCTAATTCAAATTTGAAAACTTTGCCAACTCTCTTCATTTAATTAATGGTGTTATATGATTTTCTCTAAACATTACATACATTAATAATTAACTAATTAATAAAAAATAGTAATAAGTTCTTAGAATTCTCATGTTAGCCAATATGTAAATAATTATTTTTTCATTCATCTTTATTATTTTTTTTTTTCCTTTCATTTTTTTAATAGTTATAAATCATTCTATATTCTATGCTAACTTATTAACTAAACTATTATTTAAAAAAAGATTGAAAAACAAGAGTTGCGAGAACTCACCATTTGATGGTGGGAGCAACACTAATTGCATAGGTGTATTGTTGGGAGGAAGTGCAAAGCCAATGGAAACAACTTTCCGAGTGGAAGGATGACGTGCACACACAATAAAATCACAAAGCCCCGTTTCCTCCTCAAGCATTTTGGTCAATTTGTACACATCATTTCCCTTAAACAAAAATGAAGGCCCCTCGTGACCATCTTTTATGTCTCCAATATCATAACCCACTCTGTAATAAATAACTCGTCCATTGGGTGTATTGGTGATGATGGATCTAAGCTGCAACAAAGTCATTACACAAATCTTAATATTCCTTAGGATTATAATTTTATATGTGTTATTTTTATGTTATTCATAAATTTCTCTATTTACACAACTGGAATTTGATTAGAGAAAACATTGCAATGTTTCGTTTGAATTGAAAAAAAGACTTCATTCATTGGAATAATTTTGAAAACAAGCATATGTGAAAGTTAAATATTTGATTAATACCATTTACAATATGGTAAGAAGTGAAGCCATACAAAAATAATTTAAAAATTAAAAAAATAATTCTAAAATGTAATACACAAACATATTAAGATGGTTATTGTTATTAATTGTTAAAATGGAGATATTAATAGATAGGTTTTATACCATTTACAATATGGTAAGAAGTGAAGCCATACAAAAATAATTAAAAATACTCTGGACTTCTATGTGCACAAAACATTGGCTGTACTTATCTCATGCCTATAAATAGGTTCATTTGGTCGGAAACTACCTCATGCTATCATATACCACTTCACACTACGGGAAACTATTGCCATAAACCACTTCACAATGCCAATTTTTCCCTAAAATTGCTTATGGCGATTCCTTTGCACCTTTCTTTTCTGTGCAGGTGTTATAAGTTATCAATTTATTTTATTTAATAGGTGATTTGAGGGGTTCTATTAAGGCCCTCACATGTAATAGTAGTACAGTACGTACATATAATCCCAAGAAAGAGAAGAGAACAAGGGAAGAGGAGAGAGGTTTTGGAAGAAGAAAAGTCCATAGAGGAAGAAGGTGTGTGTCTATAATATATCTATGGGTCTTGGTGGAATGGTAAGGCCCGGTGTTTGTCAAGATGAGGTCCAAGGTTAAAACTTCGGGGACATGTTTGTGCTTCAAGAGTAGTCTGACCGGATTCTTTGTGTTTTGCTGGAGTAATTTGATCGACATTTCTAGATGTGTGTCATCTCATGACGAGGTAGTGTGAAACCTAGGCACTGGTTTTACAATAACTTTATGAATACGTGATAGTCCTCCTCATATCAGACTAAATGGGTTTAACTAGGCAAGGAGAAAAATACCTCCATAACTACCTTATACAAGATTTCTCTTATTAGAAAATTTCAGTTCCTTGACTTTCAAGCTTATTACAAATAGTTTATTTGGAACCCGAGTTATTAAAGAAACAACTCCATGATTAAATAATCTATATGATTAACGTAGAAAAATATATTGAATATTAAAAGGATTACAGTTTGATTAGTCTAGACAATGCTTAACAAGTATAATATTGTCACATAATCTATTAAAACATTATAGACGCCAGGTTGAAGTCCTGATAAATTTGGTGAAATTGATGCTAAAAATTTGTGAATCTTGATCCCTCAATTTTAGTAAAAAACAATAAGAGACGATGGGTTAGAAGTTAGAACATACCTGTGGCAGAGGAGGAAGAGAGGTCGGCATGTGTATTTCTGTTAATTCAACCTCCCAGAATACCCAATATTGAGTAATAGTTCTGTGTGGAATGTCATGTGTTACTTGGTTCTTCCATGGTTTAGTGAAGCCATTTGCGCGCAGATAAGTTCCATGCTGTGTCTTAAGCATAACATGAAGGCCATCTTTGACAGGTTCCCACTCAACAGATGAATCCATAAACTTTGATGGCACAGTCTGATGAACCTTCTTCCCCGTCCACCCCAATAAAAATGATATGTCCGTCGCTGTCAAGTAACGGTTGTAACAACTCTTCAATCTGATGAGAGGCCTTCCTTGAATGAATTCAACTTGCCACCTTGCATTTCTGTTACTGCCATCTCTGTCTTGAGTGACGGCCTTTTCATCATCTCCTGCACATAAATATTTGTCATGATGGCTTCTCAGTCTCACAGACTTTGCCTTGTGGAAAAACTCCATTACTCTTCAAATGAGCTGCTGTTCGTCGCTCATGGTTTTATTCCATTCATTTCCATATAAAATTCCGTGTATTGAATATTATCGTTGAATAGTATTGTTTTTCCAGAGTTGACTTGGCCACTTGTATGAAGTTATTATATTCCTTACGGCTATTTAGAGTTGTTATTTATTGAATGGGCAGGCAACTAAGATTTATTTTATAATAAAGATGCTTTAATCTAATTAATTATGGGAGAAGGATTCGTCACAGATAGATGTGGAAGTACTTAATAAAGATATGATTGACTTGGCTATTCGTATAAGTCTAATTTTGACTCTTTCAATTTTACTTTTTTATAAAATTATATGTTTTCAAAATATGCGTGGTTTTTTTTTTTTTTAACATTCATCCATTTTGTTTTGGTAATTTATATTGTTGTTTCACTGAAGCTTTCGCTCATTGGACTTTGACAATTTGATATTTTTAGATGGTGACATTTGTTTTTAATAGCATTCTTAAGCTTGTAAAGCTTTCCCTCATCGGACTTCAACAATTTAAATGGCAATTTGATTTTTGAGGTGGTGACATTTGTTTTAAGTTTGTATATTATTTCTTTAGTTTTATTTTTTCTATTTTTGTCTTTATTTGTTTTTTTATTTTTCATAATTTTTTTTTTGATTTTCTTTCCTCTGTAAGATGTATGTTAGGTTAAGCTTCAAAGAAATTTGTATTGGATGTTTCTTTCGACTCCTTTTATGATGAGGACATTTTAAAGGATTTTAACCTTTCATTTATTAAATGTGTTTTTGGGATTGGAAGTGGTTGGTGATGTTTGACGATGAATAGATGATTGGATTTGATGTCTTTATTTTGGATACATATGTTCATGTTTTAGACCATTGCATGAAGGCGTTTCATCTTCATGAGTTCCAAAATAGAATGAGAAACACATAAAAGATGAAAATCATTTAAATTAGTGAGTTCCTTGCTCTCCAATTTTTGTAAAGTTGAGGAAAATTTGGAGAATCTATAACTCTTCGTGAGGAATCCCAAAAGTATTCCTCTATTGTTCATTCCTCCTAGAACTTGCCTAAAGTAATTGGTGTTTGTGAGGGTCTTACTAGTACTTTGGTTGTGTTTATCCCGAGGTATGTTGTAGATTTCCTTGTTGTGAAATCTTTACTTGATGAAATCTTTGTGATCCTCCCTGACTTGTTTGATGACCTAGATGATTGGGAACCCCAAAAGAAAGCAAATTTGGTTAATTGTCCACACTTGAAAATGGTGCAATCTTAAGCGGTTGGTCTTTGAAACTTTATGCTCTTTCTGATCAAGGATTATTTTGGATATAACTATTGTTGATGTTTCAATCAACCCTATGAAGCCAACTTATTTGAAGGCACTAGATGTCTCCGAGAATTTTGATATTTTATCTTCCTAACTATGCATCCATTAATGACTTCAATAGTAATTTTATGTAAGGTTGGTGGGATTTTTGGCACCTATTTGGTGCTTGGAATTTGCTCGTGTCTAGGGGTGGTTTATCTCTTCCTTAGGAGCTATTTTTATTTTTAAATGTTTTATTTGACATGAATATTTGTTTCTGCTATCTATTCATTAGTAGTTTTGCATCTCCTTATAACACCTTGCAGATGAATTATTTTATGTATTGTTCATTTTGTTATCTTGGTTCTTGTAGATTTTATGGTCTTTTGCATTATTTTTATTTTCTATCAATTGTTACTAGATGGTGGTTGATTTTCCACTAATTTTATAAATGGGCGCGCACACTCTCCATTATTACATCATAATTAAAAAGATTTGTTATAGAAAGATTAAATGCTTGTTAGACCCCATTTTATGTCTCGGTAACAAAATAATACCCATGATCCAATAAATAGCTTTATTAATGTGGATGAAATTATTTGTTTTAATTAATGGTTATGTGGATTAATTGCTTATGATTTGATCATGTGATTTTGAATTAATAGAGATTCACTATTGAGATTTATTTAACATTTGTTGTGTTTCAACTATTTCTAAAATGATTTAGATTGGATATTGTTGACGGTGATCCTTGCGGACGAACCATTAGAGTCATAGGAAACTTGAGGTTAGTGGGACATGTGCCCTGAGGCGACCTCTAGATTTTAAACAAGCTGGATCTTCTCTATGGTATGAGGTGAGGGTCAGAGAAAATGAAATAAAACTTTAAACTTAATGGGGGTGATGTGCCGAAAAGCGAAGGAGTTAACTTGTAACACAACTGCCTAGAATAGAGAAATGGTGAGCAATAAAAAGGGTGGACAAGATGCACCACGATAGACCAGAGGTGAATCACATAGAACACCACTCCAAACTATTTAAGCACAACTTCTAAAGATAGCAATAACATAAAAACATGCACAGTTATCCATGTCAAAATAAAGGCTATCAGAGATAATATAAATTATGCAAAGGATGGATGAATTGCATCACATGGCATATTATATTACTCCAAACAACATGCATAATATTATAATAGATAAGAGGAAAAATTCCATTACAAATCTTAGAAAGAAGGCTAAAGCTCCAGCCCCCTAAATTTTACATAAGAATAACTCAGACGAAGAAAAAAACTAAGTAAATCCCGATTCTTTATATATCTTCTTGGAAGCCTTTGATTTCAATATATAGGAGGAGAAGGACGTGAGAGAAAATTCTCAAACTCTTTTCAAAATGATTTTTTAATTATGATAAATGGTGCAAAGTGACAAAAATAGATTTTTTGAGATCTTTGTCACACTTTCCCATTATTTGTTCTTTAAAGAGTGAGAGCCATGCCTATTTAATGCATCTCTTAACTATTTTGCAACCGACTCCCTTAGAGTGGACTTATTCTTCCAAATCATTATTACATATTTGGATATTTTAATTGCTTATGCATTGGGTCATGTGCTCATGATTCAAGTGGTGCCTATCTATGTTATTCTATGAGAATGACCCTTTGAATGCAGGTGAACAAATTAAGTATTCCCAGGTTCACACTCTTCACATGGAACTATGCATTAACTTCATCCCTGAAAGACTAGCTGAATGACCCTTTGCCTTTGATATTTTCAAAAGATCTAAACATTTAAAATTTTTAGATAGGCTTCATAATTTCCCCTATGTGGTTTTGGCTTATCGCCAATCTTTAGCAATCTGCCTCAACTCGGAGCTGTTTTATTATGAAATCCACATGGAGGCCAAGCGCTTCTCTAGGGTCTCTGCTTCCATTGTAGCTTCTAAAAGTGCATTGGTTGACACCTACCGACATTATTTATGATCGGGCCACTTTCCTTTGGGTAAGTAATGAGCATACCACATATTACTGTAAAGACTTTTACTTTGGATGGGTCATCTATAGTTGAATCCACGTGTAAATCATGGGGCTTTGAGGCTTCTGCTCCCTTTGCTTTCTGGAACTCGCACCAGGTTGACATTTGGCACTTTCTGTGAGATCGTTGCTTCCTTTGAGTTGGCTTGTCCCAACTTAGCTTTAATCGTGGATTTGGCTAATTCTTCTTTCTATATTGCTGAGGCTTGACTCTTGGTGGATTCAAAACCACAGAACCTCAATTCAACAAGAATCTTCTTGTTATCTAATCTTAGTGGGCAATGGAAATTAGATAATAGTTTGGTGACTCACGGGGACCATTAGCCTACTAAATGGAAAGAACCCATAATCCCCGCTATCCATTGGGTCCGGCCATGTTATGAGCTAATCTAACTTGGTCCATAGTATTTGAAGGGTTACTAAGCCTCTGCAGCCATTAGTTGATCCTTGCTTTCCTACTCTCATAAGGAAAACTTGTCATTTATTTTTGTGAGAGTAGAAAATTGAAGAATCCACAACGTCACTCCTTTGACTGATTTTAGTTGCTTTGTATTTGCTTAGAGTGAAGAATACAATTCCACTACGAGAAAAATGTGAATTCTCCTGCTACGTTGGGGTCTCCTTGGGGAATATGGTGCCTTTTAATGGAGTAATACAAATGTGGGCCTATACAAAGAGAAAAAACATACATGACTCAAATGAGTCATGTAGAGTGTGCATACACACTTATTTTGTTGAAAGAAATCTACTCCTACTCCTAAGCTAACTGGTTTTTGAAAAGATAAAAACAAAACCTGAAACTGGCAGGGAGAAATAACTTCCCTTCCTTATAAAGTGTGGCCATACAATTAATTTAGCTATAGGCATGGCCTGTAATAAGAGTGAAAAATTACCTTTCACTCTTCCACCTATGGTATCAACAAACAAAATGAATACCTCCTTAAGATGTTCATCTTTTGGTTGGAGGTGTCGTAGTTGACCCTTGGGGCCTTGAAAATTATCCTCATGCCTGAAGTGAGCATGACTGGTATTGACATTTTCCTTGGTCTTGATGAGGACCATCCTCTAGTGGGGTCGGTCTGACCTTTTGTTCCTTCCCATCGTTCTGGATTACATCTTTTGGAATGGGGCTCTTTTGCAGGCTTCCCTGAAGGGTGTCATCCTTATCTCCTCCTCCTTTTTTTAGCAGCTTCACTAGAAAATCCAGGATCTTTGATTGAAAGAAAAAAATATTTCAATGATACTTCTTTCTAGAGCCCTTGGATTAGTTCTAGGGGAGCTGTTGTGAGTAGCAGGATGCTTTTGTTGTGGGGTTGATGAAGCAAAAAGGTTGTAATTTCCACGGGCTCTTCTTCATCAAGTGAATTTCCCCCAAATCTAAGAAAATCCATCTTATCTTCTTCCTCCTCTGTCAAAGTCTCCCCCTCTTGTATGATGGCTTTTGAGTCTTGTAAATTTTCCATCATGTGTGGCTTCATCTTGCAATATGAATCCATTGGCCCAAACTCTTCCAGGGGCTCTACTTTGTGGGGAGGAAAAATGGAGGCAACGTCTGTAACTTCTTCTATGCTCAACTCTTGATACAAACCTCCTGAGTTCGTATCACTTCTCACCATATGCTCCTCTTCTTTTGGATTTGGAGCCATTACTTGTTGGTGCGAGGGGTATAAATACTCAAGAAAGGGGAGGGGTGGAATGGATGGCTTGGAGATGGAGAAAAGGAGGATCACATAGTGGTAATGAAGTCATGATTGCTCAACTTCATAGGATGAAGAGAAATGGAAGACATGGAAAGAAATATGAGTGGAGATGGATGAAAGGAAAGTCTGCGATATTTTGCAATGATTTTTTTGGACCATGTGGAGTCTCTTGATGATGTTTGGATTTGGAAAATATATCCATTAAATCTTGAGCTTTACCAGAATAGACCAAATTGATGTAATGATAAAAAACCACTCTGAGTCATCCCACTAGGTGTGCCAAGAAAACTGTTGATGGTGATCCTTGCGGATGAACCATAAGAGTCGTAGGAAACCTCGGTTAGTGGGATGTGCACCCTAAGGTGACCTCCAGATTTTAAAGAAGCTGGATCTTCTCTTTGGTATGAGGTGAGGGTCAGATAAAATGAAATAAAAATCTAAACTTAATGGGGAAATGTCTCGAAAAGTGAAGGAGTTAACTCATAACGTAACTTCTTGAATAGAGAAAAGGTGAGCAATAAAAAGGGTGGACAAGATGCACCACATAGACCAGAGGTGAATCACACAGAACACTACTCCAAACTATTTAAGCATAACTTATGAAGATAGTAATAGCATAAAAACATGCACAATTATCCATGTCAAATAAAGGCTATCAAAGATAATATAAATTATGCAAAGGATGGATGAATTGCATCACATGGCATATTATATTACTCCAAACAACGTGCATAATATTACAATAGATAAGAGGAAAATTCCATTACAAAGCTCAAAGAAGGCTAAAGCTCCAACCCCTTCCTTTTATAGAAGAAGAACTAAGACAGAAGAAAAAACTAACTAACTCCCGATTCTTGTATATCTTTTCTGAAGCCTTCGATTTCAATATATAGGAGGAGAAGGACATGAGAGACCCTTCTCAAACTCTTTTCAAAATGCCTTTTTAATTATGATAAATGGTGCGAAGTGACAGAAATAGATTTTTTGAGATCTTTGTCACACTTTCCCATTATCTTTCTTTTAAAGAGTGAGAGCCATGCCTATTTAATGCATCTCTTAACTATTTTATAACTGACTCCCTTGGAGCGAACTTATTCTTCCAAATCATTATTACATATTTGGATCTTTTAATTGCTTATGCATTGGGTCCTGTGCTCATGATTCAAGTGGCACCTATCTATGTCATTTTATGAGAATGACCTTTTGAATGTAGGTGAACAAATTAAGTATTCCTAGGTTCGCACTCTTCACACAAAACTATGCATTAACTTCATCCCTAAAAGACCAAATTGAATGACCCTTTCCTTTGATATTTTCAAAAGATCTAAACATTTAAACTTTTTAGATAGGCTTCATAATTTCCCCTACGTGGTTTTTGGCTTATCGCCAATCTTTAGCAATCTACCTCAACTCGGAGCCAATTTATTATGAAATCCACGTGGAGGTCAAGTGCTTCTCTAGGGTCTCTACTTCCATTGTAGCTTTTGGAAGTGTTGGGTGACACCTGCATTATTTGTGATCGGGCCACTTTCCTTTGGGTAAGTAATGAGCCTACCACATATTACTTGTGAAGACTTTTACTTTGGATGGGTCACTATAGTTGACTCCACGTGTAAGTCCCACGGGGCTTTGAGGCTTCCACTCCTTTTCTTTCTGGAACTCGTGCCAGGTTGACACTTGGCACTGTCTGAGATCGTTGCTTCCTTTTGAGTTGGCTTGTCCCGAACTTAGCTTTAATCATTGATTTGGCTAAGTCTTCTTTCTATATTGTTGAAGGCTTGACTCTGGTGGATTTTAAAACTATAGGAACCTCAATTTGGTCAAGCAGAATCTACTTGTTATCTAATCTTAGTGGGCAATGGAAATTAGATAACAGTTTGGTGACTCACGGGGACCATTAGCCTGCTAAATGGAAAGAACCCACAATCTCCCACTATCCATTGGGTCCGGGCCATGTTATGAGCTAATCTAACTTGGTCCATAGTATCTGAAGGGTTGTCAGCCTCTGTAGCCACTAGTTGATCCTTGCTTTCCTATTTCATAAAGGAAAACTTTGTCATTTGTTTTTGTGAGAGTAGAAAATTGAAGAATCCACAACATCACTCCTTTGACTGATTTTAGTTTCTTTGCATTTTCTTGGAGTGAAGACTACAACTGCTACAGAAAATGTGAATTCTCCTGCTGTTACGCTAAGGTCTCCTTGGGGAATATGGTGCCTTTTAATGGAGTAATACAAATGTGGGCCTATATAAAGAGAAAAACATACATGACTCAAATGAGTCATGCTAGAGTGTGCATACACACTTATTTTGCTGAAAGCAATCTACTCCTACTCCTAAGCTAACTTGTTTTGGAAAAGCTAAAAAAACCTAAAATAGCTAGGAGAAATAACTTCCCTTCCTTATAAAGTGCAGCCATACAATTAATTTAGCTATAGGCATGGCCTATAATAAGAGTGAAAAATTACCTTTCACTCTTCCACCACGTGGTATCAAAAACAAAATGAATACCTCCTTAAGATGTTCATCTTTTGGTTGGAGGTGTCATGTAGCTAACCCTTGGGGCCTTGAAAATTATCCTCATGCCTGAAGTGAGCATGAATGGTATTGACGTTCTCCTTGGTCTTGATGAGGACCATCCTCTAGCGGGGGTCAGTCTGACCTTTGTTCTTGCCCATCATTCTGGATTACATCTTTTTGAAACATGGGATCTTTTGCAGGCTTCCTCTAAATGGTGTCATCCTTATCTCTCCTCCTCATTTTTAGTAGCTTTTCCAGAAAATCCAGGCTCTTTGATTGAAAGCAAAAATATTTCAATGATACTTCTTTCTAGAGCCCTTGGATTAGTTCCAAGGGAACTATTGAGCAGCAGGATGTTTTTTTTGTGGGGTTGATGAAGTAGTAAAGGTTGTAATTTCCATGGGCTCTTCTTCATCGAGGCATCCCCCAAATCTGATAAGCAATCTAAGCTTATCTTCTTCCTCCTCTGTCAAAGTCTCCCCTTTTTGTATGATGGATTTTGAGTCAAAAAATTTTCCATCATGTGTGGCTTCATCTTGCAATATGAAGCCCATTGGCCCAAAATCTTCTAGGGGCTCTGCTTTGTGGGGAGGAAAAATGGAGGCAACATCTCTAAGATTCTTTCTACAATCTCAACTCTGATACGAACCTCTAATTTTTCATATCACTTCTCACCATATGCTCCTCTTTTTTTGGATTTAGAGCAGTTACTTGTCGGTGCAAGGGGTATAACCATTCGAAGAAAGGGGAAGGGGGGAATGGATGGATTGGAGATGGAGAAAATGGGAGGATCACATTGTGGTAATGAAGTCATGATTGCTCAAATTCATAGGATGAAGAGAAATGGAAGACATGGAAAGAAATATGAGTGGAGATGGATGAAAGGAAAGTCTACGAGCTTCTGTAATGATTTTTTCAGACCATGTGGAGTCACTAGATGCATTTAGAAAATATCTCCATTAAAGCTTGAGCTTTACTAGGAACAAACCGAATTGATGTAATGATAAAAATACCAAAATGCTCTGAGTCATCCCACAAGGGTGTGGAAAGAAAACTGAAAGGAAAGTATGCGATGATGATCCTTGTGGATGAACCATCAAATTCATAGAAAAATACTACTATGAGTTGTCTCGCCAGGTTAGTGGGATGTGCCCTAAGGTGACCTCCATATTTTAAAGAAGTTGGATCTTCTTCTCGGTATGAGCTGAGGGTCAGAGAAAATGAAATAAAACTTAAACTTGATGGGGCGATGCTCGAAAAGTGAAGGAGTTAACTCATAACGTAACTTCTGGAATAGAGAAAAAGGTGAGAAATAAAAAGGGTGGACAAGATGCACCACATACTAGAGGCAAATCAACAAACACTACTCCAAACTATTCAAGACAACTTCTGAAGATAGTAATAGCATAAAAACATGCACAATTATCCACGTCAAATAAAGGCTATCAGAGATAATACATATTACGCAAAGGATGGATGAATTGCATCACAATATTATATTACTCCAAACAATGTGCATAATATTACAATAGATAAGAGGTAAAATGCCATTACAAAGCTCAGAAAGAAGGCTAAAGCTCCAACCCCCTACCTTTTACAGAAGAAGAACTGAGACAAAAGAAAAAACTAACTCCCACTTCTTTTATTTTTTTTCTTGGAAGCCTTCGATTTCAATATATAGGAGGAGAAGGACGTGAGAGACCCTTCTCAAACTCTCTTCAAAATGATTTTTTTTAATTATGATAAATGGTGCGAAGTGACAAAAATAGATTTTTGAGATCTTTGTCACACTTTCCCATTATCTGTTCTTTTAAAAGAGTGAGAGCCATGCCTATTTAATGCATCTCTTAACTATTTTGCAACCGACTCCCTTGGAGTGGACTTATTCTTCCAAATCATTATTACATATTTGGATCTTTTAATTGCTTATGCATTGGGTCTTATGCTCATGATTCAAGTGGTGCCTATCTATGTCATTCTATGAGAATGACCTTTTGAATGTAGGTGAACAAATTAAGTATTCCTAGGTTCACACTCTTCACACGGAACTATGCATTAACTTCATCCTTGAAAAGACCAGCTGAATGACCCTTTGCCTTTGATCTTTTCAAAAGATCTAAACATTTAAAATTTTAGATAGGCTTCATAATTTCCCCTACGTGGTTTTTGGCTTATCACCAATCTTTAACAATCTACCTCAAACTCGGAGCCAATTTATTATGAAATCCACGTGGAGGTCAAGCACTTCTCTAGGGTCTCTACTTCCATTGTAGCTTTTGGAAGTGTGTTGGGCTGACACCTGACATTATTTGTGATCGGGCCACTTTCCTTTGGGTAAGTAATGAGCCTGCTGCATATTACTATGAAGACTTTTACTTTGGATGGGTCATCTATAGTTGACTCCATGTGTAAGTCCCATCATGGGGCTTTGAGGCTTCCACTTCCTTTTCTTTCTAGAACTCATGTGCTAGGTTGACATTTGGCACTGTCTACATGAGATCGTTTCTTCCTTTTGAGTTGGCTTGTCCCAATTAGCTTTAATCATGGATTCAGCTAAGTCTTCTTTCTATATTTCCAAAGGCTTGACTCCTGGTGGGATTTGAAACTACAAGAACCTTAAATCTTACTTGGTCAATTTAGTAGGAATCTACTTGTTATCTAATCTTAGCGGGAAGTGGAAATTAGATAATAGTTTGGCTGACTCACGGGGACCATTAGCCTACTAAATGGAAAGAACCCACAATCTCCCACTATCCATTGGGTCTGGGCCATGTTTATGAGCTAATCTAAACCTGGTCCATAAGTATTTGAAGGGTTACCAAGCCTCTGTAGCCACTAGTCGATCCTTGTGCACTTTCCTACTCTCATAAGGAAAACTCATCATTTTTTTTTGTGAGAGTAGAAAATTGAAGAATCCACAATGTCACTCCTTTGACTGATTTTAGTTGCTCTGTATTTTCTTGGAGTGAAGACTACAACTACCACGAAAACTATGAATTCTCCTGCTACGCTAAGGTCTCCTTGGGAATCTGGTGCCTTTTAATGGAGTAATACAAATGTGGGCCTATACAAAGAGACAAAACATACATGACTCAAATGAGTCATGTAGAGTGTGTGTACACACTTATTTTGCTAGAAAGCAATCTACTCCTACTCCTAAGCTAATTGGTTTTGAAAAATCTAAACAAAACTGAAACTAGGTAGGGAGAAATAACTTCCCTTCCTTATAAAGTGGCCATACAATTAATTTAGAAATAGGCATGGCCTGTAATAAGAGTGAAAATTACCTTTCACTCTTCCACCCATGGTATCAACAAACAAAATGAATACCTCCTCAAGATGTTCATCTTTTGGTGGAGGTGTCATATCTACTAGCCTTGGGGCCTTGAAAATTATCCTCATGCTCTGAAGTGAGCATGACTGGTATTGGCATTCTCCTTGGTCTTGATGAGGACCACCCTCTAGTAGGAGTCGGTCGACCTTCTCTCTTTTTCCCCATCATTTGGATTGCATCTTTTGGAACGGATCTCTTTTGTAGGTTTCCTAGAATGGTGTCATCCTTATTTACTCCTTCCTCATTTATAGCATTTTCACTAGAAAATCCAGGATCTTTGATTGAAAGAAAAAAATCTTTCAATGATACTTCTTTCTAGAGTCCCTTGGATTAGTTCCAAGGGGAACTGTCATGAGCAATAGGATATTTTTGTTGTGGGGTTGATGAAGCAACAAAGGTTGTAATTTCCATGGGCTCTTCTTCATCGAGGCATCCCCCAAATCTTATAAGCAATCCAACTTATCTTCTTCCTCCTCTGTCAAAGTCTCCCCCTCTTGTATGATGATGATTTTGAGTCTAAAAATTTTTTCCATCATGTGTGCTTCATCTTTCCAAATATGAAGCCCATTGGCCCAAAATCTTCCAAGGGCTCTACTTTATGGGGAGGAAAATGGAGGACAACGCTTCAACTTCTTCTTGGTTTCATCTCATGATACCGACCTTTTGAGTTTGTATCACTTCTCACCATATGCTCCTCTTCTTTTGGATTTCGAGTCATTACTTGTTGGTGCGAGGGGTATAGTTGCTTGAGGAAAGGGAAGGTGGAATGGATGGATTAGGATGATGGAGAAGGGACAATCCCATTGTGGTAATGAAGTCATGATTGCTCAACTTCATAGGATGAAGAGAAATGGAAGACGTGGAAAGAAAGATGAGTGGAGATGGATGAAAGGAAGGTCTATGAGCTTTTGTAATGATTTTTTCAGGACCATGTGGAGTCACCAGATGTGCTTTAGAAAATATATCCATTAAAGCTTGAACTTTACTAGGAACAGACCAATTGATGCAATGATAAAAAATACCTCTTCATCCCACCGGGTGTGCCAGAAAACTATTGATGGTGATCCTTTGGATGAACCATCAGTCAGTAGAAACCTTAGGTTAGTGGGACATGCACCCTAAGGTGACCTCTAGATTTTAAAGAAGTTGGCTCTTCTCTTTGGTATGAGTTGAGGGTTAGAGAAAATGAAATAAAACTTTAAACTTAATGGGGGCAATGCACCGAAAAGTGAAAGAGTTAACTCATAATGAAGCTAGGAATAGAAAAGGTGAGAAATAAAAGGGTGGACAAGATGCACCATAGACCAGAGATGATTCACATAGAACACTACTCCAAACTATTCAAGCACAACTTCTAAAGATAGTAATAGCACAAAAACATGCACAATTATCCATATGTCAAAATAAAGGCTATCAGAGATAATACATATTACGACAAAGGATGGATGAATTGCATCATAGGCATATTATATTACTCCAAAAAAATATGCATATATTACAATATATAAGAGGAAAAATCCATTACAAAGTTCAGAAAGAAGGCTAAACTCCAACCCCTTCCTTTTATAGAAGAATAACTAGATAGAAGAAAAAAACTAACTCCCGATTTTTGTCCTTTTTTTTGGGAAGCCTTCGATTTCAATATATAGGAGGAGAAAGACATGAGAGACCCTTCTCAAAATCTCTTCAAAATGCCCTTTTTTAATTATGATAAATGGTGCGAAGTGACAGAAATAGATTTTTTGAGATCTTTGTCACACTTTCCCATTATATATTAATTAAAGAGTGAGAGCCATTCCTATTTAATGCATCTCTTAACTATTTTGCAACCAACTCCCTTGGAGTGGACTTATTCTTCCAAATCATTATTACATATTTAGATCTTTTAATTGCTTATGCATTGGGTCATGTGCTCATGATTCAAGTGGTGCCTATCTATGTTATTCTATTGAGAATGACCTTTTGAATGTAGGTGAAAAAATTAAGTATTCCCAAGTTCACACTCTTCACATAACTATGCATTAACTTCATCCCTGAAAAGACCAGCAATGACCCTTTTCCTTTGATCTTTTCAAAAGATATGAACATTTAAAATTTTTAGATAGGCTTCATAATTGCCCCTACATGTTTTTGGCTTATCGCCAATCTTTAGCAATTTGCCTCAAACTCGGAGCTGATTTATTATGAAATCCATGTGGAGGCCAAGCAATTCTTTAGGGTCTTTGCTTCCATTGTAGCTTTTGTGCACGATGAGTTGGTACACACTGGATTTATTTATTGATCGGGCCACTTTCCTTTGGGTAAGTAATGAGTTAGGCATAAATATGCAAAGACTTTTACTTTGGACGGGTCATCTACATGAGTTGACTCCATGTGTAAGTCTCAACATAAAAGCTTCGCTTCCTTTTCTTTCTAGAACTCATGCCAAATTGAAATTTGGCACTATCCCTATGAGATCGTTGCTTACTTTTCAGTTGGATTTTCCTAACTTAGCTTTTAATCATGGATTTGGCTAAGCTTTCTTTCTTTATTGTCAAAGGTTTGACTCTAATCCATTAAAATACAGGAACCTCAATTCATAAAACAATATGCTTATCATCTAATCTTAACTCGGGCAATGGAAATTAGATAATGATACATTTTCTTGATCTAAGTTGGATACAAAAAGGGGTCCCTTACTGAAATGTGGAGAGCCCAAATGAAGGAAATTGTTGCGAGAGGAGGTAGTTGATTGGGATAGACATTATTACATCAAGAAGTTTTGAGAACCCATACACACAAGCATTATGGGTATAAATTTTGTTGTTATGAGGCGTATGTTACTTTGAGATTGATTTTGTTTAAGTTTATGTTTGATGTATTGCTTGTAGTCATAATTACTACTTCTTATCCATAGGTTCAAAAGTTTATTAATAATCAATCAAATCAAATACAATGGTGCATGCTGCAACATAATTACATAAGCTTCCAAAATACATTTGGGAAGCAGGTACAAACAAATATGTTGTTAACAATAATGCAACAATAAACCTTCACGAATGCAATAAAACAATATAATGGTTATATAATCATAACCATACAAAATAATAATTTAAACTACCTAATTACAATGCATAATTAATATGTTTACCCTAACATTCCCCCTTAATTTTGCATTGCCTCAAGGGATGAGGAGAGGAACTCTCTGAACAACTCAAACTTGTCACGTGCAAGTGACTTTGTGAAGATATCTTCTCATTGTTCATCTGTTGGGAAAAATGAAGTTGTATATTGTGTTTCAAGACATGCTCACGTATGAAATGTACTTGTACCTCAATGTGCTTTGTTCTTTCATGAAAAAATTAGATTGCGAACAAGTTTGAGAACACCTTCATTGTCAACATACAAGGTGGTTGGTTTGTCCTATGTGGTATTCCAAGTCCTTCAAGTATGCGACGTAGCCATATCACTTCATAGACAACTTCACCTACAGAATGATACTCAACTTCTATAGAAGAGTGAGAAACAAAGTGTTGTTTCTTGCTTCCCCATGATATTGGTCCAGATCCCAAAAAGAATACAAATCCTAAAGTGGATTTTTTGTCATCAATGTTTCCTACATGATCTGAATCCAATATCCAGTCAAGAAGAATTGATCATTCTTCTTGTATTCTAGACCAAGATCCACTGTTCCCTTGAGATATCTCAAGATTCACCTTGCTTCCTTCCAATGAAAAACTTTGGGTTCCTACATGAACCTGATAGATAGCTCACTGCAAAGTCTGATATCTTGGTCTAGTGTAGGTCAGGTAAATGAGACTCCCAATCAACTGCCGATAGAGAGTTGCATTTACCACAGGAGATGGATCTAAATGAGATAACTACAATCTATTCTCCATAGGTGTAGTAATAGGTGTGCAATCCATCATCCTAAATTTCTCGAGCATTGTCTTGGTATACTTCAACTAAGAAACAAAGATGTGATTCTCTTTTTTCCATACTTCCAATCCAAGACAATAGTGCATCAGCCCGAGATCATGTCGAATGATCGGTTAAGATCTTTCTTCGTTGCATCGATCATCTTCACTAAACTACCAGTGATGACTAGATCATCGACATAGAAAAAAAATCACAATCTCCCCCCTTGATTTTTTGAGGTAGAGATTGGGATCATATGGATTTCTAACAAATCCATGTTGTACGAGATGCTCATCAATTTTGATGTACCAAGCCCGGGTGCCTGTTTAAGGCCATACAAAGATTTCTTGAGTCTGCATACCTTTTTTCTTGACCAGGTACAACATATCCCTCAAGTTGAGTCATGTAGACTTCTTCTGTAAATATCCATTTAGAAAGGCACTTTTTACGTCCATCTTGATGGAATTTCCAACCAAACTGTGTAGCTAGAGAAAAGATCATCCTGATCATTTTGATCTTAGTTATGGGAGAAAATGTCTCCTCATAGTCAATGCCTTCTTTTTGTGCATACCCCTTTTACTACTAGTCTTTCTTTATACTTTCTATGGTCCCATCTACTTTGTACTTTGTTTTGAATATCCATCTAGCAACCAATGGGTTTCTTCCCTGGTGGAAGATCGACAAGTTGCAAGTGTTGTTTTTCATCATTGATTGATACTCAACATCCATGGCATCTTTCCAAGATTTTGACTATAGGGCTTCCTGACTATAGAGGGCTCATCAGATTCAATAACTCTACTCATCAAAGAAAAGTTTACTTCTTCTCATGCTTTACTACGAGTCCTGGTCCAATGGTGGATGTATCCAGTGGAGCATCCAATTTTACATCTCGTATCATGTTAGTATACCACTTGGGCATACGTTGAACTACTCCTCATGGGGTCATGGTTCTATCTGATCATCACCATCATCCCCATCATCACTTTCATCATCTACAGGAACATCAACTTCTATTTTTACAACAGTGAAAAATCTACATCAAGTGAGTCTGAGGAGGAGTCTTTTTTCTTCTCTCAAAAACTCAACATCTCTACTGGTGTAGACTTTCCTGTCTTCGGATCCATCAATATGTACCCAAGAGTCTCTTCACTGATAGCCAATGAAGATGAGTTTTTGTGATTTCATATCCAACTTCTTTTATTTTTTTGGGTATGTGCATACTTTTTTACACCCAAATACTCTGAGGTGTGCAATAGATGGTTTCCTTTTTGACCATGCTTCATATGGTGTTACTCCATCAAGAGAAATATGGGCACTCTATTCAACAAATAAACTATTGTTTTTTTTGCTTCTTCCCAAAATGTCCTCACTAGTCTAGAATCATCGATCATGCATCACACCATTTCCATGATAGTATGATTTCTTCTCTCAACAACACCATTCTGTTATGGTGTGTGTGGAGGAGGCATTTGTCAATGAAATCCCATGAGCTTGTAGGTAGGCTTTGAACTCATTATAGTGAATTCCCCCTCGATCTAGAGAGAGTTTTGATGTGATGACCAGTTTCATTTCTCAACAACCACTTTGAACTTCTTGAAAGTTTCAAAAGCTTCACTTTTCTTACGAAGACAATATATCCACATTTTTCTCAATAGTCATCAACACAAAGCATGAAGTACTGAAATCCAGAATGACTCGGTTGCATCATGAACCACAAAGATCGGTATGAACCAGATCAAGCTTACCATGAGCTCGATAAGTACTCTTCTGAATGAAGCTTTGTGTTGTTTTCCTGCTAGGCAGTGAGGACACTTATCTATATCCTTCTAGAGAGATGGAAATCCTTTTACCATGTTGTATACCAGTGAAAGTGTTTTGAGATACTTGAAACTAATGTGACCAAGTCTCCAATGCCACAATTATGTAGAGGTAGAATTCTTAGCCACAAGTGCTTGATCATCTCTATGGAAAAAATCAAGCTGGAACATACGTCCCACATTAGAGGCTTTTGCAACTATTTTTGAGCCTCGTGATTTGTCTCGAATTAAACACATTTTCTTGCCGAATGACTATCAAAGTCAATTTTCAAATTGTGATCTAGGAGTTGACTAATTGATAACAGATTCTTTGTCAACCTAGGGACATATAGTACATCTGATAATCTACAATTGCATGAACCAAGAGGTAGAGAAATGTTCCCAATCCCCTATACTGTGTATGAAGAATCATCACCTAACAAAACATGATTTTTCAAGGTGTGTCCCTCATTGTGGTAAACCAGTCTCTGTGGCTGGTCATGTGTCAAGTGGCTCCTAATCAACATACCAAGACATCACTAGATGACGTGGAAGGTTCACTTGATCGAAAATGTACAAGAAGTCTTCATTATCCAAATGTTCTTCTTACTCAACTATATTTCCTTGCTGATGGGGTTTTCTTTTCAGCCAGTTCCCCTTCTTCTCCCTTGATTGTAGTTAGAATGTCCCTTATAAGATTGTTGATTTTGAGGTCCAAAATTACTTGATGAACC
This sequence comes from Taxus wallichiana var. yunnanensis, assembly GCA_018340775.1. NCBI lineage: Eukaryota > Viridiplantae > Streptophyta > Pinopsida > Cupressales > Taxaceae > Taxus > Taxus wallichiana. The sequence continues at coordinate 365,877,224 of CM031235.1, read as the reverse complement.
TTTCTTATAGGTATTGAACCAACAATCTTTTAACTCATGTCCTCTTTTGCAGATAGGACATTTCTTCTTTTTATTTTTCTTTTTCCCATGTTGATGTTGATTCTGTTTTGGGACTTTTGAGAGGAATTAGGTTTTCCTTTTCCTTTTCCTTTCCATTTCTGATGAGAAGAAAGTGCCTACTCCTCTTCATCATCTTTTTGTACATATTCTTCCTCTTGTTGTAGTAGATTCACTAACTTGTCAAAACTAAATTGTCTGATCTCGACAAGTTTAGTGTTGTCACAAAAATGTGGTATGAAGGAGGGAGTGCTCTCAAAAAATGGGAATGAGAGCTGTATCAATGACCTCCTCTCCTAGGGCTAGAAGTGAAGCCCTTAATTTGTAACTCTTCTTAAGAAAGCTTCTATTTTCTCATTTTGTTTGAACTTCAATGTGTGTAATTGACTCTACAAATTCAATATGACATTCTTGTTCTTGGCCTCGTACACTATGCTCAACTTATCCCACACTTCTTTGGCTGATTTGGCATCATGAATGTGGGGTTGCACATCATCGAGACACTACAAACAAGATTATCATCTTGGCCTTCTAATCGATCTATCAAACTATCATTTGTTGTGTTGTATCAGTTGTTGATCTAGGTTACAAACCATCCACAACATTCCAAATCTCTTCAAACTCAAGTTGTGTTTGATTTTTGTCTTCCATGCTGCATAGTTATTTCCTCTTAGAAGTTGAGAATCTGGAAGAAAGAACTTGGGGGCATTGGTGCCCATTTTGTAAATCAACTAACAAAGGGTAAGGCTCTTATCACTCTAGGTATATGGTCTCCCAATCTATATACCATCATTCCGATATACCAAACCTTTCTATATACATGCCCTTTCCGATATACCCATCGGTATGTGGAAGAAGCTCACCCTTTCTATATACTCGATAATACGTGAAAGAGGTGTTAACGTACGTGAAAGAATCCGATACGTGGTACCAAGACAATATTGAAAGGGGTCTGTGTGATTATTGACACCACTCAAAGAAATATCCTCATACACATGCATGCGTAACTTTGCTATATACTTGGATAATTTCTCAGTCCGGATTTAAGTCGAGCAAATCATTCATAGATGGATGGGAGGGCTCAAAGTGTGTGCACTGTGTCCTTATTACTCCCCATCGATTTAAAGGGTCGATGCCTAGATGATGTTGTTGCAGCTATATTAGGCATGTTAAGTGTAGTAGTAGTCATGATGACTTTACCCGTAAGCACTTCCCAGAGGCACTGTTTATACCGAACGCTGCGAATGAGATCCAAAGATCTCGTGAGTGATACAAACCAAATTTTTATTATTTTTTATTACAAATCTCTTCCAATTTTTAAAGTAGTTACAATGGTTTTGGTTGAATATGAAACCTACAAAATTAGTACAATACACTAAAATATACAATTACATCCAAAATTGAAAAAATTGAATGGAAGGAAAAATTTTTTTTTTTACGGGGCCCTGGTGGCCTCCAGAGCTCAATACGGCTCTCTAGAAAAAAATCAAAAAATGGCTTAAAAATGCAGTTTTTAGATCACCCCCTTTTGAAAAAAATTGCTCAAAATAAAAAATAAGCCAATGTGGGAGAAAAAAATTTTTTGGACCCTTTTTAGGGTTTTCTCGCTAAATTTAGTGGGGTTTAGTTATAGCTAGGGGGTTTAGCAAGGTTTTTAGCCTCTATAAGTTGGTGGTTTCCTCTAAAATTACTGCTAAAATTCAATTTTAAAAAAAAGTTTTAAAGGGGGGGGTCGAACCCCAACCTCCCACTCCCAAACCTTTCCCTTTAACCAACCAAATGCTTAATGCGCTTGCATGATATGAAATGAAGCAAATTTATATTTAAAAAAAAAGTTTAAACTTAAAAATTGAACTTTTAAAAAGAAATTTGACTTGGCATGTGAGGTCATCCACATGGCTGGATTATTCAGAGTGGGGGTTAGGTGTTTTAGGTTGCTATAAAAAATTGATTTATTCTTTTCTTTGTTTTATTTCTTTTCTTTTTTTTTTTGTTTCACCACCACTTTTTTTATTTATTTTTTTTGTTGTTTTTTTGTTTATTGTTTTTGTTTTGATTTGATTCTTTGATTGTGTATTTTTGGAGCCACCATTTTTTTACTTGATTGTTCAGTTTCATTTTTGAATGTTATTTTATATTTTTGCTGAATGAAGACTGATTGGCTCATTGAATTTGAGGTCTCAGATCCGTTTGCAATCTTGAGATGAATCTCTCCACCATGCTTAAATGGAGAATGTTAACTATTGATTTGTTTGTGGAAAACCCATATGTTGTCATGATGCCTGACTCGGCTTGATGTTTGATCCAATTTGAAATTCAACTCATCTTGGATTTGATATCATTGGATGTTGAATGGGAAAAAGGCGATGCTCTAAACTCATCGCTGTATTCATGTAAAACTATGCCATATTTCAACAAATCGGTGAACTCATTGTGGGCAAGATGATGAAAACTCAATGAAAAATGCAAAGATTCTTTTAAAACTCGATGTTCAATGCAAATGTAACTCGGTGATATCAAGTTTAATGGCTTTGCTTGAAAGGCTTAATGCAAAACAATGACTTGCACTCAACAAATGATAGCTTGAATGCATTTCCAAAAAAAGTTGATCAAGGATCAATGTGGACTATCACTCAAATTCTCAATTGGCCAATGCAACTGTAATGCAAGCTCGGCCTAATAATATCAGCCAACTGGGGTCACCTTGAATGCTGAAGAAACGGATTGGTTTCAATGCTCCTATGATAATCTAATCAACTCATTCATAAAGCTAGCTCGAATAGAGCTCGATGTCTCTGGAGAGCTCGTGGAAATCAGGTCAAATCTAGTAATTTTATAATTAAAATTACTACAATAGGTCTTATCTATTAGTAAGACTAAATCCACTAAATTTAGAGGTAAAACCCCTAATGGGGAAAATAATTTTTTTTTTTTTTTTTTTTTCTCCAGAAGCAATTTTTTTCCTAGTAAGGGGGCACCAAGGCAAAAAAAATTTTTTTTCCAAACACTTACCTTGAGAATGGAAAGGAGGTTGTGGGGATGCAGGGATGTTTGGGAAGCTCTGCTGAGGCAAACATGCTCTCTCTGAAAGAATATTTCTTCTCCAAGACACTTTCTTCCTTCTGTAACCTCTCTCCAACCTTCTCTACTCACAGTCCAATCAACCACTCTCAAACCAAATGAAAGTGTAGAAGAGGGATAAAGCCTCACACTTTTATTAATAATCAATCAAATCAAATACAATGGTGCAGGTTGCAATACTTATAGATATTGACAACCAATGTACAGACAAACAATATGTTGCACAGTGTAAACATAATTACATAAGCTTCCAAAATACATTCATGGGAAGTAGGTAAAAAAATATGTTGTTGCAACAATAATGCAACAATAAACCTTCACAATGCAATAAAACAATATAATGGTTATATAATCATAACCATACAAAATAATAATTTAAACTACCTAATTACAATGCATAATTAATATGTTTACCAATACAAATTTAACAAACGACAAAATGACAATATGACTTAAAATATTGAAACTTGACACTTTATAATTTTTGACCACTAAAACAAAAAAAATGACTCACTAAGACTTAGATTATAAGTAACAATACGTATGACTCAACAATGAACTAAATGTTAACATACCTATCAAACATTAAAACTTATTTCCAATGTATGAGACCCTTTATAAAAATAAACAATATTTGATAGAAGAAAATGGAATAAATACCCAAAAAATGGCACAAGGGACTACAGTTTCTTCGAGAAATGAAAGAAAATAAGTCAATTTGAACTCAATGCATGCATGACCGGCTTCCAGCTTGAGAGAGATTGTTGTAGACACATTTGTGAACTGTAGGAATTGTTTTGGACAACTAATAGCTGCAGTTTTCTTGGATGGAGAAGGATATGCTCAAGGCATCGGATCTATAGGCATGAAGAATAATTCTCGAGAATGCATAGTTTAAGATTGAACTTCAATAAGCCCATAATCCACAATAAAAGAACCTAAATTTTTCTGATATGGCCAATATGTAGCTCTGAATATGATGAACATGGAAGATCAGGATACAAACTGTTGGATCTAATCAACATGGCAATCAGATCGAAGTCTCTAAAGAATGAATGCTCAGGTTGTAGATGATGTTTGGTTCAATAATGCATAGTTGGATGTGGAGGATTGAGAGCCTATTGGTGTCTGAGTATGATAGAGCCAAGATTCTCATACTTGTTGCTCATAATTAACACATGATACTCACCATTGCATGCTTCAAAGAAACTATTCACCCGACCTTTATGACTAATGGAAGTGAAGTAGACAATCTAAGAATAACAATTACTACTCAAAAGGTATAATTACAAATAGATCCACTCATATCCGTGCTTATGGAGAAATAAAATTATATTTGCTACATGCTTTGGAGCCTCAACGAAATGACGATGAACATATGAAAACACTGCATTAAAATAAATTATATTTGATGTAGAATAGAAATAAACTGGACAGATCTATAAAACACAATCAATGATGGTAACCATCAATATATACAAGAATGATCTGATACTAGATGATGATTATACATCATATTTGCACGATTAGATTAGAGATCTGGAAAATGTATGAATAGTCTTCTATTCAACATATATTGAGAATATTACAAAGGCTATTATATAGCCACAGAGATAGTAAAACAACATCCTAATAAATAGGAACTAATAACCCGTATATAATATTACAAGTAAAACAAACATAATAATAAGAGTTGTTATTCAACAACTCATTTACATTTTACCAATATAACCATGAGCACTAAATAATACATTCATAACAGAAAAAATCTATGGATTCAATTTCAAATATAGGAGTTTGTATTAATGATTACAAGGAATGGCATGATTTCAATGACACTCCCACCGAAGTTAGTAACATCATTTCAAATGAAATGAACACTCTCATCAAGATTTTCTTAGTTGGTGATTCCAACACGTGTGTAATCCTACAACAAAATCTCCATGGCAATTCGGGCATGCCCGAATTTATTCTTCCATGCTTTCGAAAAATGAGTGCTTTTTTCATACTGAGAGTTTTAGGAGAAGGAAGCGGGTTTTATCCTCGTAACACACAAGCATAACCTATCTTAGAGGGTTTTCATAATAGGTGGTGCTCCTTGCTTTGAGTATAACCTATCTTCGACCCATATTGTCACTACCTTGATATGCATTCTTCAAGGTGTCCCATGCTTTCTTAGAGTTTGTAGATGTTGTTATCCTTGGAAAAACCAAATCAGTGATTGCATTTTGGATGTAGCTTAAATCCTTTACATCCTTCTTCTATTTTTCTTCAAAGCATTCTTCTATGCTTATGTCGAAATGCATTGAATGCATCACGTCTACTACCTATGTAAATCCTCCTTGAACCAGTTCATAGATCTTGAGAAGAGAAAAAATTCTTCATTTTGATGCACCATATATCATAGTTCTTCCCATCAAATGTTGGGGTTTTTTCCATGAGTTTCTTCTACTTGAATCCATTACAACTTAACCCGAGAAAATGAAAGCTTAAACCCACAAGCTCTTGAGTTTTTATACTTTCTCCAACAACCTCTTTCTCTCTCGATACTAATATGTTGAAAAAATTGGTGTTGAATGCAACCAACACAAGGAAAAACAAGAAAAAGACAAAAAGACACAAAATATATCTATTATATTCGATTTAAAATATTTTACAAACTCAGAGTTACGAGTCTATAAATTTTCTTTTCTTTTTGTTTCTCTTCTTGTGTATTTTCTCAGTTTATTTTTCTTACAAAAGATTGATTTACTTCATGCTACTACATGTGTTTTTCTTCTTCTAGATAATGCCTTGAGCTATGACTATTTCTCTACTAAATTCTTTATGTTTTGCCTTCTTCGTATGGTGCTGCATATATTTCTTCTCCTCTCTTCTCATTCTTTTTATCGAGCCAATTATATAGCTCCCTATGTCTTTCAAAAGACGTTGACCTTCAACATGGACTTGAACATCTATTAAATCCAACTCTTCACATAGTTTAAATCCTCTCAAATCCATTGCCAATTTTTTGACTTAAATGCCTCCACGTGTCTACCTTGCATTGGTTGTGGTGTTGGGATTTATATATCTTCCATTTTCTACACGAAGATAAGACCAATGAAATAGCTCCATGTACCCTTCACATTTTCCTTTCCTATCGATCCTATTAGAGTGCAAACCAATAGAACCATTTCATGCCCTTCGGTGTTGTCAAACCCTTTTTGATCCCATTCTCGACACATGTAAAACATTAGCCAATAAGATAACTCCATGGTTCTCACAATTTTCAGTCACCTTGTAATAAGTTTTTAATAATCTAAATTCACACAACATTTAAAATACCTAGATCTAGAATTTAATTTTAGATATAATATAGAATGTAGAAAAACAAGGTCCTAAGTAGCTAAATATACAATAATTATAAATATTTATTTTCTTTTTCATATTTTTAAATGAAGTAAGAAACTAATTTAACAAATTATTAAAAATAAAATGAATAAAATAAAAAGTATTAAATATTAAATATTTCAAAATAAGATGATGAATTGTGATGAGTTGAGATGACTACCAAATTGCTACCTCTAATTTGTGTACTCAATCAACCAAAGTAAATATTCAATAGAAAATAAAATAATGGTAGAGTGGTTGGACATGGAAAATTAAGTGTGCAATATAACTTTGGATGACCTCTAATATGAGATGAAGAAAATATGCATCAACTAATCTTTGGATCAATTTCAATGGTACTTGACAACAAGGATGGATGGTGCCTCTTTGATCTCTCATCAAATTTAGTGCCTAAAATATATGTTATTTAAAATGAGTAATGATTCCGATTCTAATTGTTTCCAACTCCAAACTAAAATGTTCCAACCCCTCAAATTGATCTCATACTCTATTGTTCACAAATAAGATGCAACTTCTCATGTAGAGTTGATGATAATCTAAATAGTAGCTTTTTTATTAGGGGTAAATAGTTTTGAAGGGCCTAGACCTGTTACAAAAAGTGCTCAAAACCGAGATAGAGCGGGAAAACAATCCATAGTTTTAAAGGGACTATACCCTATTACAAAAAAGGCTCCATAGCTAGATAATGTAGTAAATACATCAATTTTGGATCAGCATCCAAAATATACATGAACATCCAACTATAGTTATCTGAGAAACTATACAAAAGGATCAAAATAGTGACAAAACTGTAACAAAGTAGCATGAAAAAACAAAAAGAAAACCCAAAGTAAGGACAATCCTCTTCACTTGTCTTCTTTGTCAATCTTTGTCCTTACCTTCTGCAGAGAGGTGAAGAGTGTCAGGAAAGCAGTGACATGGGAGGGATCCTTCTTATCCAGCTATGAGAGAATCAAGTCTCGTACTGGTCCCGACTCCCAAATGGTAGCAGGAATGTCGTTGAGCACACATACACTTTTGACATGTTGCTCCATAAAGTTGTAGATAGCCTTAAGCACATAAATGGTGTAGTCATGCCTTCCTTTTTCATTTCCTAGTTTGTTATCCAATGAGTTAAGCTTCTTGTAAATTTCAAGAATTTGATCATTATCTTGCTCAAGGTCATTATGCATCTTCCTTTTTTCTTCTTTATTCTGAGACCTTCTTGAGCTCTTCTTTCAAATCCCCAACCTCCTTTTCCATTTTTAAAATTCTATTGAGAAGGAATTCTTCCTTTCCATAACGAAACACCTCTTAGATTGATAATGTGAAGCACATTTTTAACGAATCAATTTTTGTCACTACGAAGGATTCTTTGGGAGGGGAAGGGATGATTAAGGGGATAAAGAGGGTTTTTGGTTTTGATTTTCCTTCTAACATAGTGGTGGGGCAATGGAGTAAGGGTAAAGGGGGTAGGGGCAGCGGGAATTGAATGATGTTGGGAAAGGAAATGGCAGTGAAGCAGCAGAATGAGGCCTTGGTGAAGGGGGTGGCACGAGTGTGGTTTTGAAACTCAAGAACAAAGCGTTCCATAGAGTTAAAAAGATAATGCAAAAATCTAACATGCAAATTCCTTCTAAAATGATTTAGGAAAACCAAATGTTTGAGAGAAACTGTCACATATCTGACTTCCAAAGTGACATACCTGAAAACCATCCTTGCTATTTTGTTGAAGGGATCTAGAATGGAGGTCACTTTTATGCCTGTAGTAACAAACTCAATATTTTCTCTGTCTGCTAGGAATTTATTGGCTTCAATTTTCTTGTCTACCCTCTTACTGAAGAATCTAGCACCTTCTAGGCTAAGCCCTGTGACCTCAGTAATAATCTCTTCAATGATTTTAATGTTGATCTCCCCATATTCTATTATTCTTTACTTCCACCCAGCTGTGAATTGAAGAGAAATGTCTTGATTGTGACCTTGCATTTTTCCAATGAGGTTTGAGACCCCACCCATTTGCAGATAAGTCCATAGGGTCACATCATCCTTCCAAGCCGGGTTGTAGGTGGGTTCAGTTTGGCATGGAGCTCCACCCATTTTTCGTTGTTGTTTCTTTGTTTCCCAATGACAATGTTTCTCCCCCAAAACCACTTCTTAACAACACCTTTGCATACAAAGTGTGTGAAGGTTGAGTGATATTATTAGCCTTGCATAAGGAGATAATCACTCTCAAAACAACGAAGGACTTCTTAATGATGGTTTTGATTTCATATTTATCCTTGATGATGTCATTGTGTACCTTGCTAGGGAGAATGTCATCACTAAACCAAGTTTTCATGTTATTACTAACTCCATAGTTAGCAAGACTATCTGCCACTTTGTTTCCTTCATGATAGGAGTGGATGATTTGGCAGTTTGCAAAGGATTTACAAATCTCAATAGATTCATAAATGAAATCCCTAATGGTCCAACTAGGGGGTTGTGCTTGATTTAAAATATTTATTATGTTCAAAGAGTCCCCTTCAATTATAATATTGGAGATATTGCAATCTCTTACAAGTCTGATCCCCCATAATGTTGTTAGGGATTCAGAATAGTGGTTTGTTTGGTGGCCCATTTTACCAACAAATGCAACAACAAGAAAACCTCTGTGATCCCTGAGATCACCCCACCTCCTCCTGATGCCCTTGGGTTTCCTTTGGATTCTCCATCAAAATTTAACTCATACCATAAGATGGGTGGTTGAATCCAATGAACTAATGATCTGTCAATGCTATTTTGATCATTCCTATGTGAATTGTCAATATCAATCTTCCAAGCAACAAGTATATGTTCTTCTTCCTTGGGGTATGGTCTATTTTTTGGAGGCCTAAACCTTTCAATGTTATCTTTGACAAAATAACAATTTCCTTAAAGATCTTGTTGCATACCTATACATTGTTATAATCTAAATAGTAGTTGATAAACTTATTTATGGTTATTAGTGAATGCATTAGAATGATGTATAATTCATATTAAGTGGTTTGGAAGTGAGCTAGGTTTATTTACATGCATGGTGGTTAATGTTTCATATAAAATGAATAAAAACCTGCATTATCACGTCTCACGAGGATATTTGTTTTACTGCGCATTCAATAAATCGAGCCTCCCCATTATTAAGAGGAGGGACATAATCCTAGAGCATTGGTGAAAATCAACTATGTTTTCCTTTTGAAAAATTATTTCTCCAACATGATGCATTCAAATACTCTTCTTAAAGGAATTTTTGCAAGGAATTTATAGTCAAAATCTCATGGAAAATGGGCACAGGGTTTCAAAATGATATGAGAAAAAGGGTTTTGGCATGGAGGATGTCTGAAGAAATTTGGGTAGCATAACAATAATGTAGCAAAAATGGGGAGATAAAATCACAATTGAATGCTAAAAATGGCTAATTATGGAGTTATAGCCCTTTTAAATTCATTTTCCCTCTCACTAGCTCCATTTAACTCACCTTACACCCAAACTAGCTAACCCGAGTGCAGTGGACGTTAGAGGTGTGATTTCATTCTAAAAAATAGAGGAAAAGGGGAAAAAGGGATATCAAAATCTACAAAATTTTCCATAGATGAGGCTCTCATAAGGAGAGGGTCATATTTTGTGAGAATAGTGATTTGTTAACACTTCCCTAACACCCAAGTTGTCATTTTCAAGTGAAAAAAGTTTCCTCCATAGTGAGGACAATGTTTTGTCCCGCATGTCTCCTTAGTGGTTAGCTAAAAAAGATAAAAAAGGGAAATCAAGCCTCCAAACTTCTTTCATGGATGTAGTTTTCATAAAATGTGGTTAAACATCAAGTTAGGCAAGTTTGTAACATCTTTTAACCACTTAAGTTTTCACTTTAAGTGACAAAACCAACTCCTCCATAGAGGGAGTGCATTTTGGTGTTCCCGTGTCCCTTTTCACTAAGAGAAAATGGAAAAGGGATATCCAATATCCAAAACTCCACTCAAAGTTGATTGGTTGTGTTGATGTCATCAATCTCAACGTGAAAATAGACTAAGGAGTGGATATTTGGGTTTGAGAGAAATACATGGAGTTAGGAGCGAAACATTATACTATTTTGACTCTAAAGAACCCACTATGTCTTTTAACACCATTTTTAAGACCTGATTCAAATCGAATTTTTCCTTTTAAGTATATCTTCCACTTTTCCCTACACACATACGCCAAAGTGAGTGGAGTTGCCACCTAAGTCCATAATGAGTATGAAAAAATACAACATATGTACCATGATTAGGTTCAAATATACTCTAATTTTTACCTTTTCTTAGGATCCTAACTCTTCTGAGGTGTTTGAAACCTTTTGAGCAAGTTCCACCTTGTAAAAAGACTCTTTCTTTGCCTGCACTAATGGACATGTTTTCACATTTTTAATACTCCCAAAATTATATCTTGATTATTGCACCTTAAATCATTCTATGTAATATTTCTAATTCCTATTATTTAGATTATAAATACCTCCATGGCTTCTAAAGCCGTTAAACAAGATGACTAACTCCTTTGAAACATGTTTTCCTAGTGCCTCCCAAAAAGACCCATTTTTCTTAAAAGTTTCTCGACCTCTCATGGTTCCAAAAAAATCCTAAATTACCATGGATCATCATATTACTCTCCCAAAAACCTTTATATGGTTTGTTCCCTTGGAGTTAGCTTCCATAGGATGTCCTCCGTGACAAGAAGACAAAAATAGCCCTTTTAAAGCCTCCATAAGCATTGTTCTTTCATAGATCTTAGAACTTCAAGAATCAAGGTAGATACACTTCTCTACACATAAAAAACACTTTAAGATCATGTTATATTTTTCCTCTCAAAGAAAATGAAGGTGACATGGTTGAAATGTTTATCGACGGAAAGGTTTACATTGATCGGAAATATAATTTCAAGTGTGGGTTTAGTTGTCATGACAAAAATTTAAATTTTTCATGATAGAAATTTAACATAAAAAAATGAATCTTACTTAGAAACTTGTTTTGGATTGGAAAAAGTAAAAACAAAGCAATAATGCACCTTATTTATCTCATGGGGAGAAGACCGATTGCCTTATCCATTGGTAAAATACAATCACATAACACACAAACAAAGATAACCAAAACAAACACACAACATAAAGGTGAAAAACATGAATTTTGGTACAAGATTCATAGAAACAATATTTATTGATAGATTAGTTTCATACATGATGTTATACAAATATATAGTGATATGCAAGTCCTATAAAATATGAAGTTTCTCTAACAACGCCAACAATAATCTCGTCATCTCCATATTATTGTGATTTTTATTTACATAAAAATGCACACTCTCAATAATAAAATTTTACAACAACCCATAAATATGAGTTGTATATTTCTTTATTGTCCATTTTTCACCCTTGCAAAAATGGGACAACTTGAGGGATTGAAATAGGAAAATTCATGGAATTTTGAAAAGAAATCTAAAAACAAGTAACTCCATGTTTTTTTGGAGCACTTATGATCATTTGAATGCATTTCCCTTATTCTTATGGGATTTATAACTTCATGCTTATCCAAAAGATGATTAAAATGGATAAAATTGAGAAAATTTGGCTTCAGCACTTTACTCCACTTTTCCCAACTCCTCAGATCTTCACTTGGCCTAAAGAATTAGAAAAATTTGAGAAAAATGATTTAAGGGTCAAAAACAATGTATTACGAGATATTTTAGCTTTTGGGGGCCCACGAAGTACAAATTAGTTCAAGTTTGAGTTCCACTGGCTTTGAATTACCTAATTTGTTGAGTTCAATGAGGCCGGTGTAATCCAGAGAAATTGGAAGTTTGGGGCCCAGGTGGTACAAGTGTTGCGGGGTCAAAATTCCCTAGGGTCCAAAATCACCGCAATTCTCGGGATGTTGGGATTTTTTTGTTGCCCAATCCAGGGAGCGTCAAATGGAATAGGTGCGGGTGACACGGAGTTTCTGGGAATAACCTGTTCCCCACAAGGTGATGAGTCCCACAATATAAAGTACATGGTGTAGAGAATGCGGGCCTATGAGGCCTAACCATCCCAGTTCCTCATGTACCCCAAGGACCCGAAATATCCACATAAAGGGGAAAAGGGTAAATGAAACGATTAAACATGGACTGTGAGAGCCTGTGTGGAACCTTGACCCCCAAAACTTCAAACGACCATAGATTTTGACAAAAAACTTTGATTTTCAAAAAATTTAAATTTTTCATGAAGGTCTAAACATCCTCTACGCCACATAAACAAGATTTCTTAATTTTATTGAGGATAGATATATGAAAAAGTGGAAAACATCCCCATCATCTAAAACAAATAGTTTCAGATAGTTGAACAATCAAATTAATGAAGTATGGTGCACATTCCTTATTCCATAAGCAATGTATAGTGGGGGAATGGGTGTTAAATGTTGCCCATGATGTTTTTACGACATTTATTGCATCTTGTTTGTGGGTGAATAGATAAATTCGAGTTTCCTTCTTTTTCTCCCTCTTCTTTCTTTCACATCTTCTCTATATATTGTAAAGTGGTGCTCATTTGTAATGATACTTTGGGAATACAGGAATCATTATAACTATTGCACATGTGTTCTAGAGTGTATGCCTTTGAAAACGATTATGTAAATGAATTCACACCTCCTCCCTCTATTGTAATGATCATGCATTATCTTGTATCAATAAAATTATTGGTTTTATGGTTGTTTCTTTCGCCTTGGCTAGTGATATACTTATCTCTTTGTCTCTTCATTTATTTTTAGGTATGTTGTGTGTGCTTCCTCATGTTACAAGGTTTTTTATATTTTGCATTGTCTTAAAATGGGAATCTAGTTGCTATTTTTATTGTGGTTATCATCTCTTTCCTCTCCATCACTATTGTGTCCCCATTTTCTCTCTTTTAGAAGTATCTTTCCCCTTATTTTTGGTGTTATCACCTCCTGTAGTGTAGGATTTCAGTTTATACAACTCCTAACCTTAGTCCCTTGGAAAGTTAGTTTAGGATTATATAATTTCATTTCCAGCATTAGGAGTAATTTAGCAGTAGAAATAAGTTGAGGAACCAGCCTTCTCTGGAGGTCTATCTTAGTTCAAGTCCCACAACTTAGAGATAGTCCAATGTTTCCTCAAAGCCATATATTTTTATGATTTAGGATAGGTGCAAATTTGAGTTTGAGCAGTTTTTGGCACACCCAATGGGACAATCGAAATCAATATTTCTAGTTTTATTAAGTTTGATGTGTATCTTGGTAAAATTCTATCCTTTGGAGCTCTATATCTACACATCTGGTGACTCCAAGTATAAAATATACTTGTTTCATCAATCAAAGTGTCTCTGTCCATGAGAAGGATCCAAAAAGTTATAGGACAAGAGAATAAGTCTTTGATTTCTTACGGCTATCACCAGGAAGAGGAAGAAGGGGAAGACAAATTCAGAGATCACCATCTCCACCAAACAAAACTCTTTCAACACCACCACCTAGTAGGCCCTTCTTGTAATCCACTAGAGTTCTTAGACCTATCATAATGGCAAAAAACAAAATATGGGATTTGTGAATTTCACTTGGTAGGAGTCCTCTTGTTCTTAATGCCCATAATCCCATCCTAGTAGTAATTTTAAAGAACATTCCATTATTTACGGAAAGAATCACACTACTCTAGCTGATCACATCCAAGACATTGCAAATGTGTGTGTTATTCATGAAATTGTTGACATGGATGTAGTTGTGAAACTTCTAGCTTCCTCATTCAAAGGGAAGGCTTTATAATGGTTTAAGATTCTAATAACAGATCAATTCAAAATTGGAATGCACTGTGCACAACCCATTACAATCAATTTGGAGAGAGGGGGATAATTTATATTCATTAGAGAAATTGACCATCATAAAGAGGGCCCCAAAATGAACTCATGATAGACTTCAACTTTAGGTTTCAGAGAACATGGGACAAAATTCTAGTTCTTGTAAGACCAACTACTGAAGGTGAATTTATTTACTTTCTAAAATCCCTTAATTCATATATTTCTATTATGGTACAATCTATGGGAGGTATAACATTTCCAGGAGCTTATGCATTAGCTATTAGAGATTAAATTTTTTTAATACAAACTAGGAAACTATCCCCTAGCCCACTCATGCCCTTATATCTCGAATTGTCTCAAATCACTTAGCCTCCCATTTCTCATGTCCTTGAGAAAAATTATCAACCCGCTACTTCCACATCCCATTCCCCTACACAACAAAATGAAGATGAGGATATGAAATCCTTAACCATAAATTTGACCAAAAATCATATCCCTAGAAAATGCAAGCCCAATCCTATAGAAATGATCAAAACTAGGGATAATCTTCAAATAAAGGATATCATCCATATAGAAATCAATATCCTAATAAGATGTATACAAAAATCAACAAGAGTAATAGATGGCAAGAAAAAAATGCTTCTCTCCCATTGGAAATAATTCCTCCTCCACAATCACTTCCTGCTCCTAGCTCAAGCCAAGCATTGGTTCCAAAGAAAGAATAATATGGTTTAGGTTTTTCCATGTAATCTACCAGATAACCAAATTAATTGTGAAATAGAAATGCATCTTCAATCCTACATGGTTCAAGTTTCTTCCAATCAATAGGGCCACTTCTAAAAGCACCCAATCCTAATGTGGAAGGAGTCCAGGAGGCCAATATTGATGTCAATCTCATGTTCTTTGGAGATGATGATTTTTGTATGGTCAATCAAGTGGTGGGTAGCTCTAATAGACCTCAAATCAGCGTTTTTGATAATACAAGATATAAGAAAAGGATGTTGGAATCACAACCTTCATCTTCCTCTGGTCAAGGCAATGTTGTTAACAAAGAGAAAGAGGTTAATGTAAGACACACAAAAATTCTTCAGATTCATGACGAGCCTATTTTAGGCAAGGAGGATGCTCCCCAATCAAAGTCACCTATCCCAACATTGCAGCAACAAAAGAGGGAGAATAGTGTGTCATAGATGCAAAAATCCACTCATATTCCATTTAATATTGTTGAGAAAATGAAGAATACCAATGTTAATGTGACAATGTGGGATGTGTTGGTTATTCCATCACAAAAAGACCTCCTATGTGAAGCCATTAAGAAGATTCCTTAAGCTAATCTAGTGATGCAGAAGACTCATGTTATTGTGAATATGTGTCAAACAAAGGAAGACCAAGTAAGTAAAATTTTCAAGACCCCACCTTTTTACATGTCATTGATTGTGGGAAAACTTTGGTACATAATTATATGATTGATTCAAGGATAGTACCTCTGTAATGCCTAAGAAAATTATTGATATCTTGGGTCTCAAATACAGTCTTGTTTCTAAGGGAGTTTTGCAACTTGATGGGTCAACCATTGGTGTATTAGGAGTAATTAAATATCTTGATTTAACCCTTCATGCCTTCCCAAGTCTCACTATAACTCATGACATATTAGTAATTGACTTTCCTCCCATGTTTTCCATTTTTTTCTAGAGATTTCACTACCAAGGTAGGTGGTTATTTGTCTTGAGTTGGACCAATATGCTCTTAAGAACTAGATAAGGTAAAAGGCTTACAATACAAGATGAACCCATATTGAGTCATATGATCCCACCCCTCTGTAATCAAATTTCATAATTCAAGAAGAACATGAACAAGGTTTAGCTTCTGAAGAGAAGCACATTCCTCCTTCCATTATTGATCTATTACTAGAGGAATGGGATGAGATAGATCATAAATTTGATCCTTATGCCGAAGATCTTAAATCCTTTTAGAGTGGTCTTAGTACTTATTACATTCTCCAAGAATGATCTATTATACATGCACCATTCAAGAAAGAAAAAGAAGAATCTTTTGGACTTTGGAAGATGTTATTTGATGGTTCTTGAAGCATAAATGGATCCGGGAAGGTGTTGTGATAATTTATCCAATGAACAAAAAGTTATCCTTTGCTCATAGACTACATTTTCATGCTCTAACAACATAGTTGATTAGAGGAAATGTTGTATGATCTTCTAATTATCAAAGAGAAAATTAATTATGCATTATATAATTAATTATTTAATTAATGTTATTAATTAAATATTGTTGTTATTTGGTTTTATTAACCATATTTGTTTTATTTCTTCACGGGTATAATTGTTATGATTGTTATAACAATTATATGCTTCCCGATGTAATATTGGAAGCTACTGTATTTTTGTTGCATTGTTACAACTTCTCATTTGTTTGTATCCAAGCTATCCAATATGTATAAATATTGTAGCTCATTCACTATTTTATTTGGTTGATTGAGTTTAATATAATTTATCAGGCTTATGCCCTTGTTTCTCAATTTACATTTGGTACTAGAGTGAATTGAAGCTCCTAACAAGGTTGGAGAAGGTTGCAGAGGAAGGAGAATTCGTGGAGAAGAAATCTGCATCAACGGAGAGCCAATGTTGCCTCTAGCAGCTTCCCACATCTCCCGCAAACTCCACAACCTCTCATGTAATTTTCCAAGTAAACGTAAAGCAATTTTTTTTTGTCCTTGGTGCCCTCTACACTAGGAAAATTTGTTTCAGAATTTACAAAATATAAAAAAATTTTTCCATCGGGGTTTTGTATTTAAAATTTTTAGTTTCGATAATTTATCTGTACTATCATATGGATTTGAGAGGTATTTTGTTTACACTGGGTCATTAGCTTATTCTTCATCCAAGACAGGGCTATTCAATTGCATTTGTTGTGATAGATCCTATATTATTGTTGCAAATCAGTTTGAAATCCAAGTTGTTTCAAAGCTCTAGTTTCCAACCTCTTAACCAAGCTATCGGATGGGTTACATTGTTTGAGAGTTGCATTATAACTGATGCACATTGCTTGAGACCAAACATTGAAAGGATTGATTTGCCTCCACCAACATCTCTAATCCTCTTTCCTCTCGTCAGTGACTCCACAATAAATGGTGAAGAAACACAAGCTCCTATGACCCATGTGACCTACATCAAAGCAAAATCAATACAAACCTACAATCACGAACAAAGGAATCACTATTCTAACCTCCACGGCCATGTGAGGACTCCACCCACCATGACCCTACTCCACAAACCGTTCCACGCTACCTCTACAAAACAATACAAAATAGTGAATAACAAAAACTAGCGATGGAAGATAATACCAATCCGTAGAAAAATCAAATACAGTCATAAATCTCTCTCAACTCAAATGACCTGCATAAATCAACAATCAATGAGAAGTGGCTACAAAAAAATTACTATACGGTGGATGATTAAAAAACCGCAAGGAGAGAAATAAAAAGACGGTGTTCAATCAACATCAAGCCAAAACAAACATTCCATACATTAGTAAAGGAAAAATAAGTCCGAAACAAGATAAATATCAGACGGTATCCAATCAATTACCTACAAAAAAAAAGCTCAAGCTGAAATCAAAAAAAAAATGGAGTTAAAATAAAATTGATAAAAAAATAAATACAAAGGCAAAAGAAAAGAATAAAAGGCAGTGAAATAAAAAAAAGGCATTTTAGATCCTAAACAACATCCATTTTCTACAAAAAAACCTAAATCACATTCCACGCATACATACATGCCACGTGAGCCACGTGGAGCTCCACTTCACCAGATCACCATTTTCAAAAAGGTGAGTCAATTTTCTTGTTATTAAATATAATTTGTTCAATTTATATATCCAAGGCACAAGTGCCTAGTGGATAGAGTTAATAGACTTTGGGTGTGAGGTTCTGGGTTCAAACCCACCCCAACACATATTTTTTAAACCAATTTGAAATTTAGAGGCAAATTTAAAAAAACCGCCAACTTGGAGGTGAATTTGGTGGAAAACACCTCTAAACAACTAGTTACAACTAAACAAGGTCTCTAAATTTTTAGTGAGAAAAACCCTAATTTAGGGTAAAAAAATTTTCTCCTATTAAGCCTGTTTTTTTATTTTGGGCAACATTTGCAAAAGGAAGACTATCCAAAAACTTCATTTTGGGCCACTTTTTACGTGGATTTTTGCATTGAGGGTCATATTGGGCTCCGAGGCCACCAGGGCCCAAAAAAAAAAAAATTTTTTTCCTACCATTCAATTTTTCTAAATTTTTGAATGTAATTACATGCTTCAATATATTGTACTAATTTATAGGTTTCCATAGTCAACCACAAATATTGTAACTTTCATAAACCGTAAAAGTGGTAGTAATAAAAAAAGTAAAAAATAAAAATTGGTTTCTAAAACACTCACGAGATCCTAGATCTCATTCGCAATGTTCGGTATATACAGTGCCTCTGGGAAGCACTTACGGGTAAAGTCGTCATGACTACTACTACACTTAATGCCTAATATAGCTGCAACAACGTCATCTTGGGCATCAACCCTTTAAATCGACAGGAGTAATAAGGTCACAATGCACACACTATGAGCCATCCCATCCATCTGTGAATGATTACACGACATAAATCCAGACTGAGAAATTATCCAAGTATATAGCAAAGTTACATGCGCGTATGAGGATATTTCTTTGAGCCGGTGTCAATAATCACATACCCTTTTCAGTACTATCTTGGTACCACGTATTGAATTCTTTCACGTACGTTAACACCTCTTTCACATACCACCGGTATATAGAAAGGGTGAGCTTCTTCCACGTACCACCGGGTATATCGGAAGGGCACGTATATAGAAAGGTTCGATATATCGAACGATGGTATATATAGATTGGGAGACCTTATACCTGGAGTGATAAGAGCCAAACCCTGTCAGTGATTTCTACAAAATGGGCACCAATGCCCCAAATTTTTTTCTTCCGATTCACAACTACTCAGAGGAAACAACTATGTTGCATGGAAGACTAAAATCAAGACACAACTTGAGTTTGAAGAGATCTGGACTGTTGTGAATGGTACTTGACCATGATCAACTACTGATACAACACAACAATGATAATTTGATAAAGCAGATCAGAAGGCCAAACTCATCATCTTGTTTGAGTGTCTGACGATGTGCAACCCCACATTCGAGATGCCAAAATAGCCAAAGAAGCATGGGATAAATTGCACATACATATATGAGGCCAAAAACAAGAATGTCATACTAAATTTGTAGAGTCAGTTACACACACTGAAGTTCAAGAAAATGAGAAAATCAAATATTTCTTAAGAAGAGTTGTAGAGTTGAGGGCTTCACTTCTAGCCCTGGGAGAAGTGGTCACAGATGATGCTCTCATTCCCATTGTTTTGAGAGCACTCCCCTCTTCTTACCACATTTTTTGTCACAACACTAAACATGTCAAGATACGATACAACAGTTAGTTTTGACAAATTGGTAAACCTACTACAACAAGAGGAAGCCATGCACAATAAGGATGATGAAGAGGAGTAGGCACTTTCTTCACATCAAAAATGGAAAGGAAAAGGTAAAGGAAAACCTAATTCCTATCAAAATCCCAACATCAAAATCAATATCAAGGGGACAAACAATAGAAGAAAGCAATGTCCAATTTGTAAAAGAGGACATGACTTAAAATATTGTTGGTATAATACTTACAAGAAAGGTTCATCAAGAAACTCTGGACCTCCACAACAACAATCTTACAAGGGACATTCTAACTACAATCAAGGGTAGAAAAAGGGGAACTGAAAAGAAGACCCCATCAACAAGGAAATATTGTTGAGCAAGAAGAACATTCAGATAATGAAGACTTCTTGTACACTACTCGATCAAGTGAACCATCCACATCATCTAGTGATGTCTGGTATGTTGATTCGGGAGCCACTCAACACATGACCAGCCATAGAGACTGGTTTACCTCAATGAGGGACACACCTTTGAAAAACCATGTTTCGTTGGGTGATGATTCTTCATATATAGTTCAGGGATTGGGAACATTTCTCTACCCCTTGGTTCACGCAACGCAGAGACTATCAGATGTCTTATATGTCCCTAGGTTGACAAAGAATCTACTTTTAGTTAGTCAACTCCTAGATCACAACCTAAAAATGACTTTGATACTCATTCCTGAAAAGAAAACATGTTTGATTCGAGATAAATCACGAGGCTCAAAATAGTTGCAAAAGCCTCCAATGTGGGATGCATGTTCCAACTTGATTTTTCCATAGAGATGATCAAGAACTTGTGGCTAAGAACTCTACCTCAACACAGTTGTGGCATCGAGACTTGGTCATGTTAGTTTCAAGTATCTCAAGACACTACACCGGCAATATGGTACATGGGCTACCATCTCTTCAGAAGGATACAAAAAGTGTCCTCACCGCCTAAGCAGAAAAAACAACATAGAGCTTCATTCCATAAGAGTACATATCGAGCTCATGGTAAGCTTGATTTGGTTCATACCGATCTTTTTGGTCCGATGCAACCAAGTCATTCTAGATTTCAGTACTTCATGCTATGTGTTGATGACTATTCAAGAAAAATGTGGATTTTTTGTCTTCACAAGAAAAGTGAAGCTTTTGAATCTTTCAAGAAGTTCAAAGTAGTAGCAATGAGAATGAAATTGGTCATCACATCAAACTCTCTCCACTCAGATCGAGGGGGAATTCACCAATAATGAGTTCAAAGACTACCTACAAACTCATGGGATTCATCGACAAATGCCTCCTCCACACACACTGCAAAAAAATGGTGTTGTTGAGAGAAGAAATCATACTATCATGGAAATGGTGTGATGCATGATCGATGACTCTGACTTGCAAAGACATTCTGGGAAGAATCAACAAAAAACAATAGTGTATTTTTTGAACAGAGTGCCCACAGTTTCTCTTGATGGAGTAACACCACAAGAAGCATGGTCAAAGTGGAAACCATCTATTGCACACCTTAGAGTATTCGGGTGTAAAGCAAGTATGCACATACCCAAGAAGAATATAAAGAAATTGGACATGAAGTCACAGAAACTCATCTTCATTGGGTATAATGAAGAGACTCTTGGGTACATATTGATGGATCCAAAGACCAGAAAGTCTACACCAAAGAGAGATGTTGAGTTTTTTTGAGAAGAAGGAAGCAGAGTCTCCTCCTCCAGACTCACCTGATGTAGATTCTTCACCAGTTGTAAAAATTGAAGTTGATGTTCCCACAGATGATGAAAGTGATGATGGGGATGATGGTGTTGATCTGATAGAACCACACCCATGGGAATAGTTTAGTGTATGCCCAAGTGGTGTACTAACACATTACGAGATGCAAGAATGGATGCTCCACCGATACATCCACCCCTGACCACGAACTCACAAAGAAAGAAAGAGAAGAAGTTAACTTTTCTTTGATGAGTAGAGTTATTGAATCTGATGAGCCCTCTATAGTCCAGAATCCCTATAGTCAAAATCTTGGAAAGATGCCATGGACTCTTGAATATCAATCAATAATGAAAAATAACACTTGGTAGCTTGTCGATCTTCCACTAGGGAAGAAACCCATTGATGCAGATGGATATTCAAAACAAAGTACAAAGTATATGGGACAATGGACAAGTATAAAGCAAGACTTGTAGCAAAAGGGGTATGCACAAAAAGAAGGCATTGACTATGAGGAGACATTTTCTCCCACAACTAAGATCAAAATGATCAAGATGATATTTTCTCTAGCTTACACAGTTTGGATGGAAATTCCATCAGATGGATGTAAAAAGTGCCTTCCTAAATGGATATTTACAAGAAGAAGTCTACATGACTCAACCTGAGGGATATGTTGTACCTGGTCAAGAAGAAAAGGTATGCACTCAAGAAAAATCTCTGTATGGCCTCAAACAGCACCCCAGGCATGGTACATCAAAATTGATGAGCATCTCATACAACATGGATTTGTTAGAAATCCATACGACCCCAATCTCTACCTCAAAAATCAAGGGGGAGATTGTGATTTTTTTGTCTATGTCGATGATCTAGTCATCACTAGAAGTTCAGTGAGGATGATCGATGCAATGAAGAAATATCTTAATCGATCGTTCGACATGACCGATCTCATGATGATGCATTATTGTCTTGATTGAAAGTATGGTAGAAAGAGAATCACATATTTGTTTCTCAGATGAAATATACCAAGAAAAACACTCGAGAAATTTAGGATGATGGATTGCACACCAATTGCTACACCTATGGAGAATAGATTGCAATTATCTCATTCAGATCCATCTCCTGAGGTAAGTGCCACTCTCTATCGGTAGTTGATTGGGAGTCTCATTTACCTAACCTACACTAGACCAAATATCATCTTTGCAGTAGAGCTATCTATCCAGGTTCATGCAAGAACCCAAATTTTTTCATTGGAAGGCAGCAAGGTGCATCTTGAGATATCTCAAAGGATCAATGGATCTTGGTCTAGAATACAAGAAGAATGACAACTTCTTCTTGTCGGATATTCATTTCGATCATGCAGAAACATTTGATGACAGAAAATCCACTTCAAGATTTGTATTCTTTATGGGATCTGACCAATATCATGGGGAAGCAAGAAACAACACTTTGTTTCTCATTCTTCCACATAGAAGATAAGTATCATTCTATAGAGAAGCTTTCTGTGAAGTGATTTGGCTACGTCGCATACTAGAAGGACTTGGAATACCACAGACAAACCGACCACCATGTATGTTGACAATGAAGGTGTTCTCAAACTTGTTTGCAATCTAGTTTTTCATGAAAGAAAAAAGCACATTGAGGTACAAGTTCATTTCATACGTGAGCATGTGTTAAAGCACAACATCCAGCTTCAATTTTGTCCAACAACTGAACAACGAACAAATATCTTCACAAAGTCACTTACATGTGACAAGTTTGAGTTGTTCAGAGAGTTCCTCTCCTCATCCCTTGAGACAATGCACAATTAAGGGGGAATGTTAGGTTAATTAATTATGCATTATATTATTTAATTATTTAATTAATTAAATATTGTTGTTATTTGGTTTTATTAACCATATTTGTTTTATTTCTTTAGGGTATAATTGTTATGATTGTTATAACAATTGGTCAACTTAGAACAAATTTTCAACCTAGATGATGAATTCAAAGGTGATAAGAAGAATGTAGAAAATAAAAATAATGTGAGCTAGTCACAATTGCACAAGGAAAAGAAATTCTTGTGAATGTATGTGACGAGGATGAGAAACATGCTTTTATTTCCTTGTGCCAAAAATTCAGTGATATATTTTCTTGGGACTATGAATATTTAAAGGGTTTTAATCCAGACATTGTCTAACATTCTATTGATCTTGATCCCAATGTCAAGCCAATTAGATAGAAGAAAAGGCCAATAAATCCGAGGATAAATCCCCTCATGAGAAAAAAAAATTATCCAAACTCATTGAGGCCAAGATAATTTTTCCTATCAAGTACTCTACTTAGGTGGAAAATATGGTTCCAGTAAGGAAGAAGAAAACAAAAAAAATCAGACTTTGTGTTGATTTCAGGGACTTGAATAAGGCCTCTCTAAAGGATCATTATCCTCTACCTTCCATGGAGTAGATTCTATAGACAGTAGCAGAGAGTCGAAAGTTTTTCCATGCTTGATGGATACTCAGGTTTTAATCAAATCAAAGTTAAGGAAGAGGACTAGTATAAGATTACATTCACCACTAAATGGGGAACATATGCATACCGAAAATTCCCTTTGGCTTATCAAATGTAGGAGCCACATTCTAAAGATTAATGGACATTACCTTCAAGGGTTATATCAATGAATTCATCCTTGTCTATCTTAATGACATTACCATTTTCTCAAAGCAAAGTAAGGATCACATTAATCATCTTGAGAAGGTATTTGAGAGATGTAGGGAATTTGGGGTGTCTCTTAATCCCAAGAAATGTAACTTTAGTCCCTAGGGGTAATATTATGGGGAGAATTTTTTCAAAGGAGGTCATTACCATTGATCTGGAAATAATTTTATCCATCTTGTCCCTTTCCTTGCCATCTCACAAGAAGGCCTTGCAGTCATTCCTTGGGAAAATCAACTTTTTCAAAGATTCATTCCTAACTTTATAGGTTTGGTGAGGCCTATTACTCTTATGCTCAAGAAGGATTCAATTTTCAAATGGACATAGAAGGAAAGGAAATTTTTTCCAAGATAAAACAAGAAATTTCTCAAGCCCTACACTTAATCACCCCAACTATTCAAACGATTTCATCCTATATGCATATGGAGATGAATCTAGCATTTCTTTTGTTTTAACTCAAAAAAATGATCAAGGAATCGAACATCTGGTGGCCTTCTTCATTCAAAAATTGAATAATTATGAACTCAAGTATAATCACATTAAAAATAGGTGTTTTCCATCATGAGAGCCTTAAAGAAGTTCAAGAGTATGATTTATACCAATCATATCAAATTTTTAGTCTCACATTCCAATGTTAGAGACTTCATCATGGGAGTAAAAATCAATGAGAAAAGAGTTGGATGGGTGACTAAGATCATGGAGTATGATGTGAACTATCAAGGCCACAAAATTGGTAAGAGGTAGAGCACTTTGTGAGAAGAGTATTGAGATGCTTAAATGCCAAGATACCTCCTTCATGAATGAAGAGCTTCCAAATAATATTGAAACGTAAGAAGATGAAGAGATGTATTAATGATCACAACTGGATTAGTGATATGACTAGGTTCTTATCTATTGGTGCATACCCTCTTGGATTGCCTAAAAAAAAAAAAGACATCTTAGGCTGCACAATCCATTCTCTTATGCACTAATTGATGGTATTTTGTTCAAGAGAAACATTTGATGGAATTTATTGTTGAGTGCATTAAAGGTGAGAATTATGACAAGGTTTTGAATAAATTTCATGATGGTTTCTCAAGTGGACATTTTTATGCTAAGGCCACGAAAAATGAAAATTATAAAAGAAGGATATTTCTAGTCCACGTTATTTGTTGATGCTCACAAATGGGTTAGAAAGTGTAAAGAATGTGGTCTCTTCATAGGTAAGAAAAGGTTGGTTGTGCTCTTCCCACTTCATCATTCAAATAGATCAACCATTTACACAATGGGGTCTTGATTTCATTGGCATGATTAATCCTCCATCAAGTGTTGGTCATGGGTTTTAACAGTAAAAAGAATTACTTTACCAGGTGGATGGAAGTTGTGCCATTGAAGGAAGCCACTGAATCAGTTATCCTAGACTTTCTTGAAGAAATTTTACAAGGTTTGGTATCCCTCAAATCATCATTTCTGATAATGCAAAAGCTTTCTTAGGATCCAAAATTTTTGATTGGGCTCTTGACTTGGATTTATCTTAATAATTCTTCCAATTACTACCCCAAGGTAATGGATTGGTAGAGTCTACTAACAAGAATAACGATTAGGATCATGAAGAGAAAAATGGACATCAATCAAAGATAAATGGCACACAAAGGTGATAAATGCTCTTTAGGCTGATAGGATAACAATGAAGAAGGAAATTAGCATTTTTCCTTACAATCTTATATATGGAAAATAAGTAAGGATTCCTTTGTCACTTGAGTTGCTTCATTGAATTGCTTCACTTGAATTAGGGGACCAAAGAGAGATCTAGATGGAAGAATTGGTGGAGCTTGAGAAGTTAAGAAATTATTCCATGATCAGGATGGAACAACATCAAAAATCAACCAAATAGTGGTTTGATAGGAAGGATAGAGATCAGACATTCAAGGTTGGAGATCTAGTCTTAAAATGGGATGTAGAGCAGAGAGTAAACCGAGAAGACACTCCAAAACTTTGATGCAATTTGAGTGGGCCATATATCATTAATGCTTGTAAAGAAGCCAACTATTTTGAGTTTTCATACCTTAATGGAGATGCATTACAAATCCCAGTTAATGGGATTTATCTCAAACATTCCCATTAAGTTGTTCTTTGCATCTTGTACATATTAGTTTAGTTTTCAATTCCTCTAAGTGCTTTTAGCACATTTTTTTGTTGGTAGAGTAGGTTTCCTTCCCTAAGTTCTTACACAATTTTTTTCTTGTAGATGGTCTTGTTGCATAGTTTTCATCATGGTTTCCAAAAAAGGTCTTTTGAAAATAAGTTCAAGGTGTCAAGGATCGGTTGTAGTGTTTCATGGGATCAAATGCAGAGAAACTAAAATTTGATGTTTGGGAAAGTCATCATGGTTCACTTATTCACCCAAACATATCGAATTCAAGATCAAAGATAGTATGCGCTTTGAGATTGGGGATTTTTTTTCAGCCTTCATCATCGATTATAGAGAAAAGGATAAATTTCAGATTCAAAATAATTTTCCACTCGAATAAAATTTAGAAAAATTCTTATAAAATTTAGAAAATTTGAGCATAAGATCAACTTCAAGTTCAACAAGTAGTTTTAAGTGGCCTCAAGGGGTTATTTTCTTAAGGTTTGAGATCATATTTTATGTTTTATAGGTGATTCCATGCTTAATGGATGCTTCAAGGCCACTGATCAACTCATCTAGTAGGTAGATGTTCCTATGAGTCACCAAAAATGTTGTCCATTTTTGCACCCTTGCAAAAAAATGGGACAACTTGAGAAATTTGGACTTGGGAAAATTCACGGAATTTTGGAAATAAATCTAAAAAATAGGTAACTTTATGTTTTTGGGGAAATTTTTATTATTTGAATACATTTCCATTTGAATCTTTCCTTTTTCTTCATTCAAATTCATGCTTAGCCAAAAGTTAATTAAAATGTATAAAATTGAGAAAAATTTTGGCTTTGGAGGCACTTTATTCCACTTTTTCCCAACTCCTGGATCTTCAAGCTTGCCAGGACTTAGAAAAAATGAGAAAAATGAGTTAAGGGTCATTTTTAGTGTAATACGGACATTTCAAAGTCTTTGGAATCAAGTGGAAGAGCTTTTTGGAGCCCATTAGGGTACAAGTTGCTTTCTCCAAATAGCTTGAGTTACCTAAAATAGACTTGCCCGATTTGTTAAGAAGTTCGTTGAGGGTAGTGTAATGTGGAGAAAATAGAAGTTCGGGGCCCATTGGTACAAGTTTCAAGTTTCATGAGGTCCACAGTATTCCTACAAGATTTGAAATCACCACAATGCTCAAGAGAGGTTCGAGGGAGTAGGAGATTTTGTTTGCTGGGCCGGAGCATGGACAAAAGTGCGGGTATGGGCGGAACAGGGTTCCCGAGAACAACTAGTTCCTCGTGGAGGCGTGTTCACAATGAGTCCCATAATATAAAGGAACAGATGGTGCAAAGAATGTGTGCCCATGAGACCTTACCAACCTAGTTCCTCGCCACCCCCAAGACTCAAAATACCCACATAAAGGAGAAAAAGGTAAAACGAATGGTTAAATGTGAACTATGAGAGCTCATGGAAACCTCGAACCCCAGTAACTTCAAATGGCCATAACTTTTGACCCAAAACTCTAATTTTCACAAAATTGGATTTTTCATAAAGGTCTTAACATCCTCTACACCACATAAATTGATTTCTTAATTTTATTTAGGTGGATATATGAAAAAGTGGAAAACTTCACCAACATTTAAAACAAATAGTTCCAAGTAGTTGAACAACCAAATTAATGAAGTATGGTGCACATTCCTTCTTCCATAAGAAATGTACAATGGGGGAATGGTTTATAAGGTTTCCCATGTTGTTTTTAGGAATTTATTGCATCTTGTTGGTGGGTGAATGGAGAATTTGAGTTTCCTTATTTTTCTCCCTCTTCTTTCTTTCCCATCTTCTCTATATATTGTAAAGTGATGCTCATTTGTAATGTTGATACTTTGGGAATACAAGGGCATCATTGTAACTGATGCACATGTGTTCTAGAGTGCATGCCTTGGATTATGATTTTGTAAATGAGTTCACACCTCCTTCCTCTATTGTAATGATTTGTGCATTATCTTGGAGCAATAAAATTACTGGTTTTATGGTTCTTTTCTACCTTAGCTAGTGATCTATTGTATCTATTTTCCTCTTCATTTATTTGTAGTATATGTTGTGTGTGTTTCCTCATGTTACAGGTTTATTTCTATTGTGCATTGTCTGAAAATGGGAATCTAGATGTTGTTTTGGACTATGGTTATCATCTCTTCCCTCTCCATCATTGTTTTGTCCCCATTTTCTCTTTCAGAAGTATCTTTCCCCTTATTTTTGGTGTTATCACCTCCTGTAGTGTAGGATTTCAGTTTATGCAATTCCTTCTAACCTTGGTCCCTTGAAATTTAGTTTAGGACTAGATAATTTCATTTCTAGCATTAGGAGTAGTTTAACAAGTAGGAATAAGTTGAGGAACCAACCTTCTCTGGAGGTCTGTCTCAGTTCAAGTCCCACAACTTGGAGACAGTCCCATGTTGCTTTATAGCCCTAGATTATTATGATTGAGGACATGTACAAATTTGAGCTCAAAATTTAAACTAAACAACATAACTATATGTAAATGATATTTACCATACGATAAACTTAAACCATGTGAGTACTACATATTCCCAACATTCCCCCTTAGTGCAAACATGGGAGAAAAATAATTGCACTTCTTTTATAGCTTTCCACTCGTGTATGCTCATGATCTTGATCTTCGATGGTTTTGAAAAGGATAACCAAAAACAGCATGAACCCATGTTCACCTAATACAAACCAATGTTCATCAAATATGGACCTCTGTCCAAGGTATGAACCCATGTTCATCCTCTTCAAGTATCATGATAATGATTTTCCTCTTGCTTTCATCTTTCCACTGTATTTTCACATCAAGAAAGTACATAGGAATTTTTCACTTTATTACAACAGGAAAATATAGTAAATCGAATATGAACTATCACATGTACTCTTAAAGATAAGTATACCATAACACACACAATTGAAACCAAAACAATGAAATCATAGCAAAAATTAAAATACACACCACAAAATGCCACCACATCTTCAAACAACGCTTTCGTTGGTGACTAACGAGAGGTCGTTGATCGACCTCCTTCCTCTGATGCCTCCATCCTCCAATACATGTACTGCTAACTCATCCAGAGATATGAATATAAAGCTCAAAATTTTCCACATTTTTATTATTTCGCCACAATGTGAAAACATTTATTGTCCTGACGTTGAGTAACACCAAAAATTTGTCAATACGGTAATTTTTTCTGACACTTTTGAGACTTTTGACACCAAGATACGACTACAAAATGACAATAAAAGAACCTAAAATCACCTATTTGACTTTTACAACACTTAACTTCAACATGAAAACATG
This sequence comes from Taxus wallichiana var. yunnanensis, assembly GCA_018340775.1. Taxonomy (NCBI): domain Eukaryota; kingdom Viridiplantae; phylum Streptophyta; class Pinopsida; order Cupressales; family Taxaceae; genus Taxus; species Taxus wallichiana. The sequence goes on along the minus strand of CM031235.1, from coordinate 365,847,534 downwards.
CTTTAGCTTAATAAAAATAACTTTTATAATGATCTTTTGTACTACTATTTGAACCAAAAGAGGACTCAATTAATTGACATGGACATGAAATATAATGAAATAAATAACTTTTAAGGAGTAATATGAATATGAAAAACTAACATGCTATATAAATATCAGACCAAATATTTGAAATAACACAATTTTAACTCTAGAGTTTTCACAAGTTTGTCACAAATTGACAAAAGGGCCCTACTTTAATAATTTTGACAACCAAACAAACTTGTCTTTTTATGAGACAATATATAATGATGAGCAAACTTGTCTTTTTATGAGACAATATATAATGATGAGTTGCTCAGTATTAGACATTTAATTATGACTACACAATACTAACCCTAAATGAATTTGAGGCTATAATAAAACAAATATATAATGTGATTAATAAGACAAAATGATATGTATTGATGTTAACCTTATATATTTTGCATTAGACTTTTACTACATGGTGATAGTAATATCATATGAGACTGGGCACGTAACACTCTGGGGTTGTCAAGATCTTGATAATTTTGTAGAGTTTTAAGAATACATAGGTCACTAACTCACCACCGTCAAGGGGAGATATAATGGAGTCCTGAATTTAGGAGGGAACCACCGACAAAGACAAGAGATCTGTGTGGGAAGAAACCCACCAATTTGGAGAGCATGGCGCCTAGGTTTGTATATCCAAGCTGCCTCACCACCACAAGGAGCCTTGTGATATAAAAATATCAATGTGAAGTTAACAATGTAAAGATAATCTAAATCACATAAATTTACGAGCTTATTGTTGTATAATTGTAATAAAAACTGTATGCAGGCTTGAGGCATACAGTTGATAATACTTGAATTGTAAGTCGATCTTGAAGAGAAAGATCTAAAAGGATCTTCAGAACTTGTAACCATGGAATAATAGCTAAAGATTGATCGAAAGAAACAAATTCTTTTGAAAGAAAAATGGATCTTGGAATATTCAGATGTGACACGACATGGAGTCCAACGAACCGCTTAAATTTACATTATAAACTGTTGATCCAGAATGTTTGATAGAGCTAAGGAAAATAATTTCGAGAGAATATTTGAATACAATGATTTTGGACTCATTTTCTCAACCACTTAACATATAGACCATGGGATGGCCCATGGGATGGCACATGTATCTAGACCATGGGATGGCTCGATGAATCATATGTTTTTAGGATGAAGGATAAACTGTTCTAATAATATTTCCCACTCTCACATAAGCCTGCTTACACTAATATAATATAGAATAGACTTCTCTAAAAAAGCTTCCATAATCAGGGCAGAAAACTCTAAATCTGCCCCACAAATTTATTTCATTTTTCCGTGTCACGTGCTCTGATACCAAATGAAGTTTTGGTATGAGATTCATACAAACAATTCTTCATGATTTATTAATTTCATATAGAATGTTATACATATATATAATGATATGCAACTCCTATAAATTATGAAGTTTCTCTAACAACACCAAAATAATCTCACCATCTCCTATATTAGTGTGATTGTTACTCACGTAACAATACACACTCTAAATAATAAGATTTTATAACAACCCATAAATATGAGTTGTATATTTACATCAAACAACATAACCAGTAAGTAAATGATATTTATCATATGGTAAACTCAAACCATGTGAGTGCTATATAATCCTAACAAAACACAAAAAAAGATTTAAAAAACTAAATTACCTATGGAACATGTGTGGGATAGTCCGCTTTCACCGCAACACTTTATCTTCTCTAGATATTACCCATGTATGGGTAACACCAAACGAATTTGTGATCTACAAACCCATTGACAAGTTCAATGAAGTAAAACCCCTTCCTCAATTTCTTAGGAAAGATTGGTGTTGCAGGAGGTCTCTAGGTACCTGAAAGAAGAAGATTTCATGTCTCCTCTTGAGAAATTCAACATGACTCCTCTTACAACCGAAGATCAATATGAATAGCTCACTTTTCTCACTTCCCTAAAATTCCATTTTAGGTTTTCAATCCATTGTTACATTCACTTGTGCTTTTGATTTCACATTCTTCATTTTAACATTACCACAAGATTGATTCTCAATCATACTAGGCTCACCATGTTCACAACTAGCCTTGTGCTCTCTAACAAGAAATTGCTCCTTACCTGTCATGTTCCTCATGATTTTTAAAAACTTTTCTTGGTAGATATTTTGAAATTTTCAACATCATCATATACCTCTTGTTGATTTATGTTCAAAAATTTCTAGATGTTTCTCTTTCACACATATCAACTCATTATTGACCTCAATATCACTCTCTGTGATGGAGGTACTATCCTCATGAATGAAGACATCCACAGGAGATTCAAGCATTTATTTTTCATTCCATTCAACATGAATACAATCTTCTTCACAAAATAGGAAAGATAAGGACCCATATTCACATTCATACTCATAAAAAATGTTTCAAGAGGGAAATTGAGCTCTTCCATTTGTTTTATTTCATTATTGAACATTTTTGCATCAAATGAAGAATAAAAATAGACTCATACTTATCTTGCATATTCATAAAATAGGTTAAGATTTTATGTATGAGTTGAGTGTCTTCGCCTTCCTTATGTAACATTTAAAATATATTGCACATATTCCTTCTTCAAAGCTTCCCATACTCACCTTCACATTCATTTGAAAAACCTTTGCATTAGGTCTCAAGGAGATGATTGGAAACCTAAAAATCATGTCCAAAACTCATTTGAAACTTCCTCTTTTCATAATCCACAAATCTTATCATTTTGGGTTTCCTTCTTACAATTCAAGGCATTCCTGATCTTCATCATTTTCAAATAGATAAAAAATATCCATTTTGAATGGGGAGGGCACAACTTCTAGTTCAGGATCTACCAAATCATCCTCGTGTTCCCTAACCAGCCCATCACCTTCAAGAACTCTTTCATCAAGATAGGAAGTTCACAATTTTCTTATGAAGTAATGAAATAGTTATAACCTCTTGATTATTGATACGCAATGTCCACCCTTTGGTGATTTCCTCCGAAATGTATATTTCATATTTCTTATCGGAAGTAGCTTCTTCATGGTACCTTTGATTGTTATGGTGGCATATGATCTATCCAAATTTATATTTCCACCAATGTCTATGTATAATCTTTGGCTTGATAACATCATGTATGCAATTGGAATGTCTTCCACTAGTATTTTGAAATTAACCTTCTTATCAGGAAATTCCACAAGTGCTATCTAAGAATTGTTAACTTTACCAACGAGAGGTAATTCTTTGATCTCCATGGAATAGTAGTGACCGATAATAGTGACAAGCATGAGACCAAGAGCATGTGTAAATGTTTTAGGTATAATGTTATCCAAGGAACCAAAGTCAATACATTTATTCAATTTGTATCCATTAAACAAGGAGAGGTAAAAGGGTTAAATTTTTCCAAAAGAGGAAGATGTGGAGGCAAGAAGGTTCTAAGATGTAGCATTGCTAAGATCAAGAAGTGACTCTTTTGCAACGAGGTCTGTGGGACATGAATTTGAATTAATTCCTTTGATAAACTGGACAAGTTTACCAACTTTTTTTGATGATTCTAGAATACTCAAGTTCATAAATTCGACCTTAGACTTCTTAACATGTTCAATTATGTCAAAATGAGACTCAGAGGAGGGTGAAGGTGTAGATGTAGTAGTGAGAGGTTGAATACTTCTTGGAATGACATTGATATTATTTTTATTCATATCATTACATTTGAATGTAGAAATGGGGGGAGAACTTTGACAAGGAGAGGTAGACTTACCCACATTGGTTCATATGGAAAGACCATTGTGGATGCTTCGGGATCATTCTTTATTGATTTCATGGGAGAGGGAAGTAGTGATCCTCCTTTTGTTATTATTTTTGTAGAGTCGCCACTTAAGGATCTTTGAATTTACAAGAATTATCCCTCTCTTGAGCCTTTAAACGGGTGAACACCACATAAGAATGACTATTCATATCAACAACAGTTTCATCATCTTCATCATTTGAAGAAGGGGTATATTCACAAAACCAATGTTTCCAATAGATTCAATCTCATCAATGGCTAAAATTCCCTCATCATTTTCATATTCAATTTGAGCTTCATCATACTCTTCTTCGGGCCTTACTTCACATGTGGCATTAATAGAGGTGCTTCAAGAGATAATATTCTTTCTCCTCCACCTATTATGTTTCTATTCTAATTCTAATTTTGATTTCAATAGCATCATCGTAGAAAGGTGGCTTGTGTAAGTTTTTTCTTCAATAAAATCACGTCATTAACCAATTTTTGAACAAGAGAATTAGTGACACCTTCTTTAGAGGTTTGACCCTTTTTTACCATTTGGATTCTTCACTTTTCCAAAAAAATATCATCTTCTACTTTGATGGCATATTCTTGGGCATTTTCAAGATTTTGAGGTTGAGATATTCCAAGTATAATTCTCGACCTCAGAAATTGGGAATCTATGAAGAATATATTTTTATCCTCGAATGGCGAAGCTTCCCATGTATTATTTTCAAAAAAATTGAATTAGGCCACAAAATATCTCATGATTTCATTTACTTATTTCCTCATTTGGGCCAATTGAATAAGAATATCTTAAGAGTCTTCAGCTGATTTAAATATCGCTTTGAATCTGGTTCTATTATCATTTCAATTTGTGATGGATCGAGATGGCAAGAGGTAGAACCATTCAGTTGCTTTATCTTGAATTGACTCCATGAACAACCTTATTAAAACATATTCAAGTTCAAATTTAAGAACTCAACATGTAGTGATGAAAGTTGCAATATGTTTTTCAGGAAGTTGGTTGCCATCACCTTTGAATTTGGGAAAATTCTTGTGGGATCCCTTCGCAATTCATGGAGAGGTAGTGTAAGAGAAAGAGGACCAATATTCCTTCCCCATGGAATAAGTGGTTGAGTTTCTTTCATTTCTTCTTAAACTTCTTCTTCTTATTCTTTTTGGGGAAGAATAACTAGCAGTGGTGCATCTGGAGATTCAAAAGGAGTCTCAATTGGATTTCCTATTGTATCACTTGATGTACCAGATGGAGATGATGCTTGAGAGAATTAATATGGATTGTTTCAGATCTGATATTTTTGTCTTTGAAGAGATTCAAACTTTGGATCAACAATACCTCTCAATTTGTCTAATCTGGTGTATCTCTTTTTAACTAGCTTTTGAGAAAACCTACAACAAGAATGTGAAAGGACACAACTGAAAACAATAGTGGCTTTCAAGCATCAAGTTTCATGTTTTTTGAGATTTTTTTGATTTTTTAATTTTTATGGGGTAATTGCATGGAAATGGGGAAGCAAAAGGGGGTCAAAAGTGGACACATTTTTCCTGAAATTAGAAAAATTTGAACTTCATCTAATAATTTGGCATGCATATGCTCAAAATTTGACAAAGTGATAAGAATAAGTCTCGTCAATCTCAAAATATAGTTTCTAAAATACTATTTAAAAAAATGGCATAGATTAAGAGGTTCAAATGTGGTGTGCACTATAAACACTTAAAATCCACTTACACAGTTTTAATACTTAAATTGCACTAACTATTCCCCTTTCTCGTAAATTGACGACACTTCCTCAATAATCCACTATTTCCCCTCAATTACTATTAATTAATTACATTACACTAATTAATTAACCCTCCTATCACTTTAGATGTCGATTAAAAAATTTCATTAATTAGCACCCATTTTTACCTAGGTCAATTAATTATTCTTATTTAATTACAACCGCTAGTCTAAATCAATAAATCTCCATTTAATGGATTAAATTCCTCTATTATATCACTCAAATCATACTACTTCTCCTCTAAATAACCTAAAAAATTATTCTTCCTATTAATTAATCACCTTTGATTAATTATATGCACCCCAACTCCCATAAAGTGCTAACTAAAGTATTAACCCACATGTTAACTCACCTAGCTTTAGTAAACTAAACTAAAGTTACTTTTCCATTTATCCCACATTTACCAAATTCATATCCTGTCCCAAACTAACAAGTTAAATAAAGGACCAAACTCCTTACCATTTCTAAGAATACTTTTGCTATAGCATAAACTACGGCATTTAGATCTTCTGCATTCTCCATTAGTATTGAGCTAGCATCTTCATCTTCTGCATCTAATCACTCAAAGCTTGAGTAATATGGGAAGAGTCAAAATGGAACTATAGCCATTCTTGATGAGATTTCATTCTCAAACCTTGAGATCAAACAATCTACTTTGATTGTTATGGATCTATCTAGGTACATTTGTCATTTACAAATCTAAAGAGTAGAGATTATCTTAGTATGTTAGGTTCATTTTGTTCAAAGTCACATGCATTTGAAGAAGTTTTTTCTCCATAAGCTCTTATCTTGATGGTTCATTGTTAGGTTTGAATTTTCTTTGAAACTCTTAGGTGTTTAGTTTCAATTTATTAGCATATAAAAATCTATTATTTTTAAGTGGCGTCACTTACACCTCCCAAAGAGGGGCAAATGTAGACCTCTAAAATCTACTTACATTTTTAATACTTAAATTGCACTAACTATTCCCCTTTCCCGTAAATTGATGACACTTCATCAATAAGCCACTATGTCCCCTCAATTCCTATTAATTAATTACATTACACTAATTAATTAACCCTTTTATCACTCAGGATTCCGATTAATGACCTGTCATTAATTAGCGCACACTTCTACCTAGGTTAATCAATTATTCGTAATTAATTACGACCGTTAGTCTAAATCGATAAATCTCCATTTATTGGATCAAATTCCTATATTACATCACTCAAATCATGCTCATTCTTCTCTAAATAGCCTAAAATCTTATTCTTCCTATTAATTAATCATCTTTGATTAATTATATGCATCCCAACTCCCATAAAGTGCTAACTAAAGTGTTAACCCACATGTTAACTCACCTAGCTTTGGTCAACTAAACTAAAGTTACTTTGGGCTTTATCCCACATTCAGCAAATTCATAGTCTTTCCCCAATTGAAAAACTATATAATAAACCCTCCCCTTACCTTTCTTCTTACACCTTATTTTCCCTAAGATAAACTATAGGCATTTTGATCTTGATCCATTCTCCATTGAAGGAAATAACTTCTCCATCTTGCATCCATTCTCTCAAATTGAAGAGCATGGGAAGATCCAAAAATGGCCTTGTAGCCATTTATTGGTGAGATCTCATCTTCAAATATTGAGGAAACCACTCCATTTTGATTGCTAAAGTGATCTAAATAGGTTCATTTGTTAGCTAGAAATCTAGAGAGTAAGAAATAGCTTAGCATTTTGATTTGAGATTATTCATGCATTGAAGAAGTTGTTTCTCATAAGCTCTTATCTTGATGGTTCTATAGTAGGTTTGATTATGCTTAGAAGCTACTAGGTGTTAGCTTTGTTTATTTAGCATGGAAAAATTCTATATGTTCACATATGGCACGCCTTGAGGGGACCTTATTCCATGGTCCATCGAAGTTGAGTTTAAAATTTGTTGTTCTTATCTCATTTTTGATAACCCTTGATTATGCATTTGTGAAATATCTTGCATTCCTTGATGTATTTTCTTAACTTTGCATGAGTTGATTTTCTTTTGCAGGTTTAAAAATGATGGGTTGTTGCCAATTTTGGGTTAGAATGCCAAAAATTTGACCTTTCTTGATTTTTCCTATGTCACATTTTGTGTTTATGACATCACACAAGAAAATCATGCCAAATTTCTTGTGTATGTGTCATTAGGGGCTAGTATATGTCATTAGGGGTGTTTATATGTCATTAGGGGTACATATATGTCATTTGTTAGCTAGAAATCTAGAGAGCAATAAATAGCTTAGCATTTTCATTTGAGCTTGTTCATGCATTGAAGAAGTAGTTTCTCATAAGCTCCTATCTTGATGGTTCTATAATAACTTTGATTATGCTTAGAAGCTACTAGGTATTAGCTTTGTTTATTTAGCATGGAAAATTTCTATATGTTCACATATGGAATGCCCAGTGGGACCTTATTCCATGGTCCATTGAAGTTGATTTTAAACTTTGTTGTTCTTATCTTATTTTGGTTACCTTCACCCACGCTTGGGGCAACACCACCCTCACTTACACTCGACACAACCATTTCCTATTTTTGTCAGTGTCACTTACCAATACAAGCCACATGACAAAAAGGGGCAAAATGTAGACACCAAAATTGGGTCACACTCCCCTTGGTCCCCTTTCGAATAACCAACTTAAACACATTCACCTAACCATGACCCTTATACCCCACATTAATATTAATTTAATTATTTACAATTAAATTAATACCCATCCTCACCCCATTTATTAATTTAATTTAGTTACTTTAATTAAATGGATGCACACCTCACCTAGACACCTCACCATAGACCTATTCATAACATGTTTCCATAAATGAATAAGACTTAGTTCAACCCTAAAAATAAATGCCTATTATTCCTCTAACCACCTTCCCGCTCATAAAAATAAATGTCCATTTTGATCCATGGGAGAAATGGACAGACTTGGCCCAAATGATTGCAAGATCTATCATTTTTAGTAAACCTAGGGAATCTCACCTTAACCAATGTCGGTCATCCCTAAACCGATGCCGGTCAACCAAGAACCATCATCGGTTACCATATAACCATTTTGGTAACCTTGTGGGAGAGGTTGGCCACATTTTTGAATTTGGGAGAAAAGGAGATCTGTATGCAAGAAAGAACCAGATCTCTTTCGCACATCCAAGCAGCCATAGCCAACATCAAGATAGATCCAGAGGTATCTCTCTCACTAAGTTACATTCGAAGAAGCACCACTGTGGCACCAAGCTCCATCCCACCGATCAATCATCACCACCACCTAGCCATTGGACCTGCAACATTAGTAAGTACATTTATCACCTGTGTTATTTCATCCTTGTCCTATCTTAAAGGTTTTTGTCATCTCTGTTATCATTTTCTACTTGCATTCCCTTTTCCCCACTATTCCTCTTTCTGTAAACTCAACCATTCCTCCACCCACACCATAAAACCACCTATACCCAACTTCTACATATCTCTAAGTGTTCCTAAGATCCCCACATACCTCATCATTCCCTCTATCATCTTTTTCTAACCTCAGCTCAAACCCCACAACCAGATCTTATTGATTTTTATCACCGCCTCTACTAACGTCGATTACCCATAACCATCGTCGGTTCTTCCTAACCATGATCGGTCATACTTGCCCAATGTCGGTCTCTATCTCTTCCAACACTGTGTAAACTAACAACCAACCTACCTACCAAAACAACCCAAACACCTTACCCAACCCTGCTAAGACCTTGTTTGTGACCTGCAAACCACCTGAACAACCTGCAACTTGACCTGAAGACCTTGACCCACATAGTTTTTAGTATTTAATTAGATTGATGTTGATAGTGATATGAAATCATAATAATAGCACTAGATTCGTTTATGTACGTATTTCAGTTATTTTATATTTGTTTTATAAAAACAATGGATTGACATCCCTCTAGGAAGTATCACACTTCCTAGATCTAGCACGTGCTAGGAAGTCCACTGTCATATATTATTTAACTCTTATTTTTTGGTCTTGTTTTCTATTTCAGGTAGTTCCTCCTAGCCAAAAGGAAGCTATCACAGCTTATTATCATCGGATCGAGAAGATGAACGCGCACACAACCTTTAAACCAACTATCGTAACAAGTATTCCTCCTCAACCCATAACATTATCTATTTCATCTCATTCAAAACATAAATAAAACAATGAAACAAGTGGGACCTTATTCCATGGTCCATTGAAGTTGAGTTTAAACTTTTTGTTCTTATCTTATTTTTTCTAACCCTTGATTATGCATTTGTGAAATATCTTGCATTCCTTGATGTATTTTCTTAACTTTGCATGTGTTGAGTCTCTTTTTAAGGTTTAAACGTGATGGGTTGTTTCAATCTTGGGTTAGAATGCCAAAAAATTGACCTTTATTGAGTTTTCCTATGTCACATTCTATGTTCATGACATCACACAAGAAAATCATGTCGGTGTTACCATGTATGTGTCATTAGGGCGCATCTTTTCTTAACTTTACATATGTTGAGATTTATTGATTTAGACTAGCGTTCATAATTAATTATTCCTAATTAATTATGACCGCTAGTCTAAATCAATAAATATCCATTTATTGGATCAAATTCCTCTATGAAATCACTCAAATCATGTTAATTCTCCTCTAAATAGCCTAAAAAGCTTATTCTTCCTATTTATTAATCATCTTTGATTAATTATATGCACCCTAACTCCCATAAAGAGCTAACTAAAGTGTTAACACACATGTTAACTCACCTAGCTTTGGTCAACTAAACTAAAGTTACTTTGGGCTTTATCCCACATTCACCAAATTCATAGCCTTTCCCAAACTGAAAATCTATATAAAGGACAAAACTCCTTACCATTTATAATAACACCTTTGCTATATCATAAACTATAGGCATTTGGATCTTGAGCATTCTCCATTAGTATTGAGCTAGCATCTTCATCTTGCATCTAATCACTCAAAGCTTGAGTAATATGGGAAGAATCAAAATGGCCTTGTAGCCATTCTTGATGAGATTCCATTCTCAAACCTTGAGATCAAACAATCAACTTTGATTGCTATGGATCTATCTAGGTTCATTTGTAGTTTAGCAATCTAAAGAGTAGAGATTATCTTAGTATGTTAGTTTGATTTTGTTCAAAGTTGCATGCATTTGAAGAAGTTTAGTCTCCATAAGCTCTTATCTTGATGGTTCATTGTTAGGTTTTCATTTTATTTGAAACTCTTAGGTGTTTAGTTTCAATTAATTAGCATATCAAAATCTACATGAGCACATATGGCACACCGGTGGGACCTTATTCCATGGTCCATAAAAGTTGATCTTAAACTTTGTTGTTCTCATCTCATTTTTGCTAGCCCTTGATTATGAATTTGTGAAATATCTTGCATTCCTTGATTTATTTTATTAACTTTTCATGTGTTGAGTCTCTTTTTAAGTTTAAAAGTGATGGGTTGTTACCAATTTTGGGTTAGAATGCCAAAAATTTGACCTTTTTTGAGTTTGCCTATGTCACATTCTATGTTCATGACATCACACAGGAAAATCATGCTAGCACACCCATGTATGTGTCATTAGGGGTGTGTATATGTCATTAGGATCATGTATAAGTCATTATGGGTGTGTATGTGTCAATCTATGTGTGTAGGTGTTACATTGTTGCTTTTTTTTCTCAAGGGCGTGTATGTGTCAATATGGGTGTGTAGGTGTTACATTGTCTACTTTTTTTTCTCAAGGGCATGTATATGTCATTAGGGGCACACATATGTCATTAGGTGCATGTATGTTTCAATATGGGTGTGTATGTGTTATACTATCCATTTTTGTTTTCTTAGGGGTGCGTATATGTCATTAGGGACATGTATATGTCATTACAGGTGTGCTAGTGTTAGTCTGTGCACATAACCTATCTTCTAGAGGCCATAAATTTTTCTCCCGAACTCAAAATGACTCCATGTTTTTTACATTCGAAATGTATTGAAGTGAAATACACAATGGAATAATAATATTAGTGTTTTTATACATAGAAAATTTATGGTTTCCTTTATTAGAAAACTAGTCATTTTCTAACATGTCTAAATGTTTTGCATGATTTGATCTTAAAAATTTATAACATCTTTCACAGGTTTTTAGTGCTAACCTATATTTGTAGGGTGATTTTAATCATGTCTTTTATTACTTGTTTAATGAATGTTAATGAAGGTTATGCTTTCACTTGATAGACTAAGAGTTACGTATGCTCTTCCCTCACCTTTTAGGTGATCTTGGGAATCAGAAATAGCTCTAAGTCTTGTTTCAATTTGCTTTAAAAACACTTCATTAAAATTCTTGGTTAAGGGAATGAACAAAAAATCGGATAAAATGAGTTGCCTTGCACTTTGATTTCACAAGTATTTTCCATTTTCGTTATAGTTGGGTTTTTGTGTTGTGTATGCTCTTCCCTCGCACCTTTTAGGTGATCTTGGGAATAAAAACAACACTTGAATCCTCTTTTTATGATGATTTGATATTTTTGGAGAACTACTAATATTTCACGTGTAGGACCAAAATTCACTTGTCAAAGAATCAGGATCTAAACCAATACTAATACAGTTTGTTATAGGTTGCCAACAGTGTACAAAACCACACTAAGTTAAAAGATTAAAAAAACACCACATTCAAAACATTGTATTTACAGTTTCAATTAAGAGTTATGGCCTATCCACTTAAAAATAGGGAAGTGCCTTGGCATAAGCTATTATAACCCATGAGGATGCCCCCAGAAACCCCAAAGTAGTCCACGCCAAGAGGGAACCTTGTGGATGAAATGGGAAGTGCTCCGCTTACCTACTTGACTAGTACACCTTGGAAATATTAGCGTCAAAATTATTTTCATGTGGCCCCAATGAAAATACAACTGAACACATTTTATGCACATTTATGCCTAAATCTAGGATACTCTAAATTGTATTCAATATGAATTCCTTCGCAAACCTTGCTCGTAGAGATTGTTTGTGACAACCTAGTTGAGAGAACCAAATAGGAAGCCGTTTCGCTTGGATACAACTTGATCAGCTCAAACCAATCATGTTTCATAAAGCTTTCACGAATTAAGAATTTTTTTGATTCAAAACCTTGTTAGTCAAACAAGGGGAGAGTCCATCAAAGTTTGAACTAAGCGTCATTCATCACGAAATTTTTGAAGCATTACTTTGTCTTAGTTTTTCACTCACCATAAGGCGAGGTAAAACTTTTCCAAAGTGAGGCCAAGTATTTTTCAACCCCACTTGATCTACTCCTTTTCTCTCTTGTTGATATTTTGGATCAAAAGAGGAGAAACATACATGTGTTATTGATTGATTATGTCCACCACTTTTGCACCCATTTACATTCATCCTTTCTTGAGACTAGATGGTAAACGTTGAAAGTGTGTTGGTACGTCTTCTTATCTTGATAGCCATTTGATCTTGATACCCAAGTCAAGATCTTCATCGTAGTTAGGCTTGATTCTTCATTGATTTTCCTTAAAGTGTTATGTTGCTCATATCACCTTGAAACAATTTCGATACTTATGTCTTGTTTCTCGTAAACTCGACCTAAGTTTCTAGATTGTAATGTTACGCTACGCGCATCTTAACAATTCCTTGGTATACTTTGGCCTTGTTTATTTTCAAACATTACCTCAACCTTGAAAAGTGTTGTCATTACTTTTTGCATCATTATCAATATTATTTTGATACTAATACCTTACTTTTTCAAAAAGCTTGGTTAATGTATCTTAGTGGTATTGTTACGTTGCTCACATTCGTAACTTCCACTTTTTGGATTTAGGTCTTTCTTGGATCTAAACTCGCTATAGTATACTTTGATTGAAATCACATCAACCCCTTGTTAATACTTATGCCTTGTTTATCTTAAACTTGACATAAGTATTGACATTTTGTTGATCATTTTACGTCAATTATTGTTGAAAATATTTACATAGGGAGTAGTTCCTTGTTGATTTATTGGTTTACCAAAATTTGTGTGATTGTTCCTTGTGATTACCTATCTTGAAAACTTGTTTTCTAGGACAAACCTTTGATCCATTGATTCAACATTATTGACATTATTTTGCAACCTTGACAATTGTCACACATTTTACTTAGGTTTGTTGTATTCTTAAACACATTAAATGAAACCTTTGTAGCCTTTGTGTTGCTAAATGTTGATAAATCATTTTGACACTTATGCTTCCAAACTTGTTGTCCAAACCTTGTTGGATTATCAAAATTGTGTCATTACAATGTCTATTTTCCTTATATTCCCTTTGGAAAATCACACAAGCATCCCCATATCTGCCAAATGTCTAGTTGGTTGTCATTATGCTACCCGAATCGACATGGAACCTTCTTCACTTTGAAGAAGTTTGATCACACTATCTAGGTCTAGGAATTTGTACCTAAACAATGCCAACAATGACTAACTATTCTTTTGATTCCTCTCAATCTTCTAATTATTCTAATCCAAACTATTCTTCTGATTCCTCTCAATCTCCTGATTATTCTAATCCAAACTATTATTTGAATTCCCCTCACTCTCATGAGCCTCATCAAATCAACTTTCTTCTAATGAATAACCAATCTCCTAAACGAATTTTTCCTCCTTTAAAGATTTGTGTCACCACAAATTCTCCCCATCATTCCTCTTATTTGACTCCTGAGTCACGGTCCTCCCTTTCTTTGCAGGACCCCATTTATTAGTCACCTCAATGACATCTTTCTCCATTGAAGATCCATGCAACTCAAAATTCCTCTAATCAATTATCCAATCTGACCCCCACATCGCAATCCACTAACTAGCTACATGATCCTCTTTTCTACCGAAACTATGCCACCTTCTAGGAAAACCAATACCAACCCATTATAAATCTGCATCTTCTTCCACTCACAATACATCTAAATCAAAATATACTTTGTCTCTTGATTCAACATCTTCTAAATCTTCCACACCAGTTGGACCTCTTTCTTCTAATCAACCTACTATCATTAAAGAACAACAACCCATATTGATCGATTTCTTTCAGAATGAAGAAGCAATCAAAGAATTCATGGGGCTACATGATGACATCCCTCTAGAGGAACATGAGAAAGGATTATATTTTTAACCTTGATGAGTTCGCATATTATGGGGAAGAGGTTGATTTCTTTTTTCAGAAAAAAAAATGGAGGATCCTAAGACCATCAAACTTGATCCTCTTCATATTCTTCCATTTTCACCATCCCCATTACACGGAGAAACTCTTGGGCCTATCTTCTTGTCACCTCATCATTTTTACATATCACAATTCCTCAATCACAATCTCACCTTGGGTCACCTCCTAGTAGCCCATCATCTTCTTTTATATGTGGTCCACCTCCTAGTAGCCCTTCATCTTCTATTTGAGGGTCACCTTTGGGTCACCCATTATCCTCTATTCTTGGGCCACGTATTAAGTAGCCCTTAATATTCCTTTTTTGGCTCACCTTTGGCAGCCCACTTTATTCCATCTTGGGGTGACATCCTAGTATCTCTTCATCTTCTATCTCGTGGTTCACCTCCCAATATCCCATCCTCTTCAATTATTGAACCGTATCCTCTTTTCCATCATATCATCATTCTATCAACAACTAGGTAAATCCCACCATCATTCCTCACATTCCTCTCATAAATCCTAAACGTCCACTTTCTTCTCCCACTTCTCAGGATCAGACAAATCATCCATTACTTGGTATGAAACATAAACAATGTCTTCATCAAGATAAGATCAAAAATCTGAAAATATCCAAAGCTCCAAGAAAATCAACATTCACAAGTATGAAAATCAAACATGATTCAAGAATTCACAACAATACAATCATCAAGTATGGTGCAAAGTGCATAAACCTATGGATAGGGAACTCAAGATCTCGCATAAAAAATCCATGTTACAAGATAAGTTGCAGTCACTTATCGAATACGATCTCACCACATTCATCGAGATTGGAGAGAATATGACCCTTGATAAGAAAACATGTCTAATCTCCCTTATTAAGTAAATCATGAACATTGTTGTTGAATCTTAGCATGCCGAGTGACATTGTTGGTCCCAACTTCCAAAAATCTACAAAAAAAAATAAAAAAATGAGAAAAACATTAAAAATAAAAGATATAAAGATCAAACATTGCAATAAGGTATTGCATACACATGGATGTTCTTTCTTCCCTTTCTTTCCATTCCTTTGCAAGTCATCCACCATTTTCATCCCTTCGATGATATTTTGGTTAGCTTATTCACACATTTTGTGACATTTATCTCTATGGTATCCATTTGACCTTGGTCTTTCATCACCTTGGTAAATTAAAGAACAACTAACCTCTTAGAGATCATATCACTATTTAACTATAATAAAAAATTTGTGAAGAACTTTTGGACATATTTTTGACACTAGCCAATGTCATCATCACTTCCAATCACTTCCATCAAGCCATCAATGGTTCTTAACCCCTTGTTAAAACAATTGAGAAATCTGAAATAAGTTTTTAGAAAGCAAAAGAATCAATCAAAATCAAAAAAAAAATCAAATCAATATATAACTCTCTCTTGGGGTATTTCCAATATCTCTTTCGGGTATATGGATGCACTGGTTGGCATGAGAGAAATGTTGCGATTAGAATAAAATACATCTCTATCGGGGCTATGGAAGCTTGGTGACAACGAGAGAATGTATGGTTCTCCTTCCGCCTTCGATTTACAAATAAACTCAAAATCAATCATTCCTTCACATTAGCTAGGGTGTCTTCACTTGTTGTCTATCAAATCTTCCCTCCAAGAGGTAATTCATTTCCACATGCA
Source organism: Taxus wallichiana var. yunnanensis (assembly GCA_018340775.1). NCBI lineage: Eukaryota > Viridiplantae > Streptophyta > Pinopsida > Cupressales > Taxaceae > Taxus > Taxus wallichiana. Next base: position 365,831,067 of record CM031235.1, on the reverse strand, counting down.
CACACTGGATCTCTATGAGCAAACAAGACTAGTATGTTACCAAGTGTCTTCTTTTTGGACCTTGTTCAAACTCTTGCTTTAGTGCATGTCTTGTCTCATGATTTGTGCCTTTGGCTAATCAATTTTCATCATCCTCCTTCTAGCTACATTTTCCATATCTTTTCATAGCATTTATGTTCTTCTGCTTCATTTAGAACATCCATGTGTATAAGATTTCCTTTTTACTATGTTTGAGGGAAACTTTTTCCCTTCATTCAATAAACAATCTTCTACTTCTTTCTATCAATGGCTTCTTGGCTAGCTTGCATGGGGGCATCCTTGCTCTTTCTTGGTTTGTGTTCATCATCAAGTTGAACATATCTATTTTGGCCTTGATCCAACCTATCCTCTTGTATATACATGTGGGTTTTCCTTTGTATATTCCCATCTCACGCTGGGGGCATCTTTGCATTTTCACCTTCTTAAACACATGTGTGGCATTCTTCCCTTGTACATCCCATTTAATGTTGGGGCATCCACGCTTTTTTCCCTATACATAGTTTTGGAAAACTTTAAAAACACAAAAACATTCGTATAAACTTTCAAAATCCCAAAACATTCAAATATGTTAGTTCAAAAACTCAAAACATTCAAATATGTTTCAAAACACAAAAAATCCATTTAAAAAATCATAAAATTTCAAAAAACTAATTTTTTTCAAAAATTGGTAAAAAGTATGCACGCAGCTAAATCCTGTGTCAAACACATGGTACTCAATCATTATCTTTCTTAGGTCCTCACTTTCTCTTGTCACAATGACTCACGGATCATTTGGATCTTCCCCCATTAACAAATTTGGTTTTCTTGTTATGTTTGTACACCTTTGGCACAACGAGTTGTTGGGTATTGTGTTGTAGTGCACGAATGCTTTTTCATAGGACCCTGTGTCCTCCATTATTCCCCTCACATGTATCCTTTCTTGGGGCACCATTTTTAACCCTTGTCGTTAAACATGAACATTCGGGAATTGAAGCTTGATAACAAAACTATTTTTGCACTGCTTAAACATTTTTGTTTGAGTATGTGTGTTTGTACTTGTTTTCTTATCGGTTAGCTTGTTTACTTTCTCGTATTGCATTGCATTTTGTATGTTTCATGGAGTTAGTGTTTTAGCAATGAACAATTATTCATATTATGGATTTTCATGTCATTATACACTTTTTTTGTATGCTTACATTTTAATAAGGACCGATGATGTAGATCACTAGAAATATGATGAAATAAAGTTGTTTTGAGCGAACAACTTTGGATGAAAGCTAGTTCAATCCCCCTTCCTCATAATTATTCTTCTATATCATTTTTATTCTATCAACACTATTCTTCCAACTCAATGGGGATTCACCTTTTCTTCCCCTTTATTCTTCTCTCCATTTCCTTCATCTTTTTGATCGTCGATTGACCTCTTTCATCACCCCATCAACACTCGAGGGGGCATCGTTCATTCTACTAAATTTTCTTCAAAAATTTACTTGTATGTGCTTTTCTACTATTTTTGAAGTGGTGTCACTTATGCCACCCTAAAGAGGGGAAAATGTAGACACCTAAAATTTGTTTACGCAGTTTTAATACTTAAATTGCACTAACTATTCCCCTTTCCCATAAATTGACGACACTTCGTCAATAAGCCACTATTTCCCCTCAATTCCCGTTAATTAATTACATTACGCTAATTAATTAACCCTCCTATAACTCAAGATTCGATTAATGACCTTTTGTTAATTAACAACCACTTCCACCTAAGCCAATTCTTAATTAATTATGACCGCTAGTCTAAATCAATAAATCTCCATTTATTGGATCAAATTCCTCTATTACATCACTCAAATCATGTTAATTCTCCTCTAAATAGCCTAAAAACTTATTCTTCCTATTAATTAATCATCTTTGATTAATTATATGCACCCAACTCCCATAAAGTGCTAACTAAAGTGTTAACCCACATGTTAACTCACCTAGCTTTGGTCAACTAAACTAAAGTTACTTTGGGATTTATCCCACATTCACCAAATTCATATCCTTTCCCAAACTGACAAGCTATATAAAGGACCATGCTCCTTACCATTTCTAAGAACACCTTTTTTATAGCATAAACTATATGCATTTGGATCTTGAGCATTCTCCATTAGAATTGAGCTAGCATCTTCATCTTGCATCTAATCACTCAAAGCTTGAGTAATATGGGAAGAATCAAATGGTCTTATAGCCATTCTTGATGATATTCCATTCTCAAACCTTGAGATCAAATAATCAAATTTTATTGTTATGGATCTATCTAGGTTCATTTGTAGTTTAGCAATCTAAAGAGTAGAGATTAATCTTAGTATGTTAGTTTGATTTTGTTCAAAGTTGCATGCATATTGAGGATGTTTAGTCTCCATAAGCTCTTATCTTGATGGTTCATTGTTAGGTTTGCATTTTCTTTGAAACTCTTAGGTGTTTAGTTTCAATTCATTAGCATAGAAAACTCTACACGAGCACATACACACAAAGTAGGTCTATTTTTGTGTCAAAAAGATAAAAACCTATTGTGTGTGCGTCCCCCCATTTTTTGAGTTCTATAAATTATTTTTCAAATCCCTTCAATAGAAATTTATCTAATACCATGTACGAGGTCCCATTAATTTTTCATAATTTTTGATGAATATATAATTTTTACTAATTTTCAAAGTGCACACATCTCAAAAATGAAATATTTGTGTGTACACCCTCATAACTTTGAGAAAAATAGTCGATTTTTTGTTTTTTTAATGCGTGTAGAATGGAATTTAGATAAAACCATTTTTTAAAAAATTTGGATGAAAAAATCATAAATTGTGCACCAAAAACGTATGCATAGGTTTTGGAAAGAAAATAAGGCACTAGTAAAAGAAATTGTGGATGAAATCCTTAAAGTAATCGGATTTTAGAAATAAGTATATCGTCACCAAGGTAAAACTGAGCTTGACATCGTAGTATAATGTTTTTATATTATGTTATAATACATGAGATATCAATTTTTTGGTCAAACATGGATTTATTCATAGATTACATAGTTCAAACCTTAGGTTTGGATATCCAAGGAAACTCCAAGCCTATGGATTGGGAATTTCAAACCCAAAGAAGATAAAACTCACTTAAGTTATAATATGAGCGTGTTATAATGCGATCGTTCTATAACGTGAATGCATTATAACGTGAGTGTGCTATAATGTGAGCATGTTATAACGTGCTCACCTTCCCGGATGCGCAATGTGGTATATGTCCTTTTGGGAGGGATATATTTACTTTATTAATCTTAATCTTAAGTTTTTCATTTATTAATCTTTATACTTTATTATTTCTTATACTTTAAATTTATTTTAGTAAATATAAGAAATTAGGGTCATTGCACCTTATGGAACTAGTCTCACAACTCCATCTATCACAGTTTAGAAGATAGTTTTTCATATTCTATTTTGTCGAGACATAGATATTTTTCAGCATTTCAGCATTCAACCTAAATCTTTTAGGGTTTAAATTCTATAACCGATGTATATTTTGGGAAATAATATAGTCATTGTTTAGATTTTTGGGCCTTTTGGATTTTTTAGTGACATTTGTAGGAGTGTTAGATGTGTCAAAATTAGATTTTATAAACCTCAAAACTCCTAAAGGTAGTGACAATTGATTGAATAAATGGACTCATGAATTTTCCCATGAGCATGGAGTTGAATCCCTAATTTCGTCTTAGAATATGGTAGAATCATATTATGGATTAGTACATACTTTACAAGCTCGGGAATGCATCTTTAAGAGGACCAATCGAACGAACCTCATAATCAACAATGTATGGGAGTGACATTGGTTCCCATTTTGGCATGTATGTAATCTTTTTATCATCATAATATAGATTAATAATAATAAGTTGTGGGAAAGAAGATAATCTATCTAAGAACCCAATAATATATTCATTTTTTCAATAGAAGAATAATATGAAACTTGAAGAGTTAGAATCTAAAATAGTGCATCACATCGATATATATATATATATATATATATATATATATATATATATATATATATATATATATATATATATATATATATAACACTAACAAAATTTAGGGTGGGAGGAGGTGAAAATATGCAAAATCTTCCACACATTCATTTACTTTATATGGAGAAAGAAACTCAGAATTTCATCAAGATTTATGCTAAGTAAATTAGTTACATTATCACCCTAGTGTAGGAGTAGGAAGGTTGATTCAAGTGCCACATACTTCACAAACAATCAAATCTACATCAAAATTAAGAGAAATGATTTTCAGATATCCTTTTGTGTTTTTACTAAGAAACCCTTGAAATAATTTCATATATGGAAAAGACACAAATGAAATAATTTTGTGCATTAAAAAAATAATTTGGTGAAAGTGGTACAAGAGGGTGTTGCCATGCAAAATGTATGACATGAAAAATTGAAAATTTGAGCATGACAACTAAGCCCACAGTTGAATCTTTCACTCAATGGTCACCGGTTTGTCCTTCCTCTGCCAACATTCCTTGTTAACACTCTCAACCTAGCTTAAAATAAATTATTACACTAAAGACCTGTTCTAAGTTAGAAAACCCGGCTTTTGACAAAGCAGGTATCGGGTATGCATTTACGGAGATGAATCGGCCGACGAATACGGCCTCATGGGATCCACTGGATGGATCACGGAGTCATGGAGGACCTGCCATCCCTTCCACGTCAGCTTTTTCCACCTTGTTGTCCACTCAAAATTCCCCGCTCTGATAAGAGTAAAATTTCAAAATTTTGAGTCTTAAGTGTTTTTCTCTGAGGTGCCTAAGTCGTGAAATCGAAAAAATCTGTGTTCTGGGTCGTTTTGTGTGATTTTCGGGCCTGTTGGAACTTTTTGTCCCATCTGTCCCAAGTACGAAAGTGTCTTCTGTTCTCCGATCGGCCGAAACCTCCAAATTTGTCCCATTTTCGGGCCTGTCGGAAGTTTTTGTCCCAAGTGCCCCAAAGCCAAAAATGCAAACTGTTCCATTTCGGCCGAATCATCCTTCCCGCGTACTTCACACTTTCCTGTCCCGAATGTCCCAAGTAAAAAGTGCGAGTCATTCCATTTTCGCCCGAACCGGCCGAACCGCGTACTCCGGAACTTTTCGTCCCGAATGTCCCAAGTTAGAACGGACCTGTTGTTCCATTTTCGGCCGATTCGCCCGATTTTGTCCCAACTGTCCCGAGTTCCAAATTGCTCTCTGTTCCATTTTCGGCCGGTTCGCCCGGACCGCGTCCTTCGTGCAATTTTGTCCCAACTGCCCCATTTAAAAAGTGCGAGCTTTCCTATTTCGCCGAGCTTCGAGTCGAGTCGCATTGAACTTTTTGTCCCGAATGTCCCAAGTCCAAACGGGCCCGCTGTTCCAATTTCGCCGAAACACCAAATCGCGTACTTCACACATTTTCGTCCCATTTGTCCCAAATACATTTGTGCGTCTTCTCCCTGTTTCGCCCGAACCGCCGAGCCGCGTGTTTCGCGCATTCGCCTCTCACTGCCCCCCAAGCGTACCCAAGTGTCATTCACACTTAGTTTTTCCCGCTCGACCCGAATATGCTGTTTTTTCAAAAAATAAATTTAAGTCATGCTCTGATGCTATCAATCCGAAGATCAAATTTCAAGAAGCAGTTACGAAGGACGAAACTTTCAAGACGTCGGTTACATCAGTTTTCAAGGATATCCATTGACATCTTCAAGATGAAACGTCTGGTGTGTCCCTCGTGGCAAAGACGTGGCTGAGACGTGGAAGAAAACTCAAGCGGCGGTTTCTGAAGACAGTGGGTCCTTCTCAGAACTGGACACCTGTCTCCTTCTCCTTTCTTTTCTCTTCTTCCCTTTCTTTTCGTATTCCTTGTAATTAGTTAAGGCATTGCAATTGGCGGTCCTTAACTATTCTTTAGTTAAAAGAAACGGTTACGAGGAGTAACGGATTTGTAATCTATATAATGGCCTTTCCACGCCATTTTACGAAGGAGGAAGAACTTGGATATTTGCTGAAAGTGTAAATAGATCTTAAAGAAATCAATACAAAAGGGCTTTCCATTCTTTGTCTATCTGATTCTTGTTGTCTCTGTGTTCTCCTTTAATATTGTGAAGATCATTTTGTTCCTAACTCGTTTAGTCTCTCTCGATCAGATATGCTCAGCTTTTGCAAATACAAAGGATCTTGTACAACCAAGAAGGAACTTTGTGTCCTTGATTAACAAATCTGAAGAAGGTTATTTATGGAACTTTGTGTCCTTAAATTTAATCTCATTCAACCAATGCAAATGATCTTGTCTTAAATCCTTCGAAGCTTCGCATACACGAAGAATTATTCTGCCATCTATAATTCTGAATGTTGCTATTCTGCTCATCTTCTTATTCCCTTTCCTCAGTCCTCGTGTAACTGATAATCCTTGTAAAAGAACACTTTCGTAATATCCAAGTTCGACCATAAAATAATGTTCTGTACTTTTGTAAATAAGTTTGTTTCAGAATAAGGGAACCTCTCCCATTAAAGAGGAGGGACTTCTTGTCCCCTGACTGTTGTTCTTCTAAAAAGTCCTATTTGAAAACCAACAGCGACTCATTTCACTCCGCTGGGAGGAAATTTGCATTCCAACTCACATTCCAGGGCTGGGAAAATCGCATTCCAAGATCGCAATTTTTCGATCATCCTTTGATCCGCGACTCCACGCTTCACTAGAGGGAGAAGGGCCCTCGTATCGAAGATTCTCGCCAGCTTTTGAGCAACAGGGTTTTCCTTTCCCTTCCAATAGAAGAACTCGTTCGACGAGCACTCCACCTGTCCAAGATAGAAGTCCTGCGGGTGGTATTCCTTCAGAGCCTGCTAGTCCTAATCTACGAGCTTTGATCCTTGCCGGTGTTACAGTTCCCCTCCAAGCCGTATTTCCAAGAATGGCACAATTACCATGGGGTCAACGTGTCGGGCCCCTGGCTCTTGCGCAGCCTTTGCATGAGTTACCTAGAGGTAACCGAAAGAACTTCCCAAAATTTAAAGGAGATGGCAAAATTCACCCTGATGAACATATTGCAGCATTCATAGTTGCCTGTGGAGTCTTGGGGGTTGAACATGAAGACGTCTCAGTAAGACTGTTCGTTGAGACGTTACAGGATAATGCTGCTGACTGGTTCTATCACCTTCCGGCTGGTGCCATCACCGACTGGAATACAATGAGAACTCAATTTGAAAGCCGTTTCAAGCCGGCAGAAGATGTGCATGCCCTGCTTGCCCAGATTTCTCAGATAAAGAAAGATCCATCAGAACCTATGAGAGAATTTGTGGCTCGGTTCAACAGATTGATCAACAAAATTCCTGTAAATACTCGACCGGTTGATCAAATTCAGAAATGTTTCTTTTTGAATGCCCAAACGCCTAAAGTCAGTTATGCTCTAAGAAGGGCTAATCTCGGAACGTTAATTCTAGATCAAGAACTGGCTGTTAGTGTCGAGGATGACCTGATCATGTCAGGGAAGTTGAGAAGAGATCCTCCTAAATCTAAATCTACTGCTTCTTCCTCTTCCACCTCTGGACCCAATACTGATCCATTAGTCCAGAAACTTGCAAATGATCTAGTGGCTATAAAGAAACAATTAGCCCAGCATGCACCATATGCAGACGCTCCGAGAAGAAATTTTCAACCCAGAAACCGTTTGCCAGCTCCCCACACAAGACTGGCACTTGAAGGACCTCCTGTCAAAGTTCCGTGAATGCAACTTGTGAGGTCAAGAGCCAAAAGATGATAATGAAGCTTGTGAGGAGTTCCTGGAGGAATTCGATGATGAGGCAGAAGAACTCGAAGGATCTCGAGTCAATTTCTTTACCACTGAAGGCATTGATGATGGAGATGACTATGATGAAGTGGTAGCAGACATGAATAGTGAATCATTTGTCATGTCATGACTCGAGAACAGCATAAGGCGTATGAGAAGGTGACACAAATTTCCCTAAAGAAATCTAAGGAGCAAACCTGCAACTATCCCTCAGTAATTGCGCTGTAAGAGGATCTCCTATCCCTACCTCATCTGCACACAAAGGTAAGTACTGGCGTCAATCCCGCTCCCAAAGCTTTTCCTTCTTTTTCTCCCAAAGTTGATAAGCCTAGAATTTCAAATGATGATGGCCCATCCACCTCTGGATCCTTTGATATTGTTGATCATCTTAAAAGGACTAAAGTTCAAATTTCAGAAGCTGAATACTACCAAACCCACCCTAAAGCTTTTGCCAAGATGATCCAATTTGTAAATTCCCATTCCAAGACCACCTCTAAAGGCCTTTTGCCCACACCTCCTTCTGCACCACAACCTAGCCTGGTAGCTGCTGTCACCTCACCTGGAGACAAAATCAAGCCTTTTTATGTAACACTCCTTATAGCTGGCCATAGGCTCAGTAACTGTGTCATAGATTCCGGAGCCTCAGATAATGTGATGCCTGCTAAGGTAGCTCATGCTTTAGGCTTGACCCTTACTCGCACTTATGGATCTTGCTACTCCATGGAAAGTAAGGAAGTACCTTTAGTTGGAAGGATTAAAGATGCACAAGTGGCTTTTGCTGCTTTACTTGAGAAGAAGGTCTTGCTACCATCCTAGTAGCGTACATTCCTCCTTCCTATGGAATGTTGCTAAGTAGGAACTTCTGTAAAGATGTGGGTGGAGAGATTCAAATGGATTGGTCACACGCACTCATACCTGTCCATGGACAAATGAAGAAGTTACTACCTGAGAAGCAGTCCGAGTATATTGTGTAGAAGACTGATGATCCTAAGGCACAAATACTCTATGAGGACAGGGGCCATGGTAATTACATGATTTTATCCCCTGATGAAATCCAACCCTCCAAAGTATCACCAAAAGATCCTAACGGCATCTGGACTTTAGAATTTGATGGAAGTTGTTCCTCGGCTGGTTCTGGAGCTGGCGTCTTGCTAGTATCACCTGAAGGCTGCCTGCACCCTTTTTCATTTAAGTTGCAGTTCGAGAACACCAACAACACGGCAGAGTATGAGGCTCTCCTTCTTGGACTGCAAGTAGCCAAAGAACAAGGTGTAAAAAATCTTCTGGCTCGTGGTGATGCAGAGCTGATTGTGAAGCAAGTCAGAAGCCTTTTTCAGGTAAAGAATGGAAGGCTGAAGCATTATCGGAATCAGGTTTGGGATTCAATTGAATTCCTTGATGCCTTCTCTATTGAAGCAATACCCAGAGAAAAGAACCGCAGGGCTGATTCACTGGCTGTCTCAGGGTCATTATTGATTCCCCATCCTGAATTCTCTCAGGACAAGTTCACTATCAAATGGTCCATCGGCCTAGTGTCCCCGATAATACCAATAACTGCAAGTTTTCAACGATGACCAAGATCTCGCTTTCCTTCCTGGAACTCAAGGGGAATTTTGAGCAACTGTATTTTGAGGGAAGTGACAACCTGCCTCGTGAGAGTGTGTCCTCTGACCAAGCTGTCACCCAAGGAGAAGAAACTGATCAGGAAGGGTGCATCAAGCTCAAAGGAAACAAGATTCCCAAAGGTTTGGTGAGTTTGGAGGAGTTGTTTGATAAACACGACAGATACGTGAGATCTAAAGCTTCTACCGGACCTCAGCAATCAGCTGAGTATGATAAGATTGATATTGGGAGTTCTGATGACCCGAGGCTGGTAAATATTGGGAAATGTTGCACAACAGAAGAGAGGAGAAGAGCAATTGATCTTCTAAGGAAGTATAAGGATGTTCTTGCATATTCTTATGAAGATCTAAAAGCCTTCAAGCCAAAGGAAATGCAGCACTCTATTCCTCTCAAACCAGGAATCAAGCCTTTCAAGCAGAAGCAAAGGCGATGATAATCCAAAATAGCCGACACCAACAAAAATCTGGGTGACAATCATAAGGAAGTTGGTCAATGAGTCTCAAGAAAAAAAGAATGGAGAGATAAACCGGCATAAGAAGCTTTATGATGCTCTTTGGGCATTTTGCAGCATGATCACACCTAAAAGAGCCATTGGAATGTCCCCCTTTCAAGTAGTGTATGGAGTAGAGGCCCAATTGCCAGTGACAGTGGAACTGCCAGCCTTGCACCTGATGAAGGCCATAGAAGACACTAGTTTCAGTGATGCTCTGGACAAAAGAATCATGTACCTGCACAAACTGAACGAGGATAGATTGGAGGTTGCTGACAGAATATCTGCTCACCAGCAGAAGGTGAAGGTTCTGTTCGATAAGAAAGCTAGGTCCAGAGAGTTCCAAGTTGGTGATACCGTGCTGTTATGGGACAAAAGACATGAACCTCGTGGCAGCCATGGAAAATTTGATTCTCTGTGGCTTGGACCTTTCAAGATAAGACACTTTGCTGGTAAGGACTCTTTCTATCTTGATTACATGGATGGTTCTCCCCTCCCACTTCCTTATAGTGGGCAGTATTTGAAGTCGTTCAAGTCCTAGGTGACTAGGGAGCCCCTTTGTATATTCTGTACAGTGTTTTTGCTTTTCCTGCTTTTGGTGTGTTTCCCTTCGGTTGTGTGTGTTGCCCTCTGTATTGGTTTGTTTTTGACTCCTTTGCCCAATGGATAAGGCACTGGTCTGCTTCACCGAGTTATCTAAGTTCTTGCCTTGTCTCATTCCATGAATTTATACCAAGTCATCCCCAGAAGGAGCCAGCTGTTGTCCACTCAAAATTCCCCGCTCTGATAAGAGTAAAATTTCAAAATTTTGAGTCTTAAGTGTTTTTCTCTGAGGTGCCTAAGTCGTGAAATCGAAAAAATCTGTGTTCTGGGTCGTTTTGTGTGATTTTCGGCCTGTCGCGGAACTTTTGTCCCATCTGTCCCAAGTACGAAAGTGTCTTCTGTTCTCCGATCGGCCGAAACCTCCGAATTTGTCCCATTTTCGGGCCTGTCGGAAGTTTTTGTCCCAAGTGCCCCAAAGCCAAAAATGCAAACTGTTCCATTTCGGCCGAATCATCCTTCCCGCGTACTTCGCACTTTCCTGTCCCGAATGTCCCAAGTAAAAAGTGCGAGTCGTTCCATTTTCGCCCGAACCGGCCGAACCGCGTACTCCGGAACTTTTCGTCCCGAATGTCCCAAGTTCGAACGGACCTGTTGTTCCATTTTCGACCGATTCACCCGATTTTGTCCCAACTGTCCCGAGTTCCAAATTGCTCTGTTCCATTTTCGGCCGGTTCGCCTTGACCAAGCGCCTTCGCGCATTTTGTCCCAACCGCCCCATTTAAAAAGTGCGAAGCTTTCCTATTTCGCCGAGCCGTCCGAGTCGCGATTTCGAACTTTTTGTCCCGAATGTCCCAAGTCCAAACGGGCCCGCTGTTCCAATTTCGGCCGAAACACCCGAATCGCGTACTTCACACATTTTCATCCCATTTGTCCCAAATACATTTGTGCGTCTTCTCCTGCTTCGCCGAACCGCCGAGCCGCGTGTTTCGCGCATTCGCGTCTCACCTGTCCCAAGCGTACCAAGTGTCATTCACACTTAGTTTTTCCCGCTCGACCCGAATATGCTGTTTTTCAAAAATAAATTTAAGTTGCGGCTCTGATGCTATCAATCCGAAGATCAAATTTCAAGAAGCGCATTCTGGGACGAAACTTTCAAGATGTCGGTACATCGGGCTTTCAGGATATCCATTGACATCTTCAAGATGAAACGTCTGGTGTGTCCCTCGTGGCAAAGACGTGGCTGAGACGTGGAAGAAAACTCAAGCGGTGGTTTCAAGACAGTGGGTCCTTCTCAGAACTGGACACCTGTCTCCTTCTCCTTTCTTTTCTCTTCTTCCCTTTCTTTTCGTATTCCTTGTAATTAGTTAAGGCATTGCAATTGGCGGTCCTTAACTATTCTTTAGTTAAAAGAAACGGTTACGAGGAGTAACGGATTTGTAATCTATATAATGGCCTTTCCACGCCATTTTACGAAGGAGGAAGAACTTGGATATTTGGCTGAAAGTGTAAATAGATCTTAAAGAAATCAATACAAAAGGGCTTTCCATTCTTTGTCTATCTGATTCTTGTTGTCTCTGTGTTCTCCTTTAATATTGTGAAGATCATTTTGTTCCTAACTCGTTTAGTCTCTCTGATTGCATACTGTTCAGTTTTGCAAATACAGTGATCTTGTACAACCAAGAAGGAACTTTGTGTCCTTGATTAACAAATCTGAAGAAGGTTATTTATGGAACTTTGTGTCCTTAAATTTAATCTCATTCAACCAACGCAAATGATCTTGTCTTAAATCCTTCGAAGCTTCGCATACACGAAGAATTATTCTGCCATCTATAATTCCGAATGTTGCTATTCTGCCTGTCTTCTAATTCCCTTTCTTCAGCCCTTGTGTAACTGATAATCCTTGTAAAAGAACACTTTCGTAATATCCAAGTTCGACCATAAAATAATGTTCTGTACTTTTGTAAATAAGTTTGTTTCAGAATAAGGGAACCTCTCCCATTAAAGAGGAGGGACTTCTTGTCCCCTGACTGTTGTTCTTCTAAAAAGTCCTATTTGAAAACCAACACACCTCGACTCCCTGCATCCACCTTGCCATGCCATCATCACTCATCCCCCTACCTGCACAGGCATCGTGCTGGACCCATTTCATTTTTGGCATGGGAAAGGTCAAATTTGGAGAGACTCACCAGTCGGCCATCTTGGTCTTTTAGATTAAACGATGGCGGCACAGATCCTTTGCTTACCTGAGAAAGGAGATCAAAAACTCATTGATATTCAATCACTTAGCAGTTAGCACCTACAAATTATAAACCAAATAAATGCTTCATTCCATCCTACCTACCTTAGCAGCATAAACTGTCATTGTCTTCGATAGAAATGTGGTGGACTTATACCGTGCAGGAGTTTTTATGGAAACTTTGGTCCCGGATAGCCGAGATCTGAATGTTGAAACTGGTTTGAGGGGGCTGGATTCGAGGAGCCCGCTTGGCTTGCTGGAAGTAACATTGGCAGGTGCCGCATTCAAAGAAAATACAGAAAATGATGCCAATGCAATCGCAGTAGGTGTAATAAATGGCTATGGGAAATGGGAACTCTTTTGGTGATTGAATACAGGAGAGAAAGCCATAGGGAGTTTTGGTGGCCTGTGAGGGAATAGATAGATGACACCTTCTTGGCCAATGTCTTTCCATTTTTCATCTACAACAACAAGGAGTCGTATAGCTTAGATTATGTCTTGTTGAAACCTACGGCGCCCATTATGAAGGACGGACATAAGATTTACAGGAGCCTGTTTGACGCCATGATTGATGCTACGTATTCTACCATGGAATCCCTGGGGCATTCCAACACACCCATACTTGTTACTTCTAATTTACTCGTTTTCGAACATGGAATCCAGAATTTTAAATAGCACGCAAGAGTCGATCCACGCTTTTTCGTCCATGGCGAGGAAAGTTCATTGGATGGGACTTGCACCCTGGTCGTCTAGGGCCATAAGAGCCTTGTCGGTGTACTGGGTGAGGCTCGATTCCCAGTCTTGTTGGGTCAGTGTAGTGGAATCAAGGCCATGGTATTTACTAACTAGCAATCACACTTGAACGGTGCAATGGAGACGCTAAAGGGGATGCATATAAGATGTTAAAGTTGAGGAGTTAAGTGGTGAAGGAGGAAGAGGGCCGGTGAATAGGGCGATGGGGAGGAGGCTTGCAAGGGCATGAAAAGTGATGGGCGGTGTATTTTTTTCTTGTGGGGAAACCAAAATTTTTACCAAATTTGAATAGATATTAAAGTCTCTACAGTTGTAATGTACATCAAATGTGAAGACAAAGGAAGTCAACATAGTGTGATATGGTATAAAAAGACAAATCATTTCCAAGTAGATGGGCACGTGAACAACACAGTTACAATCGTAGGTGGGTTGCTTTGTTGTATATACTCAATTTTGCAGATCCATGTGGATGAAATTGACACACATTACATCACCAAACAAATCAAACTACATCGCTTTGGAGATAACAAGTTGGAAGTAGATGAATCTTCTCACATTGCCATGCGCAAGGATATTTTTTTCGTAACCAACAAAAGTTCATGAGATAAGTGTGTAGTATGAAGGAATTCATGCCAGTAACTATTTGTGGTGGGGAAAGATTGCTGATCTAATATGAGTTGAGAATGGTAAAACATTGGTGGCACTACATTGTAAACAAAGTGAGTTGAAGTGGAGAGAAATTTAGCTCGTGAATGGTAAAGGTGATAAACTAAGTTGCCTTAGATGGATGAGACAATGGGAAGTGAATGAATGAAATGAGACCGAGTCCAAACAATATTGGAGGGGCTCAAAGTGAGCTATGCAATGAAAAGCATGGTTGAGGACAATATGTTGCAACTGATGCAGGAAACACATTTTGATCATGATGATGGTACATAGCGAAGAAGTTCCGTTATCCATGTTAGTGTCCTTGGCGTGGTTGGTGGACCATGATAAAGGTTTGATAGGTGTGACTATGGAAGTAAAAGATATGGCAAAAATGATTAAGTTAGAACATGTTATTTGTTTACATCACTTATTTCAAATGTGTCATCTTTTTTGCATGATGTTAAATTTAGGAGTTCAATATGAAAAGGGATTTGAGGTGGCCTAGGGTTGTGAAGGAGCTACTTGAGCAAAGGGAATAAGCTTGGAGAGATTACACTTGACACCAACTAAAAGCATTATGAAGTTAAATCCATTACATAAGAAGAAAAGAACACTCAACCTACATGATGACACTTGAAAAACCATCAAGATCGTTGGGTGAGTTAAGGTGTTAGTGATATGCAGATAAGATGAGGCCAAACATATTAGTGGGGGCTAGGGGAAGTGACTATTTGATGTATTAGAGACAAACCTAATCTCAATCACCACATACTTGTGAGAATCACATGTGAGTAGTGCAATGGAGACACGAAATGGGATGTAGCACGCTGAGTTGATGATGGATTTGACAACCTACTAACTGCTACCTAGTACCATCGTTTACCTTGAAACTGTCATACTGCTTGTTCGAAGCACACATCACCCAGCCAGAAGAAACACGGAAAGAAGCCAAATAAGGTAGATTTTTGCAAGACTTAAACGTGTTAGCAGAGTATGTACTATGAGGAAGCTCATTAAATATTGCCCACATTTTGAGAATCAACTAGACAATTTATTTTTGGAAGTACAAAGACATGTTGCGAGGGATAATATCAGTGCAACGTTGTTTTTTGGATAATTTCAGCAATAATTTCGTTGTAGTTCTCAAAAGGTTGCTCTTGGGTTGCATCGTGTGGTTAAAGACTGGAAATATCTATGTGTGAAGAAGGCTTAAATGCATCAGTAAAAGTTAATAAAAGATATTCAGGGATAACTAAATTATTTTAGTTATCAAGTTTTATGGGTTTAAAACTTTAAAGTTGATATTTGTATGTAGCTTCTGATTTTTCATACAAATCTACTCCAGTGATAACTCAAACAAGAGTTTAGGCGAGTTCTTTGGGTCTGCATGTAATGGGCAAGTAAAACAATGTCATGCTTTTTTGAGGAGGCTTTCATATGGCCAATATTGCATGTGTGAAATTTCAGACTCAAACTTTATTATCACAAGGGCATATAAGGAGCATTAGGTCTTTGCCTGTGGGTAGATGATTTGAGGGTTTATGATGAATACCGAGTCCTAACTATGAAAACCACCCATACATTTGTTGGATGTAGTTTATCAAAGAAACCTTGTGCTTCTGGTGCTTACGGAGTAAGACGTGAAGGAGGAAAAAAACACGACACCTGTCAGCAATGGTGGACATGTCCAGTGGTCTTCATCTTCAACATGTGACTGTGCTCACCCCTGCTCTGCCATTAGAAATGACCCAAAAACAAAACATTTCTTCTCCAGGTGCTCTCAGTTGTCTCTCTTTATAGCTTGCTTCACTCCTTTCTGTGTGACTTGTTGAAGGCCGAGATGTCTTTCTCTCATCTTTTGGATTCTTAGGTAGAATCGCTTCGGGATTGCCAGATTATTTGCAGGTCTGAATTTCTCTTATAGATTTAGTGATTGAGAAAAAATATCAAATAGAAATCTAAAGAAATTATTTTTATGGTCTTTTATTGAAATTTGAATCCCCTTTTGTATTTGTCTTCAGAGCATGACACAAGGATTACCTAGGTCGGCCTGGTTAGGAATATGAATGCGCCCCGGTTCATGTCGGCTTTCATTGATCAGAAACAATCGATTTTGTATGGTGGTGAGAGCCATAACTGGCATGTGTGCGGGAGACAAAATAGAGGAATATCTTTTTCCGCGAAGCTTTGATATACAATGCCGCGAAGCTTTTTTTCCGTCTAAGTCGACTACAAAATAGGATTCAAACATTTTGTTTTTAACTTTTCTTGTCTTTCATATTTTCTTTCCATGAACTTAAAATACAAAAGGATTTAGTTCTCTGTGTGTTGGACGTCATCGGGTAGAATTTTCCAGTGAGTTTTAGGAGTGAGGAATTTATTTTTCTAGATAATGTTCACACCTGCTTCTTCAGATGGTCTATCTTGTAGAGGCGGGACAGGTAGATTACTTTATATGTTTAATATACAGGTAGCCTATTTAATCTCATGCATAGAGAATACTAGATAAAAAATCGCGAGAACAACCTCTTCTCGCACGAACCGAGCAAACAGAACGTTTCTTTCCTTTTATGGCATATTTTTCCAGTTTTTATAATCTTTCTTTCATTGTTTTGAATCTCGTTGTTACCAAATAACTTGATTTCATATAAAATTTACCCTATATAAATGAGACTGTTGTCTTATTGAAGTGTTTAAATTCTCTTCTGGCATCTATGATTTCTATATTGTGTTGGGTTTTAAAACTCTGCATACAAAGTTGCTACCTTAGTTTTGATCTAAGATTTTATATTATCTTTCAATCTCCCTTTTTAACTTGCCCAACTTCTGCAAAGGCAAAAAAGTGTTATGTTGTTTTTATTACATTTGGAATCATATTTGTGATGATGGGATCTATCATCACAAAGAGGATAGTAAGTGATACGCCATGAGATAGTTTGTTTAATATGTTTTAGTCATTTGTTTTGGTGTAATAGTTTCAATCCCATATTTTTTTGTTTTTAATTTTGATAGATTCAATCACGTTAACTTAAATCAACAACTCTTTATTGCATTTATCCCTTTCTTTTATGATGTTTTAATTTTTCAGGTCCAAGTTTGATTTTAAAAAGCAAAAACATAATTAAAGAAATTCTTCTTTCCAACAAGTGTGTATGCCAGATACAACCCCTGTATTGCCCTGTTATCTGATATTGAATCTACAAAGCTCAAAGATGTTATGGATGCTAAAATATTTGCATCTATATCTTTGTGAGAATGTAGCATCCTTCGCCTTAAAACATTAGAGAGAATTTTCTCCCAAAGTATAATGACATTTGGAAGTTCAAAAGGATGCATGCAATGCAAACCAGCTATATGTCCTGAGGTTAAAGTGAACCCGTAAATCCTTGTTGTTGGGTAATACTTGAGACTTGTGATCTTTGGATATGCAATCACATAACCCAAAAACAATGGTTGTACTGAACAAGTGATAGATGTAGGTTAACAATGGACATTGTGAAATAGATTAGTAGTTGTTCACTCCTTAAAATGAAATTGATTTCATTGTATAGAGGAATAAAAGATTCTCAAGCTAGAAAAGTCTTTTAGGATTCCAGGTTTGACATCTACTTCAATTTTTCTTAAATCACTATCATGAGTTCTTGAAATATATTGAGCTAGGCATACGACGATCTGAAAATTCTAAAAAAATCCAAGGTTTTTGTTGGCCTCTTCTCTAAGCTCATTCCACGCTTGAATCTTTCACTCAATGGTCACTTTGGTTTGTCCTTCCTCTCGCCAACATTCCTTGTTAACACTCTCAACCTAGCTTAAAATAAATTATTAACATTTTTTTTAAAAAAAAAATTCAATGTGCGGGTTGATTAAATACGATGATTGATGAGTTCAATGTGACTTGATGGAAGATAACTTCCTTTGAGGCCTAAAAAGGCCATTCTGAGCTAATTAAACACCCTCTACGGGAGTTCAAGAAATATATTAAGCATCCAGAGGTGATGTCAAGGAATCTTGGAAGTGTTAGAGGTAATTTAGGAATATTTAGGAAAGGTTTTCTCTTTCAAGGACAATCTACTCAACAATGGGTTTTCTAGGTGCAAGGAACAAACACTCTAATGGTGAAATTTGACTTCTCCTGGATGATTTTGGGAGCTCCATAAGTAGTTAGGAGGGGAAAATAGAAAATGAAAAGATATTTGAATCTTAAACATTTTGGTAACATCCATTTTTCTCTAATACTTGAAGGTTTCATGAGTAATTTCAAAATAGTGCAGCTTCCCCTTTCGGTTCCTAGAAAAAAATGGCCCTAAATTTACAAGCTCTAGAGAGATGGTCACCACATGGTGATAGGTGAATATTTTTAAATGTTGATAAGTAACTCTTGGAATGGGTACTATCATAAATAGTCTATTTTTTACCATGGGTGAGGATCTCATGAGGATGGGGCCAAATTTTGTGAGTTGAAAACACCTCAGGTTGTGTTTTTGAGTGACGAAACTTATAACATAAAAAGTGGTAAAAATTAGTTATAGTGATTTTAAATCATGTTTCGAAACCTCAAATGATGAATTAATTGTTTAGAAACACTATTATGAGATCTACATTGTGATAGGAACATGATTCTCTCTTCTAATTAAAAGGAAAGAGTGAGGATCACTCTCTTACTTTTATATGTCTCCATAATTAACCCTAGTGATGACAAATCAACTCCATGATGCTTAAACCATTTATTGATTATATATCACTTACTGAAATAGGTACTCACCATGTATATGGAAGGATTTATCACCATCATGTGGACACTGTTGGACTAAAATGATGTGGGTACAATGTCCTTCCTCCTTTGAAGTGTGATCACACTACAAGGTTTGAATGAGTGTTTGAGAACATTAATAAGTGAGTGGCATCAAGTGAAACTCGACAATTTTTTTATTCTTACATACATGGTGCTCTATATGAAGATCATCCTCTTACCCCTCCTAGCTCCAAAATTATCCTCGATGGAATCATCTTCACGATACTCATACACCTCTTTACTCATATGCCTTTCATGGAGATAGATGATGTATTGATTCCTCCCACATGATGGTCTTGAACGCCTCGATATCTTGACTAGCTCATCTTGGCTTGTTCCTTAAAGAGGTTTGAGCATGATGCCGGTGTTGAGAAATGATTATCCTCAAATCACTCCATGAGCTTCCCATTTAACCTTTGAACATGATGACACCCTTTTTAACTTCATAATTCACTTCCCTAATGAAGATGTCACATGAGTGGAAACATGCTTATAGTATTTGGAAACATATTAACTCTATTTATCCTCATGAAAATAGGTTTCCTCCTCTATATGGAAGGATTGATCCTAAATGATACTTGAAGGAATGTTTGAGGGTGAGATTAATGTTCTTGAACTCTAACGCATTGAAGCACTGTGAAATCCACCCCCTAAATTACAATATGTGATCACATTACCAAGTATTGATTAAGTTTTTAGAAACAATCTTAAGAGATATGCACCATTTTTGAGCTTGAGATGACTACCATCACCACTCATGGTTATCCTTTCTCATCATGCTCATGATGATCATTCCCTTGATGACTTGAATTTCAATGAGGTTCTTGATGTTTCAAATCCTTCATAGACCTTATGTTTCCCGATTACAACCACTCATCCAAGTGACTATCTATTACACATTTTGATGCATATTTTTTTTCCTCTAAACTCGTTCGGGAACTCCTAGAATATTCTATAGAAGACAACATTCACCATTGAATCTCTCATTCCCTACACCCTGAATACCTCATATTGAACAAATGAATCCTAAATAATATTTTTTTTCCTAAATTACTTCAGAAACCTTTAATTCTCTTCAAAATTACCCTCATATTTTTTAGAATTTCCCTTAACATTCCCAAGTGTGTTTACCAGCTACAAAATGGATTAAAATTTCCTTTTAGGCCTCCAGGAGGAAGTTATCTTTCACTAAATATTACTGAATTAATTTATCACCTTGGGTAATCATCCTTGTACACTAAAAAAACTTTAAAACCTTGTTAGGAATTTCCTTTGAGCCGTGGTGGAATTTGAACTGAAGGCAAAGCTAGTTAGAGGAAGGATGCACAAAGGACTCGAAGAATGCACATATTGATGTCTATTAAGAGAAAAGGATTGAATATTGCTATGCCCTTAGTCCTATAACTTATACTTGCATATTGTGATAATTTATCTACATTTTGGTGTTATTGGTGTTCTATTGCTACTAATATTCAAATCTATCTAAGTAATTTCATTACAAATATACAGTGGTAGTTCATGAAATATAGCATTTACTTCCAACCTTGATTGTGTTTTTAACTCTCACATTTTTTCTCACCTAAAGCTTAATGTTGGGAGCATATCAAGCGTCCATAGATCTGGGTTATAAAAGAAGAAACTTGAATTTAATCCTCCTAAATATTATTCAATAGGTACATGAGTCAAGAAGGTTGTGTATGATAACAAATATGAATTTTCTCCCTATCAGGTTATCTAAAACTCTATTTTGGAGTTTCAACAATAAAATATTAATATCTCAACATGATAAATCTACCTAGAATTGGGTTATAAAACTTGAGAGTCTTCTTGAGTCACACCATTACGGAGAAGACTTTGATAAGTTTTTTTAGAACACCATTTTGATTAATTTTATCCATGTGAAATCAAAAATTTAAGGTCATTCACATGTTCCCGACCTCAAAAATGTATTGATCTCATTACTAATCACTAATTAAGTGTTTATAAACACTCTTAGGAGGTATGTGTTGCTTGAGAGTATGAGATAATTGATAGCATCACCTTCAAAGGTGGCCTTGGATCAAAATTAATGCTCCCAAAATGTAAAATATTATTCAATATTTTTGGTGCCTACTTTTTTTCCTCCTAACTCCTTACGAAACTCTCGGAATCAACCAGAGAAGTCAAGGTTCACAATTTGACTGCTCATTCCTTGCACCAAAAATGCGCTATTGAACAAACTATAATTGAATGATAAAAAAATTCCTAAATCTTCCTAAATTGGTTCTAATAACTTCAATGATTTGAAATACCACATTTGGATACTTAATAAATTTTCATAACCCTCCTAGAGGATGCACATATGCTCCAAAATGGCTAAAATTGGCCTTTCTAGGCTTTCCAGAGAATTAGTCTTTTATTGCACTTCAATGAATGGAATAATGGACCTTGTTAAACCTTTTTGAAAACTTATACATGTTCACCCAATGTATTAGGAATACCTTCAAGGACAAGGTGATCATGGCATGGGAGACATGCAAGCTCGGAGAGGGATTTAAGAAGATTTGGGAGCAATATTTCACATTGTGGCTTGGTTTTCATGGTTTAAGTTTTACATTTTTGGGTTAGTCAATTCACATGAAAACATATCCATATGAAGATCACCCTATTACCCTTCCAGGATTAAAAATACTCCTTGAATGGAATCGGATTTAGGATTCCCATACACTTCTTTTGCCTCAATAGCCTAGCTAGATCATTTTGATTTGTTTCTTGAACAAATTTGGACACAATGGTAGACTCAATATATGATGATCATAAATTCACTCGTTGAGCCTCACTTACCGCCTTTGAACATGATGATCTCTTCTTAATCTCATGATTCACCTCCATACCCAAGATGTCACCCGAGTGGAAGCATGCTTATGATGTTTATACACCATCTTTCTCAATTACTCCTCATGGAGATAGGATCCATCCTCCCGATAGAATGATTCATCCTTGATTGCAACTTGGAGGAATGTAAAAGAATGAATTCCATGTTCTTGACCTCCACATTTTACTAAACAATGCAAATTCCACCTCCCGACTTGCAAGATGGGAGTTCATTACCAAGCATTGACTAAGTATTTATAAACACTCTCATAAAATATGCATTATTTGTGAGGTTGAGATGATTTCCATCATCACTCATTGTGAGATTATCTTACCATTCCCTTGATGATTTGAATATCAATGAAGCTCTTGATGTGTTAGATCTTTCACAAACATTGTGATTTTTATGATTGCACCCATTTTCCTCATGATGTTTCATATTCTTCATGCACTTTGAAATTACCATTCCCTTGATTATTTGAATTGATAAAAACTTACATGTGTTTTGATGTATTATGTGTTATAAGGAATTGCATGAGTCCATATATTTGAGCAATTTTCGCTACCTTTGGGAGTTGTGAGGTTTATAAATTCTAATTATGAGTCATTTAACACTCCTACAAATGTGAGTAAACAATCTAAAAGGCCCCAAAACTTTAACAATGACTATATTATTTCCCAAAATAGACATCGATTGTATAATTTAAACCCTAAAATATTTAGGTTGAATGTTGAAAACCTGAAAATATCTATGTGTTGACCAACTTAGAATATGAAAAACCATATTCTAAACCATGACTGATGGAGTGTGAGACTAGTTCCATAAAGTACAGTGAACCTAATTTCTTATATTTACTAAAATAGATTTAAAGTATAGAGATTAATAAATGTAAAATTTATACTTAAAACCATTTATAAGTATAATAAATAATAAAGTATAAAGATTAATAAATGGAAAACATATACTTAGAGTGCACTCAGGTTTCACTTCAAATAAAAAATTGGGTCACTTTTTGGTCCCCCATATCCATGCACTTGCCCTATGGATATTTGGTATATCTTATTTTTAGGATTTTGTGGATCCTTATAGGTGCAAGAAAACAAAATATACCCCATGGTGGGTGTCAAAAATGGTTGGCGAAATAATTTTTCTTAAGGATAAGTTAGGGTTTTTCACCAATGTTTTGGGACTATATCTCTTTGCTTAGGAATGGGGTAGCTCCATTTATTAAAAATGGAAAATATATAATCTACTCTAACCATTGTGGGTGGCCTTTCGACCGGGGATCACACATGAATACTCCACTAAACCCGTGTGTAAAAAAGAGGTGGAGGAAAGGTGTGTGTATGGAGACAGAGGAGAAATTGAAAAGGGATATTTTCTCAATAAATAAAAAGCTCAATTCATTGACATAAAACCAAAATATTTCCAAGTTAACAATGAGAAGACACCATATCAAGGAAAAAGGAACAAAACAAAATTAAATCCACGTTTATTTGCATGATATTGCACAAGTAACTCTATTCATGGAGTAATTTGAGATGGATAGGAAAACATAAGACAATGAAATATAATAATTGGAGTTTATTGTTTGTATTAAGACAATGAGATCTATCAAATAAGAAAAGCTAACCCTTTGGAATGGAGAAGCCATTCTATTGTTATAGCTTTACAATATGTCTCATCATCTACCCTCCACATGACCTTTCATAGCCCCACCACTTGTGACATTTCACATTCCTCTAGGAAAGGAAAATAAGCCCCTTTATTATTAAGGAAAAGGGGACTTTTACAATGAAAATTATAATGGTCACGTAATTGAATGGGACAAAAGAGCCATAAAATACAATTTACAATGGAGAAATAGAAAGTAGAGAGAGAGAGAATGGAGAGAGAAGAGATGAAAAATAGAAGGATGAAGAATATCTAAGTTACTTTGTAGAGATGCACTCTAGTGAAATCATGATCTTTTGACCACTTTTTGAACTTTATAAAGTCTCATAGTGCACTCAGTCTTTCACAAACCTCCTCTTTGGGGACTCCTCTAATTTTTCAACTTCCATAGCATAGTCAAGTACCTTGAGAGGAGTGAAAATTCCATGATTAGTACACCACTTTGAAACCTAGGTAAAATCCTTCTTCCACTTGAACCAACCTTCTAATATCTGAAAAACTTCCATGTCTCTATGATCTTTCTTGCATTTGATGCACCTAGTGTGCATAATGAGAAAAATTTCTCACACGGATTATCTTTGTGATCATGTCACCAAATGACCATGGTGACTTGCAAGACACAATGAAGTACAAGACCAAATCCTCTTATCTGAGATGGGTGAAGGAGAGAGACTGAATGAAAAATGCTTCTAACTTTTGATCAATCCATCCGATGAGATGGGAAGCACTTTTAGACCAATTTTAGGGAACCAAGATGGATTCCTTTTGCCGCCACAATTTAATTGTCAATCCTTTTCAAGTATGAAATTTTCCATGTCCATGTCCATTCCTACAAGTAAAGGTCATGAGAGGTGATCAACACATTGTTACAGTGTCAGATTTGTAAGCATTGAGAAAGATCGTTTGGAATGAGGATTTCGAGAATTAGACTTGTCATTCACTATAGATGTTTTTGAAACTATTTCATATACATCCAAGTGCTCTTTCTTCAACATGAGAGGCTCAACATACCTATTTCTTAACCAATATCCCAACACTTACTATTTTAGTAACCATTATTTTGAGAAGCCCATTTTCGTAATCGCTTTCTTAATTCGGAACTTTTGAATTTCCTTGATGTTTAAAGGGAAATGACAACTCTAAAATGACCTATTTGTAGCACTTAATATTTATAGGTAGTGAGGCTTAGGAAGGATTACTATTTTTAGAAGTGGGTCTTCTCAATGTCGAAATGAAACGAAAGTGGTCTCAAAAATTTTTGTTTTACAATGTGAGGATTTGCTCTAAATTTCAAAGGATTTTGATCGTTGGGTTTTTGTAGATTTGAGAAAACATATTTTTGGATGAATATTTCAAATGGCTATAGAAAATGATACAAAGCATCAATAAAGGCATGCAAATACTCCTTTTAAAGGTGTTTTTACAAGGAAGCTACAGTCAAATTCTCATGGCAAACGAACATGGGGTTTGGGAGATATGAGAAAAAAGGATTTTGACATGGTGAATATCTCAAGAAATTTTGGCAGTATAAAAACACTACATAAGCAATAGGGGAGATAAAATCACAATGAAATGAAAAAAATGGCTAAGTATAGAGTTATACCCCTTTCAAATTCATTTTCCCTCTCACTAGCTCCATTTAACTCACCTTACACCCAAACTAGCTAACCCAAATTTGGTGGAGGTTAGAGGTGTGCGTTTTTCACCCTAAAAATAGGGGAAAAGGGACATAAACCTCTCCAAAATGTTCCATGGGTGAGGATCTCATGAGGAGGGGGTCATATTTTGTGAGAATAGTGATTTGTTAACACTTCCTTAACACCCAAGTTGTTATTTTCAAGTGACGAAAAGTTGCCTCCATAGGGGGAGGAAAATTTTGTGTCCCCATGTACCTTTATCTATTGGACAAAGGGAAAAAGGGACATCAAGCCTCCAAAATTCCATCATGGGTCTAGTTGTCATGAAAAAGTGGTCAAACATCAAGTTAGGTGAGTTTATAACATCTTCTAACCACTTAAGTTATCACTTTAAGTAACACAACCAAATCCTCCATAGGGGGAGCCAATTTTGGTGTCCCCATGTCCCCTTACACCAAGGGAAAAATGGAAAAGGGACATCCAAGAATGAAAAATCAGCTCAAAGTTGATTGGTTGTGCTAATGTCATCAATCTCAACATGAAAATAGACTAAGGAGTGGTTTTTCGGGTCCGGGAGCAAGACATGGAGTTTAGAGGGCCAACCTTATATGATTTTTACTCCAAAGGACCCATATAGTCCATTACCACCATTTTTAAGACATGATTCAACTTGAAATTTTAATTTTATCTCAAGTTTCCAAATGTTCCTACAAGTGTGGGCTAGTGAGCGGATTGCCACTTTGGAGTCCATAATGAGTATGAATAAATCCAACACATGGAACACGAAAAGGGTCTAATTTACTCCACTTTGACCATTTTTAGGCTCTTAACTCCTCCCAAGGTGTCTGAAATATTTTGAGCAAGTTCCACCTTGTAAAAAAACTCTTGTTTTGCATTGATGGACAAGTTTCCACATTTTAATTCTCCCAAAATTCTATCTTGATTATTGCACCATGAATTAAGATATGTCAACTTTCCAATTCCTATGATTTATCTTGCAAGACCTCGAAGGATTCCAAAACCTTTTGAATAAGGTGTCTGGTTCCCTTTGAAACATGTTTTTCCTAGTGCCTTGCCCAAAAAGACTCGGTTTTGCTTGAAAGTTTACCGACTAATCATGGTTCTAAAAAAAATCCTAAAATTCCTTGATCATCCTATTACTCTCTCGAATAAAATTTAGTCAATTTTTTCCCTTACAGCTTAGCTTCCGGAGGATGTGCCCTATGAAAAGAAGACTAGAAATAACCCTTTTGAAGCCTTTGGGAGCATTGTTCTTTCATAAATCTCAATAACTTTAAGAATCAAGATAGGTACACTTCTCTACACATGAAACACACTTGAAAATCATGTTAAGCACGTTCCTCTCACCATAATGAGGGTGACATAGTTGAAATTATGGCTAGAGAAAAGGTTTACATTGACCGAGAAAGGGAATTTCAAGTGTGGGTTTGGTTTTCATGACCAAAATTTTAAATTTTTCATGCTAGACATTTAGCATGACAATAGTCTTGATGTCTTCAAAATTCTGAAAATGATTCTCAATTTTCATATTTTCCCAATGCTTCTATTCAAAATTATTTTGTTATTACTTCTCTTTCATCTATTAAAAGGACTATAATGATGAATCTTATACATGAATTGAATAAATATAAATAAGGTGTTATCACAAGGTAATTAAAAGCAATGAAGTAGTCCAATGATATTTTCCTTAGCCAATTTTCTTTTTTGAGTTCTTTCTTACCTCTTTGCGGTAGGATTATTGGATCCAAATTTTGAATTAAAAAATGGTAATAGGTATTTTTCTTACCATGTTAGATCATTATATTCGTCTTTCTTGTATGTATGTCAGAACAAATTAATGACCAATCTATTTGCAATAATTTTAAAGGATTGTGCTCTTGAATAGTTTTAAGCTTTTCCTTATGGAATTGTGCACGACTTTGGCCATCTAGTTGATTGTATTCTATACATTTTTCAATCAACATTTACATGAAACTTACCTCTACAAAAAAATCTCAAATGAGGGAAGATAGTGTTACAACTATTAATCAAGATATTTGTTGATTAAGGACTATGGTTAGAAAGATGATTCATTTTTTCAAAATCAAACATCAAAGTTCTTTGCTAAATGGTTTTACACACATTTAAAATAAAATCGAGTTCTCAACACTTACCAATAGTTCAATGATATTTTCCATGAGATTATATATATTGATATCGATCTTTGGATGCAAACATTCTTAAATGTGGAAGAAATTCATCTACCTCTAGTGGAGAAAAATATATAATTAAAATTTCAAAGGCCAAAAGTAATCATAATGTTTCCAAACCTTAAGTTGGGGAAAATAATATAGTAAATTTAATAACCAAACAACATTCTAGTCTCATCTCAAAAGAGGAAACATGGTCAATTAAAAATTTCAAGAGTAAGCATGAAAATGTGTTTCAAAGATTGATTGAATGTAACATGGTCATGTTTCCTCCTATTAGGAACTATATCCATCATGTACATTTTCCAATCACTATAATGCTAGTATGAAATGTTATTGGCATAGAGTATCAATCCACTATTCTAATAATTCCATCACTTAGAAACATAAGATACAAGATCTTGTTGAAAGTAATCAAATCCATGTGGAAGGAACTATAGGCTCAACTGAATAAACAATGAAAATATTCATATCCTCTTCCAAGCCATTGTGATAAACTAAATGATCAAATAAATGTTCATAAGAGAGATCAAAGGGAACCACCATAGTCTTCTAGCGCAGTCTTGCACTTGATGCATTTATTGGTGTGGTTATTGTTGTTTCAATAAAGAGAGATAATCCTTCTATTGTGTTTTAATAAGGTAAAATTTAAAATGATAGTTATTACAATTGACTAATATTTATATGTTCTTTTACAGTAGATATCTACAAAAACACATGGAGTTATGATAAAAAAATAAATCAAGTATTAGTGTATACATAAAAAGACATTGATGGTGTTGAATATTATTGGAAAGATTTACTAGGTAGCACGCTAGTTATTATGAAATATGATAAAAACATTCAAAACTGCTTGATGTCTATGATTACATGTCACGAGGGTCCTAACTATTTATTATGGTTTTATGTGGTGGTTGATAACGTGTCTTAAGATATTTTTCTTGAAATACCTTGGATTTATCAAATGAGAGAAATTACATCCACCTAACACCAATTTTTTAACTTTTTACATGGGAATATACAATACATAGAAACGTTCCTTCTCCTCCATAGCATGTTCAAGATAAGGTTATACCTACATAAATATCAAAGAAACACTCAATTAATAGACCTCAAAGAAGTTTGAAACATATTCAAATTTGCTAATATAAAACCCAAAAGGGCATTCTTACAACATCTTATTGCACCAAAAAATATTTATAAATTATCTTGTATTTCAAACTATTAGTCAAATAAAGGATCGTATAACTAGGAAAATAGTTACAATAAACAATGGTTATGATCAAAATGACGATATAAATGTTGACAATATTGATCGAAATGACATCTTTTATATAATTGTAAGAATCTAGACATAAAAACCTTACTTAAAATGACGCGCGCTTCACAATACATAAAATATGATGATCATTCCCTTGAGTATGGTTACAATATTGGCTATTTTATTGTAATAGCCATTTGTATTTTAAAATCAGCCATATTTATTTCCTATGTATAACTTCTTATTTAATTTCCTCTTAAGATATACATGATTTCATTTTATGTCTTCATGTAACAAATGTCCTTTTATTGGTTCCTCTCCATATTTTTCATTTGTTCCATAATTTATTTGTTTTCATAGTTTCCTTTTGTTTCATCTTATCTTTCCTACATTGACATCTTTGTCCTTATTTTATCATAATTTCCTTCTTATTCCTCTATATGAATTATGAATTTCGTAAATAACTATTCTCTAAACCATTTTATTTTATTATTTGATTTCCTACTCGTAGGCTTTTCTTCTTTTCATGCTTTTGAGTTCCGAGTCTTCATATTTATTATTAATTCCTTGATTGACATCCTTTCCTCTATTAATTTTGTGTTTCTTTAGCCTCATCTATTTATGTATCTTCAACATTTATTACTCTCTTAGGTTCTTTCTTTTGTCTATGTTTAATTATAATCATTTTAAACTCATGTAGATTTAATTTTCCTATCCCAAAATCATACAAAGTGTATTTCACATGATGACAACACAATTATGGAGGTATGACGCTAATAAGCAAACACATTTGAAATGAAATTAGTACGTATATATGGATTCCCCTTATTTCCTTTATGTAACATTTGGATAAATTACCCCTTCTATTGGTGGCATGATTCAATTACAACTCACATACTACTTTCTTCACATTTTTTCTATGTACTAATGGCGTAGTAGATAAGTATGGATTCCTCGTACTTATTTTATATTGCATTTGACTCTCACCTCCTTCTATTTGGTTTTGTGATTTCATTGATTATTCCATTTCTTGAAACAAAAATCCTTTATATTTTCCATTTTTCATATCTATATAATCATGTGTGTGCACACGCATGTGCACATGTGCATGCATGTTTTTACTCCATGTTTTCCATGCCTTAATCATGTTTCCATCATGCCTTCAACTTTGTTTCAACATGTATTCATCATGATTTGATCTCGAGTACTTGTGTACATAGGTGACATGACTAAATTGTTTGTTTCTATGTATTTTATATGATTAACATACACTCTGTCTCGATGTTCTAGCTTAGTATCGATTGGTGTCTTTAAGATATTTCTTCATATATATATATATATATATATATATAGGGAGAGAGAGAGAGAGAGAGAGAGAGAGATGATGTGTTTCTACTACGTTTAACTATATCAAGATTTTTGTAAGTCTTGTGTTTCCATGATCCATGATAACATGTCCAACTATATTCTACTACTTTTTTACATTACCACGTAATTCGGATCATATATCTATTTATTAAGTATGATGCTAATATGGGCACCTAATTATTTAATATTAGAATTAATTTAATTTTGGTTTTGGTTTTTAGGATAGTTTTTGGTCAAGTATATATATTTTTACATTGGAAGTGTCACTTAAAGTGCAATTCATTGGATGTATACTTAACTAAGGTCAAATAAGTATTAATTCATCCCCAAGAGGTTGGGCACTATTTCTATGTATATATGACTAAATTTAGTCTTATTTTAGTCTATTTCTATTTTTAGGATATGTTAAAACACCTAGTTTAGCTAGTGTGAAAGTAAATTGTGCATGTGCAACTAAAATTAATAATGGTTTATTGCATGTTGACTATATATTATTAGTGGATGATATATTAAATATATTTTTAGTTGTATTTGGTTGAATTTAGGTTCATTTAGGAGTTGTATTTGTTATTATTAGTCTTTAACTTGTCATGCAATTATAGACAAGTCTTGTTGTAATGGCTATATTAGCCTTGTTTGATAGTCAAATCAATAAGTAATAGTGGGGATTTTTTTCTAAGTGGAGACATTTTTCACATTGTGTTATTCTCTTATTTTACTACATGCATTAAAAATGAAGAGCATAAAGCTTAATAATTTGATTCAAAGGTTATTAAGTGCATATTTTGTCATCAATCCTTACAACGATACTAGGTTATTCTAGGAAAGTGTGAATGATCACTAGTTTCATTTAAAGGGTATTTTAGATATGATTCACACTCCATATACACATTAGAAACATTATTTTGGTACTAAATCCATATTCAAGAAAGGTTCGAAAGGTTTTTAGTAATTATCGAAAGCGATGATTTTTCAGTGAATTTTGCTTCTATGTATATCCTCATCTTGAAAGGTGACAACTTTGAGTATTGGAGAGATCACTTAAAGAGGATTCTTGTTTAGAATGAATTTAGAGATAATTTCACTCATGGATATAATTCACCTATAGATTGGAATATTTTTCTCAAGATCAAAAGAGAACAAAAAAGGAAGAAGAAAAGACTAATGCACAAAATTTCTTCTACTCCAAAGTTCCATAT
Source organism: Taxus wallichiana var. yunnanensis (assembly GCA_018340775.1). Classification (NCBI taxonomy): domain Eukaryota; kingdom Viridiplantae; phylum Streptophyta; class Pinopsida; order Cupressales; family Taxaceae; genus Taxus; species Taxus wallichiana. Next base: position 365,799,944 of record CM031235.1, on the reverse strand, counting down.
GCACTAACATCCATCCAAGAATTTCTAGAATAAATAATGCCCATGAGGCATGGGATACCTTGGAGACTTCATATCAAGGCTATTATAAGGTAAGAGATGAAAAACTCCAAACCATTAAAATGAATTTTGAGAATTTAAGAATGTCGATATAATGAAGAAGCTCTAGAATATTGTATAAAGATAAAGGATTTAGCTCAAAGAGTGAGGGTTTATGAAGAAACCACGAAGATAAGTTTACTGAAAAATAATTTATGATATCTTTAACACAAATATGGTTACATATTGTGATCACTCTTGAGGAGTGTAAGGACACAAAAATATAAGTATTGATGAATTAGTAGGTTTTATCTTGTCCTATGAGGATAAAATGAGACTATATGCATGAACCCAAAGGGGAACAATAAAAATCATAATTAAAGGATTTAAAAAAACTAAAATTCAAAAGGTAAATGTAAAGCTAACTTCACAAGTAAAGGTAAGAAAAACCCCACTTTTCATTACTATGATAAACCAAGTCATTTTATTAAAGATTGCAAGATACTCGTAGCTAAAAATCAAGTTAATCAAGAGGGTGAAAAGAAGACTTTCCAAGTCGAACAAAGTGAGGAGTAAAAGCACTCGAGATGATTCAAATTAATCTCTCATAAAATGTGGGATTGGTTGATGGATAGAATTTTTGGTTTCTTGATTTGGGTTGCTCAAATCAAATGACAAGTTAAAAGATGGTTTTAACAAGTTAGATGATTCCTTCAAAATCCAAGTGCAATTGGGAGATGGAAAGTCCATCCGAGTTGAAGGAAATAGAATCATGAAAATTAACAATAGTCAAGATATGGTAAGGTGTATTCCCAAATCAGATAATAAGATTGCAACACACATTTTTAAAGGATATTATGATGAAATCAAAACATGCAAGTTTTATAATCCTACTAGTAGATCCACAATTGTTTCTATGAATTGTAATTTTTTTAAAAATAAGATGTATGTTAAACATGACCTGATTTCTAAAGGGTTCATAAGTGAAGGGGGAGCCTCTTGAAGAAGAATTTGATGTCTTACAAAGTCCTACATACATTTATAATTTAGTAGGAAATAAAACTAGCTCTTCCTAAGAGCTTAGTCATCCATCTACATCAACATCAAGTAAGCACAAGCATTTGTTGAATCCACATCCAAAAATAATTTATTTTATCGAATCATGAGGTGATGATAAAAACTATTCAATCTCGTGAAGGTAATTTATTTGATGATGCTTGTGATGAAAATACTATGTTTGCATTTTCTTGTATGACTAGTGAACCTAAAAGTAATGATGAAGCTACTCAAAAGAAAGAGTGAGTTGATACTATGAAAAATGGGATGGATTCAATTAAGAGGAATGATATATGGACTCTTATTCAAACTCTAGATGATAAATATGCTACTGAACCAAATGGGTCTATAAGACCAAAGTTCAAAGTTATTTGGTTTCACTAGTTTCTATATTTATGGGCAATCCATCATTGAAGTATTTGCAAGTAGTTAAAAGAGTTTTCAGATATGTAATAGGAGCTTATAATTGTAGTATTTATTTCAAACGTTCAAGTTCATTATGTATAATTTGATACATAGATTCATATTGGGGAGGTTCTCATGATGAAAGGAAATCTACTTTAGGCTATTGCTTCACATTGAGAGGTAGAGTTGTTTCATGGTTATCAAAGAAGCAAGATACAATTATTTCATCCTCTACTCAATCTTAATATGCAGCTCTTACATCTTCTTGCACACAAGGTATGTGGTTGAGAAGACTATTAGTTTATTTCGTAGAGACTCAACTTGAACCTACACATATTTTTTTGCGATAACAATGGGCAATACAATTGTCTAAGAATCTAGTTTTCCATGCTACAACCAAACATATTGAACTCAAACATCATTTTATCATGGAATTGGTCAATAATAATCAATTTTTCATTAAGTATGTGAGAAGTGAAGATCAATTTGTTGATATTTTCACTAACGGATTGTTACAATAAGTTTATGGAAGACATGAGGAAATGATAGGTATTTTTCTCTTTTGCATCAAATGGGGGAATATTGAGTATGATGCCACCATGGGCATCTGATTGTTTATTGTTTGAATTAGTTTTATTTGTGATTTTAGTTTTAAAGATATTTTTAGGTTACATGTAAAATTCTATTTTTACAATTTTCTTTTAGACATATTCTTTTTCATTTAATTTCGCTTAGGGGTTGTAATTGTTATTATTAGTCCGAAACTTGTCATGCAATTACAAACAATTCTTGTTGAATAACTATATTTAGCCTTGTTTCATAACTAAATCAAGTAGCAATAGTGAGGAAGAAATTCCAATTGGAAACACTTTTTGCATTGTTTTATTCTCTTAATTTATAGTAGTTATGCACAAAGGAAGACCAACAAACTTAACAATACAATTAAGAGGTTATTCGATGCATATTTTGCCATCAATCTCACTTACAATAATATTAGTTTAATACCTAATTATTGTGGGCAAGACTCGTGATCACTACCTTTATTTAAATGGTATTTCAAATATGATTTTCATTGCATCCATGCATGAAAAACCTTCACTATTAGTGGAAAGAACCATACTGGCACCTTACATTGTTTTTACTTCCCGTATAGGGGCATATCATTTTCTATGCCATAATACTATAAAATGCAAGTGTGATTCAACACAGTTCAAAATTTAGATTTCATATGAGACACTTCACATTTTTAGAATGACCAACTCTATTGGTCCCAATTCATCTTTTTGGGTTTCAACAGCTTCATTGACTATTGACTATTGACTATGTGGACACTTATGTACATACACATGATGTCCATACATTTTAGGGCCACATGTAGATGTATCCAAGGAAACAAGGGCATAAATATTAGTTCCAAAACCTTCGTAGCTTTCTAGTGTGGAAGTTATGTAATCTCCCCCTTTTGACTTTCAACACAATATTATTCTAGTATTGACTTTGAGAACTATCAACATATTCCTAGATGGTCTATGACTTATTTATATCCACTTCTCTATTTTACGTTGATATTATGCAACCACACACATGCAAGAGTGGATGATTATGTAGACACTGATTTTAGTAAGAGACTAGCTATTTCTTATAATTTTGTTTTATATTTTTCTAGTGTATTTGTGTGTTTGTTGAGTATTGTCCCAAATTAAGCTATTATTGGTGCATGTTCCTTGTTTTTGCTCATGTTTTGACATGTTCACTATAGTATTATCTTGTTATTCTTTATTGTCTTCTCTCTACTCTTGTTTTTCCTTTCTTCCTCATGTACTTTCGCCCTGTCATATTTTCCTAATTTTATAGTTTCTTTGTCAAAATTGTATAGTACGATTTATTTGAAAAGTTAATTCGTAACAAAATGGAATTTGAAATATATAGGATTAAGTAAAACCACTTTGGACGTCTACACACAGACCTAAATAATTGCTTTTTGCTTTGTGTGTCTTCTAGGGGAGCTCTTAGCTTTTGACAATTGAACTCCTCAATGAACATGACTAAAATCTATCTATGATAAAATTCCATTTGATTTAAAGCATAAATAATAAGGCAAGAGCTAAAGATGGAAGAAGTTACCTTTATGTGATGGTTGGATCAATACTAAATGCATAGGCATGTTGTTGGGAGGAAGTTGCAAAGCCAATGGGAACAATTTTCTAGTGGATGGGTGGCGTGCACATACGATGACATCATGAACACCAGCTTTCCTCCTCCAACTTTATAGTTAATTTCGAGAGGTCATTTCCCTTGAAAATAAATGAAGACCATTCATACCATCTTCTATGCCTCCATTTTCATCACTCACAACGTAATAGATAACTCGACCATTGGGTGTACTGGGTGATGACGGAGCCGACTACATAACAAGTTATGACAATAACTTTAATACCTTCTTATCATTGTTATGTGTTATCATAGACATAACTCCAATACCTTGGAATAACAAATAAATAAAATAAGTATGGTTTGAGAGATACCTGTAGCAGCAGAGGAGTAAGGGAATCCTTGTCTATGTTGATTACTTCAACCTCCCAAGATACCCAATACTGAGTAATTGTTCCGCGTGGTATATCATGGGTTATCCTGTTCTTCCATGGTTTGGTGAAACCATTTGCGCGCAAATAAGTCCCATATTGTGTTTTGAGCAGAACATGAAACCCATCCTTGATGGGTTCCCACTCCACAGATGAATCCATTAACTTTGACGGCACGCTCTGGTGAACCTTCTTTCCTGTCCACCCCAACAGAAATGGTGTGTGTGCTGCCGTCAAGTAACGGTCAAAGCAGCTTTTCAATCTGATGAAAGGCCTGCCTTGGATGAATTCAAGTTGCCATATTGCGTTTCTGTTACTGCCGCCATCTCTGTCTTGACTGACGCTGATTTCATCCTCTCCTGCGCACAGATATTTGTCATGGTGGCTTCTCAGTCTCACATACTTTGCCTTGTCGAAAAACTCCATTGCCCTTCCTTCACTGGTTTGAGCCCAAAACAGAAAAAGAAATGGGAATTTGTAGGAAAGTAAATTAGACGGAATATCGGTCATTGAATTCCACGTCGTGAACAGCCGTGGCGGCGTTCCATTGGCGACTAACAACGATTACCCCTTCGCAGAAAAGTCTCTCGGCATTGCTGAATGAAAATGAAGGGCATTTTGAAGACGCGTCCACGTGGCAGGGTCGCCGACTTAAGAATTGAGTATGATAGCAATCTCTTTGTATTTTTTTGGCTGAAGAATTGACAAATGAAAATGAAGGGAAGACCAAACATTTGTTTATGCAAGTAAACACAACTTAAGCTTTCACACAATTTGGCGTTTGTTGTCAATGTCGATTTTTTTTTACTTTGACATATCCAAATTTCAAGAGGAGTTCTTTGAATTAAAAAAAAATGCGTATTTTTATTATCCTGCCGAAGGCAAGGATATTGTCTTCACCTCACTCATTAATCTATTTCTCTTCCCTCAATCAAATGTTGCCATGTGGATTATTTTGGTATGGGACTATAGTTAGTTAATTTATTTATTTTTTAATAATTTTAAAACATCATTTATCTCTCATCTCATTCGCCAGTTAGCTTTTCTCTTTATTTGTGGCAGTTTTCGAGGAAGAGAAATTGTCCAACCTTGCATTTAATGGCGTAATTGTGTATGACAGGTTTCAACATTGTTGAGGGGCTCGAGAATGGCCCTGTCTTTGTTTTGTTTGACTGGAATGTAATCTCTCAAACACTGAACTACACCATATACCGTTTGGGATGTGGTGTAATTGGTTGATCCTTGAGCGAATCCATTATTTGCAGAGTCGTAAGCTTTGTTAGAGAGATTGGATAGAAGACTGGAGGTCGTGGAACTGAAGTTCTCTGTATTGCTCGTGAGTTCGTTCACATTGGCGAGAAGAAGCATGTCGGTATCTAGTGTCCATATGAAATTAGAGTTGTCATAGCGCAAGGAGCAATAATCCATCCATACTCGCTTTGTGCGAGATATGTTCCCAATACATTGGAGCAGGCCATAAACCTGGTTGGGAGATTGGCCACGCATGGAAGTGTTGAACCCTGAACTTTGAGGTGTGTTGCGAAACAGATCGGTGATAACTCGATCCAGATTAGCAGAATATGTACTGCCCTGTGTGTAAGTGGAGGCGTTGTTACAGGCAGAGCTTCTATACTTGGATATGACTGATGGAAAACTCATTAGAAAGAGCGAAAGAAGAATAGAAAAGTAGGGATTGAAGCTCATCTTGTTCTTCCTATAGTCAGAAGAATTTTGCAAGCCCTCAGACGTAACTATGCATTACAGGTAAGATAACTATAATCGGGGACAATTTCGCTTCGTGTGAACAGTCTCTTTCTCAACGATGAATTAAATGGAGAGAGGCGGACGTTGTCATCTTTATTCAATCGGGAAAAAAGGATAGGTGATCCTTGAACTTAAAAGACTGCAGAATAGGGCAGGTGTAGGTGTCAATTTCCAGTGGACAATGGGCTCGAGAATGGCTCTGTCTTTGTTTGGTTTGACCGGAATCTAGGCTCCCCGTGCCCACCCCCTAATGGATTCGCTCAAGGATCAGCCAATTGTTGACTCTGCAAATAATGGATTCGCTCAAGGATCAGCCAATTACACCACATCCCAAACGGTATATGGTGTAGTTCATAAAATGCATTTTTGTTGTCTACATGTACACTAACAGGTTAATAGTGATTTTGTTGTGCAGGTACAGAGATGGTGGTGAGGTGCTACTTTAGTGGAGCTAAAACCTGGAACCCTAATCGACATGTTCAGTGTATACAAAATCGCAAGAGCGTTTGCAGTAGGACATGTACTCCATTGTCTCTCTGTCCGATTTATGTCCTGCCTCCGGTAAGAAGTGGAATTGATACACGAACTGGTTTCTAAAAAATGCATCGACCCTATGATCATCGAAATGTACACGTTAATTGCCAGGCGTTGATGTGAACAGTGGCAAGTTAGCTTGCCTCATTGTAAAACGGCAAAAATCTCCCAAGACTTCATTGACAAGCTCAATTTTGTGCATTCCATGAACTGTTAAAAGGGATTTTGTCAAATTATTTGTCTACCTTCTCTATTCTTCCACATTCTATCTACATGTCTATCACTACAGTCAAAAGTACAACATCTGAAACAATTGGCTTTCAATTACTATTTTATGTATCTTCGCACCTGTTCTAGAGTGCCAGTTCAGGCACAAGGTGTGTGGGTATTACCAAAATTTGTTGAGTTTGGAATTATACCTGTCAGGTGCATTTGTTTAAAAATCTCAAAAAAATTTTCTAGATTAGCCCATTTTGTGCATATTCTGTAATCAAGTAATTCCACGAGATCACTTTACGTTGAGGCATTTTGTCAAACAATTAGGACATGCCTTTCTCCATGCTTCCAAATTTCGCATTGTGCAATGACAACACATGTAGCAGTGCCACTACAGCACTCGAAACATGAACCTCAATTGCCACTACATTGGCCCATGTTTATGGCACATTGAGCATTGATGCGCTCTTCACTACAAGACAGATACATGCAATTAGTTCAGTTTTCCCTAAGCAGTCAGTTTCTGACTCTAAATTTATTGATAAATTTGCTCTAGGCAGTTATTTGCTAATTCCAGATTGTTCTCCTTTACATAGCATTGTTACACATCCTCTTTGCAAGGGTACCTACGGTGGTGCAACACAGAGTAATAGAAACATCTATGAACTAGCATCTGATTTATTTCTTGGTAACGAAGAGATCATGGTTTCAGGTTACGTGAGGCTCACTAGTTGAACATCAAAAAGGAGTTGTCTAATTATGTCTAATGTATTCAAATTTTGATCAGAAGACTTTTATAAGGTGACTATTGGGCTTCATGCATCCTCATCGAGTCCTACTAATGGTTGAGATTTTTCCTACCCAAACAAATTTTTTTAAAAGTTGAATTATGAATGACCTCAAAAACTAATCTAGTACATGTGCATGATTCCTCATGGTTATGGAGTCAAATGAACTAAACGAAAAACAAGGTTCACAGAATAGTTACATGTCTTTTTTGCTAATGTTACATGTGACTAATTACAAAATTGGATTGTTACAGTGATTGCTAGCCCCGTTTGATTGGATTGCAACTCTATTTGGCTAAGCATCAAAATAATTTTTTGGTGAGGATAATTTTGATCTGATTATAATATTTTACTTGCAAGGATTCCATCATAAATAACCATTTCTACATTAGAAAAGATACTTTCAATATGTTTCCTATATTACTAATATCAAAGCAATCCAATTGAACTTTCACATTACACAAAAAATAGGAATATGTACGTAATGAAGAGATTCAAATATGAACACAAATTCATTTGTGAAATAACATGTTAACATAGTTTATTATCCACCATTTTTAATCAAAGAATCTGTATGCTCAGAGTGGAACAAAAGACTCTTAAGCGGTTTGATGGATGAGGTTAAAACAATATTTTCCAATTAAGAACTGATGTTTACAAAATGAGTATGGATGAGGTTTACAAAACCTCTGATCCAATTAAGTGATGTTTCTGCAACCAACAAGTTCGTTCATAAAAAAAGAGGATTTCTATTGGAAAGTTAATTTCTCGTGGACAAAAAAATTGGCAACGAACAAACACAAAATATCTTTGGCTGGGATCATTCATTCAGACTTTCGAGAGCATTGGATCATAAAGCTAGCATCTTTAATATGTATGTTAATAACATTTATGTCGTCATAATCAATGGTAATTACTGGAACTTTTAATGCAAAAGCAGAAAAAAAAACTCACCAAGGCTAGTAAAGCCTGGCTCTATCCTTTCTTGGATCAACAGAGTTTTTTTACTTCATCCTGACTCATGTATAATTGTAAACATCTTTCAATCAAATTTTGCACCTGCAAGATAGTCAAAACAGTGAGAAATGGTTACCGGAATGGCTTTCAACATAATCAAAGGTTCAGTGTTATTGATATCCGATAGCATTAACATTAAGAATGAAGAAAACTTAAGCCAATGGCACTGCCAAGCCTAACTTCATCCTATCCATGCATTGTAAATCGAATTTGGTAGTACAGAACTAATTCCAATTTAGCCTCCTCCAACAATAAATATAAATGTAAAACTTGACTCTCAGACATGTAACAAATCCCAACAACTTTCAAGCATTGTACTTTTTACTAAAGATAAAATCTGACCACAGTGTCAAAAATCTATTGTAGATAAGTTTCATGCTTTTCCTACTTACAAGTTGAATATCTTCACATGACACCTTTCTGGTTTCGCCGCTTGAAACAAGATCTGAACCAGATTTGGTCGCAGGAGCTTCACTTGGGTCCTCTAGCATTTGATCACCTAACTCTTTCGGTGTTAGGTTGTGGAGCCTATTTTCATGTGTGAAAGTGTTGAAGACTCGTACACTAAAGAGTACTTTGTACACTAAGACAATATTTTTTTAGGTGTAAAATTTTTTGGCCTCGAAAAATGCACCCGACATATCAAGAAACGTGCTTTTCTCATATGGGCGAGTTTTTTGACCCATAGGTTTATGGGACGGATTTTGCCCATGGTTTTGATACCCACTGGTTTTGTAAAACTACTTAAGTAGTTGTCTATTTATATGGTCTTATGCATATGATAGATGCACAAGCAAATGTATTGCAGATGTGTTTTGAATTCGGCTGTGAATTCTGTAGAGTTTGTTGAGCATAGCTCCAAACGGATCTGGGTATTGTATTGAGAGAGCAGTGGCTTGTAATAAAATCTGAGCAAGTGATTCTTGGTGGACGTAGCCCAAATTGGGTGAACCACGTTAAATATTGTCTCTTAGTGTTGTGTTATTTTATTCTGCAATTTTATTTGAGATCTGTAATAATTTCTGCATATTAGTTTCTACTGTTGCGATTCTGTGAGGGATTATTCCGCATATTTTATCCCTTATTTCCTAACAATTGGTATCAGAGCCTGGTTTGGTTTGCTGAAGTGTTGAATCGCAGGGAAAGTTTTTAGCTTGAGTGGGAGCTATGGCAGATGAAGGAAGATCTAGGGTTGATAAATTCAACGGGCAGAATTTCAGTCTTTGGAAGATGTAGATGGAAGATTACCTTTATCAGAAGGATCTTTATACTCCGTTGTCTGAGAAGGTGAACAAACCCTCGAGTATGACAGATGCGGAATGGGATTTGTTGGATCGGAAGGCACTTGGAATGATCCGGCTGAGTCTTGCATCTTCGGTATTATTTAATGTTTCAAAGGAAAAGACTACAAAAGATCTAATGGATGCATTAGGGAAGTTGTATGAAAAACCCTCTGCCTCTAATAAGATATTTTTAATGAAAAAGTTGTTTAATATGAAGATGTCTGAGAATAGTTCAGTAGCAGATCATTTAAATGATTTCAATACGGTAGTGAATATGCTAGCTTGATTCTGAATAGAATTTGATGAAGAAGTTAGGGCTTTATTAATTCTCGTGCTCTTTACCCGAGAGTTGGAATAGCCTGGTAATGGCGTAAGTAACTCGATTCCAAATAACTCAAGTTGAAGTTTGAGGATGTTGTAGGGGTGATTCTAAGCGAGGAAATGCGAAGAAAAATCTCTAGGGAATCTTCTACTTCAGGGAATGCTTTGACAATGGAAACTAGAGGGAGACAGAAGAATAGAGGAAACCGTGGAAAATCAAAAGATCGGGAAAGGTCAAAATCCAAGAACAAGATTGTATGCTAGAATTGTGGAAAGCCTGGGCATGCAAAGAAGGACTGTTGGGAGCTTCGGATAAGAAGAAACAACATGAAGAAAACAAGGAGGCAAATGTGGCAACGGGTAATGTATGTCAGGATGCTTTGATTCTTTCTTTGCACAATATTACTGAATCTTGGGTTTTAGATTCAGGGGCTTCTTTCCATGCTTCTCCACATAGGCATTATTTTGTTGATTATGTTCAAGGAGATTTTGGGCATGTTTTTCTTGGTGATGATGAGCCTTGCAGCATAGTTGGAAAAGTTTCGCTCAGTTAAGATGCGAATGGGAATACTTGGCTATTGAAGGATGTCGACATGTGCCTACATTAAGATGAAATCTGATATCGGCAGGGCAGTTGGGAAGTGATGGTTGTTCTGATATTTACAGCAGACTCTTGGAAGGTTACCAAGGGTGCTCTTGTGGTGGCAAGAGGTAAGAAGGTTGGAACCTTGTATTTAACCACTGATAGTACTAATGATTGTAATCTTGTGGCTTCAAATGCAGATACAACATTATGGCACTATAGGCTCGGTCATATGAGCCATAAGGGCATGAACATCATAAAGAAGAATTTTCCTGGATATACAGAAACATGTTTGGATTTATGTGAGAACTACATATATGGGAAACAGAAGCGAGTAAGGTTTCTCAAGGTTGGACCTACAAAGAAAGAGAGTAAGTTAGAGCTGGTGCATTCTGATGTGTGGGGGCAGGTATCATCTCTTGGGGTTCAAGTTATTATGTTACTTTTATTGATGATGCAACAAGGAAAGTTTGGGTTTATTGTATTAGAAACAAATCTGATGTATTTGACACTTTTGTTAAATGGAAAGCCTTGGTAGAGAATGAAACAGGTCTTAAGCTAAAATGACTCAAGTCGATAATGGAGGGGAGTATCAGAGAATGAATTTAATGATTATTGTTCTAAGAATGGAATCCAGCAGGCAAAAGACAGTTCCAGAACTCCACAAATGAGAATGGGGTATCAAAAAGGATGAAACAGAACAATAATGGAACGTGCTAGAGCATGAGGTTACATGCAAGACCGCCTCTTTCTTTTTGGGCGTGAAGCGGTGAGCACAAATTTGTGTGCTTGATAAATGAGAGGACCCTCAAGTGCCTTAGATGGAGGCATACCCGAGGAGACTTGGTATGGTAAGAAAGTTGATTATTCATTTCTTAGAGTCTTTGGATGTGAGGTGTTTGTTCACATGACAAGGATGATAGGACTAAGCTAGAGGCTAAATCGGAAAAATGTACTTTAATTGGTTATGGTGGTGATGACTTTGGATATAAATGTTGGAGTATTAAGGACAAGAAAATCATTCGATCTAGGGATGTGGTCTTTGATGAGAAAGTCATGTATAAGCAACAAATTGCGGAAAATAGGGAAGAATCCAAGAAAGAATATGCAGTGGTAGAGGATCTTCCTGGATGGGAAAGTGACCCATGAATCGCCTTCAGAACCTACTCAACAGAACTCCAAACTCCTACAAAGTGAGGAGGTCTTCTAGGGTAAGAAAAGAACTCAAAGGGTTTTCTCCTTCTCTTTATTATTTATTACTCACCGATAGTGGAGAGCCGCAGAGCTTTGATGAAGCAATGTGGGCGAGATGCCGGTAAGAAGTGGGAGCAAGCCATGGATGAGGAGCATAAGTCTCTCATGGAGAACCGGACTTGGGATTTAGTGAAGCCACCGAAGGAAAAAAAAGAGCATTACTGAAACAAGTGGGTGTACGAGTTAAAGATGAAGAAGGAGGAAAGAAAAGATATAAGGCCCGGTTGGTGGTCAAGGGGTTTGCACAGAAACAAGGTATAGATTTTGATGAGATTTTTTCTCCTGTAGTAAAAATGACTTCTATCGAATCTGTTCTTGGAATAGTGGCAGCAGAAGACTTGCACTTAGAATAGTTAGATGTAAAGACTGCATTTCTCCATGGTGATTTGGAGGAGGAGCTATATATGCAGCAGCCAAAAGGATATGAAGTCAAAGGTAAAGAGGAGATGGTGTGTAAACTGAAGAAGAGCTTGTATGGCCTAAAACAAGCTCCACGTCAATGGTATAAGAAGTTTGATAGCTTCATGATGGAGCAAGGTTATATTAGATGTCATTCTAACCATTGTGTGTATACAAAGAAATTTGAGGATGGAAGTTATATTATCCTGTGTTTGTATGTTGATGACATGTTGGTTGTAGGTAAAAACATGCAGAAATAAAAGTACTCAAGAAACAACTAAGTGAATCCTTTGATATGAAGGATTTGGGGGTAGCCAGACAAATCCTTGGTATGAGGATAACTCGGGATAGGAAGGAATGGAAGTTGACTTTATCTCAGGAAGAGTACATTAAGAAGGTATTAGACAGGTTTAACATGCAGGATGCTAAACCGGTTGGGACTCCTTTGGCAGGCCATTTCAAGTTATCAAAGGAGTAGTGTCCCATGACAGAGCAGGAAAGAAACCTAGATGTCCAAGGTACCTTACTCATCAGCAATTGGCAGTTTGATGTATGCTATGGTATGCACTAGGCCTGATATTGCCCACTGCTCCTATTCCTATCATTTGCAAAGCCATCATGGACATCTTGTCCTCTAAATTTAATGGGGATAAGGGAGGTGGCATGCTTCTTTACTACTAGGCTCCTTCCAAAGGGCAATGGATATGGTGTTCAAGGGATTGATTAACAAAATAGTGTTGATATACTAGATGTCTAACGCCGAATCTACCTTCCAAAGGGCAATGGATATGGTGTTCAAGGATTGATTAACAAAATAGTGTTGATATACCTAGATGATATTACCGTATTTTTCTAAAAGTGCAAAGAGATCATCTCTTTCATTTGAAACAAGTGTTCCAAAGATGTAGAAGGTTTGGGGTATCCTTGAATCCAAAAAAATGTATTTTCCTAGCTCATGAAGGAAAGCTCCTAGGCCACATTGTTTCCAAAGAGGGATTAACAATTGATTCGAGAGGGTCAAGCAATAAAAGCACTACCATTACTAAGTCACAAGAACGTCAGACGTCGGAAAAGCAACAAAGTAGCGTGAGAATCAACAAGTGACTCTTCCGCGTACCCTGCCTCCCGAGGTCGTGCCGAGACAGCCGGTGGGGGTAGAATATGCAGACAAACTAGTTAGGGAGTCTAATGTCTTCGACACGCACTAGTGGAATTTGTGAATCTAAGGCAAAGAAGGCCCTTCTAACTTGGACTGGTGTGATAGATCGATCAGCGAGGATGACTGCTCGAAGGCTCCAATCAATATCGAGCTCTGGCGTGATTCGATCTATGGGCTGCGGAATACGTGGGAAATGACCTGGGATTGTTTCGTATATATCTCCTGATAAGGTCATATGGCGGACGATGAAAATAGTCGACTCTATGGACGATTTTCTGGCCTAGTCCAGAATTCCCTAGCTTCGTTAGCCGCTATATCTAGTAAGGACAGTTGTTCGACGATGATAGGTGGAAGTGGAGTGGACTGAAATACTAGTGTGCGTAGGCCAGTGTCTATATCTAACTGACTTGTGGATTCGTTGGGCTGTGGGACCTGTGGATCAGAACCATAAACTCTTGGTTGTTGCGGTCCTGTGATTGTCATACAAAATGAAATGTAATCTAACTGTAATGAAATAAATTCTAACTATGTGAAATAAACCTAACATATATAACCTTTATCTTTCTAAGAAATATTCTAACAATTCTAAGGAAAACAAACTATTTTAAGCGTATCTAGAAATAATAACTAAACAATAATTTAAAATGCATAAGATAACCGAGTGTGGTTATTTGCCTATGCAATTTGTAGAATTATTATAAATAAATAAGATAGCCTCTCTAATCTATTTACAAGATTCTCGATCCTTCCTCGTAAGTGAGGAGTGAATCATAGTTTCTCGTAAACTATCAATCCCCACAGCCTTCCCCGGCAATATCGAGAATAGAATGAAATAAAATAAAGCGATTAACTACTCTATTTGATATAAATCGACTAGAACTTTGAAATTTAAAACCCGACTTCGCAGTAATGCTGGCGAATCCGATGGTGTATGTGATCTCGTCCCTCGCATGATCTTCTCGCTCTTTCGTGTTCACTTGGATCCGTAAAAGCGTGTAATGCTAGCACCGATAGGAGTAGATTTTGGGACAAGGACAACTCGTGCACGCGCACTCGAGAATGCGAGTAGGAGAGGGATAGCGCAAGAGTACAGAGCTTGGCTTATGCGATTCCTAAATGCGGGATTTTACCGCGAGTCATGCAACGTGAAGCCACCAACCTTTGACTATCCTATACGAAGAGCAAAACCTGCAACTTTAATGGCTTCCCAAGCTATTTTGTTCCAAAATAAAGACACCGCTTGCACAAGTTGATATGTGGCTTACTAACAACCGAATAAAGCTAACCAGTATACAATGATTTGAACTAAGAACTCTAAGTCACAAGAAAAACAAATTTACAAAAAAAGGAATTCAGAGGCAAGCTTCTAACCGGATTGAATGGAGCAACAACACTTCCTGCACAAGATGGGTCTGTGGCTTACCAACAGCTGAGCAATGCTAAACCAAGTACTAAAAACCAGAAGACTCTAACAAGGAAAAATGGTGATCAAAACTCCAGCTCAAATTCTTCACACAAACTCAGCCAAAATTTAGACCAAAATCAGACCAAAAATCAGAAGCCATTTACATGTACAAAAACCATGCACTTATAGGAATTCCAACACTCAAAAAACCAAAATCAAATTGAACTCCTAAACAATAAACAAAGGAAAAACACTGTTCCAGGGGACCAAAAACATTAATGCATGCTCAAGTCGGCAAGGAAAGCTGGTGAGTCATGATATTTCACGCGGTGGCGCGTCAAAAGAGCGTTCTGAAAACGCGCACATGACCGCCGCCCGAGCAGTGGCGGCGGCGCAGGACCGCCGCCGCCTGTTTAGTGGCGGTGGTCACGAGACCGCTTCACGCCGCAGGCGGCGCTCATCACCGAAGGTCAAGAGGCCAAGGAAAGAGGGAAAAAGGGGAAAACAAAGGGCGCGGGGGCTGCGGGGCATGCGGATGTTAACGCATACCCGAGGGATTTTCCGAATCCCGAACACCTCATGCGAGGAGACTCAGTATCATCATCAGGGGCATTTATTACACTGCTCCGCAAAGACAAGACCTTACAATTTTGGGTACGTACATATCATTGCCCCTCGGAGAAGCGTTTTAGCCATGAAAGGGCATAAAACGGTGGATCCGAGTATGGCAGATCCCGAAATGGGGAGCTAGAAGTTATACCTTCCACGTCCGTGTGTCGAAATGGCGCCATCCAAAATTCCCGCTACCCAAAATGAAAAGATATCTCAAGTGCGAGATAGATACAATAATTTGAAAATAAACGCTAAAATAATAGGGAAAGAGGACGTACCATTTGTGCGGGATAGGAACTTACCTCCGTCGTTGCTCCAAACTCTCGCGAAAAGTCATTTTATGACGAAATAGAACAATATATATATGAAAGTGGGCCCATTTTCCTATTCATTTGCGCGAGTTGATTTGATAGATTTTGAGCTCTGGGACCCACGGTGACGGTTTCTTGCGCGAATAGAGTCGAAACGTCCGGAGTGAGATAGCGATCATGCCCCCACGTGCGGAACGCCACCCCGCGAGATCACAGGTTGGTTTTCTTTAATTTTGCATTTTTCCCCTTTAAATTTGAAATGGCAAATTGCTTGTAATGGGGGTTATTTTCAAAATGTTTGGTTAAAAGGTCCGTTAGGGGGCGCCACCTGGTAGGCTCTTTTTAGCTAAAATGGTCTATTTTTGCATTTTTTGGACTTTTTAGGGTTAAAAACCCGCGCGGGTTTTCGGACCGCGACCGCCGCCCCCGCTGGCCAGGCGGCGGGCTGAGACGACCACCGCCCCGGCCGGGCGGGTTAGCACCGACCGCCGCCCGATCAGGTGGCGGTTCGACGCGACCGCCGCCTTTAAGGCGGCGGTTACAAAACCGCCTCCCTGCTCAGGGCGGCGGTTTTGCACAGAATGCAAAAGAGCTTGTTTTGGAGACTTATACTTATATTTTCTTGCATTTCTGTACGTTTTTATGACTCTCCCTGCATTGATTAGATACTAACTTGCTCTGTTTGGTGTGTTTTTGGGTGTATGCAGGCGAGGGAGGAGTACATTAGATGGAGCCGGGAGAGAGAGTGTGATTGGTTGCCTGGGTATTGGATGCCCTTTCGCCAGACGAGGAGGACACGTTACAGAGGGCCGGTATATTGCGCATATCACGCGTGCCCCATGTTACGCCATCGAGTCACATCCTTTGTGACTTATTTTCTTATTGGGATGCAGATCGGAACACTTTCCGACTGCCAGGGGTCCGCGGTGAGTGGACTATTACTCTAGAGGACGTTTACCGTATCTTGGGGGTCCCGATCATCGGGAGGAGACTCACACTGGAGACAGCTGGGTCCAGAGCACAGATTGCACAGTGGGCAGGTTATATGGGGATGCAATATTATTTCCACTGAGGCCAAGAAGGGAGTGAGAGTTAGATCCATTCCTTCTTTGCCCATCCCCATATTTCGACAAAGTTATCATCATGGGGATCCTTGCCTCGAGACTGATCGGGGACAAGGGAGGGGATACATTGTTATACTGCTGGGCCCCATCATTGCACAGATAGAGGGGCATGGCCGGATATACGCCTGGGGCACAGATATTTTGGGGACCACTTATCACGACTTATACAGGTGGTCCGCTTTACAGGATAGTCTTTGAGCCACCCTACTCTAGTTATGAGTCAGGTGTATGAGCACTTCATTCCCTATGGCGAGGCGTGGAGGTGGCGGATCCCGGGCCGTGAGGGCAGCCGATGGTCGACATGTCGGTGCTTGCTTAGAGCACCTCACCACCCAGCAGCTTCCCTCATTACAAGCAGAGATATGGAGGCCATACCGCACTAGCTCATGGCCGGCATTTGGGGAGAGGAGGCTCTCACATTGATCTCTTGCTCCACCACAGGGCAGCTTATTGACCGTGTGGGACGGGTGGAGGTACATCCTTTCGGCAGGGTTCCTCAGCAGTTCGGCCTCCCATATGTGGGCATGCTTCCTCCAGTGGCACCAGTCTATAGATCAGTCCGGGAGGCTGAGGGGGCCTGAGGTCGTGGTCGACAAAGGGTCACTCCTGGTATTCCTATTGCAGCCAGGGGGATTGTTCGGGCCAGAGGGAGAGCTGGTGCGCCTCGAGCACCTTTACTTCGGATTACCGCGGTCCCGCTCATAGAGCGATGATGACCCTATAGATATTGACTCCGATTCTGAGGAGTCCGCAGAGGGAGGGTCGGAGGAGCAGACGGATGAGAGTGATCCTGAGTGGCATGATACTCAGGATATCATGCAGGCGGAGAGGGAGGAGCAGAGTGCAGAGAGAGAGACTCTAGCTTCAGAGGAGCCACTCTCCCAGGGCCATGGTGGAGAGGATGAGTCAGTTGTGGGGCGACATGTTGCCCCTACTACAGGAGCAGCTCCACAGTCGGCAGCGGCATCCGCAGCGGGTGCCGGCCCCATCGATCCATCTTGGAGGCCCGGCGATCCGAGTAAGTTATCCTCTCCTCTTTTAGTGTTAGTTTGATTTAGGACTTGTTTTAACTGCTATCTCTCCTTATATTTGTATCTTGTATATTTTAGCCTCTTGCCTAGTTTCTAATTCGTCTTTCTTCTTTGTTTTGCAGAGACTGTTGACGAGTGGCGGGATCTAATCCGTAGGGTATGTACTGATTCTCTGATGATCCCTATGGATAAGACCCGTGCGGAGCTATCAGAGATGCCGGGAGCCCTCGGCGAGCAATGGCAGCACACCGACGCCTTCGCTCCCGCTAGGCATGTGGCCAAGATGGTGTCGACTCTCCGTACAGTTGGTCGGTGGCTATAGGACAGCCGAGCGTCTTATGAGGAGCCACTCTCATGGCGAGACCACGGCTGCTCCTCGGGACCCTGAGCCCTCCGTCCATTCAGAGCGCCAGCGTAGCCGGAGTCCTAGGCGAGGGCGCGCACCTTCGGCGGGATCGCGCAGGGGTTGAGAGGCCACTTGGCTCCTATGTATATTTTTTTTTGTATTATAGATTCTTTTGTGTATTACGGGCTCTTTGAGCGTTTTGACCATGCCTAGTGCATGATGGCATTGTATACAAACATTGATTATTTATATATATGCGTCCGTTTTTGGATCAAAACTTGTCACTTGTGTGTGTCCTTTCTATTTCCAACTGCTTTGTGTATACTACGATGTATGTTTATATGCTTTCTAGAATGTATGCAATGGAAAACAGATGATGCAAATGTTTGCTTTCTTTTTGTGTTTCATGATGCTGATACATGATATTGTAGATATATTGTGATCTTAAATCTTAGTTTCTGTGAGCAATTTGGATACCTCATGATTTGTTTTGGCAAAGTGATGAGAATAACCAGTATGATGAACAGATTAACTTGCCCCACTCCTAACTCCACGCAACCTGTAAGATGCGAGGGCTCATCACCAAGAGCCAAGAAGGGCGCAAGTTTATGAAATATGGTGAAACGATAGTGATGAAAGATAGACGAAGCTTTGGTGGAACCAAAGTGAAAGCTACAAGCTTACTCTACCTGAATGACTTCATAGTTTTGGATGTAACTTGCTTTGCGGTTTATCCAGACTTAGACCCGTAGATGGCCACATAGTAGACAAAATCTGGGTTTTTAGGATTTTTAACTCTTTTTGGAATTTTGAATATCTGATTCATTCGTTTTTGACTCAAAGTTTGAATTGTTTGTTTATGACCTTTTAATATTTACTTTGTCTAGAGGACCCCCTACACTTTGCCCCATGCTACCTGTAAGAAGTATGGGTTTATCACCGTGGGCAAGGCATAGGCGAGTAAGGGCATTTCCATCCTTTCCCAACCCTACGTCACTAGTAAGAGACGCAAGCTCATCACCGAAGGTTGGTGGGGCAAGGAAATGTGTAAAAATAAAATTTTCTGTTTAATCACTTCTTGACTTGTCTTTTTGAGTAAAATGTCAGTATACGCTTATTTCCAAAGAGATGTGTATATGGGATAGATGTGACACCATGAAGCTTCTAGAACAGACCATAGGCAAGACACCTATCCTAAGAAGAAATCAAAGCGAGAACAAACTTGCAGATCTTGGTATGGTTACCGTTAAGACTTCGTCATGTCTGATTTTGTTTGATAAAAGATTCCAAGATGATTTGATAATATACGAAGATGGAGAGGTATGATTAAAGAACTTTATGCCAGAAACATCACGAGTTTGTAATGAATTGTTTTGAGAATAGATTCTTTGATCACAATTTATGTAAGAACAAGTGGACAAAATGATCCTAATTTATATGAAAATGCGATGTAGATAGTTATATAGGCAGCGCTTGCTGCTTATGCATAGAAACGTTTGAGGTGGAGGGAATTGACTGTTTCGCCAAACTCCTCACCTTCTAACGTACATAAGAGATAAGCACCATTCCCGTAGTCCTTCATGACTCGGTATGGGCCCAACCATTTGGGCCGGAATTTCCTTCCTTCGCCGGTCTTCTTATCGATCCGGCTGTCTAGTCTTAGAACTAGATCACCTTCATATATGTCGCGTTCATAGACTTTCTTGTTATACCGCCGCACATCCGGTCAAGATACGCTCTATGCCGCTTGCTCAAAGATCTAACCTAGTTTCATCTAGGCTTTCTAGTTGGGAGAGACGTGCTTCTCTGTAAGCGTCTTCATCCAGAATCCCTTGTAGCGAAATGCGGAGACTGGGTATTTCGACTTTAAGCGGGAGAATCGCTCCGCCCCCCAAATACTAGCGAGAAAGGAGTTGCCCTGCTGGTGTTCTTATTGAGGTTTGGTGCGCCCACAAGGCCGGGTATAACTTCAAGTGCCAATCTCGCTTGTTTTCTTTCACCGTTTTAAGGAGAATGGCTTTCAGCGTTTTGTTTGTTGCTTCAGCCTGCCCATTGGCTTGGGGATAATACAAGGAAGCCGTATGATGGCTTATTTTAAATTTGTTGCATAGTTCACGAACTTCTTCATTCTTGAAAGAAGTTCCATTATCTGAGATAATGATTTGTGGGATACCGTACCTGCAAATGATTTGATTTAAAATGAACTTAGCAATTACGAACTGTGTGCAGTAGAGTAGTAAGAGGCATGGCCTCCACCCATTTGGTAAAATACTCAAAGGCCGTAATTATAAAATTGTGGCTGCCCTCAGGATGAGGGAGAGAATTTCCCTATTAAGTCTAGGCCCCATGTAGAAAAGGGCCATGGAGTAGCGATTGGTCACAGAGCTCAGGCTGGCATGTGGATCTCGTGAGAGAATTCTGGCACTTATGACACTGCGTGAAAACTCTATCGCGTCATGTTCCGTGAGTGGGCCGTAAATAGCCCATTCGATGTATTTTTCGAGCGGTGGCATGGCCACCTGCAAAGTGGCCTCCACATATACCACCGTGGGATTCATGGAGAATCCTCTCGACTCCTCTGTGTCGACACACCTTAGAAGCATTCCATCGAATGCTTTTCGATAGAGTACTTGCTCTATGATGACATATTTAGACACGATTATGCGTAACCGCCTTCTTTGTTGCGGTGTAACTGCCTCTGGGTACGTATGGTGCATGATATAATTAATGATATCAGTGTACCAAGGGCACTCAGAGATAGCAGGTCGAGTTTCAATGTAGTATACGCACTCATCTGGAAAGTCTAAATCTACTAAATCGCCTCCGTCTAACGGGTTGTCCGCTAACCAATCTGCGATGATTTGTCCTTTAACTGACTTCTGGTTTACAAACGTTAATTCGAACTCTCCCATTAAGGTTATAAAGCGTCCAGCTTTTTTGGACAAGGACCCTTGTGTGAGAAAAGTCCGTAAATGGTCCGTCTTTACCATGACCTTTGTTTCTTGATTCAGCATGTAATGTCTTAGACGTTTAGTAGCAAAGACTATGGCAAGACATTCTCGCTCTGCTTGTGTATAGCGTGTTTCATAGTCGAGCAATGTTCGGCTAATGAAATAAATTACACGCTCTCTCTTGTCATCGTCTTCCCGCCAACATACAAAGCCAATGAGAGATCATCAGAGCCCGTGAGTATAGAATTAACGGGTGATCTAGCTTAGGTGGCATTAGCGTGGGTGGTGATAACAGGAAACGCTTAACTGCGTCAAAAGCCTTATTGCAATCTTCAGTCCAATCAATGCTATAGTCCTTCTTGAGTAAATTGTTGATTGGATGAACGGCGAAGCTTAGATCCGGGATAAATCTCTGGATTGCACCCAACTTCCCGAGAAATGATCTGATTCCAGATTCACTCGAAGGTGGGACCATTTCGAGGACAACCCGAATTTTGGTTGGATCAACATCGATCCCTCGTGAGGATATGATGTAACCTAGGAGTTTTCCTCCTGTTACACCAAAGACACATTTCTCCGGATTTAGCGTAACTCCGTATTCTATTAGATGTGAAAGAATGACGCGGAGTACTTC
Organism: Taxus wallichiana var. yunnanensis; assembly: GCA_018340775.1. NCBI lineage: Eukaryota > Viridiplantae > Streptophyta > Pinopsida > Cupressales > Taxaceae > Taxus > Taxus wallichiana. The sequence continues at coordinate 365,778,133 of CM031235.1, read as the reverse complement.
GGGATGGTCACAACACTTCTTGGCCTTAGCCAACAAGTCATCTATGTAGGATTCCACGATTTTATGAATTAAATCGTGAAATATATAAGTCATAGCCCGCTGGTACGTAGCACCGGCGTTCTTGAGACCGAATGGCATAACAGCGTAGCAATAGGTTCCCCAAGGAGATATAAAGGTGGTTTTAGCTTGATCTTGCTCGGATATTCTGATTTGATTGTATCCCGAGAATCCATCTATGAGAGACAAGAGTTCAAAACCAGCTGTTGCATCAACAATAACGTCTATGGATGGTAATGGGAAATCGTCTTTAGGACACGCTTTGTTGATGTCTCGAAAATCTATGCAGATGCGTATCTTTCCATTCTTTTTGAGAACGGGAACGATATTAGATACCCATCGGGAGTAGTCAACTCGGCTTGATGAATCCTACCCAAGGAGTTTTATTACCTCCTCTTTAAGGAGTTTTATTACCTCTTGATTTTTGCTTTTACCATGAGAGATACGAGGTTGTGCACCACAATGTGGGGTGCGACTCCTGTCATCTCTTTGTAATTAAATGCAAATGCCTTCTGATGTTCTTTGAGAACTTGAGTATGTATTTCCACTTCTTTTGGGGTTAACGAAGATCCTAGTTTCAAGATTCTCAGCTCGTCTTCCGTTCCGATGTTGACATCGATTGTTTCCTCGATTAAAGAGGCGTTACCCTCTTCGAACTCAGGTGGTGCTGGTGGTAAATCTATATCATCCCCATTTTCTATTGCGTATATGTTAGGTTCCCTTTGTGAGGGAAGATCTGTTACGGGATTTCCGAAGTAGGAAGATGAATGCGGGATCAGAGATAAATTTAGTGTGTGATAGGAGAGATGTAGTGCTGCATAGGCATTTAAGTAATCCAAAGTAGCCGCATCATTTCCAACATGGTCTAGGACGGTAGATTCACTTCCGCTTGAAAGAGGATTTGTCATTGTTTTTATCAATGGTTCGTTACGAATGGATACTGTGAAGTGAGTATCTTCTAGCTCATTGCTTGGAGTGAAGCGTGATGCCGAAGTTGCTATTGAATCGGCGAGAAGATTTTTCTCTCGCGGGATTGCTTCAATGGATATGAAGTTGAACGCCTTGCTTAAATCTAATACAGCGTTTTTGTAGAGTTGTAAATGTTCGGCTTTAGTTTCATATATTTCAGAAACTTGGTTTGTTACTAATTGCGAGTCTCCGAGGACTCTGATGTTATCAATACCAATTCTTTTGGCTAAGGTAAGGCCAAGGAGGAGAGCTTCGTACTCAGCGCCGTTGTTTGTGCATTCAAAGTTCAACTTGAAAGAGAATGGGAGGACCTTTTCCTCGGGTGAGGTAAGAATTATACCTGCCCCCGCTCCATAGCGGCATTTAGCTCCATCGAAATGGAGAGTCCAATACTTAGCCGGGAGCATAGATGTAGGGGTATCTGCTGCGTTTGCACACTCTAATTCTACCATACAGAGATCTTCTGCTGGCAAGGAACCAACACCTAGGGAAAATCCGATACCTACTGAATCGAATGGTAAGAACATTGGTGAATCTTGTTCTATCAACTCAACGATCTTCGCAGTAGTCCCTAATGATACTGTTTCTTTAGTTTTACCTTTAGGGGTTGGAGTTGTTTTGGCTATGCTGGTAGTTTCGAGATCCGTCGTAGGTATCAACTTTTCCTCTGGCTTTGGGTCAGAGGGTTTATTAAGTTGGTTTGTTGGAAGTTCGAATTCTGAGTGCACCCCTGGTCTTTTCTTTAAATCAGCTAGGTGCAAATCGAAAGGTTTTGGATCACCTTTGGCTACAAATACCTTTCCCAGATGCAAGAATCTTACTTCCTGAAATAGCGTGGAAGGGATTGCCTTCATTCGATGTATCCAAGGTCGGCCGAGGATCATATTATAGTTAGTTTCCCGATCTATAATATAAAATTCAGTCAGGATTGTTTTAGGTCCCAAGGTGACCGGTAATATTATAGTTCCTATTGAAGTGGCTTTAAGGCTATCATAGCCTCTCAAGGTGTTTCGTGTAGTGGAACAGTTCGTTTCTCCATATCCAAGTTTTTGGAGGAAAGAGAAAGGGACTATGTTAATCTATGCGCCCTAAATCACAACCATTTCCCTTTTTACATAGTTATTATAAACCCACACTTGCAAGTGTAAGGTCAGTCACCTCGGCGTGCGATCTCAAAGATCTATGGGCATTTTACTTATTTCAAGATGAATTCGACATCCTTGTCCTGGCTGCCCTGGAGGATGGATATCAAAATCTACGTGATTTACTTGTGTCTCAGGAGGTGGAGTGATGTTAATTAGATGGCCTAGACCTAATGCTTCTAAAAGAGCAGCTCTGTGAGGGGGAGAGTTCTTTAGCAAGTCCAAGAATGAAATGTGTGAAAAGGTCTTTGTTAGGTCACTAATTAAATCATAGGCACCGATGGGTTTTTCAATTATTTGTTGACTCCTATCTATCTCCTCGGCGATGACTTGGGCTTGGTTGAGAGAAATACTCTCATGTTCTTGTTATAGCTTCGATAGGTAGTTCAACGTCTAATTCTACCAAACTAACTATCTTAGGTCTTGGTTGAGCTCCCAACTGTGGCGCAACTGATGGATTTAATGAAGTCGAAGCTTCATGGTCATTGTTTCCCGTTATTGTACCTTTGTTTGTTCCGGTTGGATTCAGCCTATTGCTATCATGATTTGGGAGCGGATCATTAAAGATCCTGAGGGGAGCATTCTGAGGGGAAACTGCCCCTGTGAGAGTATTTGGTGATGATGAGACGGGATCTGCCAAAAACAAGTCTGTGAAGAACTGTCTTTGTTCTTCTGGCAAACGTTGCATAAATTTATTGTAGTCACGACATGTTCTAGTGTCGTGACCATGAATTTTATGGAAACCACAATAAGAATTGGGATTATAATTCCCGTTTTGTTGGTTTGGTGTGTATTGTGGCCTAAAATTCCGATCAAACTATCACTTTATTAGGACCAAAGTTTTGGAATTGTTGTTTTTGGTTTTGACTTTGGTTTTGGTAACCAAATGAGTTTTGGCTTGGCCCTCAGATGGGATTTCGCCGTTGTTGTTGTTGTTGTTGTTGTTGTGGATGGTTAAAATCCACTTTGTATTGATCGCCGGGTAAAGGTGTTGTTTCGCCTGTTGTTTGTTTGTTTATGACGGAGTATTAACAACATTTACCCTCTTGGGATGGTCGGTTACCCCCATCCATTGTTACCCCATGGTTTTTGTTAAGGATTTTGGGTCCTTGATTGACATTTGTGGTAGTTGTAGTATTTTGAGTGGAGGTGATTAACCTCCCATTTTCTCCGTAAGTCTTACGACCACTATCTATTGTTGCTTGATCAATTCGCAGAGCGCTCTCAAGTACCTCATCATAAGTCCTTAGTGGGAACTTCTGGACTTCTTCCTTCACTTCTCTACTGAGAGAATGAAGGAATAAATCACATAGTTCCATCTGATCCATGTTTGGAGCACTTGCTGATGAATAAAGAACTGTACGCCACCTCTGGATGAAATGGGCGACAGATTCGTTATGTTCTTGCTTGATGTGTAAGAATTCCCTGATTCCTGTTCTCAGTAGTTTGTTCATGTCGAAGGCTTTGATGAACTCTGACACGAGTTGTTTAAATGAATGTATGGAAGCCTCAGGTATTCTATAATACCAATCGAGAGCAATGCCTTCCAGTGTTTTGGGGAATATTTTAGCAACAACCCCATCCCATGGGAGTAATTCTCGAATGGCCGTAGCGTAAGCTTTGATATGCGCGTTTGGATCTCCCTCGCCCTTGAACTTGGGCAAATCAGGGAGGGGTCTTGGAAGCATGACGCTTCGTATGGTGAAATCTAAGGGTTCCTTTAGATATTCTGAATATGTCCCTATTGCATAGCTTTCGACCATTGATGGTGGTTGCTGCGGGAGCAATGGCGGAATGGGTTGTTGATATGGCATAACGTACGCATTGGCAGGGGCATAAGGAAGTCCCTGCGTTGGAGCAAACATGCCGGAGAGGAGAACACATCTCCTTGTGGTGATTTAGAGTACATGTTTAAATAGGACGGGGTATTGTCGAGGAACGGACTGTTCGACACTAGACCGGGAGGAGTAGTGTTAGAGATGATAGGCCTTGTTGGCGTTTGCTGTGGATATTGAGGAGGCATGCCTAACGTGCCTACTCCCGTAAGGAGATCTACCTGACCAGAGTGGTACGGAGAATTTTGACTTGCTTGAGCCAGTTCTAACCCTCTCACTCTTTCTACTAACATTGAAATGACTTCATTTGGTGAAGTCACGGTACTTTTCCTGAGCGGCGTTTGTTGTGTACCCTGGTGTTGTATAGGCATGTGATAGCCTGTCATGAACTGATTGCTATCTTGCCAAGTTTCTCCAAGAATATTTCCTGTAGAGGTATTTTCTTGAAAATGGGTCTCGGGTTGTACTTGTAAACCTCCTATAGGTGGGTACATACCCCGGGAGCGTTGTTCACTCCTAGGATAAGGTATTGATTGTCCATCGTCTAAGACCAGGTATGGATCTGATTGTCTACTAATATGTGGTCTGAGTAGTATTTGAGGAGACGAACCAGATTCTCCGGTAAACGTCATATTGTTGGAACCTGAAGGTTCTGTTTGTTGGGTTCGAGGGGGTTGATCTAACTCCTCGGTTTGAAGAGACAAACTATATCTGGTTCTTGGGGTTTGAGTTGACAACTGATTAGTTGAATAGTTGTCACCCCATACTGAGAGCGAGGGTGATGATTCCCTATTCTGTTGGGCGTAGTATGCCTCAAGACCCAGGAGGGGTCTGCCATATGCGTCGAATCCCGACATATTCGGGGGGTATATGAATACCCGCAGAATAATGGGAAAGAGCGAAGGTGAAAGAGAGAAGATGAAACTTCTCAAAGAGAAGGTGAAATAATTGTTTGATTCACATTGGGTTCACCAATTTTGTACGTCGGAAAAGCAACAGGCGAGCGTGAGAATCAACAAGTGACTCTTCCGCGTACCCGACCTCCCGAGGTCATGCCGAGACAAACGGTGGGGGTAGAATATGCAGACAAACTAGTTAGGGAGTCTAATGTCTTCGACACGCACTAGTGGAATTTGCGAATCTAAGGCAAAGAAGGCCCTTCTAACTTGGACTGGTGTGATAGATCGATCAGCGAGGATGATCGCTCAAGGCTCCAATCAATATCGAGCTCCGGCGTGATTCGATCTATGGGCAGCGGAATACGTGGAAATGACTGGGATTGTTTTCGTATATATCTCCCGATAAGGTTATATAGCGGACAATGAAAATAGTCGACTCTATGGATGATTTTCTGGCCTAGTCCAGAATTCCCTAGCTTCGTTAGCCGCTATATCTAGTAAGGACAGTTGTTCGACGATGATAGGTGGAAGTGGAGTGGACTGAAATACTAGTGTGCGTAGGCCAGTGTCTATATCTAACTGACTTGTGGATTCGTGGGTCATGGGGACTGTGGATCAGAACCATAGACTCTTGGTTGTTGCGGTCCTGTGATTGTCATACAAAACGAAATGTAATCTAACTGTAATGAAATAAATTCTAACTATGTGAAATAAACCTAACATATATAACCTTTATCTTTCTAAGAAATATTCTAACAATTCTAAGGAAAACAAACTATTTTAAGCGTATCTAGAAATAATAACTAAACAATAATTTAAAACAGACAAGATAACCGAGTGTGGTTATTTGCCTGTGCAATTTGTAGAATTATTCTAAATAAATAAGATAGCCTGTCTAATCTACCTACAAGATTCTCGATCCTTCCTCAGAAGTGAGGAGTGAATCATAGTTTCTCAGAAACTATCAATCCCCACAGCTTCCCTGGCAATATCGAGAATAGAATGAAATAAAATAAAGCGATTAACTACTCTATTTGATATAAATCTGACTAGAACTTTGAAATTTAAAACCTGGACTTCGCAGAACAGTGGCGAATCCGATGGTGTATGTGATCTCGTCCCTCAGTATGATCTTCTCGTTCTTTCGTGTTCACTTGGATCCAGAAAAGCGTGTAATGCTAGCACCGATAGGAGTAGATTTTGGGACAAGGACAACTGCACTCGGAATGCGCACTGAGAATGCGAGTAGGAGAGGGATAGCGCAAGAGTACGAGCTTGGCTTATGCGATTCTAGCGGGATTTTACCATGAGTCATGCGCGTGACGCGTGAAGCGACCGTAACCTTTGACTATCCTATACGAAGAGCAAAACCTGCAACTTTAATGGCTTCCCAAGCTATTTTGTTCCAAAATAAAGACACTGCTTGCACAAGTTGGATATGTGGCTTACTAACAACTGAATAAAGCTAACCAGGTATACAATGATTTGAACTAAGAACTCTAAGTCACAGTAAAACAAATTTACAGCAAAAGGAATTCAGAGGCAAGCTTCTAACCGGATTGAATGGAGCAACAACACTGCCTGCACAAGATGGGTCTGTGGCTTACCAACAGCTGAGCAATGCTAAACCAAGTACTAAAAACCAGAAGACTCTAACAAGGAAAAATGGTGATCAAAACTCCAGCTCAAATTCTTCACACAAACTCAGCCAAAATTTAGACCAAAATCAGACCAAAAATCAGAAGCCCTTTACATGTACAAAAACCATGCACTTATAGGAATTCCAACACTCAAAAACCAAAATCAAATTGAACTCCTAAACAATAAACAAAGGAAAAACACTGTTCCAGGGGACCAAAAACATTAATGCATGCTCAAGTCGGCAAGGAAAGTCAAAGTGAGTCATGATATTTCACGCGAGTCACGTCAAAAGAGCGTTACGAAAATGCGCACGGGATCGCCGCTCTGCTACGGCGGCGGCGGTTTCGTCACTGAAGGTCAAGAGGCCAAGGAAAGAGGGAAAAAGGGGAAAACAAAGGGCGCGGGGCTAAGCGGGGCATGCGGGATGTTAACGCATACTCCGAGGGCTTTTCCGGATCCCGAACACCTTGCGAGGAGACCTGTATCATCATTGGGGCATTTATTACACTGTTCCTGTAGGACAAGACCTTCAATTTTGGGTACGTCAAAGGCCCTTCAAAGTTTCTTGGGAAGAATCAATTTTGTTCGAAGGTTCATTCCAGACTTTGCACCCTTGTCGACAAGCCAATCACTATGATGTTGAAGAAAAGTATGGCTTTCAAATGGATAGGTGAAGGTAAGGAAAGTTTTGAGGCAATCAAATAGGCTATCTCACAAGCTCCAACTCTCATTAACCTGATTTCTTTAAGGATTTTATCCTTTATGTATTTGGTGGTGATGATACAATTTCTGCAATTTTAGTACAATGAGAACAAAGAAAATGCAGAAACAACCAATTGCCTTCTTTAGCCAAAGCTTGGGAAGACTATGAGGTGAGGCATTCCTTCATTAAGAAGCATGTTATTGTAGTGATTAGGAGCTTGAAGAAATTTAAGCATCCGATTTCAAACAACAAGGTTCAACCGTTGGTTTCTCATGTGGGAGTTAAGGACTTCCTCCTCAACAAAAATCTAAATGAAAACGTGTAGGGTGGATTACTCGTGTCATGGAGTATGACATTGAGATCAAAGTCACCAAGATGGTCCAAGGAAAGGGATTGTGTGAGTAGCTGGTCTTGAGCAAATCAATGGAAGCAAGCAATGGGAAAGATGTTGTTTTGGCGTTGCAAGACAACCAAGAACAAAGAGGTGTTCAAGAAGAGAATGGTGGTATGCTTGCACCTTGCTAGACTCAAGACATAGTGCACTTCTTACAAATAGGCCTATGCCCCGAGAGATGAACAAAACTAAGAGAAGACACTTTAGATTGCGGGTTATTCCATATGCACTTGTTGGTGGTGTCTTGTTCAAAAGGATATAAATGGAGTGATCTTGAGATGCATTGGGACAAATCAAATTAAGAGAATGTTAGAAGAGTTCCATGATGGATCGGTTGGGGTCATTTTGCTCCAAGAGTGACAGCCATCAAGATTATGAGGGCTGGTTATTATTGGCCCAAGGTGTTTAATGATTGTTATGCATGGATCAAGAGGTACAAAAATTGTGCATTCTTCACGGGTAAGGAAAGATTAGTAGCCCTTCCATTGCACCCAATTTCGAGTTGACCAACCATTCATGTAATGTGGTTTGGACTGCGCATTGAGTCATTAACACAAACCCAAGCCAAGGACACAAGTAGATTCTAACAGCAATGATTACTTCACCAAATGGATCGAGGCGGTGGTACCTAAAGAGGTAAATGAATCTAGAATTCTAGATTTCTATGAGGGGATAGTAACCAGATTTGGTATACCTACTACTATAATATCAGATAATGAATTGGCATTCATAGGATCAAAGGTAACTGAATGGGCTATTAAGAATGGGATCTATTTGAGCACTTCATCAAATTATTACCCTCAAGGTAATGGCCAAGTTGAGTCTACCAACAAGAACCTATTAAATATCATCAAGAGGAATCTTGATGAAAATTAGAGGACTTGGCACACTAAACTTAAATCAGCCTTATGGGCTGATAGGATAACTCCCAAGAGATCCACCGGTAACTCTCCATTCAGACTTGTTTATGGAAGAGAGGCAATCTTGCTTATGTCACTTGAGTTGCCAACATTGGAACTCATGAAGCAATTGGAATTGTTGGAGTTTGAACCCATGGAGGTTAGATATACGAGAATTGATGGAACTCCAAGAAATCAGAGAGCATGTAGCCCAAACAATGGGGAAGGACCAAGCCTTGATCAAGAGAACCTTTGATAGGAAAGATAAGGCTAGAACCTTCCAAGTTGGAGATTTAGTGTTGAAATGGGATGCAGACCGAGCAAAGCTAGGAAGGCATTCAAAGTTTGATGCCATTTGGAGTGGCCCCTACATGGTCACAAAATGTAAGAACAACAATGCCTTCTAATTGTCTACATTGGATGGTGAAGAATTGTAGATTCCGATTAATGGAATCCATCTAAAGCATTGCTATTAGAAGGAAACTCCTCACCTTGTACATATTAGCTTAGATTTTCATTCCTCCAAGTGCTTGTGCACATTGTTTTGTTGTAGCTTAGTTTCACATTTCCCTAAGTGCTTTGGCACAAGCTTTGTTGTCCCAAGGATGCATCTTTACAGGCCATGTTCTAGATCAGGTGATGTTCTACTCTCACAATCTTCTTTCTAGAAATTTTCTAATGAGTTGAGAGTACCAAGTAGTTAAGTTGATGACTCCATGCCCAATGTATTGCTTTAGGCAGTTGATCATTCATCCAATAGGCAGATGCCCCCTCTGAGTCACCAAATTTTTATCCAAAATAAGCCCCTTGCTTATTTTTGGCTAACTTTCCTTCATTCCTTCCTTCCTTGTGCCTCAGTTGAATTTTTCCACTTTTAGGGCACTCAAAATTTTCTGGAAATGGCTTCATCAGATAGAGAATTTTCTCACCTTTCCAGAAAGGTAAAATTTTCCTTCTAACTCCTTGTATTTTGCAAGTTATGGCTCGACGGAGTTTTTGAGGGAAATTTTCCCTAGGAAGGTCCGCAACCAATAGGAAAGTGCCACGTGGTGGTGGAATGGTGGGGGCAGAGGTAAGTTAGAAAAAATTGCCAAAAAAGTGGTAGAAGGCATAAAAGGAAAATTTTACCCACACAATCCAGCGGAGAAAAATGGCTTCTGTGCTCGCGCCAATAAAATGTGCCATGTGTCCATGTGGCCTTGGTGGAATTTGGAAGGATGGAGCAAATGTTGGATTTTTGCCAAAATAGTATGGCACAAAGGGAAAAAAAATTGGCCCGTAGGCTGCACAAGGGGGAAATGAAAATTTTGATTTAAACCCCACGGCCAATAAAAATGTGCCACGTGTCCTGTTCTCGGCGGTGGTCGAGGCGTGGGGGGAATTTGAAATTTTTCCAAAGTGTTTTAAAATGGCACAAAGGAGAATTTTTTCTTACAGGGCCCGTAGAGGAAAGAAAGTTGATTAAGGCTTGCGTCCAATTGGAGAGTGCCATGTAGCGTGAGCGGCGGGGGTGTGAAGCTATTTTAGAATTTTTCCGAAATGTAAAAAGGCGTAAAATGGTCATTTGAATCGTGGACCAATGAAAATGTGCCATGTGGTAGTGGAGCGGCGGGGTGGAGCTTTTGGGGAATTTTTCCCAAATTCAAAAAAGGGGGAAAATTTTAAGGTTTCACCGCCAACCCGATTTTTGCCCCAATTTTGCCCTAAATCTTGAGAGGGGCATATATTTCAATCCAGAGCTCTCTTCATCATCAGGTCCTCACATACATACCTCTCTTCTCATTTAAATCCCCATTTCCCTCCTAAATTTCATTTATCCCTCTATTTTTATTTTTCTACCTTAATCATATCATTAATTTATCTTCCCTAGACATCCCTAATCACCCTTAATTATCCCTAAACCTATTCATTAACCCTTTTATCCTCCCTAAGCACCTTATTTACCATCCCTAAGTTCCCATCTACCCCTATTTAATGCATTTTTATCCCCTTACCTTTTATCCTCCCAAGACATCCCTAACCCATATTAACCACCCAAAACCCCAATTTCACCTCATAAGGGCTCATTATCTTGAGTTGATCAATCCTCAACCACCCAAATCAGCAAACAACTATAGTCATCAAGGTGACCCATCTGGGTCTTCGTCAACCCTATAAATATGTCCATACCCCTCCTCTCTTAAGGATGTAATTTTGGATGCTTTGAGCTTTCTCACAATTTCGCATTCATTTTTACTCTTCTTTATAGTTGTTATCCCCACTTTGGAGACCTTTTACATCACTTTTAAATATTTGAATTTATCTTGTTGATTGGTATCACACTTTTTCTTGGTTGGAGTTCACATTTCTCTCCCTTCACCATTGTGTATCATCCTTATAGGTTTATCACCATCTCGAGCTCTACCTACGAATCGGTAATCACAATATTCCTTTGCATTTCATCTTTCCACATATTTTCATCCCTTAACCCCTTGATATCTTCCCTATCACTTTTGACTCAGTATGATCATTGTCGACCTAATTCACATTCTTCTTATTATATAGTACCCATTCTACCAACTATTTGTCATCCGATCACTCCATATCCCATATCCTTCGATCTTTCCATTTTACACACCCACTTACCTTAGATTTCCTCTCCATCACATCCAGGTCACCATTGATCTATTCAAGTCAACATCGAACCTATTCCAATATGTCTTATTTTAAGTTATCATGTTACATCTCAGCCTATCTTGTTCTTGGTTGAGTTCCTAAACCTCTCTAATTCTCTAATATGCTTGTTCGAAAGTCCAAATCTAACCTTTCACCAATTTTTTTGTCAATTAAATTTGGTCACTATCAATTGGATTAGTAGTTATTATCTTCATCATCAGATCCAACAATTTTCTTGCATCCTTTTTGTTCTAATCAGATCCATCCCTTTTTAGTATCTCAACATCATCATCATTCCTAGATCGATTCATACCATCTTTTTAGATCTTCTAGTCACCATCGATTGTGCCTAGCAGTGATTAGGTCAACTTATTGAACCTATCATGTTTGGTTCATTTTTCATCATTTCTATTATTAGAATTTCTCTTTATCTTCTTTAGCATATCTCATATTTTATTTTTCAAGTTTAGATCTTGCTTCATTATATTACTTATCCATCATCCTTTTATCTATATATTATCAAAAAGTGGGTTGACATCCATCCTAGGAAATTTTCACTTCTGGACCGGCTTTATCAGGCAACCCACCATCCTATCTACTAATCCATTATTAGTGTTGAGTTTCACTTTTTTGTGCAGGTAATCAAGCTCGCTATGAGGAAGATATTTTGTGCCCGTATCTATCATCATCTCATCTATAAGTATCCTTAAACCCTCTAATGATTGGATTTTCTAGTATTATTTGTTACCATATCACTAATCTGAAACATGAGAAATAAAATTAGATCAACATTCTAACATGCCCAGTTGGACCCACCCTTCTTTAGTGATTTATCTCATTGTTTTCATTTCCATTTCTATTTCCCACTTATCTCTTTCTACTAACCTCGCGGTAGGAGTTTTTCTTTGTTGCATATGTGGTGGATTTCTTTCTTGGATCAACAACACACTTGCTAACATAAAAATAAAACTAAAAAGGAAAATAACGTTATCCATGATTCATCATTTTCCCCTATTTTCTCATTTTGCATTTTCTTCCCTTCTTTATCTGCTGATTTCATCAAATTTCATATTTCATTTAGGACTTAAGAAGAACCCCTTCCTAGTTTTTTTACATCATAGTATAAGTAGGAGGTTAATTCTTTGCATTCACTTCTTCCACACACATCCAAAACTCACATATCAATTTACACATCTTAAACATCTTCTACCAGGTGGAACTATTGGTATTTCATCACCCAATAGGAAATTCATCGTGGTAATATGACCACATTATAATTTTTTTGACTATCGGTATATTGGATAAGTTCCTGACACCCTTATCGATGTGATACATGAAATGCGAGGGTAGGCCCATATATAAGACCTATACTTGGTAATCATCATAAATTTGAGCCTCGCGTACCTTTAGGTATATTGAGGATGCCATCCAAAACAACTTGAAACCATCCATAGTTTGGCCATTTCCTAGGTTCCCTTTGAGCCCATTTTCCTTTCTTTTCACATTCTTATAATTAGCAAGATAATTAAAAATCTCTTTCATGGATTTTTGAAATATTAAAAATCATCCTAGTTTATTATCTTATTATTTCATGCCCGTCTTTACATATACAAGAAATAAAAATGGAACAAATCATATCATCCAAAAACATTCCTATTTCCAACACTTCTACCAAACTTCATCTCGTTAGTTATCTCTTCCACACCCTTGGTCACTTCTTCAGTCATACGCAACCCATGATTTCTATTTATCCCTCCATGAATCTCAAGTTATCTAAACACACCCCCATATTAAGACTAACCCCTTCGCTTTTGTTCCTTCTAGACTAGGTAAACCCACATCTATCGCTTCCTTAGAGACCTTTGGGCCTCCCCTTATCCCTCATGGATCCTTGGAGTTCCAGGAACTCTTATATGCTAAACTTGTCACTCTTCATGAATACCTTCTCTGTAAATCCACCAACCTTCCCATCAATGGACCCCCTCTTCAAAAAATTATTCTTATCACTCTCACCCAAAATTCACTCAGGTCCTCACCTCTCAACTCACTATATTCTTCTATTGAGCTATGAATGAACTTTTCATGGTGCAATGTGAAATTTTCTCCCACCAATATTCCTCTAAAATCCCTCAAAATCATCAATCCACTCAACAGGTGGTTCACATTCCTAACAATCTTCCCCACATTAATACCACATCCACTTCTTCATCCACTATCATCATTAATGCCCCTACCCAAACGTTGTAATAATCTCATCTAATTCCTCCACCCGAACAACATGATAAAAATTTGGTTCCTATATCTACATATAATTTCCATGCAAATATTATCACCTTGCAACCTCATCCTTCAAAGTCTATCCAAACTCACCAAAATCCACTCCAGAGAACTTTCTATTCTCTAATAAATCTAGTCAAGCCTCAAATACCCCATACTTACATCTCCACTCATCCCATGCAAAATCAATTTAACATCCCCATCTCTCAACAACAACAAATGCAATCTTATCCATTTAATTACATTCCTACATCTCAACAATATCCTATCTCCCAACCATCTCAATCACAACCCTTCAACAAGCTCCCCCATTATCAACCACCTCTACCAACACCCACTCATCCTCAATCATATCAATCTCATCCATAACCTCACCCATCTACCTCTTATATCCCACAATCCCATCCATCAACCTCTAATCCTCACACATTTAATGACCATATCCATGTTTTGATAAGTATAATGGTCGGAGTCTCAAAATTTCTTACTTTGGGATCCAAGGCTACTTTATCGTATGAATAGATTTGCACCAAACCCATCAAACCCATCAAACCATCAATCCTGCACAAGCCATATCCTCCACACTGGGAACTTCCAAAATTATCCAAGTTTAATAGTAAGGAAGACCCTCAACAACACCTTTGCACTTTAGACATGCATGTTATCTCATCGCTCATGACCAATACCTTATGCTCCACACATTCCCCATGTCATTAGCAGGACCCATTTGACCGGTATAACGGAATCCCCAAATTCATATATTATCCTTCACCCAACTCACACAATGCTTTCTAGAGAACTTTTTTTTTATCAACATTGCACATAAAATCATCATTACTGACCTCTACACCATTATACAATTTGATTACGATCTATAACATATTTTGTAACTAGACAACGTAGCATAATCAATCAATTATCTTTCTCCCTTCCATAGCCCAAGATAATCAAACTCTTCTCATGGTCTTATGCAAAGTATATCTCCTATACTCTTCAGATTCAATCCTTCCAAACCTTTAAAGAGTAATTCACCATGGCTCGTAAAATTGAAATCTGCTCCCTTGAGAAATGTCATGTTAAACTATGACCCAATAAACCAAAACCTAAATTCACCAAGCCATATAATCATAGTGAAAAATAAAAAAATGCAGCTAATTCCATTGTTTTCAAATCTTCATCTCATCGATTCTCATACGAGATCCTTCACTAAGGGATCCTAGATAAAATCCCAACTACATTCCTCTCAAGGATTCCTACAATTCTATTTTTGATAAACTCATGGCTTTAAATCTCAGTTGGCTTCCTTCGATCGGACATGTTGATGAATCATAACCCAAACCAACATGGTACCATAATGACCATTATTGCAAGTATCATCAAGTCTGTGACCATGAAATTGAAAAGTTTTGTACTTTGAAAGATCTAGTCCAAAAAATCATAGGCTGTGGATACATTCTATTATATAACCCTAACACATCTCCCAATCAACCCCTAGATGTTTCCAAACAACCCTTCCCCAACCATCCACTAAATAATCAAAATAATCCTCCCACATCATGAAGCACTCAACACCCACACCATCAATACTTTGAATCAAGAATTGACACCACCTCCTACATCCATTACCCCCACTACCTTACTGACATCTATATCCACCCCTACATCTAAATAGTACACATCCAAATGAAACATAATGTACAACTATCATACCTATACACACACAACATCTATATCTACCATATCCACACCTATCATAATGCCCATTTATACACCCATCTCTACTCCTACATATACAATTGCACCTACTTATACATCCATTCTCACACCCATCCCAACATCTATCTCTACATCTATATCAACTCCCATATCTACTCCTTTATCCACATCTACCACCATGCTTATACCTACGTCAACATCCAAATCCATGTCCATGCCAATATCATCCCTTAAAAAATTTACTATGCAAACACCCTCACTTAGTACTATTTCAAATGATGTTCTTACCTCATCCTCGTCATCCACAAGACCTATCACTCCTACACCATCACCTCCAAGACCCATGCAATCTTCAACTCCTCTCAACCTTATCAAGCATGTTATTCAAAACCACTTCCATCTTCCATATCCACATATACAAAAAAATCCACATCATTTGACTCCCCCTTTAAATTTCACCTTGTCAAGATTTTTGTTATTCCTACTAAGGAAAAATTTTCATAACAAAAATCTAAAAACCTTGGCATCCCCACTCAAAAATCCCTCACCCATCCACATAATAAATTGGAGCTCCCTCCTTTGAAGCCCCAAGATTCCAAACCATTTAAGTTATCCAACATTTCATCATCTATCTTGGGACCTTGCCCATCTATTTTAGGACAAGGTCCCTAATCTCATCCCATACCATTAAGAAATCCAAAACATAACCATCCATTCCACCCCCTAAGTCAAAATCTGAATCACAACCCTCCAATTCTTCTTCCAAACTCAAATTGGAATCCAAGGATCCCATGAAACCACATAAAAGTAAAAATTCCATTATACCTTCATCTACTATTCCCAAATCCAATTCATCTCCAATTCTCAAAATCCATTCTTTAAAAACTCCCATTGGATCTTACATTGAAATCTTTCAACTCATTTCTCAAGCATCTACAATCACCCTTCTACCTATTAAGTCCTTCGACTCAAGTGGAAAAAAACCCACATGGTTTGACCCTAATTCTATGTGTACCTATTGTCAGTCCATACCCATGGAAATGATATCTTGAACATTATAGGTATCTTCAAATCCTCATCCATAATCTGCTACCCCTAGAATTTTCAAATCTACTTCTTCATTCAAGACCTTCTTTGCAGTTCCTCCCCCTAAGCACTAATTCCAAAGAATTCCCCCATTTTTATTGATGTCATTCATATCACCATGTGCTCTCGATATTATGAACCCGATCATCTACCCAATATAAGTCTAAAGTTGTCTCTCGCCTCTTTGTCTATCAACCTAATTCATCATCTTCATCTAATGCAAATGTATCCATTTTAGTTGCTCCACCCACTTTGAAATCAAAACCATCAAACAAAGTATTGTGAAACAACTCCATCAAGCCCCTGTTAAGATGTCGGTTTATGAGGTCGTCCCAAATATACTGAACCATAGACAAGATCTCATATAATCTCTATAACCTATTACTATCACTAGTGATGAGACTCAACCTTTTGAGGCCCTTTTTAAAGCACTCACATATTTTTCCACCATCTCTTTTGAAGATTCCAAAATTCCCAATATCTCACTTGAAGATCATGATCTTCCTATCTTCATCATTGTTCGCATCAATGATACATTTATCTGACATTCAATGATAGATAATGGAGCCATCATCAACATCATATCATCCCATACCTTTGATCAACTCAAGCTTCCCAACTCCATTATCTCTATATTTGCTGCCATCCTTTGTGCCTTTAATTATGTTGTTACCCTTGCTTTAGGCACAATTATCCTTCCCATCCATGTTAATGAAAAAATTCTCTATGAGCTCTTATATATTTTTTTAGGGGATTTGTAGTATGATGTTTTAATTTGGCATCCTTGGATTCACACCATGAATTGCGTCCATTCCACTCTCAAACATTGTATCAAATATGAGAATGAGGGGAACATCTTAATGCTCCCCACCAAACTTCCTCCATTTAAATCATGTCACATGAATTATCGACCAAACAATGTGATTCTCCCTAAACAAGACTCATCTGAACTATCCACTAGCTCATTTTTACCTAAATCTCGGATACCCCATGATGATTCCCTTGATAATGTAATAAAGCATATTTAATTAGGGGAGTATTGACTCCTCACTCTAAACACCCTTCCAACACCTAATCAACTTGGTAGACCTGATAAAGCACCTATATATCAACCAAATGTTGGGGATATCATTTCTTTTAATCCACCTCACCTCAGAACAAATTTGATCTATGGTGGCTTCAAAATCATTCCTTTAACATCGACGCTCAACCTCACACCAAGCCATACACCAATGGATTTGATTTCCTCTATAATAAATCCTTTTCCTATACTTTCCTCCATTGTTGTGCATGGAAAGATTTGGTATGGGGTGTTACAAATAAGGAATCCATGATCTCATCATCGACCAATCTCATAAACCCCATGAAAATTTTGGAATATGTTTCAAGGAAAAATCCACCGAATATCTCACATTTTATTCATACCCATCTCCCATGAATATATATCCCTCATCCACTCCCTCTCCATCCAACGAGCCCATGGATATGGATGATACCATGTCCATCTCATCTAGAATTTTTTAAATATACACAATCACTTTGGGATCTGGTAACTTATCAACGTGAAGGTAAGACTAGGTCCCTTCCTCTTTAATTTCCCGACATGGTAGAGAATGATTCCCTTACCATTTACATTCTTCAATGCATCGACAATGATACGATTTTTTTCCTATATGGCGGCGGAGGATTCCTATCTTCATAAGTCCTTATGTCTAGACACATCCACCATTCTCAACTAATCCACCATTGACATCAATATAGGGAATTCCAAATAACCCCTGCATCCTCAAATTCGATGAATACCTTGATGCCTAAGAGATGAAATCTTTCAACCTTTCCTTTCTAAACACATTCAAGCCATTGCATAGTCTTATTCCTACATGCTAGGTGTTGATCCTTCTATTATTGTCCATAACATCTTAACCTTTCCTAAAGCCAAGATGGTTAAGTAGAAGCTTTTATGCATGTATCCTCACATCATCCTCCTTTTCAAATACGAGTAGAAATTCCTCTTCTCATATAACTTCATCATACCTATCGACTATCCAAAATGGGTTTCTAATATTGTACCCATTGTCAAAGCCTCTAGAAATCTCTACATCTATACTGAATTTTGGTTTAAATATCACTTTCTCTAAGGACAACTTTCCCCTTCCCAACATTGATCAGTTAGTTAACTTGACAAATGACCATTATATTCTTTCTCTTATGGATGGTTTTTCTGGATACAATAAAATACTCATCACACTAAAAGACTAGAATAAACACTTCTTTCATCACTCCTTGGGGACCTTTTGTTACCACTCCATGCCCTTCGGGTTTAAAAAATGCGGGGGCCACCTATTAGTGTGATATGACCTATATCTTCCATGACCTTATCCATAAAACTATAGAGGATCACTTAGATGACCTCTTGGGAAAATCTAAACGTCGAAAGGACCATATTTCCATCCTTGAAATCCTCTTCACGCATCTTATTCAAATATTTCTTTGTATTAATCTTGCCAAGTGTGTGTTTAGCATTTTAACTAGAAAGCTCCTTGGGTTCATCAT
This sequence comes from Taxus wallichiana var. yunnanensis, assembly GCA_018340775.1. NCBI lineage: Eukaryota > Viridiplantae > Streptophyta > Pinopsida > Cupressales > Taxaceae > Taxus > Taxus wallichiana. The sequence continues at coordinate 365,759,307 of CM031235.1, read as the reverse complement.
TTCCATTAGGGGCATTGAGGTTGACCTCGAAAAAATCAAATCCATACTTGAGATGAATCCCCTTATAATCTAAATCAAATTCACATTCTTGAGGCCAACTTCATCAGGTCATTTGCTTAATCTCACAACTCTCTCGATCGTTTCTAACCTTTACAACATCTTCTTTAGAAAGATATTCACTTTAATTGGAATGATTATTTCCAAAAGGGATTTAATGATCTTAAGCAATACCTTCTATCCCCACCCATTCTCACAACTCCACATGAGGTGGATTTTCTTTACTTTATATCTTTGCCATTTGATCATGCTCTGGGTGCCATGTTGGAACGCCTCAATGAGCAAGGCGGGAACACACCATATATTATATCGGTCACACCATTCATGATTAGGATACTTGATATAGGGAAGATGAAAAGTAAATAGTAATTTCATTTGAACCTTGATTGATTTAAAATTTGAGCTTTGAGATTTCAAGGATGTCACATATTAGAGCAACGAGATTAACTTGGTTCAAGATGGTGGTGGTTGTCATGTCAACAAAGATGATATATGAGTTTGTAAGTGCGATTTTAATAAAAATGATGAACTTGGCTCGTTTTATCATTTTTTTGTAAATTTTGGATTTTTTGAGTTTCAGGAGTTTATAGATAAAGGCATTGAATATTTTTATAGATAGATAATTTTTTATTTATCATGTAAGAATAAAGTGCACCACAAAGAATAATTTGTTGAAATCTTATAAGCATAGATTTTGGGACCTCTTTGAGGGATTTGATGTTGTCAACTTACAGGTGGTGCCAAGAAATTTAAACAAAAAAGTAGATAAAATGGCAGCCCTTGCATCACAATTCTCACATGCTGAAGATCTGGTCAAAGGAAATGTGCAACATATCAAGGCGGTATTCAGGCCTTCCATTCTAGACAATGAACTAGATGTAAAATAATTTATTGTGATGAAAAAATTGTGTAGTTTATCTAAAATGAGGCTGAATTCTCCTCAAAGATGTAATCTAGTTTGCATGATATTTATGGTGACCAAATAATTCAATTGAAAATGAATAAATTTACAAAGGGACTAATCACTTTGGAGCAAATTTTAGCCCGAGATGATGAATTCAAATGGGATCAAAAGAATATAGCAACAAAGAAAGAATATTGTCAATCAATCATAATTACACAAGGCAAGGATCTTCTCTTGGGAAAGGTATGTGATAATAGTGAGAAACAAGATTTCATTTCCTTGTGTCAAAAATTTAGTGATGTGTTTTATTGGGATTATGAAGATCTAAATGGATTTAATCTAGATATTATGTAACATTCCATATATCTTGATCCCAATGTCAAGCCAATTTGGCAAAAACAAAGTTTGTTAACCCTAGGATAGAACCCCTCATGAGGAAAGAGTTATCCAAACTCATTGAGGTAAAACTATATTTTCAAATCAAATATTCTACATGGGTATCCAATCTTATCCCGGTTAGAAAGAAGAATGGGGAAATCGGACTTTGTGTTGATTTTCGCTACTTGAACAAGGCTTCCTAAAATACCACTACCATTTACCTTCCATGGAGCATATTTTGCAAACTGTTGTAGGGGCTGAAAGGTTTTCCATGATGGATGGGTATTCATGTTTTAATAAAATTAAGGTTAGGGAAGAGGATCAATTTAAGACTGCATTTACAACCAAGTGCGGTACATATTCCTATCAAAATATTCCTTTTGGTTTTTCAAATACAAGTGCCACATTTTAGAGAGCATTGGATATTTCTTTCAAATTTTAGATTAATGATTTCATCCTTGTATACTTGGATGATATTACTATCTTCTTGAAGCAAAGCAAGGATCACATCAGCCACTTGGAGAAGGTATTTGAAAGATGCGGGGAGTTCAGGTGTCTCTTAACCACAAAAAGTGTAATTTTGCAGTCCCTAGGGATAAGATTCTAGGACATGTTGTTTCAAAGGATGGCATCACCATAGATTTAGACATAATTTCAGCCATCCTTTCTCTCTCTTTTCCAACTCATAAAAATCCTTGCAATCATTTCTTGGCAAGATTAATTTTGTTAGGAGATTTATTCCTAATTTTGCAGGATTAGTCAAGCCCATCACTTTGATGTTGAAGAAGGATTCATCCTTCGATGGACAGCTGAAGGAAAGGAAATATTTTCCAAGATCAAATAGGAAATTTCTCAAGATCCTACACTTGTTAATCCTAACTATGGTAAGGATTTTATTTTGTATGCATATGGAGTTGATGTTAGTATTGTTGTTGTTTTGACTCAGCAAAATGATGAAGGTATGGAACAACCAGTGGCCTTTTCAGTTAAACACTGAAGAATATGAATTGAAATATAGTCACATTGAAAAACAAGTATTTTCCATCATGAGAGATCTAAATAAATTCAAAAGCATGCTCTCCACTAGTCATATCAAAGTTTTAGTCTCACATTCTAGTGTGAGAGATTTCATTATGGGGTAGATATCAGTGAGAAAAGAGCTATATGGGTAACTAAAATAATGGATTATGATGTGACTATCAAGGCCAAAAAAATGGTGAGAGTGAGATAACATTATGAGTAGATTAATTTGGATACTCAAAATAATCAGGAGACATCCTTTCGAATGAAGAAATTCCATATGATGTTCAAATTCAACAATGAAGTTGCGAGAAAATGGTCATAGCTATATGACTAATATGATCACTTTTATATCTATCGATGTAATAAATATTGGTATAATAAAAAAAAGGGGATATCTAAGGTTGCATTTCATCCCCTATGTAATCGGTGGATGGAATTTTATTTAAAATAAACATTCATGAAGTCTTACTGAGGTGCATTGAAGGTAAACAGTAGATAAAGTTTAAATAGAATTTCATGAGGGATTATTCAAAGTGGCCATTTTTAGCCAAAGCCACAATATTGAAAATTCTAAAGGCGGGTTACTTCTTGCCTACATTATTTGTTGATTGTCACATGTGGGTCAGAAAATGCAAGGACTATGCTTTGTTCACCGACAAGAAGAGGTTGGCATATCTTCCACTTCATCCAATCCAAGTAGATCATCCATTTTCTCAACGGGGACTTGACGTTATTGGTATGGTCAACCCTTCATCAAGTGTTGGCCACAAGTGATTCTTAACAACTACAAATTATTTTACCAAGTGGACCGAGGCTATGTCATTGAAGGAAGCAACTGAATCAGTCATTCTTGACTTCCTTGAGGATATTGTCACAAGGTTTGGTATCCCGCATAACATAATTTTTGATAATGCAAAGGATTTTATAATTGCACTCTTGGACTTAGTGCTTATTTGAAGACTTCTTCCAATTAGTACCCTCAAGGTAATGGTGTGGTAGAATATACTAATAAAAATCCTATTAGGATTGTGAAGAGAAAAATGGATGTAAATCAAAGACAATGGCATACCAAGGTGAAAAATGATCTTTGTGCTGACAGGATTACAATAAAGAAGGCAATTGGAACCTTCCCATACAAGCTTGTTTATGGAAAATAATCAAGGCTTCCTTTTTCAATGGAATTTACTTTACTTGAGTTGGCCTAGTAGCTAGAATTTGAAGGGGTAGATCAAGAGAGATCGGGATGGTAGAATTGGTTGAACTTGAAGAGTTGAGGAATTCTATCATGGTCACTTTAGAAAAACATCAAAAATAAACCAAAAAGTGGTTTGATAAAAATGCCACATTTCAGATGTTCAATGTTGGTGATTTGGTCTTGAAGTGGGATGCTAATAGAGCCAGACTAAGGAGACACTCCAAATTTTATGCAATTTGGAGTGGTCCATATATCATTAGTGCTTGTAAAGAAGAAAATTATTTTAAGCTGATTGACCTTAATGGAGGTGCACTGCCAATTCTAGTCAATGGAATTTATCTTAAGCATTCCCATTAGGTCATCTTGTTGCATCATTATACATATCAGATTATATTTGTAATTCATCTAACTTCTTGTAGCACATTTTTTTGTTAGTATTTTAGGTCTTCTTTTGTTTGAGTGGTGTGCACTCTTTGCATGTTTCACTTGGACATGTATGTTTTTATGTTTATACATATTTGTGCCTTTTGTTGTTGTTACACTTTTCGGTTTCAGGAAGGTCTTGTGATGGGAACAAGTCAATTACCATCTCAAGTAGTTTCAAATCAAGTCAGTCAGAAGTGCTTCAAGTGAATTTAGGGGTGATTTTTCAAAGTATCATATTAGTTTCAATTTTTAGGTTGACTCCATGCCCAGTGGATGCTTCAAGGCTTCTAATCTTTACAATTTAGTAAGAAGATTACCTGTGATTCTATCTAATTTTTCACCCTATAAATTGGAAAACTTAACAAGCCTAGACATTGGCGGTGAAATGGTGTGCTATGTATAGTAGGTAACATGGAAGCTCGTGGATGGCTCGATGAGTTATGGATGAGTTTATTTTATGCGGCAAGTTGGGCAAGTTGCATGTGTGGAATGGCTGAGTTGGTTTTAATCACAAAACTAAGAAGTAGTGGAATTACTACCGACCGATAGCATTATAGTATCTTATCGGTCGGTGGCGCATGTAGAAGTAGTGAAGGACCAATCGGGTGATAGATTAGTAATTACCGGTAACATGCACAGATAATATTAGCCGGTAGAAAACTCATACTACCAACCAACATCAAAATTTGTGCTATCGGCCGGTAGTGGAGATTGGCGGTGTTCGGCTTGTGATGGCACATGCTAAGGGGGTATGACGAGATGGTGATGAAATGGATGCTACCACCAGTAGTGGGAACTTTTTGCAGCGGTTGCATGGATATGCATCCAATCTATGGAAAGAATCTAAGGTATAGACATGCTCTCCCGATCAACACGAGAAGGGGCTATATAATCGCTTGAATGGGGAAAGATATGAACCCATCTGGTGGTAAGAATGTTGTAACCGGATGACTTAAAGGATTGATGTTGTGACATCGACAACTTGAATGAAGGTAATGTAACTAATCGTTAGAAGTCAAGCATGTAACTAGATGAATATGGGAATATCAATGATGGAATGTGCATTATTCAACATGGTAAAAGTAGCTCAACAACCATTTTAATGAGGTAGAGTACCCATGTTTTCTGTGTGGCTTGTTGGTGTAGGTGGTATTTTTCTTCACTTATTTAGTGTTATTCCACCTCACCGGGTGAGTCATCTCACTTAGGTGGACATGGATCTAGGTGTCATCTTAGTTATGACAGATTCTCTTACAGAATCTGTCATATGTGTAAGTGTGTCATAGGAGTTACATTCCCATTTGAGAAAGTAACCCCTCTTCTCCATTATGGAGGAATATTCTATTACATGGGAGTTACACATTCACTCCCCTATTTGTAATCACCACCTTTGATCTATGAGAAGTCTAAGCCAAGCCAAACAATTCCATTCTACTCCATTTTGAATCTTGAGCTCTCATATGCATACACATTGCTTTATAAAGCTTGCTTGCTTTAATCTCGCAACTCCTACACTTTGGTGAAGTGCAACTATTCAATGCACGTGAATTCCTTCTAGGTCTTCATCTTTCACTCCTTCATGGTATCATAGCTGAGGGGACTGGAATTGCATTTCTCACCATTATTTCTCCACCGTGTAGTTGTTTGTGCAAGCTCTCACTTTTGCATGCGTTTTACTTGCATAATTTGAGATTCTTGTGGGTGTATGCTTTGGGTTTAATGTGTTGTAGGAGCCAACTCACTTCCTAGCTTGACCCTTAGCTCAAAAGTGTTTGTTCCGACCTTGCATTATTCTAACTTCATGGTTGAGTATGCCTACACTGGTTGTATCGGTTGCCAATTCTACCTGGAGCTCTGCATAAGAACTGGGCCTTTACCAATTTCATCTAGATTCTACGTTGGTTCTCCAGCTTGGTCCTTGGTTTTTGTAATGTGATTGGGTTTCAAATTCTTTGACCTGTGTGCTTAGCTTGGCTAGTTGTTCCTATTTTACCTTGGATATCCAACCATTTGCATCTCCTCCAAGCTACCTTTGCTTTTGTTACCTTCATGGTCTTCTCGATCCTGGTTCTTCAATTACTAAGCTCCTGCTCCTTTTTGGATGTTTTACACTAGTTTTTTGGGCTTGTGCATTCATTTTGGTCGATCTTGCATTATTTTCAAACCATCTCGCATTAGATCGATGGCTTGTGTCATGTTCTTATTTCGCAACCTTCTCGGTGTTGACTATGTCTTCCGCTCCATGCCTTGCTCATTTTTCCTTCAACTCACTCGTGGTTTGGCTAAGGCACCTCGGACATTGGTCTACAACTTGGGTTGCACTATTACATGAATGTGTTTTCTCATGCATTGGTCTTTCGGGCTCCTGTTTCTTCACTCAAGCACATCTAGGCATTTTGCATTGTCCTCAACCTCTTTGCTTCATTCTCTGCATTGGGCTTTATTGTGCAAGTTTTTTCGGCCCTGCTGGCACTGGCTTGACTTGGTTTCACCATTACATCTCAGCTGATTCACGTGACTCACCACTCAATTACTACACAAATTCCATCCACCTGAACTTAGAGCAGTTAGAAGGACATGGCATCACTCATTTAGCGTGCACTCTACACACAACGATGCCAATCTTGTCAACTCGGGAGTGTATTTATTAAAATGGCTCGAGATCTGGCTCGTTTGAATGTGTTTTCACCTCATCTTCTTACCATGGCCTTGCCTCAACTCCTCCGACTCTTTGGTTCACTCCTACATTCGTTAAGCTATGCATTGTTGGCTCATGGTTCATTTTTGGTTCAACATACTCTAAGTGGTGGTGTTCGCAGTCTGCAAATCTGCTTTGAAACCCGATTTGGAGGAGACCCCTTCACATGGCCGTTACCGCCATATTCACCTCCTATTTTGTGTTTGGAGCTCCACCCACTGTTAATTTAACGTTCGCTGGGGAATCCTTTCTGGAATTCACTCAGTCATTCCTTGGCATAACAGATCAACTGCTTATAACGCCTTCCCCGAATGTCATATTCAATGAAACAGGGCTTAGTCTACTCATTGGCCGGTTGGCCGGCTGCATCTACTCTAATGGTTTGGCTCTGCATACGGTTGTTTTAACCTCCCACCAAAGCACTTTGCACCAACATGGAAGCACTCGTCGATAAGAGCCAACTCAACTCTGTGCTTTGGGCTTCGCAACTTGCACATAGCTCAACTTGGTGCAGGTATTAACTCGGGTGTTACGAGCTAACTTCCACCACATGGCTTGAAAACATGGGCCCTTCCTTTTAGAACTTGTTTGGCAGGTTAAAACAACCTATTTTTAATGTTTTAAGGCAAAAACATTCTTATTATGGCATTGTAATAATTTTAAGGCTTTATTTTGCTTGTATTATGTCCTTCATTCGTATGTCGAAGATAGAGGGTGAGGTCCGGGGTTGGTAGGAGGCTAATCCCCCACAAGCAAAACAAACCCTACTTAAAATTTGATGCCATTTCCAATGAGTACCCACATGACACCCTTTGCACCCATTTCGGGCACTTTTTAAATCAGTTTGCAAAGTTCATTGGCATTTTCCATCAGTTGCGGGAATTGTATTTTTGCTATAACTTTTGACTCGTTGCTCGCTTTTGAGCACTTCTTTAGTCAAAGTTGCATGATTTCTCACACATTGCGTGATGACATTGTTAGTTTTTGTAAACACACTACTTTATAAAGTGTCGCATTCTGGGGGGTTCACTAGTACTCTTGGGCCTTGTACTACTCGCAGACGCATTATCTATTGAGTCCGACATCTTGCTTTTGTGCACCTTGTACTTTTGATTCCGCATCATGAAGGGTGCTCTTTCTAGACTTGAGCATCGTAGGATTTCTTTGACCTCCACCACTTCTTCTTGGGAGAGAGAACTATTCAACTTTGCATGCTTACATGGAACATTACTTCACTCACGAGGGTCTTTCACCCTTATTACTTAGGCCAGTTCCTACACCCACCGATTATCTTCATTTGGAGGACTTCCTCAACACTTGTGACCATGTTTTTGGTCACTTGATGATGCATGTCTCCAGATATCTCTGATTTCATGTGGTAGACTCAGATCCTCCCCACCGTGTTTGGAGCATTCTTTAGTTCCTCTATGGAGACCCTTCACATACTACCACTATTGTTGTTGCTTATGATTCAATTGTCTCCTCTATTTCTTCATGTGATGATAGTTCCACTAACACAGACTCGCTTGGTTCTACTTCTGATGACAAGGATTGTGCACCCAGTTTTGATGTCGAGAGTACTATAGAGGACTCTTCTCCTCCTCTCACTATTCCAGAGAATGTTGACACATCCCACATCTCATTAGATATTGAGCGGATCTATACTGAGTCTCATATAGTCATCACACCTACCTCTTTTCCACCTTCATTGTGTGATGCCCTTTCACTCCTCTACCTTCATTGGATGACTCATACCTATCTGACATCGCTCTTCTATTTTTTGAGCCCCCTAATTGGGATGATTATCTGCACGACCTTAGTTGTCTTTTCACAGAGTACACTTGTGATGTACTCTACTTGGTTCATCATCCATCTACAGGGATTTCGTGAGGAGTTCATTATCTCTATTGTTGGGAGTGCCCCTTCTAGGACTCTTACCACTTCCACTTTCTACCGAGACCTTTATTGTTCCACCCTTTCTTGTGGATCCATTTTTTTGTTGTGGGGGTTCTATTACCTTCACATCACTTGGACATCCTTTATGCGAGTGTTCACTCTTCACACTCTGATAGTTCTACACTCATGACATTACCTTCGGTTCCTTTGCACTCACTTGCTAGACCTATGTCACACTTTCGTGGACCAGAATTAGAGTTCTTTGTGATGCTGCCTTTAGTTTCCTTCACGGAGTGGTAGACTTCCAAAGCACATCATTTCTATCCTTCCTAAAGGCGGGCACACATTTCAGTGCGGGTGGATCTTCTTCAGTACAGAGGCAGAGGATCTTGTCATCAACATTCTTCTAGGAGACCTCCTAGAGTTGTAGAGTTTAGATTCATCCATGGCATCTTCTGCATTCATCTCGTCTCCCTCTTATTCTTCTTTTTGAGAGATTTCCTCTTTGTACATGGGTACCTTTATAGGCTCGTCTATGGCTGGGACCCATCCTTGGCATCTTTCTTATATTAGAGAGTGGACTTGTCTCTCTTTTTGGGGGATTTTTTCCTACTAGGTTTTATCCTTTTACTCCACTTTTCGAGAGTTTATTGTACATGGGTACCTCATCAGGCTTTGTGTCGGGACCCATTTCTTTTTCCGACTTGCCACCTCATCCTAAGTTATGATGAAGGGGGGCGTTGGTGTAGGTGGTATTTTTCTTCACTTATTTAGTGTTATTCCACCTCACCGAGTGAGTCATCTCACTTAGGTGGACATGGATCTAGGTATCATCTTGGTTATGATAGATTATCTTACAGAATTTTTCATATGTGTAAGTGTGTCATAGGAGTTACATTCCCATTTGGGAAAGTAACTCCTTTTATCTATTATGGAGGAATATTTTCTTACATGGGAGTTACACATTCACTCCCCTATTTGTACTCACCTCCTTTGTTCTATGAGAAGTCTAAGCCAAGCCAAGCAATTCCATTCTACTCCATTTTTGAATCTTGAACTCTCATATGCATGTGCATTGCTTTACAAAGATTGCTTTCTTTAATCTCACAACTCCTACACTTTGGTGAAGTGCAACTATTTGATGCACGTAAATTCCTTCCAGGTCTTCGTCCTTCACTCCTTCATAGGTGAGGTATAATTGGGAAGAAAATTAGCAAGGTTTCTCATACCTCTTTTCATAGTTTTAATCCAGATTTTCATTGGTGAGGAAAATCAAGGATTTCTTTCTATATAATGTAAAAGACCCCTCATTTTGTAGGGGGATATTTTGAAACGTAAAGGAACTCTCTCAAAATTGTTCCAGAACTTTTGTGAGTTACTGAGCCTCAAATTTGAGCATTCTACAAAGGATTCTTTCCTTATTTCTACTTTGTAATGGATTTTGCATCCTTTTGAGCAATAAAATTCATGTTTTGTGGATTTTTCTACCCTATCTTGTGTTATATTACATTTCTTGCCTTCCCTTGCATTTTCGGTATATTATGCATACTTTGTTCTTCTTACAGGAATTAAATCTATTGTGCTCCATAAAAATGGAGATTTGAATGTTGTTTTGGACTATGGCACTTCTATTTTCCATCTCCTACTTTATTTTCTTCCTATTTTCACTCATTAGGAATCTCTCCACCTGTTCTTGGTGTTATCACCTCCCTTAGTTTAGGATTTCAATTTCATGCATCTCCCTCTCTCCTGGTCCTTTGGCATTATAGGTTAGTGTTAGGTAGATGAATTCCTTTTCTAGGAATAACCTTAGCATTAGGAGTAGGTAGAGGAAGTTGTCATTCTTTAGATGTCTGTCTCAGTTCGAGTCCCACAACTTGGAGACAATCCCATGTTGTCTCAAGCCCCAAGTCAATCTGATTTGGGATGGGTACATATTTTAGCACGAACACATACATTGGGGAAACATTTGTCCCCTCTCATATCAGTTCTATTTTATGTTCACATATTTACAAAAACTCAATAATACTAACTTAGATCTTGATTAGATATATCCTTATTTCCTAATACTATTTTATGTCGTGCATTACTTATCATGTTACTTGGATTCATAGTATTCTCAATAATTTTTCCATACAAACATGATGTTCACATGGTACTATTTGAGGTGAATGCATATCACTTATAGGTTTTTACACAACGTATGATGCTTGGCACTATTCTTTATCGGTCTCTATGAGGCTCTTGGGGATATACCTTTACTACTTCTCTATATTTAGGTTCTATCCTTTCAACATCTAATACTTCCATTCCTACTTTTAGCTATATACATTGTTACATGCTATCAAATTTCTTAACATGCTAATGGGTACTTCATGTGTAGAATTTTTGTAGACACCTAAAATTAGCACTGCTAATCCATGTGTCTACATTCGCTAGCACCCCTTCACTATCACATCACTATCATATCATATATTAAACCCTTATCCTAAGTCTTATTCCTCCCCCCTAATATTTACTCCCTGTAAATATTATCCTACACCTGTAAATCCTATTTTACCCCTTCCTAAACCACCCAAACCACTTACAAACCAAAATTAAATGAAGACAAAACAAAATAAACAACTTCCCAACCATTTTATAACCTCTCACCCACATATCTCCCCTCTCACATGAAATAAAAAAGAAAAACAACTCGGTTTGAGTTGGTTTTAACCAAACTCCACGATTTTGGTGATCTTCCCCGATCGTTAACAATTTTCTGGATTGTTAGGGATTCTATATAAATGAGATTTAGACCCACTTTCAGGAGGTTGGTCAAGTTGGTCCTAGAGAATGGTTTACAAAAAAATTTCCCTTATTTTCTCTCTCTAGATGAAGAAATATTTTGTCTCTTCAGCCTTTGCTTAGTAGAGATTTTCCACAAGATTTACCATCCTCACCACGGAGCTTGGTCTTTTCAGATATCATAAAAAATATCCTTGCCCTTGGTGACATCATCTCTCTACCTCCATTTATCAACATATACAAGGTACATATCTTCATTTAGTTAATCATTGTATTTATGCATCATATCTAAGCCTAAATCAACCTTTTTAACATCTTTTTGAAATCTTTCTCCGTCCATTATCGACTGTGCATTTTCATAGCAATTCTTTGACGATTTCCTAGAATTGTTGGCAATTCCCTAGAATCAATGATGATTCCCGAGAATCTCGATGATTCCCCAAACCGTTGACGATTCCCCAAAATCACCAATGATTCTTTTTTAAAAGGTCTTTTGACCCCTAAAATTTCTTTTCAAATATCCATATCCCATCACTTATTACCACTATGCCTTTGCAGGTGCTCATCTTACCCTATTAAGCTCCTTTAACGCATCCCTAACACTTTATCAATTATTTGAATCCAACACATCGACCAAATCACCTTTATGAGTGTATAACTATCTATGTCCTTGCTCTTTTGAGCCATTTTGTGATCCTTAGACTCCCTTTGGATTAGGTATCACCACATTATCAGACCATCATATATCCTTGGATGAAGTTATTCCCTTTTCCTTTGCATTTTTGGTTATATCATCTATTTTATAGTTTTATCTCATCATTCTCATATTTTTTTCTTGAACACAAATTGATATCCTTGTAAGGAAGTCCATTGAATTTCAGGGACTAGCCTTTGTTTGGAAATCCGCCATATATCTATCTAATCCTATCATTTTCTGAGTGTATGTGCAATGCACGTAGCCTATCCCATTGGAAAGAAGAATATGTGCACCCACTTGGATCTCGTTAATGTCATTTATCCATCAACATGAGTATCCATCATCGCGGTTATTGGTAAACCTTGTCGCCTTCGAGGTCGAGTTTATTTTTTTATTTCATTTTATTAAGTTAAAGTTGGGAAGAAAAAATATTTGGTACATTCTAACACTCTCAATGGGACCCCTTGTCCCTTTTATTTCAATTCAAATTAATTAATTTTCACTTTTAGGTTCTCTTTTTTGCAATCGCTAATGATTCAATCAAATTGTTAGCGATTTCTTTGAATCGTCGATGATCTCTATAGATTGTTTTTGATTCCTTAGTCAATTAGCCTCTAACTATAATTTCTCTTTTTTGTTCTCTTATTTCATCTAACCCTTACATGTTCCTACCTATAGAGATTGCTTGTTGTAATGTAGTTATGCTAAAAAAATGAAAATTAAAAAATTAAAAAGGAAGTGTTTTACAGGTGTGTCTCTTTCCTTTCATTTTATTTCAATGCATTACATTCTTGTTTGTTGAACTCATCGAATCAATCTTTCTTTCGGGTTTAAAATGAACCTTTCATTATTTTTTATCATATATTTTAATCAAGAGGTTAATATATTGTATTCACTTAATCTCCCCACACATAACCAAACCACATCAAACACAACTTGCATCAAAAATTCTACCTGGTGGACCTAGTTGGATTTCATCACCAAGAGCATAAGCCAACTTGATTTTCTCAGTATGAGTATAAATAATTGGTGGGTAGTATATTGGCTAAGCACCCGAATCCTTTATCATTGCAAGACCATGAAGTGATGGGGTAATCCCTAATACCAAGCCCTATACTAACACCAGAATAGATATGGGCCTCATGTACCTCCAATTATATCAAGATCTCCAACCTTTAACAAACCTAAAACCATCCTTAGAAAAACAATATCATTAGGTTCCCTCTGAGCCTCTTCCTCCACATCTAGATTCTAATTAAGATAATAAAACTTTACTTCTTAACTTGTCTATTACATTTGTAGCTCTCCTAGAATTTTTATTTATCATCGTTAGTTAAATTATCGTTTAATATGGATCAATCCTCCATATCACCATATCCTTTTATTGCTTATGCGTTATTATTACAACCATATTCAGTTTCTTCATCCACTATCTCTACATTTTTCACCCCAATCAATCTCAAAACATCCCCTACATAGGATCTAATCCTTATCAATCTCATCAACCTATCACATCCCACTCAACTTCACTTAGCTCTAGCATGTTCCCAAATCCATCTAGATCACCATTTTTTCCATATGGAACCTCTACCTTTCAATCAATCCTACAACCCTATAATAAATCCATCTAACAATCCTACGATAATTATTCACATCTAGATTACTTCCAAACTATCACCCCATCCCATATCAAGTGTATCCCCTTAGTGATCCTTTTCACATCCCTCATTCATCACAATCTCATCGAATATTTCCCATCAACCTATCTCAACTTTGATACCTATCTCAATGCCTCAGACATCCCAAGCCCATACACGCATCCCTACTTAGGCCCAATCAACCCCCTTATCCAACAACAACCTATCCAACATATTTACACATCTCCTCACATCCATTTATCACAACCCACTTTGCAATCAGTACCTTCTCAAGCTACCCCTTATCAACCTCCACATCAAACCCATCAACAAAAAAACCATCCTACTCTCCATCATCATCAATCAAATAAACTACATTCTCATCCACACTCGCATGTTAATTCCCTCACACATAATCCTACAAAAATCCCATGTAATATCTTTTGATCATATTAGCCAATTCGAAAGTCATTTTCATGGGACCCAAACACATCCTTACTTATGAACAGGTTTGTAATGAACCCATCCATCCATTAGTACCGTATAAGCCCTATCCTCCACATTTGGAATTTCTGAATTCGTCATGTTCCATGGCTAGGAGGATCCTCAACAACACATGTTAGACTTTAGACATTCATGTTACCTCATCATACACAATAAATATCTCATTCTTAGAACCTTTCCTATGTCATTGGTAGGACCTACCTTGGATTAGTACAACTCCCTCCCTCAGAACTCTTTTTTTCTCTTTCATGCAGCTAGCCCTTTTGTTTCTCGAGTAATTTTCTATAAATAACTATTTTTGACCTCTCTACCATAAAAAATATTAAAATGAATCCATTATATAATTCTTCACTAGATGGTGAAGCATTATCGATCCATTGACTCGCTCACTTCCTCAATTAGAACTAATTAATTTATTTTCTTGATTGTTTTCCCATCACATCTTTCCTACCCTCTAGATACACTCATTCTATTATTTTGATGAATCCTTCACCATTTCTATAAATTTATAAATCCAATCCCTCAAAGAATGCCATCATAATCCTCAATCTACAAATGTCCCATTTGATTCCCCTAGGTCTTCATACAAGCCAAGATGAGACTACTACATATATTTCCATCTCTTCTCTTTCTAATCAAACACCCTTGATAGGTTCACCCATATAAATAGTGTTCATCCTTCATTTCACATCATCAATACTATCATGTAATATTCTCCCCATAAGGACACCCTTTATCACTAACGTTACTAATTGAAGACTTGGAATCCACGGATCTTATTTTTAGTAGTTATCTTACATCGATGTCACCTTTTTCTATTAAAACATTTAGACTTAAATTTGGATACTGTTACAAAGGATGAACCTTTAATGGAAGATCCCGACATCCAACCATCTTTTGAAAAAAATGAATAATTGGGTAGCTCACATGAAGGTAACCCGCCTAAATCACATATGGAGATGACATTTACCTCATCCGAATTAGACCCAATCCTATCCAAATCTCCTCACTTATCATCCATTCGAGCCTCATCTTGAATCAAAAATTACACAATCAAATCTCATCATATCCATGTCCTTATTCTTATCTTAGCCGTAATAATACCATCCTCTTCATCCAAAGCAAACATTATAAAATTAAAATGCACATCATTTAGGGTCTCAACCTTACCATCCATTTTGGTACCCCATCCTTTATAACAATCTGAATCTATCACATCTATGGTTCCACCTTTACCATTTATTCTGGGACCCCATCCTTTATTTCAATATCATATCACACAATCAAATTGTATCTCATCCATAAACCTTCCCTCATCTATTTTGGGACCTTATCTCATCAAATTTTACCAAACCCACATCTTATACCATCCTTAGATTGCATCATCTTTCTTATCAACCTCACAACATCCCTACAATGCTCCAACACCATACAAAATCCATGCATCCACCCACATCTAAAAATAAGGCGTATCCTACAACTAGTTCTCATAAATCAAATTCAAATTTTTTAAATCGAAATCCCCCAAAAGGGACTTCCATTAACATCCTTGAGAGGCTCATATAGGATTCTCTTATCACATTACCACCAATTAAAACACCTTATCCACATATTCAAAATCCTACATGGTACAACCAAGATAAAAGCTATGCTTACCATAGAAGCCGAGGTAATAACAATAAAGAGTTGTAAAGCACTTTGAAAACCATAATCAAGTGAATAATCCTCATCAATGATCTTCTCCTAAAATAAGACCATCCTAAGCCATCATCGATATCATCTATATCTCAACCCTTGTTAATGTCTATAATGACATCTCGTAGGAAAATAGGTTCATCCTTAATTTGGTATTAGCAAACCTTTTCCATACATCTCTTCAACACCTTCCATTGAATGTCTCTTAATGTTGTCAAAATCTACACCCAATTCATTGACGCTTTCCTTGTCGAAATCTGTGGGACAAAGGGGTCATCCTTAATCAAATCTTAGTAAATATTTCTCATACGTCTTCTCATCACCTCCCATTGAGGGTCCCTCATCTCAAATCAGTACGCTTCACCCACTTGCATGAATCATAAATTATAATACATGAAGAAAAGGAAAAACTAAAGCTTCATCATCTACCCTCCTCATCAATCATCCTCTCATATATCATCTAGATTTTCAACGGATCCACTTTCCGAAGGTTTTGTATCCTCATTTATTTACCATATACTCAATCAATCAACATCGAATATTTCATCATCCTAAGTTGAAATATATCATTCCTTTCAATGCATGTTATCTCTAGCCACATCGTCACACTAGGGGTCTCCTCTCTAGTGATACTTTGAAAGTATTACCTTACACACCTCCCCTAGTGAATCTTCACCAACCCTATCCTCTCAATCCAATCCATATAAAGAGTAAATGTGGAACATTTTCCCCTAATTGGATTGGTCCATATGTCATCACTCACAAGTATGGGTCAAGATAATATTATCTAGCCTCCCTTGATGGTACACCTAAAAGGAACATTTGAATTCCTTGCACCTATGGCCTTTCATTGTTAACACATCAATCATCATGAAAATAATAACATCAAAGATATTAATTCACTACTAACCAACCATATTATCATCGTAATTATTTGAAAGTATGTGGTTCTTTCCATCACTATCCTCAAAACCTTAAATATGAGAACTGTAGATCTATTCATCATATCTTTCACATGGACAAGTTCTAATTAATAGGAACCCCACAATAATTACATCTATCCAACTTGTATATAAATTGAAGACATGTCATGGGGCATACCTATGTAGTTTGTGCACACATCTCTTCCCCTCCTTAAAATTTTTATTAGGGATTTCTCTCGAGCGTAAAAAATAAATTCAAAAATATATATGGATAAATATCATCAAAATAAATAGACTGATCCATCAAATGACAACTATCAAATATCAAAATCATATTATCAAAAAGTAGACTGATCCCTGAAAGGAAAAATTCCCATCAAAATCATAGACTGATCCTCAAGGACGGCTATCCAAAATAGAAAAAGTCAAAAAAATTATACCACTCCCTCAAAGGATGGCTACCCATGTTAAAAAAGGCTTCCCGCATCGATCAACCTTCAAAACAATCAAAATATCAAAATCATCCCAAGAAATCTTCTTTGCATCGATCAACTTTTCCATTAAAAAGTAAACTTCCCTCATCAATCAATTTGTGTTAAAAATAAAATTTATAGCTAGGGCATCTCTATATGAAACCATTGAAATGAGAATCTACTCACCCACACATCTTACATGTGTCAACCCTTCCCATGTCCTATGAAGGTATACATTTCACTTCATCTATATCCAAGATCCTACATATGACTACCCATTGTTAGTCATGTGTTAACATTTATTATAAGGCCAAGGAATGCAAGAGCCTTCACTGCTGATTCCCATCACATATGTATCAAATCTAGTATAAAATCAATCATTTCACATTTTATTCTTAACCATGATTAAGACACATTTTGATATACATTAAAGTCACTTTAAAATCAAAATTTCAATAACACATCACATCAAAAACATAATATCAACATCTATCAATATCCATACAATCATGATCACATCTCAATATTACATTGCCACATCCAAAACATCACATTAAAATAAATCAACACATGAATCATAAATCATAAATCATAATCATAATCATATATCATATCAATGTGTCTTTATACATCATATAAAGTCTCAAAAAGCTCTGCCTACATAAAAATATGCACCAAAATAGACTTCACAAAAGAGTCGTATACATCAAAATATCACATCTACTCCATAAAATTAACCTTTTCAACCAGCTGCCTCCTCAAGTATTATGCCCTAATCACCATCAGGGGCACCTATCTAGTCCTCTTTCAAGACATTTTTTTCCATTAATTCATATGTCTATAGGAAATGAACCCTTTGGTTCCCCTATCACTTGACTTTCTTGGCCTTGTAAGCCCACCTTTGTGGCAACATCAATTTTGGTCCCTTGACCTCGTCAAACCATCATCTTTCCATCGTTAAAGTCATATGTCTATAGGACACGAACCCTTTGGTTCCCCTATCACTTGACTTCCCAATCTCGTAAGCCCACATTTGTGGCAACATAAATTTTGGTCCTTTGACCTCTTCAAAACATCCTTTTTATTTCCTCTTGTCATCGTTACATCATATGTCTATAGGACACAAACCCTTTGGTTCCCCTATCACTTGATTACATGGTGGCACCCATCTTATTTCTATACCTCATCCCGAGGAATCATATCTCATCTTCCCATCCTTTCATCTTTCCATCTATCTCTTTCAAACTCGTGATTGATTCCTTTTAGGTCATCAATCCCTAGTTTGAGGGGGAGCACCTCATCATATAATTATGCATCTTTCACATCCTTATCTCATTTTTGTCTCATGGCTTATCTAAACCACTCAGCAAAAAGGGGAAAATGTAGATACATTAAATTAGCACCACTAATCCTCGTGTCGTATGCATGTCTCATATCACCTCTTCACCATCACATCACTATCATATCATTTATTAAACCCTTATCCTAAGTATTATTCAACCCCTTAATATTTAATCCATGTAAATATTATCCTACACCTGTAAATCCTTTATTACCCCTTATTAAACCACCCAAACCACTTAGAAACCAAAGTTAAATGAAGAAAAAACAAAATAAAAAACTACCCATCCATTTTATAACCTCTTACTCACATATCTCCCCTCTCACATGAAATAACAAAGAAAAAATAATCGGTTGGATTTGGTTTTAACCAAACTATGTGATCATCGGCAATCTTCTGGATCATTAGCGATTATCCCACATCGTCAACGATTCTAAATAAATTAATTTTAGAATCCATTTTAGGAGGTTGGTCAAGTTGGGCTCAAAGCTTGGTTTACGTAAGTTAGTACCTTCTTTTCTTTCTCTGGATAAATAAATACTCTATCTCTTCATCCTTTCCTTAGTAGATATTTGTCACAAGATTTAGCATCTTCACCAAGATTTTGGGATTTTCAAATATCATCAACAAAGATATCCCTACCCTTGTTAACATCATCTCTCTACCTCCATTTATCAACATATACAAGGTATGTATCTTCATTCAGTTAATCATTATATTTATGCATCATATCTAGGCCTAAATAAACCTTTTTAGCATATTTTTCAAACTCTATCTCCATCCATTGTCGACTTTGTGCATTTTCATAGCAATCGCTAAATATTTTCTAGAATCATCGACGATTCCACTGGAATCACCGGAAATTCCCAAAATCACTTATAATTCCCCATAATAACGACGATTCCCCAAAATCACCGATGATTCCTATTTGAAAGGTATTTTGACCCCTAAGATTTCTTTTCAAATATCCAGATCCCATCACTTATTACCACTCTATCTTTTCAGTTTCTTTTCCAACCCTATCAATCTCCTTTGATCCATCCCTAGCACTTTATCAGTTATCTAAATCCAACACATCGATCAGCTCACCTTTGTGAGTTCACAACTACCTATTTTCTTTCTCCTTTGAGCCATTTTGTGATCTTTAGACTCTCTTTAGATCAGGTATCACCAAATTATTAGACCGTCATATAACCTTGGACCGCATTATTCCCTTTTCCTTTTCATTGTTGGTTATATCATTTTTTTATCATTTCATCTCATCATTATCATATTGATTTCTTGAACGTGGATTGACATCCTTACAAGTAAGTTGATTAAGTTTCGGACTATCCTTTGCCATGAATTTGACCATATATCCATCTAATCCTATCATTTTTACGAGTGTCTCAGGTTCGCATGTAGCCTATCATGTTGGAAAGAAGAATTTATGCACCCTCTTGGATCCATCAACATCATTTATCCATCAGGATCAACATTCATCATCGCGGTATCGATAAACCCCACCATCTTCCGAGGTTTTTTTTTTTGTTATTTCATTTTTTTAAGTTAAGTTTTGAAAGAAAAACTCTCTTGTACATTTGTCTTACTGGATTACTTCTACCATGGTTATCCGATTTACTTGTATCTTATCTATTATTGTGTCTTAATTGTCATTGTTTATGAGCTATGTACTATACTTTATTATGTGTTTTTATTATATATCATTGAAGGCTTTGAGTGTCTTGTGAAATCTTGAGTGGTGTCTTATACATTCAAATAAATACTTGTTATGTATTTTTCCATGTTATTATGTGTTTTGACTAGTTTATATTGCATTTTCCCACATTTTCTTGTGACTAACACTTTTAACAATCCTTTCCCATATTTTTTTGCATGCATCATGGTCATCACCATGCACATTCTCTACTCCTCCTTATAGGATTTGTATTTTAGATGTGCACATCAGTTTTAGCTTTCCTCGTTTGGTCCACTCTCACCTTGGTTCATCTCATGAACCCCAAATGAGTGGGGGAAATGACCAGTGAATATTTCACCCTCTTAACGAGCTTAAGAGACTAGATGTAGAATGGTACAAAACAAAATCATAACACACAAGAGTTAAGAAATAGGTTCAAAATCATGATTGGGACAAAATTAATGTAAGGACAGAAGTACCCAACATAGACAAGAGTGGTGCGTGTTATTGTCCTACATGGATGGTTCTGTCATGGGGATAGAAACATGCACATTACAGGATCAACATGTTTCAAGTAACAATATTTTCCAATTTCCGAAAGAGATACTCGGTTTTAGGTTACTATAGACACAAAATTAGGCACATACTACTATTTTACTATACCGCCAAGTATGTTGTTTTATGTATGGATCTTGAGTAAGAAAAGTATTCACTTGGTGACACACTTCCTAGTCCATCCGCTTTATTTTATTATTTCTATTTTTTTATCTCTCACATATATCACTTCTATACCCAATTCTGGTCAAGTCATAGGGATCCATGTCTTTCATTCTTCTCGCATTTGTCACCGGTTGTCTCAAGACACTAGTGCCAGGATCGACACTAGCACTTCTAGCGCTCTGTCTAACCAGGGAACTTCTATCCTCTTTGTTTTCTTTCACTTTTTTGACATTTTTGGTCAAAATTTTTAGTTTTCTTACTCCTATCTCAAGGTCCTAATTGATATGTCGTGTCACTAGTGTAAAAATTCAAACAAGATATCCCTATATAAACACAACATACAAACTATTAAAAGGGATGGAAATATATCAAGGGTTATATATTTACATACTATCAAAGGGAATGCATTCTTGGTCTTATTACTCTACATACGAGTTCATAGAAAGGGGAAGTTTTGAATTCCATTGCACACATTTACATTCTATCTAGCTTTATCCCACTATCTTGGCGTCATCGGCACAGGAAAGCTAAGGACATGATTCAACACACATGCACATAGAACTACATAGATTTTGAGATGTATTATAGTGCTTGGTTGTAAGTTCACTCTGTCAGTGACCACCGAGGTCATTCTTAATTCCCATTTTGCATATTTTCATTTTAAGAGTGTTAGAAAATAAGGGATAAAATATGCGGAATAATCCCTCACAGAATCACAACAATAGAAACTAATATGCAAAAATATTACAGATCTCAAATAAAAGTGTAGAATAAAATAACACAACACAAAGAGACAATATTTAACATGGTTCACCCAATTTGGGCTACGTCCACCAAGAGTCACTTGCTCATATTTTATTACAAGCCATCACTCTCTCAATACAATACGTAGATCTGTTTGGAGATATGCTCAACAAACTCTATAGAATTCACACCCAAATTCAAAACACATATGCAATGTTACATTAACCCTACCATATGCACAAAACCACATAAGTAGATAACTGCTTAAGTAGTTTTACAAAACCGTGGGTATCAAAACCATGGGCCAAAACCGTCCCATAAACGTATGGGTCAAAAATCCTGCCCATATGAAAAGAAAGTTTCTTATATCGGGCATGTTTTAAGGCCAAAAAAATTTCTTGGGGGTTGCGCCCCAAACCCCCACAACCGGGCTGCCACCCTCGGATGCTCGCTCGGGGCTGGCCCAACCCCAAACCTCGGTGAGACAATTGTGGAAAGTGTATAGTACTCTTAGTGTACATTCTTCAACACTTTCTCACTTAAAAATAGGCTCCACAACCTAACAAAGAGTTGATGTGTTTTGGGATTTTACAGGATATTATCTATTTTTAGGTTATCAATGAATTTGGTTATCAATGGAAAAGGATAGAGAATCCCTAAAACACTAGAAGAATCAAGTTCACCCTTTGCGTAATCACAAATGCCTAGAAAATTTATCTGATGCCCAGATCCCTTATCCAGGCCATTCTACGAGTTCACGAATTTATATCAAGAATTTCTATTATTCTTCCCATCCTTTTCATAAGTTGTTCGAGTTTAGGTATACTTTGGGATAAGTGAAAATTAGATAAGTTCCCTATCTCTCTCATTTTCTTACACAGTTACATCTTTAGAGTGCTTAGCATATTATATTATGTTGTATATCATTGTAGTGACTTTGAAATTATATTTAATATTCATATTTTATTAAATCATTTGGTGAACTCATCTCTTAGAACTCCTTGCCTTAGGATCCACTAAACCATAATGACTAAAAGTAGATCTTCCTCTCCTATGAAAGTTATGCATCATGAGAGTTGCATCTTGTCCTTGATGATGTTGTTGAGGCTGAAATTCTTACTCTTTATTACGAATGTTCAATTTGATGACAATGTTGAAAGATTCTTTAATGCTAATGAGCACAAAGATCTTACTAGTTTCTCCCACTCTACTATCAACATTGTTTCTAAGGACCAAAACATTTCTAGATGTAATCCTTGTTATTCCATAGTCACCAAGGATACATGACCTTCTTTCTATTTATTTTGCATCTCTTAATGATACTATTATCGATTATATGTTTGGTCTTGATTGTGCTACTATAGATAAAAATCATGCTACTTCCAATCATGAAACTTTAAATTTATTCTTACTAGCTCACCTCTTATGGTTTCTTCGATACTACTGCTTAGAATTTCTGTTAATATCCCATGTTCTTACGGTATCTTTCCTCTTCTTCTTCTCTAGATGATGTTCATGTTTCTTCTTCTATTCCTCCTAGTATACCTCCTATTATTTCTTCTACATCTACATCTAGTATGCCCATAACATCTCCATCTTCCACTTCTTCTCAAATTCCCATGATCACTCATAACGGAAAGCTTCAACCTCTCAATGTGCCTCTCACATCTTCTATGATTCCTCCACATGATATTTTTTCCCTCATGCATGTTGTTGGCTAGTGCCAATCTCAAGTTAAATATCTCAATCTTGAAATAAAAGTGTATTATGATTCTATTGATAATAACTCTCTTCATGGCAATCCTATTCCAAAGAAAATTCACAATTCAAATTATCCTAAGGATTTTATCATGCCTACTCATTGTTGTTGTTGAAATCACAAAGACTTCGGATGCAAATCAAGGTTCTAAATGATGTTTAGAGCATCCAGTGTGATTGCACAACATGGAAACCTCTCTCCAAGTGTGGGACTTGTGAAAATGAGAGAGGAATCTCCAGAATAGAGGCTTGGTTCCTCAAACTCCTCTGATTTAGATCTATATTTTGCACAACTACAAAGGTTCTAATCCTAATTCTACCCTAGATTGCAAGGAGACAGGGATAAAAATGCAAAAATGAAACTAAACTAAAGATGGTGATGCACCAAAAGGAGTGGTGAAACATTTTTGCCATGTAAATAGACACAAATTCATGAAATGTAACAAAGGAAAGCATACATAAACTGATAGATGCAATAAGAGGTCTTAAAATGAAGTGAAACAATACAAACAGAGGACTGAAAGGCATTCACAGAGTTTACACTGTCAATTCCATGTAAAATCTCTTGCTTTCCACCCTCAAAGAGGTATAAACCTGTTAAAACCGTGAAAAAGGTCTGATTCTTACAACTATCAACCGCTTTGGAGGTGAAAGAAGAAGTTTTCAATGCCAAAAGAGTTCCACCACGAAGAAATGAGCCAAATCGCTTTTACATTGCATGGGTCGATCCGGAGAGAGAAAACGTACAAAATGTGGGAGCCCATTCCTCATTGAGTGCAAATGCATTAAATAAGCATGGAGGACCTTACAAACCCATACCCTATCATTTTTGACCAAATGGGAGAAGAATCGACCCATCATTCAGATTAAATTTGGTCGTTGAAATGTCATTTCTAGTTGTGGACACGCACTGCAGAGCCGTTTTTGAATTTTCTCTCTCCAAACGAACTAAAATTAGAAATTGACCATTTAATCATGTAGATAATTTCATAATCTTTCCGTTGATATAAAGAACGTGCAAATCCGAGCTCAATCGAAAAGTTATGGAGGTCTCAAGTATTAGGCCAAAAATGTTCAAAACGGATCGGTGGGAAAAAATTTAAAATTTTACCTCTTTTATTTTTATTTTTGGTCTTTGGAAAATTTTCAAAACCCCTACACCCCGCCACCTAGGTGCCATGTGGCATGATTTAATTAGGTGCGGGCTCCTCCACAGCCACTTCCCTTCATTTTTACCTTTGGAAATTTTTGATTTTCCCCACTCGCCGGTCCTGGTCCAAGACACGTGGCGGCGCAGGATTTGCTGAAAGGGGCGTGGGCTCATGCTTTGCCTTTAAAATTTTTGGCTGAAAACTTTGCCAAAATTTCCATTTTCCACCCAAGCTCCGAACTCTCCAGGACCATAGGACACGTGTCCTATTTCCATTCGCCACGGGCCTCCTGCTCCAAATTTTGCCTTTGAAAATTTCGGCCAACACTTAGCAAATTTTTCAAGTCATTTTCCCCCTGACACGTGGCATTTCTGATTCATCCGTAGGCCTCCTTGTCTCTTTTCGACCAATTCACCTTTTCACATCCTACACGTACTTTTGGCCCAGATGTCCAAAACTGTTTGGGACAAATTTCTCTGAACCGCTTTGATTCGGGCCTCTTTGTTCATGTTTGCGGCGAAGACACGTGACAAGATTCCATTCGCTCTTGGCTCTTTCAGCTTTTCGTGTCCCGCACGTACTTTTGGCCCGGATGTCCCAAATGAAAGTCCTTTGTTTCGGCCGAACCGGCAGGGTTCACGCCCTCCGTAATCTTGTCCCAATCGTCCCGATCGCTGGGACAAATTTCTCCAACACTTTGAAATGGGTGACTTGCGCCAAACCAACCGATCCACGCCCTTCTTGTACTTTTGGCCTGGATGTCCCAAACGAAAGTCTCTATTTCGGCCAAACCGGCCGGTTCGTGTCCTCCACGTACTCTTGTCCCAACTGTCCCGGACTTCCTGGGACAAATTTCTCCGAACCGCCCAAAATGGACTGACTTGTGCCAAACCAACTGATCCATGTCCTTCATGTACTTTTGGCCTGGATGTCCCAACTGTGTGAAAAAAAGACTTAGGCAATTTTTTCCCTTCTTTCGGCCGAATCGGCTTTTCGCGCCCCGCGTGCATTTTCGTCCCCAGATGTTCCAATCGTGCGCTACGGACTGACTACCCGGCAGCTTTTCGCCGATTTAGCGCCTGACGTCCTAACTATCCCGAATTTCTTGACTAGGACTTAGCTGATTTTCTTCATTTTTCCGGCCCCAAGCTTGGTATCAATAATTTGATGCATGTTATCAAATTTACCCTAGGGGTAAATTTTGGATAACACCTACATTTTCATGCTTCAATGGCACTAACAATCCATATATGTATCTTAAGCATTATCTTTTAGGTATGTCTTCTTATTCAAATTATCAATTATTACGAAAATCCTTTAATCATAGTCTTGCAATGATTTTCTTCAATTATACATTCATTTTCTTTTGGATCTATCATTACATATTATAAAATGGAAGATTCTTTTCTTAGATTTTTATACTTAACAATGGTCCTAGAGTCACATATGATTGCATACCTAGATTGCGTTAGGGAAAGAAATAACCTATTCTAGATTACATTTTATGCTTTAATTATGGCATGCATCGTTATTATTTTAGCCCATTGATCTAGAGAAGAAATTTATCTTTTATCGTGGCTTGATTCCTAATTTATAAGAAAATTGCAATATGATACATGTGAATCATTTACACTTTTATGTTATAAGGTTATAGATCTAGAACAATATTTAATTATTTCACATGTTATAGATCCTCCTACTCCTACTTTGCTACATCATCTCCTAGTTCTTCTCCTCTAGCATCTCATCACACATTCTCCAAGGTCTCCATCTCCTCCTTCTCGCAAGCATGTTCCATCCCCTCCACTGCATAAGTTTCCTCCATCTCCACCACCACGTCACTCTCCACCTAAGTATTCCCCATCTCCTACTCTAGGTATCTATTACATTTCTCGATGATGTTAAGACTTGTGATGTCTTGCATGATCTACTTGATAAGTGTTAATTTTATTTCCTTATAATCAACACCATCCTTCTCATCACTTTCCTATCCAACATGATCATCCTTATTGTAATTTTCACCGCATCAATGGCCATCGTGATAATGATTGTTACACCCTTCATGAAAAATTACAACAATTATAACACAAGGATTTCATTGCATTTGGCTCTCTCGCTTGTGAGCAGCAGATGTTTATCTAATTATGCACAAGTGTGTTACTTCTTTGGTTCACTTGTCTCCTTCCTCACATCTAAGACATCATTCGTCCACCACCTAAATTCATTATTTATGCATGGCCTCCACCTCATTCATCCACCACTACATTATCTCATCTACCTCATAGTGCTCTTACTTCACATTGGATTCCTAAGCCATCAACATCTATGATTCATACCACTACATATCTCATCATTATAACCATCTCATCGACATTCGGTTCAAATCTTACACTTATGTTTCTACCACTTCATATGCTTCCACCGCTCCTCGCCAACCCCTTCATCTTTCGTAGGTGACTTTTCTCACCTCACAACCTAATGAAATACTCATGTTCTTATGGTTCTTACATGACTGTTGAGGGATTTGTTATAATAAGAACCCCACTCCATATTTGTGTTATACGCTTCATTGATCTATTTATCTAGCGTACACTATCAAACCATTTCCTGATGACACACTCTTGTTCTATGGTTCATTCTTGATTGTTAAGGGTCTTATATAAATGAACCTCATCTTCTTACACATACACTTGGGGCCATCACTCTTCTTTCCCCCTTCTTCATCATGCTTACACGTGATTACATACATTTTTATGATCATTTCAATCACATTATTCATTCCATACATACATCTATTACCATTTATCACATATTTATTCATACATACAATCCAATTTTCACACATTACCTATCTATTTATGTCCTAATCAACATCATCATCCATTTTTCAATATAATCATTTACGTAATACAAATCAAAAAACTACATATGAACAAAAACCATCACATCACATATCAAATAACATCAACACAACACAATAATGCCAATCATCCAACTATATATATCGTCAAAAATCATAGTTACAAAAATACAATCATTGGGGGGCAAGCCCCCATGCATTGCTACATCAATATATGTCATACATCATCATCACTGTCACTATATACAATTATGGGAGCTCTAGAACTATATGCTTCATTTGCTTAATCTATGCCACTAGTTACACCCCTATATATCTCCACCTATCTACGTAATAAAGCCACCTTGACTGAAATCTCCGCAAATCAGCCTAGAAACTCTACATACTTCGTAAACACATATTGCGTTAGGGATCCACCTACAACCTCCCTAGCTTGTTGAGTCTCCACCCTCATCTCGTTAGGATGACTCCAATATATGGTACATGTAGTTACTACTATCTCCACTAGCTTAAACAAGTGGACATGCTCACCCCCAATAGAATATACTCGCTCTATGTCAATGTGATGATTGATGAATCAATTATCAAAGACCAATACACATCACATGTAACCATATAGCACCACATTAATTACTACACATGATGACCATGATAAAACAACTAATTCACAATCAAATATTAACAATAAACAATACTTACACTCCACTAGTGTTGTTACTTTATACCATCTCCATTAAAGGAAGGTGTTTTCCCCTCTTCTCCTCTACCCAATGGTGCACCCGTCACATCTATGATAACTGAAACAATATCAACCATCGGTATGCTTCTCACCATGTGTTATAGTTTTGTGTACATCCTTCATTGTCCACATGTATTAGATTTATGGCCACATATATCTCATCTAGGTTGGGAGGAACTAATTGTGCCCCTGTTGGGCCTAGTATCACTCCTAGCCTCCTCAGTGCTCTAATGGTTTACACCCATACATATCACTCTAGGGGAACATCCTAATCCATACCAAACTTATGTGACAATCACTATGCCTGAAATAGCTCGATTACCCCAGAAACTAGTCCTCCAACCACATAGAACATCGGATACATCATAACTCTACTCCATCCTCTGGCCACCCTCTATAGTCTTGTTATGGCCTCCATATAATAGCCCCTAGACCTATACAATCAAGCATAGAACTATAGGTATCAATATCCAATCTCCTACTACGTGTTCATGTCCACCTCAAGCAAAAATTATCGGCCTTGCTCAATCGGACCATGGCCCATTGAGTGGCCTCAATATCGTAATGTTCTCATAGGCCCATACATGCAATAATGTGTTAGCTCCAAGTCTACCCCTATGGTCCTCTTGTGTGAATAGGTATAGATCTCTATACAAATTTGTTAGTACACATCGAGCCCATGCAAACCTAGTCCCATCATCCTCGTATGCACGTAAAAATATATCATGCATATTACACAAGATGCCCACTCCACCACCCTCTATTGCCACTAATGAAGCAATAACTACTGCAATGAACTTTTGCAATCATGGAACACCTAATCTCAATATGACATCTAGGATAATGTGGGTCTCTATCTGTACATGTGTCCCTATAAATTATTTCCTAGCTTCTCTCATCTACCTCTCGAGCATACTCTACTGAACCATCACTTGGACTCTCTCACCCACAATTGGTAGTCACAATATGTAATATACATCCTCTAGTGTCACAGTCATTTCTCAAGTAGGAAACCAAAAAGTACAATTATCTACACACCACCTCTCACATAATGCAATAATCATCGGAATATTATGGGGTACCTCCCCCAGTCTCCATATGTGCCATAGGATAGCACAGACCTAGTATATACAACTCAAAGATCGAGATAGTCCCAAAGTCAATAATGTACTCAAATGTCAACCCTCATGGAAATCCTTTGAATGAATATCCCTCTACACAACACAAAACACCAATGAAATTACAACATCAAGCACTACATGTATACCTCAAGACAATAACTCATACTACCAAAAATCATCAAATTTCACATATGTTACATTCTTTGGTCAAACAAACTTTTTGGTCACTAGCCTGCCTGGAGTAGGTTACAAGTGCTTAGAAACAGTCACCAAAGGCCTTGAACTAGGTGTTGGTGTCCTAAAGGACATTAGCACCTTGGCCACTCTCACCCAAGTCATAAACTCTTGGAAACTCAAAAAATCCAAAATTTACAAAAAAATGATAAAAACGAGCCAAGTTCATCATTTTTATTAAAATCACACTTACAAACTCATATATCATCTTTGTTGACATGACAACCACCACCATCTTGAACCAAGTTAATCTCATTGCTCTAATATGTGACATCGTTGAAATCTCAAAGCTCAAATTTTAAATCAATCAAGGTTCAAATGAAATTACTATTCACTTTTCACCATTACTATATATAACACTTTTCGTAATTTTTACTTTACTATAATTACCATTCACGCTCATTCTTCCAACTGATTCATGACACATAGTTTCACTCATATCTTGAGCTTTGCTACTCTATTTTCTTCCTCATTTATGCCAATTGGTTCAGAATTTCTCCTACCTCCATAATAAAAATATTGTACAATGATATATTCCAATCTAGCATATTTTCCACTCAACATAATGCAATCTTGCAATGTCTACTATTCTACATTTTGTTTATTATTACACCGGTTCACATCTACTTTCATTTCGTTTTTCATTATGTTCACTCCTCCCCATTTTTCTTAAAGGTGGGAATATAATGGGATCACTCTATCATCCCACTTAGGATACTATGTGATCTCTCGATAATCCTAATACAATGTTATCCAAAATATACTCATACAACATGTGACATTTTATATTAATTTCTATGTATTCCCCCTAATGACCTAATCTGGGGGTAAAAAGAAAAAATCTCTCTATGATTAATCTATCATATACATTAATCTCAAAATAAGAATTAATTATTTGAATCAAAATTGATTAGTACAACATTAACATCACTTCATTATTTAATCTAGATAACCTAACTTGGGAACTACATCGTTTCACTATATTTCCGAAATGACCTAACATGGGAATCATTTTTACATCACTTTTAGAAGATATAACATTTAATCCATCTAACACCATATATATCATGACACTCGTATGGTGGGGAAAATGAGACGTCATTTATCTTATATGGGTTATTCAATCATAGATCAAAATGGTACTAAATTTGGTCTCTAAATCATCTATAAGTAGTTGGATATTTTGAGGATGTAGTAATAGTTAGAGGGTAAAACTATACCTATCTCCATAAAACTATTCCTTTGGTGGTGGGACGCCAAAATCCTTTATTTTTCAAACATATAAAATCAATTCAGAATTGATCCTCCTTACCCTCGTATTGTAAATCACCATCAATGACAATTCAAAATTCTCCAAATCAAATCATCAATTTATCTAAGTTATCCTTATAATGGTTGGTTGTCTATATTTATGCCACATGGATCGACATGTTGATCCATGGTTTTCCATGCTATGTATTCTTATTCTACACATACTTCTAACGAGGCTTCTCAAGACTTCTCAAAGGTACGTTCCTTACTTCCTTTACACTACTTGAATTTCATTCAAATATCATAAAGGGAAGATAATGTAGACACAAAATCATACACATACTACTATTTTATTATACTGCGAAGTATGTTATTTTATGTATGGATCTTGAGAAAGAAAATTATTCATTGGTGACACACTTCCTAGTCCATCCACTTGCTTTGATTGTTTCTATTTTTTTAATCTCTCACATATGTCACTTCTACACCCGGCTTTTGGTCAAATAGGTATCCATGTCTATCATTCTTCTCACATTTTTCATTAGTTGTCTTAGGACACTAGTTCCCAACAAAGGGACACTACCACCCAGGCACTCATGTCCTCTTTTTTTTGTTCACATTTTGTGACATTTGTGATCGGTCTTTTTGGTTTTCTTACTCCTATCTCGAGGTCTTAGTCAAAATGTCATGTCACTGGTGTTGAAATTAAAACAAGAGATCCCTATATAAACACAACATAAATACCATTATAAGGGTGGGAAATTTATCAAGGGCTATTTATATGCATACTATTAAAGGGACTACATTATTGGGCTTATTACTATGCATACACTTCATAGGAAGGGGAAGTTTTGAATTCAATTCCACACATTTTCATTATATCTATGTACAACTCACTATCTTGGCATCATTGGAACAAGGGAAATATAAGGAAATGATTCTATATACACGCACATAGAACTACATGGATTCTGAGATGTAGTGCAGATCTCGGTTGTAATTTCAATCTATTGGCGACCATCGTGGTCGGTTCAAATCCCCATTTTGCATCTGTTTTGTAAGAGTTTATGTGTTTTGGGGTTTTGTAGGAAATTATCTATTTTTAAGGTTATCTATTAATTTAGTGATCTTCTAGCGATCTATAGATGAACAATGATGAAGGATAGCAAAGCTCTAATGACACTAGAAAAATCAAGTTTTGAACCTTTGCACAGTCACATGAACCTACATAAGTTATTTGATACCCAAGGTCCCTTGTCTATGCCATTATACAAGCTCGAGAATTTATATTGAGAATTTCTAGTATTCTTCCTAGCCTTTTCATCAGTTGTTCTAGTTCAGGTATCCTTTGGGATAAGGTAAAAAATAAGATAAGTGCCCTATCTCCCTCATTTTCTTACATAGTTACATCTTTAGAGTGTTTAGCATATTGTATTTTTTGTATATCATTACAGTGACTCTGAAATTAGATTTAATATTAAAATTTTATTAAATCAGTTACTATCATTAACAAAAGTAACAAAATCAGTGGCAAATTACATACTTGGGAAAGGGAACTAATTAATTTATTTTCTTGGGATCATCTATAACCACTTTCTATTGGTTTTGTGACCATATGTGGTGTAAATTATCTATGGGGAAGTGTTAATGGTTGGAGGTCAAAGCCTATATGTCTCCCAATACTCTTCCCTTGGTAACAGGATGCCTAAATCCTCAGTTTAGTGACGGGATGCTCAAATCCTTAGTTTAACAACACTACGCTCAAATCCTCAATTTGGTGATAGGATGCCTAAATATTTAGTACCAATCCAACCATCTCCAAGGTAGAAAACATACATGAAAAATTATATCTCTTCTTGCACTATACACATGTGTATTATATCCTTGATTCACTTGTTTTTCAATAAGCATTTCTATTTTCGAATTTAACAAGTTAAAGTTCAATTTCATTTATCATGAGCATTGACTACACATATCTTTTATTCCAGTCCAACCTTACTTCAATGAAAGGAAACACACAAATGGAACAAGGAACAATCTCAAAGCACAAGACACTTTGAACAACTCAATAGCCAAGGAAAAAAAAGGCATCATTTCTACTACATATAAAAGGTCAGCCATAAAATCATTATCCTATTTTAGATTCCACAATACACATTCTAAAATATTTGTTTGGCATGAGATCAAGTACAATCCTTATTTGGCATGTTATCAATTGCAACTCCTTCATCTCTCCACAAGTGACACTCTTATTATCTACTTTATGCTATAAATTCACCAACATAAAGTGGGGAGAATGTAATCATAAAATCACACATTTACTAATTACATCATGCCTCTAAATATGTCATTAAATGCGTGATTTCTAAGCATGAAAAATAAACATTAACAACACGTGTTTTTACTTTTACATTTTTTATCCCTATTGATACTCTTAACACTTTTTCTTCTTGAATGGTCAATTTATTTTAGACATTGAAGAACACATGATCTAGCTTTGTATTTTCCATTATATCCTCCAACCATCCTGGATAGTACTACCTATTATGGACAAGATCACCCAAACACTATTGTCACCTTTGGGTGATTTTGTGCTTTTCCTCTCTTTTTCAAGTACTGAAATGAGACATCATTTTTTATCATTTTAAAGTCTCTTTTATCACTTTGGGTTGTCCTTTTTGGTTGTTAATGACGAAATTAAATTAAGGGAATCACACACACACACACACACACGCACACACACACACACACACACACACACACACACACACACACACACACACACACACACACACACACACACACACACACACACACATGACTTACTTACTATTATTAGGGGAAAGAGGGGAAATTGGCCTATCACTTTATATCTTCCATCTATAAGAACAACATTCAAGGACTGCATTTGATTTGTTTAATTTACTACACATAAGAGGGGATATTTCTAAATTCCATCTCACATGTCTCTTGACTCACACATTAATCCTTATGTTTACATGTACTATTTACACTATTGACAATAGGCCCAATGTTCACCTAATATAGTTTCTCTTAATGTACACACTCTTATTTTTTATGCACTTCATACTCATGTAGTTGGGATCTTGGACTCCATAGGGTTCTCCCCTCATTTTTTTGACACTATCCTATGGTAACTCATTGGATAGATCATTGTGGCATTCACACTTAGGGGCATATTTCCCCACCCCACCCGTACCCGATGATACACTCTTGTTCTAGGTTTAAACATGAATATTGAGAGTTCACATACCTAAAAACCTCACTTTACACACATATACTAGGGAAAACCTTTCTTCCCTCTCATATTTGTTATGTTTCATGTTCACATAGTTACAAAATGATTAAAAAAACTATCTTGGATTTGGATTTGATGTATCTTTGGTTCCTAATGTTATTTTATGTTGTACATTTCTTATCATGATACTTAGACTCATAATATACTCTATCATTTTTCCATAAACACATGCATGTTCACATGGCACTTTTTGATGTGAATTCATATTACTTGTAAGTTTCTAAATGATGTGTGATTCTTGGCATTGTTCCTTAGTAGTCCCACTGAGGCTCCTGGGGGCATCTACCTTTACTATTTCTCTATATTCATGTTTTATCATTACAACATCTACTAACTTCATCCATTTTTTCATGTGTATACATTGTGGCATACTATGCATTTTTCTAGCATGTAAACAGTGATTCATGTGTAGCATTTTTCTTACTACTTCCAACCATGGGTATTTGATTTTTATATCATGTCTATTCTCATGTCTTGATTGTCATTGTTTGCATGTTATGCCCCATTCTTGATTAATTGTTTTTATTGTATATCCTTGAAGTATTTGAGTGTCTTGTGACATCTTGAGTGTTGTCCCATGTATTCAACCAGCTACTCACTCTGTCTTTTTCCATGTTGCTATGTTTTTGACTAGTTTGTATTTCATTTTTCCATGTTTTCTTGTGACTAACAGTTTTGACTATCATTTCTCATTATTTTACATGTTCCAGAGTCATCACCATGAACATCCCTATTCCCTTTATAGGATTTATATTTTAATGCACACATCGGTGTTAGCTTTCCTAGTTTAGGATGTACTTTCCTTGATTCATCTCACACACCCCAAATGAGTGGGGATAATCATTGGGTGACTATTTACCATTTCAGCAGTTAAGATACAAGACACAAAATGGTACACAAAAAAAGAGAGCTAAGAAATAGGTTTAGAATCATAACTAGGTCAAAATAAGTACAGGGACAAAAATCCCCAAATTGAATAGGAGCGGTGTATATACTAGTGTCCCCACATGGGTGGTTCTATCCTGGGGCATAAATAGGAACATTGTATGATTAACATGTTTCTAGTGATAATATTTTATAATTTCCAACAAAAATACTCTATTTTAGGTTACTAATAGGAACAACATGAACAAAATCAATGTCAAGTTACATACTTTAGGATAGGGAACTAATTACTTTATTTTTTTGTGATCATCTTTGACCATTTTCTATTGGTTTTGTGACCATATGAAATTACAATTATCCATGGGGAGACATTAATAGTTAGAGGTAAAATCCTATAGCTCTCCTAATACTCTTTTGTTGGCGAAAGGAAATTAAATCCTCAGTTTAGTGACAAGACACTCAAATCCTCATTTTGGCAAGAGGATGCCTAAATCCTCGGTTTAGCAAGAGGATGCTCACATACTTAGTTTGGAAACATGAAACCTAAATACTTAGTACCATAAAAACCATCTCCAAGGTAGAGAACATACAAGAACAATTCCATCTCTTCTCTCATAGTACACGGTGTACTTTATCCTTGATTCACTTGTTTTCAATAAACATCTCTATTTTCACATTACTAAGTGAAAGTTCAATTTCATTTATCATGAAAATTGACTACACTTTTCTTATTTTGTAGGTCTAACCTTACTCTAATAAAAGGAAACACCCAAATGGGATAAGGAACAATCTCAAGCACATGATGTTCTCAAAAGTAAATATCTAAGGAGCAAACACATTCATAATTTCTACTACACACACGAGGTCATCCATGAGATCTTTATCATCTTGTGGATTCCACAATACACATTATATAATATCCATTCAACATGATATCAAATCACACACTTACTACTTACATCATGCCTCTAAATATGTCATTATATACATGATTCAAAATTAAGAAAAATAGACATTAACTACCCTTAATTTACTTTTACATTTCTTTGTCCCTCTTGATACTCTTGACACTTACTCTTCTCAAATGGTAACTTCATTTTTGGACATTGAATAACATATGACCTAATTTTGTGTTTTCCACTATATCCTCTTAAGCATCTTGCACAATACACCGTGTAGACACCAAAATTGGGTCACACTCCCCTTGGTCCCCTTTCGAACAGCTAACTTAAACACTTTTACCTAACCATGACCCTTAAATAACACATTAATATTAATTTAATCAATTTAATTAAATTAATACTTATCCTCACTTTATTCATTATTTAATTATCTTAATTAAACCAATTTCCACCTCACCTAAAAACCTCATTATAAACATATTTTTAGTATCTATCCACTAACCATAACTAATTAAGACTTAGTTCAACTCTAAAAATCAATGCTTATTATTCCTCTAACCACATTCTCTCTCATTAAAAGATAATGTCCATTTTGATTTGTGATAAATGGATGCAGACACTTGCCCAAATGATTGCTAAGATCTATCATTTTTAGTAAACCTAGGGAATCTCACCTTAATCAACGCCATTCAACCCTATACCATTGTTAGTTACCATATAACCTTGTTTGAGAGGTTGGCCACATTCTGGATTTTTTTTAGAAAAGGATATCTACATGCAAGAAAGAAATAGAACTCTTTTTCGCATCCAGGCATCCATAGCCAGCATCAAGATAGATCTAGAGGTATTACTCTCATGGTAGCATTCTGGGAAGCACTGCTGCGGCACCAAGCTCCATCCAACCAATCAATCATCACCACCACCTAGCCATTGGACCTGCAACATCGATGATCTATGTTTATCACCTATGTCATTCCATCCTTGTTCTATTTTAAAGGTTTTTTCATCTTTGTTATCATTTTCTATTAGCATATCCATTTCCCCACCATTCACTTTCCTACAAACTCAACCCTTCACCACCATACCATTAGATCATCTATACATGACCTTTATACATCTTTGAGTGTTTCTAAGATCCCCATAGACCTCACCATCCCCCTTTTCATCTTTGTCTAGCCTTACACCAATTTCCATAATCAAATCTTATTGAGTTCCTATCATCTTGACCGTCATGACATCGATTACCCATGACCGTTGTCGGTTTCCTCTCTAAACCAAAGCATCGCTTATATCGGACTAATACCGGTCTCTATATTTGGTCATCCTATCAATAACATAACCTAAGAATATTCACCAAATCAACCTAAGTGACCCAGAATCTGACCCTAACCAATACTAGAACCCTAACAACTACCCCACCTCCAAATCTGATTATAACCTAGCTTGTTATATTTGATTTTCTTATTTTATTTGAATGAGATACCTAAATCATATCAACTACAGTAGGAATTTTTTTACTTACATTATTTCTCACATTAAGTTGTATTAAACAGTGGATTGACAACCATCTAGGAAGTATTGTACTTCCGGATCTAGCACACGCTAGGCAATCCACTACCATATATTGTTTAACTCTTTTTGTGGTCTTTTTTCTATTATAGGTAGTTCCTCCTAGCCAAAAGGAAGCTCTCACAGTTAGCATTGGATTGAGAAGTCAGAACATGCACACAACCTTCAAACCAACCATCGCAATAGGTATTCCTCCTTAGCCCATAACATTATCTGTTTCATCACATTCAAAACGTAAAGAAAACGGTGAAACATTTTGACACACTCGGTGGGACCCTCTCTTAGGTTCATTGCATTTTATTCATATAGGGAAAACTTTTTTGTCTGTTTCTTTCATTTCAAAAATTACACATTTAATCTCCCCCTAGTAATAATCCTTTCTCCTAATTGTCTAAACGACATTTGTCATTTGGGGCTTAAAATGAACCACTTCTTATTTCTTGCATTGCATTAGTGAAAAATCATCCCTCTTATTTTTCATCATTTGCTACATCGAATATCATATTTCAATTTGGGTATTAAAACACTTTCATTGCATTCTGATTTTGTGCATTATAGCTCACATTAAAAATGAGATAAACCTATATCTTTGGAAGTCATGCCCAGCTGGTGATGATTGACACAATTGAACCTTAGAAGGAACTTGCTTCTCTCTCTTTCTCTTTCCAAACTGCACAAAAATTTGAATATACACACCTTCTTAAACGACATCTTACCTAGGAACGCTTGTCAACGATCGGAGGATTGACGGGTAATCTTTAGTTGTTTATCTTTTCTAGTACCCCATCGGAGGAAGGACCACCCCCGATAACATAACTTAAACCTCACCCTTTAGATTTAATTTTTCATAGGACGCCTTCCCAACCGGAAAAAACTTTGTTCTAAATTCACGTGTCACCATAAATAGCATAAGCTACAATAAATATAAAACTCACTTTTAGGACTACATGTTTTCATAGCTTTGTGCTTGACTTACATTTTGAGGTGAGATGATACGTTTTCTTCATATTTCTTTTTCCTTCCACACTCTACCATCATAGTTGGAGTATTCTAAGTTTCTTTGAGTATATCGGGTCTCATCCTATCATACCTAGGATTCTAGGTTGATTCTTCATACTATTTAAATTTGCAACACCTCATTTTTCTTCATTTTTTATATTTCACAAGAATTAGCATCTGTTTACATCCGATCGGCATTGGTTTACCAAGTTGGCATCAATTCCTTGTTTTATTGGTTAGTTTACCCAAAGAAGAATCATCTCACATTCTTTTCTATCTAAAAGTTTCTGTGTGTCACCATACTCTCTGTATTCTGATCATAGTCCTCTAATATAGTCTCCCTATCTAACAATCACCATTTTTGCTTTATTTGTTGAACTTCTTCACATAATTGTCATCATCATCTTATGATTGGCATTGGTCACACCTTATCCGAATTGTTCTTGAATCGACATCAATCACCCTATTTTGATTTTTATCAAAATATTTACCCAATTTTCCTTTTGAAATCTATTTTGTTCCATCTCTATTGTCCCCTGTGTCATTTACAGAGTACAGATCACCTAACTTACGTTGATTCACATGGTGTTGACTCACATCTAAACTAATTCCCTTGTGTTTCACACTATCTATCACCACTCCCACCTATTCCATCACCACTATCCATTTTGTCACCTATGGATTTGACTCAGCTTATCCCCATCGCCACCGGCAATGAGGAGTTTGTGAGACTCCTCGACTAGAATCTTGCTACCCTCCAGTACTACCTTTCTCATTCTTCCACCCGGGATTCCTTAGATAATTAATATATGTCATGCTCGGATTTATCCCCCTACTCTAGCCCCCACTTTTGTGTCAACTAGCACTAGTTCAAAGCACTACTATCATCCACTATATCATCTATGGTGTCTCAAATGAATCCCACAGCCGTTATAATGCAGCATCTATGTCATCAATTACACCCACGACATCGATTGTCCATCCGACATCCCCTATGATTATATCTCCATCTACACCCACCACTTCCCATATACCCATTGCATCGCAACCACCTCCGGTGTCAACAACTTACACCCCTTTCCAAAACCTCATCCTTTCTATCCCATAATCCTTACCCCCAATCACCACTAGAATCATTATGACTACCCCACCCACTTACACGTACTACCAATAACCCCCGACCTCATCTATCATTTTATGTTGGCTATGTGCCACCCAAATATATTCCTCATGCATAGTTCTCATATTCAACGCCACCATATACCAACATACCACCTACCTCATACCTTCAGCATCAACCCCCTTTTTCTACAGGGGGAACCCATTCATCCCAACCTACTAACGACCTCATTAAAATTATGATGGAGAAGATGTAGACCTTAAAGCATCTGCTTCGGCTCCCGTAATTATTTAACATATGATGAAATTTGTAATGAGCCTATTCATCCATCTATTCCCATTTTTCCTTACCCAGTGCATTGGTAAATGCCTAAATTCAATCACTTCAATAGTAAACAAGACCCATAAAAACACTTTCACATTCAAATATGGGTGTTACCTAATTTCCCACAATGACGCTTTACTCCTACAAACTTTCCTATTGTCCCTAATAGGACCAACATTGGATTACTACAAAGGGACTACCTTGACATTCTATTTATTCCTTTAATCAAGTATCCCAAGCTTTCTAGATCATTTTTCAATCAATGTTACCAAAAAATCACCATGATTGATCTCTATTCAACTTGGTAGTATGAAGACAAATCTATCACAAATTTTGTTGCTGCTAGCGAGTCTTATTAACCAATTGACGTTCTAATTACCTCGGATGAACTTATTGATTTGTTCACTAGAGATTTTTCCGAGACACATCTCACCAACTCTACAAGTCCAAACCTTCCAAACCTTTGATGAATCATTTGCCATGGCCAAAAATTGAAATTCGTGCCATTGAAGAAAATAAAATCCAATTATGGAACAAGAACATCCCATTCAAATCAAACGATTCTTATTCATCTTTAAACCCCCAAAAAAACTATTCAAAGCCCAAAATATTTGCCAACGCAGAGTCCTCAAGGCGGGTCCACCTCATCCTTCTAATCGAGCCCAATCTTCTTCCAATATTTTTCTTGTCCAAGCCTTTTAGCTCCGGTGGGAGCAACAAAAGTACACTTCGATTGAAGATCCCTATTCATCCATCTTATAAATATTCTTAAAGCCGGAGCCATTATACTTCCTCCCATAAAACCACATACAAGTTTTGATCCTACTCATCCTATGCCCGCATCATATAAAGAACATGACTACTGTAATTATCATCATGTTAAAGGACATAGTGATGGTAACTGCATAACTTTTAAAAATATTGTTCAAGAGATGATAGAAAATGGAGACCTTTTCATAGACAACCCGAACATGCTAGTAAATCATAATTTTCAA
The DNA here is from genome assembly GCA_018340775.1 of Taxus wallichiana var. yunnanensis. Taxonomy (NCBI): domain Eukaryota; kingdom Viridiplantae; phylum Streptophyta; class Pinopsida; order Cupressales; family Taxaceae; genus Taxus; species Taxus wallichiana. The sequence goes on along the minus strand of CM031235.1, from coordinate 365,718,303 downwards.
ATCTTCAAAAATCCATTCCCTAATCATAAACCATCGTCTAATCAAAATAGAAAACCTTCATCCAATGACAACAATGTACGTGAGGTTCATGTAGTTTTTGATATCATTTCAATTGTTCCTCAAAACCTACCTAATTCATCTATTGAGAAAACCTTGGCATGAGATCCTCCACCCATAGAGGAGCATACCTCTTTTACTCCTCCACCCACATAGGATTCCCCCTCATCTCCTCTTTCTCTCATGAAGGAACCTACACTTTCTACCAATGTTATTTCATCATTTTCTTCCCAACCTTCTGAACCGTCAACACTTGTTATTCTCCCATCCACAAGAGAATCATCATCACCTTATCCTCCACCAAGAGAGAAGTCTACCTCACCCGACCTAGTATATCTCCTACCCATGGGAGATTCTTCGTAGAATGTCACTACTTATTAGGGATAGTTATCCCCTAGCATCCCAGGACTCTATTGACATGATCTTGGCTCTCTTACCTACAAAATCTTGAAGCTAGCCAATTCCCTATCTCACAGACATATTTTAGAGGGATTGCCACCCAGACCATTCCATCCTCTTCTTCAGTAGTCCCATTTTCACGGTTGGTTGATCATTTAGATTACGTTGATCATTCCATGCTCTGGGGACGTTTTCCACTCCTTGTTTCAACCCAAATGCAAATGTTTCCTGAATATACTTCCACGATATACCCAAAGGTATTTTTGGTAACCAAAACTACAATGACCATGCCGATTGAAATAGCTTCCTCTTCATCATCCCTACCTCCATCCAAACTTCTACCCATCACTACAACTATTCCCAAACCTAAAAACCTACCCACACTTATCCCCACCCACATCTAGAACCATCACTACTTTGGGTGTTATGCCAACATCAAGCCTTACTCACCCACCTGTCAGATTGGACTTACTTGCACATCTTCCAAAGTCTACAGTAGCATTATCCTCCCACCTAAAAGGAAAACCCAACCCTCTAGGCCGCATACACCGGTCTCACCTACTACACCATTATCACCCTCCCCCTTCCATCCATCCTAGGACCTCATCCATCAACCTTGACCAAACAATCTCATACCCAAGGCCAATCAAAATCTAAACAACTCGCTTATTGCATCATGAGCCTTTGTTACACCTCATTCACCAAAAATCAAACTCCCTCACCCTCACCCATACACTTCTTATCACCTATACCTCCACCAGTTACTATAACCCAAACCTTGCCTATACGACTCCAACCAATGCCACCTACCCAACCTCTACCAACCACCTCCACTACAACTCGGTTTTCCCCGTGGGTAACCCATCCTCTTCCACCATCTACTTTTCCTTCTACATCCTTTACTCACATGTCACCTTTACCAAAGAAGGTGTAACCCAAAGCTAAGGATCTACTACCCTCGAATAAGGTAGTCAAACCAACCAAACCTTCCATTTCTAGCTTTTCTACCCCTCCTTTACCCAAGAAGATGTCGTGCAAGACCTAATACCACTCCACATACCAAACCGGTAGACTAACCCATTCCCCTCCTATAAAGTATCTTCCCTCACAATCATCCATACTTGTACCCAAACCCACACTCACTTCCCATTATGATCCATTAGTGGGGTCCTACACCAACATTTTAACCATTAGAGACAACTATCATCGCATTACCACCACTTTGACCTTACAATCCTCTCAAACCCAAACCAAAAGGGTTTGATGAAACTAATATTTGTGCCTATCATCATGTGCCCAGGACATGATGTCAAAAATCTGCAAAGCTCAAGACCATTCTTCTCTAAATTTTTCCTCCTAAACAAAATTTTGATGATGATGACCTTCTTGATGAGGACCATGCTCCACCTTCACCTGTCACCACACATCATCATCCTTTAACAATTTAGTGACTAGTATCTCCACCCCCACAACCATTTTCCCACCACCAAAATTTGAGATCAACATGGTACGTATTAGAGAGTTGGCCAAACCACCACCTAAATGTCGGTGTGCCCTATTCATTTCATAAGGATCTTATCCACCCCTAGGATTTTTCCCCTCATGCTGGTATACCTTTCATGACACACCCTCTCCATCCACCCCCTCAAATTAACATGGTTCACATTGCTACTCGTGCTCATAAAGACAAAGGAAAATAAAAATAAACTAGCCCATCAACCAACCATCTACCCTATATACCATCTGCACCTACTCCCAAAATCACCATCTATGGACCTACATACCCTATCTCTAATGGGTTCCCCATCACACAATGATAAAACAATTACATTAGTCTCCTATAAATATTGCTTTGTATGATCTCATCTAGACTTTTGAATCCCACAGATGAGCCCTTATCAAGGTTTTACAATCTATTAAAGTTCTACCCAATGACCCCACACCAATGGCCTCGATTATCACCCCTCACCATGTAGCCTCACTAACCAAATCAGCTCCTCCTTCTATCCCCACGACCACTCCTCGCATCACCACCCTCTAATTCTATGATGAGAAGATTGTACCTCTCCATTCGGATGACCTTGATCCTACCCTATTCATCTCTATTTATATCGATAACATATACGTATAACATGTCATGATTGATGGTAGTGCTAGAATTAACATCATCTCCTCCCTTGCATATGATCAAATGTGTATCCTTCTAATTGTATGCATAATAACCTTGTTATGTTGTGATCCTTCAATGATGCCATCACCTACACCCTTGCACTATTATCCTTCATTTTTGTGTAGGCCCTTACACTATCTCGGAACTATTCTACGTCTTAGAGGGGGAATTCCATTATAACCTATTACTCGAAAGACCCTGGATTCATGTCATGGGTTATGTCCCTTCAACTTTACACCACTATGTAAAATTTGAGCATAAAGGACATAACTACACCATCCCCACCGACCCATCATCACTCAATACTTGTAACATGTTGTCTTGACCTAATGATGTACTTGTGTCACTCAAGGCATCTTTCACTACCCCCACTTCACCTTCACCCACAAGCCCATCCACCAAGGCCACCACCGCCTCTCCCACATCTATCCCTAGTATTCCTACTACTGCCACAACCTCTATAACTGAATCATCTGATTCCCACTCATCTATCCAATCGTCTATCCTTATCACCCACATATCGACTATTGATCCTTTAGAAGGTTTTTTTCAATACCTCACTCAAGAAAAGTACCACCTATATAATATCGACACATTCCTCACTCCGTAAGTGTATGGGAACCCACACTAGCACCCTAGCTATGACAACCACGTAGGTGAGGTTTTTATTACTATCCTCCCCACCTTTGCACTAATCTAACATATGTGGGACTTGATATTGCCACTTATTCACCCAAACTTCCATCCCAAACATGGTCATTTTCATCTGACTTACACTCCCTTACTAACCACCGCTTTGCTCACACTTTCCTCCACCATTGCGCATGGAAAGGATTTAGCTTCGTTTTTTACAAACAAGGTCACCATACTGTCATCTCTTGTACCACCCATACACACAATGACCATAGTGGCATTGGATTTGATGCACCACCTCCCAAGAAGGCTCACGTCGACCTCATTGAGGAAGAAAAACCTTCTCCACCTCATTCACCCACGTCACCATATTCACCCACGTCACCATCACATCATTTGTCACTTTGGTGTTCCTCACAATCTCATCACCGATAACAAAGCAATTCAAAAACAAAACCCTATGTAAATTGTGTGACACTTTTGGCATCCAACTCGGTTTTCATCACCTTATTACCCGCAAAACCAATGGCCAAGAAGAATCAACCAATAAAACTTTGAACAAAATTCTAATGAAATTATTTGACAATATTGGAAAGGATTGGCATTCACGTATTACTTTCACTTTGTGGGCTTATCACACTAGTATTCACACTTCGACTACTACCACACCTTTTTCTATGGTCTATGGTACCGAGGTTGTCTTGCCTCTTGAATTTTAGATTCCATCTCTCCGCATCTCACTCTAAGACATGCTCAACGATGATGACTTTTGACAGGATCATTTGGCGCAACTTGAGTTATTAGATGAACGCCATATTAATTCTCTTGATCATCTCCAAATCTACCAAAAATGTATCAAACATTCCTATGAAAACATGTCCACAAACAAACCTTTCAAGTCGGTGACCTCGTCCTAAAGGAAAATCAACATATAACCAAAGAAGATAAAAGTAAATAGGGAAAAATTTCTCCTAATTGGATTTGACCCTATATCGTTACCCATGCATACAGATCGGGTGATTATCAGTTGTCTTCACTCAAGGTAAACCCAAACTGAGCCTCTTAATGCCTTACATCTTCACCATTTTATTGTTGACATAAAGTCCTATACCACTTTCTATCAATTGATCGCTCATCCCTTGAGCATTTTTCACCTTCTATATTACCCATTTTTAGGATCCACGACTAAACAAGAATCATCTCGATTACCCATCACCTTTTGGCCTCCTCTTCAATATGAGTACCATGGCTATACTCATAGCATGATTCTCATGGATACTTTTTGTCTTCTTAAAGATGGAATCCCATGGTTGTTCATCACTCGAAACCACCTCTTTCATATTTAACCTATGTGTGTTATGGTATTATCTTCTAAACAAGAACCTAATCTTCCTATATAGTCTTGTCCATGAACTAAACGTCCAAAATAAAAAGGGATCAACTCCTTGAGTCAAACTTCCAAAGAAAAGATAACTTCCTCAAAGAGGTACATATCTTATCTCTATTTAACCACTATAAATAGACTGCTCCCTTGAAGGACAGCTATATAAAGTCATTACAAAAATACAATAAAAATATCTAGAAGCTTCCCACATCGATCAACTTCACGAAGACCTAAAGGAGATAATATACTCATCCCATATAGACTTATCGCATTGATCGATCTATTAAAAACAAAAAAATGAAAAAATGAAGAAAATGATGAAATTCATGGACTTGCCTATTTTTGATCTTGGGTTTCTTGCTAAGAAAAACATGTTGTCGTACACTAAGTTATGCTAAACCACCCACTCTCACCTCATTGCCTTTTCATCCTAATTTCCTCTCTACTCAAGGGACTTGCCACAAATGTGACATTTCATGATCATGTGACTTTCTTCACCTTTAGAATAGTCCATTATGCAACGCCTTTAGGGTTTTATGTTTAAAATCACATCTTTGGTATGGTCGACTCATTAGGGTGCTTATCAATTAAGTGGATCTTTTTCCACCTCTTACCATTCGCCTTCCTCATTATTTCTTGATTATCCTATATAGGACCAGATCATCGACACCCAAATTTTAAATGAATCAACCATGCCTATGACTTAAATTCAACCATGATTATGACCTAACTCAATCATGCCTGAAAATCACCAACCCATCCCCTTAATTCATCATATTCTTCCCTAGCTTATGGGAGAATTACATCGTCTGAGCCCCCTTTCATTGGGGCTATGTAGGAAGCACTTCGAGGGCATGGGGACCTTAAAGGTTAGCTCAGCCACTCTTTACCATAATCAATGTCCCCTTCACTTTCCTATGCATGCTCAGTCAGTACAATGTCATGTCCTTCTCTCTCAAAATTGTGGCACAAAATTCAAATGGTTCTGTCATTTTTTTCCAAAGTTACAAAGCAATAATGATTCTCGTAAAATATGGAATTTTTTGTTTTATAAACCCAACCTAATATTACTGAAACCATCATATTTTTTCCTAGCCAACCGATGTCATCACTCTATAATCAGGTATTGGTCAACCCTTCTAACTAGTTTCCCTTACCTCGCTCCCTTTTCACATATTGCCACTCATGTTCACCCACTTTTTATCATTTTAGCAACCCATTGAAACATACCTACAATCCCAACCTACCCCTACATTTCCTTTGTTGCATCTTAGGAGATGTTATTTTACTCGTATATTGGCCTTACCCATGCCATGACTTTTTTCCGAACTTGATCTACTTGGTATGACCATTGACCTTATGTACTCATTATGCCTTACGATGAAATTACCTATGTTGTTTTAGCCTAAGAATCATACCTTACGTATTGTTGTGCCATTTATCCTAACCAAACCTTTGGTGTCTTTGGAGCATACCCCAATAGTCTTGCACTGACCTATGTTGTGTTTCTAGACCATATCATATACCTTGGATACCTAAATCATGATGAGGGTCATCAATCCTCATCATTAATAATCTTTATCTCTAAGTTAGTGTTCAAAGGTTGTATGCATTAAGAGAAGAAGATCTTGGAAAGTAACTCCTTTAAACACAAACCAAACTTGCATAAAATAAATCACACTTGCAGAAATTTAAAGGCACACTTGCAGAAATAAAGTTTGCATGAAATAAATCACACTTGCATGAAGGAAATCACACTTGCAGGAATTTAAACACACTTGCATAAATTGAAATTGTTGAATTAGAAATAAACATAATTGAATGAAACACCTACAGGTTCACAACAGACTGAATTTTCACAATACAAAGATAAAAACAATACAACAAAATGAATTACAGACAAATGAATAAACATAAACATAAATACACATATCCATCTTCCTTGAAATGAGTGGCCACTCATTCCTTGGAAGAGGATTTAAATCATACTTATGAGATCTTAAAACTATAGAATATTTGAGAGCAAAGAACATATTTTTATTTCTTGGGAGAAAAATATTATATATCTCAGTGTGGAAGGTTGCATTTATAATTAATGCATCTAACCAACTCCTTATTTTAGGAAATACAATTTGATCTTATCTTTATTCCAATCCTAACAACTAAGATCTCCATCTCCACAAAATATGGAGAGAGATATATTATTGGTGTCAAAGTCTTATGGCACTTATTTTAGGAAGATTTGCTCCCAAATCTTCTCCTTATTTTTCGGTAACAAGAATCATAATGATTTTATTCCTCTACATTATTGAATGAGGACTTTCCTCAAAATATGATTTTGGCTAAATACATTTCTCGGATTTTCGATTTTGACTATGGAACTTTTGACACTTGTCTCATACATTTTTCCTCGGATCCGTAGTTCACTAAAAGTTAGATTTATCTTCATTGGTAAAACCTGTAGCAAATCTGAATGAGCTTTTTGTTAAACACATTATTATGAACCAAAACCTCTCTCAAATTTATGTTTGACTTTTCTGTTTCTATTTATGGAACTTTTAGTGCTCATTTGATACACTTTTCCTTGAACTACAGCTCACTAAAATTTAAATCTCTCTTCATTGGTAAAACTTGTAGCAAGATATGAATGAGGTTTTTGTTAAACACATTTCTATGAACAAAAATTTCTCTTATATTTTATGTTTTATTTTTCTATTTTTGTTTATGGAACTTTTAGTGCTTGTTTGATACACTTTTCCTTAGACTACAGCTCACTAAAAGTTAGATATCTCTTTATTGGTAATACCTATAGCAAATCTGAATGAAGTTTTTGTTAATCACATTGCTATGAACAAAAACATCTCTCATATTTTCCATTGGATTCTCTGATCTTTCACAATTCCTCAAAAACTATCAAAATTTTGAGTTTCGAACTAAACTTGTGAGTTCCGGAACTAACTCTGCGAGTTCCGGAACTAATTCCGTGAGTTCCGGAACTAACACTGTGAGTTCTGGAACTAAACCTATGAGTTCGAAGCTAACTTAAAACAACTATAACTTTTGCATACAATCTCGGATTGAGATGATTATTTTTTTAACTTACATAATTTTTTGAGAGGAATCTAAATATGAAATCAGATTTGAGTTTAAATATACCATCCATGATCAATTCCACTTTTCTCAATACTAGCATTATCTTTCCTTTATGGTCTACATACACAAGACTTTGCATCTTTTCCCAAATAATCAATAGGATTAGTCAACAAAATAGATAACAAAATATTTCTAAAGAATGAACAAGATATATATCCTATATTATATCTTAAGCAAACTATAAGTTCTTAGATTACATTTAAATCCACTTTCAAAGGTAACTTATAAAGAAAAAATAATGGTAATTTATGGCCTCATCAAATCACTTCATTCTTGTTTGGATAAACTTATCAACCTTGGATGATGTAGAGTTTGCAAAGCTCTTCAACCTTGTAGATCAACTGTGTTGCAATCTATATGTGTTCCATGCATTTGATTTCCACTACCCATGACCCAATTTTGACCATGACCTACTACCCATTACCCGAGTTGACCATCACCTTTCTCTCAATACTCAAACCTTTCCCCACCTACACATTTATCAACCACTCACCGATTCTCCGTATTTTACTTCATCGATTGGCCTAGTTTGAGGGGGATCACCTTCAACCACACATGGGGTAATCAATTCTTTTTTGTCAACATTGCTTACCAATACAAGCTACGCAACAAAAAGGGGAAAAATGTAGACACCAAAATTGGGTCACACTCCCTTTGGTCCCCTTTCGAACAGCTAACTTAAACACTTTTACCTAATCATGACCCTTACATCACACATTAATATTAATTTAATCACTTTAATTAAATTAATACTCATCCTTACTTTATTAATTATTTAATTATCTTAATTAAACCAATTTCCACCTTACCTAGACACCTCAACCCACCACCTCACCTAGACACCTCATTATAAGCCTATTTTTAGTATATATCCACTCACCATAACTAACTAAGACTTAGTTCAACTATAAAAATCAATGTCTATTATTCCTCTAACCACATTCCATGTCATTAAAAGATAACATCCATTTTGATCTGCGATAAATGGATAGACCTAGCCCAAATGATTGCCAAGATCTGTCATTTTTAGCAAACCTAGGGAATCCTACCTTAATCGACGTTAATCATCCCGAAACCAACGTCATAACCTAAAACATCATCAGTTACCATATAACCTTGTCTCGAGAGGTTGGCCACATTCTCGAGTTTTTTGAGAAAGGAGATCTGCATGTAAGCAAGAACATAACTCTTTTGCACATCCAGGACATCCATAGCCAGATTTAGACAATTCGCAGGGTATTGCTCTCATGGTAGCATTCCGAGAAGCACTACTTTATGGCACCAAGCTCCATCTCACCGATCAATCATCACCACCACCCAACCATTGGACCTGCAAAATCATTAAGTGTGTTTATCACCTATGTCATTCCATCCTTATTCTGTTTTAAAGGTTTTTTTCATCTCTGTTATCATTTTCTATTAGCATCTCCATTCCCCCACCATTCACTTTCCTACAAACTCAACCCTTCACCACCACACCATTAGATCATCTATACATGAAATTTATACATCTATGAGTGTTTCTAATATCCCCACAGACCTCACCATCCCCCTTTTCATCTTTGTCTAACCTTAGACCAATTTCCACAATCATATCTTATTGAGTTCCTATCATACCGACTGGCCCGTCCTAACTTCGTCGGTTACCCATTACCATCATCAGCTTCCTCTAAACCGCATTGGTTATATCTGACCTGATACCGGTCTCTGTATTTGGCCATCCTATCAATAACATAACCTAATAATCTTCACCCAAGCAACCTAAGTGACCCAATATCGACCCTAACTTGAGACTTGAACCCTGACCAACTACCCCACCTCCAGATCCGATTATAATCTAACTTGTTATATTCAATTTTCTTATTGTATTTGAATGAGATACCTAAATCATATCAACTACAATATGAATTTGTTTACTTACATTATTTCTCATTAAGTTGTCTTAAATATTAGGAATTGTATTAACAACCATCTAGGAAGTATCATACTTCCTGGATCTAGCACATGCTAGGCAATCCACTACTATATATTGTTTAACTCTCTTTTGTGGTCTTGTTTTCTATTCTAGGTAGTTCCTCCTAGCCAAAAGGAAGCTCTCATAGTCAGCATTGGATCGAGAAGTCAGAACGCACATATAACCTTCAAACCAACCATCGCAACAAGTATTCCTCCTCATCCCATAACATTATCTATTTTGTCACATTCAAAATGTAAAGAAAACGTTGAAACAATACCATCCATTAGGGATAGAAGCACCCAATATTAATGTCCCCTTTTCGGTGATTTTGTCCTTTTCCTCTATTTTTAAAATTTGGATTGCCATATCATTTGGTATCTTATCTAAAGTCTCTTTTATCACTTTGGTCAACCTTTTAAGTCTTTAATGATGAAATTCAAACAAGGGAATCAAATTGATTAACTAAAATTGACTAAACTAGGTAGTATGAAGATAGTTAATCTAAGTTATGAACAACTGTACTAAAATAAATAATTTAGTAAAGAAATATTTTAAGGGTCTAAGAAAATATGTAAAATGAAATACTAAGCCCTAATGTGTGAGAGAGAGAAGATGAAAGAACTCAAATGAATAACGTTTGCATGTCGACTTTATGTCATGTGATGATGAATAGAAAATCAAAAAGAAGGAACGATTATGGGTGGGGTCCTACAAAATACATATCCGGGTGATATGGCTAGACTAGAGCACTGGGAGAGGACTAGGGCACCCACGAGCACTCTGGTAAGAAAAATAGGCACCCTGGTCTAGGGAAAAGGTCTGGAACTAATCTTCACGGTGTCTTGAATGACTAATGACCTTTATTTCTTGTTGCATTAATTTCCTTATATTGCATTGAATGATCCAAATATTCCAAGAGGAAGAAATGACTTGTAAAAGACCAAAATGAAGTATTAAAACCCTAAAAAAATAAATATGCAAATGAATGGATCAAACTGACCTCAACTGCCACAATAGTGGGCTTACTAACTTCGAGTGATGCACTAAATTTTGAGTCTCGGATGTAGTTTTGGTGAGTGTGTGCATGTCGTGCCCTAGGTGCTCTTGTGCTAAGTCACACTTTTTAAAATAGCGAGCAATAGATAAATATAGAAAATGTAATAGAATGTGTGTATGGAATATAATAGAATCCCTCTCCTGTGAAGTGTGATGTAGGTGTCCTAGCTTGCACTCATGATGGAGCTATGTGATTCCAATGCAATAGATGGATGCAACTCTAGATGATTGATAGTAGTAGATGATGTTAGGTCCCTCATTATGGTCTCATAACTTTATATTCATAGGGTTCTCCTTGTATAATTTCATAATTAACCCCGAAAATTCTGACCACAAGAAAGATAAAGATGAAAAATGGCTATAAGAGGCCTAAAAAGTGGCGAGAAAGTGCAAAAGGGCACCCTAATACTAATATGGGTACCCCAACCAAAGCTATAATAACGTGGAATATCAAAAATGGTTGGGCATATTGGTGCAATAGGTTGCAAATTATGAAATAAAATAAATAAGATGACCAAAATGGAAAGGGATTAATTAATAATTTCTTCACTCAAGAACCTTCTAAATAATAGTATGAGACCGGGATAAATAAATTTCTAAAGTGCATGATTTTCTCCATTGACTACATTTTCCCCACTTTATGTTAGTGAGTGGAAAGTTTTATAACATAAATTAGATAGAGATGTGTACTTGACGTCCATGAAGAGTGTAGTAGAAAATGCGCCGAAGGACTAGACAAAAGCGTGGAATGAAAAAATATGGAGGAGTGTGGAAACTATAAATGAAAAATGTGTAAATAAAAATTAATGAGAGTGAACCTAGGGTGGAACATGTGTGTTTATTACTGCCGCAGAGTGTAGTGAACCTTCATGGTTGGTAAAGTATGTGTGTTTCTATGGAACATTGTTGTTGTTGGCATTATTATTTTTACCCCCATTTGACTGTTTGTTTCTCATACATCTAGACCTGCAAGGAGAAAATGATCAAGTAGTCAAATATGTATGTATGTAAGTGTAAAAATGTAATGTAAAATATGCTAATGGAAATGAAAAATGTAAATGTAAATATAAATAGAACATGTGAACTTGATCCATGTCGAGAAAGAGAGTGTAGAAGGATATCTTGTACTGCAATTTTTTGGGGCGATATCACGTCATAGGAAAAGAAGTGTACGGAGGAAATGCTCGTGTCTGCCAAGATATAATTATTTCCATGAACTGTGTGTAGAGATCTTTGTATTTTCCTAGTTTTTTGGGTGATCCGACGCCACTAGCCAAAGTAGTGTAGAGAGGCACACCCATTGTAACCTCCAAGCCATGTAACTACTATTATCATTGAATCTATGTACATGTATACTTTTCTTAATGCTAAATCAAATGAAGCAAGAACTACCACCTAAAATAGTTCTACAATTTAGCTAAAACAAAGCATAAACACCATCAAGATAGAGAACTAAGCAAGATCTAAACTAACATTATAACTTTGAAAACATGAGATCAAAACTATGCATGCTATTTTAACATCTCTACTCTCCTAGATTACCAACAAGAATGAATGGACCTATTTAGCTCCAATGGCAATCAAAAATTTCTTTGTTTGATCCTTAAAGAATGCAAGAATAGGAAGCTTTAGCTCTTAACAATGGTGACCTCTCAAGAAAACAAAAGGCAAGCTCTTAGTCTCTTTGTTATATGCTTTGCATTTTCTCTCTTAAGAAGTTTTAGGTGTAAGTAAAAAGGTAGGTGGAGGGCTCTTTATATAGCCCAAAGGATAAAGGATTCAACACATTCTCATGAATGTGGGATAAAGGTAAAACATGATTAGGAATGGATAAGGTTGCTTTATTAAAGGTAACCTTACTTTAGAAGGGTTTAATTTATGCTTAGCAAGTCATGGGAGTTGGGGGTGTTTTAATTAATCAAAGGTGATTAACTAATAGGTAGATGTAAGCTTATAAAAGATAATTAGAGGAATATTAGTACGATTTAGGCTATTAGAAGGGGATTAAATCAATTAAATATTGATTTATTGGTTAAATGGAAGGGAAAGCTAATTAATTAATAATAATTAATTAGTCTAGGTAGAAGGGGTGATTTATTAACAAGGTCGTTAATTAGGGTATTTGTTGGATAGGCAACTTAATTAATTAGCTTAGTGTAATTAATTAATGATGATATGAGGGAAAATGAGTGCTTTTGATGATATGTCGTTGATTTGTGAGAAAGGGGATAATTAGCGTAATTTAAGTATTTAAATTGCTTGGGCGTAATTATAGGTGTCTACATTTGCCCCTCTTTGGGGTGGCGTAAGTGATGCCACTTCAAAGATAGTAGACGAAGAGATTTTAAAGGGATAGAAGAAAAATTAGTAAGAGGGAGAGATGCCCCTCGAGTGTCGATTGGGTGATGAACGAAGATGATTGATGATCGAAAAAGGTGAGAGATAGATAGAAAAGGGAAGAGGCAAGATGCCCGAGTAAGATGGAAGAATAGGGGTGAGAGGAAAGCGATGTAGAATGAATATGGAAGAGGGGAGAGAAGAGCTTAGCCTCTAGCCGCTATGTATTAGAACAATTTTGGTGTCATCATATTGCCATAAGAGCTACGTCATCGGTCCTTATGAAAAATATAAGCATACGACAAAGGTAGAATGACATGAAAAGCCATACTACGAATGATTGTCCATTGCTGAAAACACCAACTCCATGCAACATACAAAATGCAATACAATACGATAAAGTGAAATATGCCTAACTCCATACAACATACAAAAATGTAATGCAATACGAGAAAGTAAACAAGCTAAATTAACAGAGAAACATAATATAATGTTTTTATTATAGAGCTTGAAATTATGACCTGTGAAAATTAATGACAAGGCTTGATGATGGTGCCCCCAAGCAAGGATACATGTGAGGGGAATAACAGAGGACACTTGGGTCTGATGGAAAAGCAATGTGCACTATGAAAAAAAGAGTTTGCAAAACTCGTTGTGTAGCCCAGTACGGATGAAGTAAGTAACCTAGCTTTTGTTGATGGAGGTAAATCAAGATGATCGCAAGTGGCACACATGAACAAGTGAGAACCAAAGAGTGATGTTTTGTAGGATTATTTTCAATTTTTAGAAGTTTTCTTAAACATATTTGAATTTTTTTTGATGATTTTTTTTTCATGTATTTTTGTATTTTTCCATTGTTTTTTATTTTTAGATTTTTGATATTTTCTTTTTTTTTGAACCGTTATTACTAACAAAGTCACTCCGAGTGATAGCATCCAACAACGATGTTTGTAACTTCCTTGATAAGGGAGACTAAGCGTGTTTGTTTATCAAGAGTCATGTTTTCCCCAATCTCGATGATTGTGGTGAGTTCACAATCAACAAAGGACTGTGATTTATCTTGAAACATGGATTTTGTATGCGAGAGCTTGAGTTCCCTATCCAAAGGTTTATGCACTTTGTGCCATACTTGATGGTTATGTTGATGTGCATTCTTGAATCACACTTGATTTACAACTTTGAGATTGTTCCAGTTGTTGGGGGATTTTGAGCTCTTGGAAGTTTTGACCTGAGCTTGATAATGAACCTGTTTGGGTTTCTTATAAGTTGACGCTTGAATTTTCTGACCTCGAGAAGGAGAAGAATGCAAACATTTATGATTGATGATAGGAATGATAGAAATGGTAGTGGGCTTGCCACAACCATTGATAGAAGAAATATGTGATAGATGAAAAGGATATGGTCCAAGAATTGAAGAGGATGGGCTACCAGGAGGTGAGCCATGGATAGAAGGTGAAAGGCTACTAGGATGTGGCCCAAGAATAGAAGAAGAAGGGCTACTAGGACGTGACCCATAAATAGAAGATGAAGGGCTACTAGGATGTGGCCCAAGAATAGAAGAAGAAGGGCTACTAGGATGTGACCCATAGATGTAAGATGATGGACTACCAAGATGTGGCCCAAGAATAGAAGATGAATGACTACCCGAGGTTGTTCCATACATAGAAGATAAGGGGCTAGTTGGACGTGCCCCATAATCGAAGATTGGGCTACTAAAAATGTCCCACAAATAGAAGAGGGAGGGCTACTATAAGGTGACCCACACCTAGATGAAGATGAAGGGCTACTTGGCACTGACCCCACAAGAGATTGTGATTGAGGAATTATGATAGACAAAGAGTTATTGGGTGATGAGAAGATAGGCCATGGATCTATGCAAGACCAAGGAGTTTCATCACATAATGAAGAATGTGAAGATGGAAGAATAAGAGGAGGATCAAGTTGCATGATCTGAGGCTCTTCCTCCATTTCTTGATCAAAGGAATCAACCTTTTCCTCACAATATGCAGACGCATCAAAGTCTAAAGAGAATCCTTTTTTGTAATCTACTAAAGGAATATCTTCATATGCCCCTATAAATGCCCTGATTGTTTCTTCATTCTGAAAGAGATCAATCAATATGAGTTGTTGACCGATACCTAGGGGTTTATTGGAAGAAATAGGTTCACTGTGTGGAAGACTTAGAAGATGTTTGATGATTATTGATAGAAGAAGATGATGTTGGGGATGAAGAATATGTGTAGCTAGATGTCTCAGGAGTAGAAGAAGGTGGTGTGGACCTACCTATACAATGGTATGTCATATGTAAAATAGTAGGATTAAGTCCAAAGTCTGTAGATTGTGACACATGGGTCGATTCAGATGTTTGTCTCAAAGGACTTTGAGTCACACGAATCTTCAAAGAAGGAAGATTTTGTGGGGGTGATTTATGAAGAAGGTCCTGCAAAGAAGGGGAGGACTGTGATTCAAGCATCGCATTAGATGAATGATGACAAGGGTCCTATGAAGAAAGAGAGGACCGTGATTCAAGAATTGTATTATACTTCTGATTGGAGGGATTTGGAGTCGCGTGTATCTTCAAAGGAAGAAGACGTCGTTGGGGCGACTGATAAAAGGGGTCCTATGCGAAGAAAGGGAGGACCGTGACATAAGAGTCGCATTAGATGATTGATGAAGAGGATCCTACAAAGAAAGGGAGGACTGTGATTCAAGCATCGCATTAGATGAATGATGACAAGGGTCCTGCAAAGAAAGAGAGGACTGTGATTCAAGAATTGTATTATACTTCTGATTGGAGGGATTCGAGTTGCGTGTATCTTCAAAGGAAGAAGATGTCATTGGGACGACTTATAAAAGGGGTCTTATGAAGAAAGGGAAGACCGTGACATAAGAGTCATATTAGATGATTGATGAAGAGGATCCTGCAAAGAAAGGGAGGACCATGACTTAGGAGTCGAATTAGATGAATCTGAATAGTAGTTTGGATCTATATACTCGGAAAGAGTCGAGGAAATATTTGGAATGGAATCCTCAAGAAGAGGAAATGTTTGGATTAGAATTAGAAGAACAAGTAGGGGAACTCGAATAATAATTTGGATCAGACATGTCCAAATCATACCACCGACTATGAGATGAAGGTGGGGAACGAGTTACCCGGATGGGTTCTCTAGCGTGAAGAACCAATCGAGGTTTGGTCATGATGGGCGTCCTTTGATGTGAATGCCAAAGTTGGATTCCTTATTGTCGTAAGCGTGAGGAACCACGCGATAATCAGTCATCTCTTGTGTCATT
The DNA here is from genome assembly GCA_018340775.1 of Taxus wallichiana var. yunnanensis. Classification (NCBI taxonomy): domain Eukaryota; kingdom Viridiplantae; phylum Streptophyta; class Pinopsida; order Cupressales; family Taxaceae; genus Taxus; species Taxus wallichiana. The sequence goes on along the minus strand of CM031235.1, from coordinate 365,701,866 downwards.
TAAGCACAAATGTCTAGACCTAGATAGTGCGATCAAAATTCTTCAAAGTGAAGAAGGCTCCATGCCGATTTGGGCAGCATAATGGCAGCCAACTAGACATTCATTATGTATGGAGATGCGTGTGTGATTTTCCGAAGGGGGCTAAGGAAAATAAACATCATGATGACGTAATCTCGATGAGATCAAAAGGGATTGTCCTAGAAAACAATTTTTCTGAATGAATAATCATAAAGAACAATCACGAAAGTGTGAAACACAAAGCCAATCAACAAGGAACTACTCCCTATGTAAAATGCATGTGCAAAGTGATAGTCTGATGCAAAAATGATCAACACAATGGCAATATTTACGTCAAGCTCAAAATGAACAAGGCGTAAATATTAACAAAGGGTAGATGTGACTCCCAATCAAAGGATACCATGACAAGTTTAACAACCAACAAGGCCTAAATGTTAAAGGGTGAGGATTACAAATGTAAGCCACGTAACCACACCAATTGGACACGTTAATCAAGCTTTACGAAGAAGCGAGATATTAGTGTCAAAGTGGTATCAAAACGATACAAACAAAGTAAGCGACACTCTTCAATATTTTGGACAATGTTTGAAGCCAAACCAAGTCAAGGTCACAAAGGCTACCAATGATATAAATATTTCTCCACACATTTTAGACGTTTAACTTACCCAGCCACAAACATGGATGGGCGTAAATGGACAAAAAAGTGGCAGAGACAATCGATTGGTAACACAAAGGTAGTCACTCTCCTTCTAATCAACAAAGTGTCAAAAGAATGTGAAGGAAACAAATCAAAAGAATGATGAAAAATGCTAGCTTCACTTCGGCAGAGTTTCGCCTCACCCTAAGGCAAGTAAAAACTAGGTGAAAGTAACACGCCACATGTTTCTCAATGAAAATATGATTCACAACTCAACACTGTTTTAGATTGGTCAAAGTGGGCTCCTAGCCAAAGTATATTCTCCTAGGTGGTTCTCTCACCCTAGGTGTTACAAAGTTGCCATGAGCGAGCACGATTTACCCAAAAAGTCACACTGACTAGTTTGGGAGTATCTCGGCTTTACTTTACCCTTCAAGAAACAGTAGGAAAATAGTTCGTCTATGTGTACTATCACTAGGGTCGCCACAACGGACAACCTGTAACGCTATCTCACAAAGGAATCACTAGTCAAGTAGGTAGTGCGGAGCACTTCCCGCTTCGTCCTACAAGGTTCCCTCTTGCATGGACTACTTTGGGGTTCCTGAACCACCCCCATTGTTGTAGCTTAAGGCATTATGCTAAAGGGGTTATGTTCCATTGAGCGGAGAGGGGCGTACCCTTTTCTCTAAAACTTGCAATACAAATGTTTTGAATATGTTGTTCTTTTTATCTTGTTTAATTAGGTGTGGTTTGGTTCAACACCTTTTGGCAACCTATATAACAGCTTTTATTAATATTTTTTGAATTTATTTTGATTCCTCCATTCCTTGACAAGTGTTTTTAGGTCCTGCACTCAAGCGTTAGTAGTTTTCTAAGAAAATCACATTATTTAAAAGAGTATTAAGAGTTGTTTTTCATTCTCAATATCATCCAAGGATGTAAGATAAGAGCATACACAACAAATAATCCAACTAACAAGTAAAGAAAAACTTTTCAATCAATGAACCATACAAAAATCTTGATAAATGTTCATTCCTTAAGCCAAAAGTGAAAGATGAAGTTTCTAATTTACCAAATGTTATAAAATGAAGACTAAAGTTTCTTTTGATTCTCAAGATCACCCTAAGGTGCAAGAGAAGAGCATACACAAACTTTATCCCAACTATATAGAAATGGAAAACTTCAAATCAAATAACCATTGAAAAATGTTTTGTAAAAGGTTCATTCCTTAAGCAAAATGAATAATCAAATTTCCAAGTTTAATCCCAATGTTAAAAAAAAGAGATCAAATTTGTTTTTTCTTCTCAATATCACCAAAATTTGCAAGATAAGAGCATACACATGCTTTGGTCTGAATCGAGTAAGCATGGAAATACAACATTCATCAAAACATTAGACATGTTAGAAAATGACCAGTTTTAAACTAACAAAAAACCTACAATTTCTGTAAGTATAAATCCCAAATTTATGTTTTCATTGCATATTTAACTTCAATACCTTTCCAACACAAAAAAATGGAGTCATTTCAAGTTCGGGAGAAAAAGTTATGGCCTTCGGAAGATGGGTTACGCATATGCTCTTATGCTCACGGGTATGCACTTGACATGCACTCAAAAAATGTCAAAAACATCTCTTAATCTGCAAAATGGGAAAAATTTTCCAACCAAGATTAAATTTTGACAACAACCCATCACATCAATATATGAATAGAAAACTCAACACTATCAAACATTAACATACATGCTCAAGAATTTAAAATTTTCAAGAAATTGACAAAACTAGCATGTAGAATGATGAAAAAGTAAGCTCTAAAAATGAAAACATGATGAAATCTTGAAATTTTCTCACCAAGATTAAATTTTGACAGCAACCCACCACATTAATATGTAAATAGAAGACTCAACACTATCAAACACTAACATACATGCTCAAGAATTTAATATTTTCAAGAAATTGACAAAACTAGCATGTAGAATGTTTAAAAAGTAAGCTCTAAAAATGAAAACATGGAGAAATCTTGAAATTTTCCCATCAATTCCAATTTTGATAGCACTTCACCTCCTTTATACCTACAAGGAAGACTCAACACATGCAAACTCAACAAAACAAGTTAAGAAAAATAAGTTAGATCAACACGTGTAAAAGAGGGTTAGTAACCAAAATGAAACTTAACTAAAAAAACTTGAAATTAAGTGCAAAGGACAATGGATTAAGTCCCACCGGGCAAGGAAAACGTGTGCATGGGGTAAGTGCACCAAGTTGGGGGACAATTAAGTGGACATCAAATCCTGAATTTTACATTAAAAATAGCAAAACATCAAATTTAGTCTTCCATGCGACTTGAACCATGCCGAAAAGTAAAAATATGTCATAAAAATGATACCATTGCGTAGGGGATACATTAGCTTTTATAAATACTAATTTTAAAGTGAATAAAATAAGATAAATATCATTTTATAATTTTTACTAATAGTAGGTCTTTAAGACACTTTTTCTTGTGAATGTTTATGTCTAGGTTTAAGATGCAAATTTTGTTTCACTTATCAGAATGTGATAAAACTTATACCATCCCAACCATGGTGAAATTATATACATGTTCAAAAAAAAAATATTTGATTTCAATATTTTTTGATGAAGTTATGGCGGGCAAACGGAAAGTGCTCTGTTTTCTTTATGTTTTCATACCACTTTCATGGAAAAAATCATAAAAAATAAAATATTACTCAAAAAAATAAAAAATAAAATCCATCCCAAGATAGATAGTGGCATCTAACTTCTCACCAAAGGAGAAAAATATATATCAATTTTTGGTCATCCAAATTGTGGGCAAATGGACTATAATTTTATAGGCGTTTTTAAAAAAAAATACCAAGTCATTGAATTTTGAGTGTTTAATATAGCTAATCTTGTCCATTTTTTAAAAAAATTAGTATTTTAGAAACTAGATTCTAGATGCTACGATTCATATTAATATAAGTTTTTCTAATTTTGAGTGTATGTATTTCTAATAATCCCTACAAGTTGATATTATGTTGTTATTTACAATATGACGTCCACTTATGACCCCCTTTTTGTCCCCCAACTTCTTGCACTTACCCCATGTATAGTTTTCTTAACTCTAAATCAAATGAAGCAAGAACTTCCACCTAAAATAGTTCTACAATTTAGCTAAAACAAAGCATAAACACCATCAAGATAGAGAACTAAGCAAGATCTAAAGTAACATTATAACTTTGAAATCATGAGATCAAAACTATGCATGTTATTTTAACATCTCTACTCTCCTAGATTACCAACAAGAATGGATGGACTTATTTAGCTCCAATGGCAATCAAAACTTACTTTGTTTGATCTTTAAAGAATGCCGAATAAGAAGCTTTAGCTCTTAACATGGTGGTATTGTCGTACCCAAAATTGTAGGGTCTTGCCCGTCGAACAACGTAACACGTACCCCAATGATGATTGAGTCTCCTCGCAGGTGTTCGGGATCCGGAAAAGCTCTCCAAGTATGCGTTATCATCCCGCATGCCCCGCTTAGCCACCGCGTGCTTTATTTTTCTCTTTTCCCCTCTTTTCTTGGCCTTTTGCTCTTGATTCTGAAACCACACCTGCACTGGGCAGCGGTCTTATGTTGCCGCCACCGCTTACTGGCGAGGAGGAGGTCCTTTATGCATTTTCCAGAATGCTCTTTTAACACAACTCACGTAAATTTCAATGTTTACCAACTTTTTTTCACCGCCATAGGCTTGCATTAATGATTCTGGTTCCCTAGAATAGTGTTTTTCCATTGTTTATAGTTTAAGAGATCAATTTGGTTTTTACCTTGGGTAAATGCAAATGCTATAAATAGTTGGCTTGTGCTCAAGCAAATGGCCCTCAAATTTGCCTCTCGAATTTCTCATTACAATAGATTAGTCTTTCATTTTTTTAAAATCCTTAGTTTCTTTCATTGCATGCTTAGTTAGTATTGTTTTGCTGTTAGGAAGCCACATATCCATCTTGTGCAAGTGCTTTTTGATATTTTATCCAATCCATTGGAATAGAATAGTTTGTTTTCAATAGGAAGCCATTAAAGTTGCAGTTTTGTTCTTCAAACAGATAGTTTAAGGTTCTGGACGTTTTATGTTGCATAACTCACAATAAATCCCACTAGGAATTGCATAAGCCAAGCTCTGTACTCTTGCGCTATCTCTCTCCTACTCGCATTGTATTCAGTTTGTATCTTAAGCTTCCTTTGTCCCAATATCTACTTCTGTTGATGCTAGCATTACATGCTTTTCTAGATCCATGTGAACATGAAGGAACGAGGAGATCACACTGAGGGGACAAGATCACACACACCATCGGATTCACCATTGTTTATGTAAATCCAGGTTCTAGCTTTCAAAGTTCTAATTAGAATCATATCAAATAGAGTAGTTAATTACTTTATTTCAGTCAATCTTACTTTTGATATTGCCAGGGAAGCTGTGGGGATTGATAGTTTCTGAGAGACTATGATTCTTTCCTCACTTCTGAGGTAGGATCGAGAGTCTTTCAAATAGATTAGATCAGTTATTTCATTGCTTAGAATAGATTTACAACTTCACACAAAGTAGCTATACTCGGTTACTTTGTTTGTTTTAAAATTCAACACTAGGTTAATTGTCAATTTCTAGATATATTAAAATAGCTGCTCTTTCAAATTCATTTAAAAATTCATCAGAAAATAACAAAAATATAGAAGTTATATATGTTATAGACATACTTCGCATAGTTAATTTTATTTTGCTGTATTTAGTTTATATAACTTTCTTTTGTATGACAATCACGGGACCTAGAGAGCCCAGGGAATATGTATTCGAGCCAATCGTGCCCCAACCCAATCTCATCACAGCCATAACTGATATATATCAGAATCTCAGGATCCAAGTCTTCCAAACAACGGTAAACTTACAACAAATCGGTTTCCAGTTAAGCGGGTTAAACATAGAAGACGACCAAGCACACACATTTTGGTCAAATCAACCAAACTATAGATTACCCTAGATTCATATCCATGACTGTAGAAGGGTTTGAAAGAGAGCATACCTTTGGTTGTGATCCTTTGGTCCCACAACCAGACGCAGGAGACACTCTCATAGATATAGATACCAACTTGAGAATTCAGGTTACACAAACGCCTGTAAGATATTCTGAGAAGATCACACAATTATTGATTCTAAATATAGAAGCTGAGAAGGCATATGACTATTGGATATTAGGGATTAGGGATTGATCCCACATGACCATAGCAGGACCACAACAAATATGAATCTACGGTTGTGACCCACAAATCCCACAGCCCAACGAGCCCATAGGTGAATCAGACATAGATGTTGGCCTACGTACACTAGTATTCAGATCTACTCCACTTCCACCTATCATCATCGAACAGTTATCCTTATTAGACATAGCAGCTAACAAAGCTAAGGAGTTCTAGACTAGGCTAGAGAATCACCCATAGAGTCAATTATATTTACCATCCACCCTATGACCTTATCTGGAGATATACACGAAACTATCCCAGGACATTTTCCACGTATTCCACAACCTATAGACCGAATCACGCCAGAGCTCAATATTGATTGGAGCCTTCGAGCAGTCATCCTTGTTGATCGATCTATCACACCAGTTCAGGTTAGGAGGGCCTTCTTTTCCTTAGATTCACAATTTCCACTAGTGCGCGTCGAAGACATCAGATTGCCCAATTAGCTTGTCTGCATCCCACACATATTTAATCCCCACCGGCTATCTCGGCACGACCTTGGGAGGTCGGGTGTGAGGAAAGGTTACTTGTAGATTCCCATATGCTTGCTTGTCACTTTTCCATCGTACAAAATTGGTGAACCCAACGTGAAATTCCTACTTTCTAGTTCAGAGTCATATTATTACGTGTTCTTCCAAATTAGTATATCTTTCATCTTTACCACCTCATTAGCTTTCACTATCACCTTCACTCCTTCCCATTATTCTGCGGGTATTCATATACCCCGAATATGTCGGGATTCGATGCATATGGTAGGCCTCTCTTAGGTCTTGAGGCATACTACGCTCAACTAATGGACAATCATCACCCTCGCTCTCGATGGGGTGACAACTACTCAACTAACCAATTGTCAACAAAAATCTCCAAGAGTCAAATATAGCCCATCTTTCCAAACAGAGGAGTTAGATCAGCTTGCTCAAACACAACAAATAGAGCCTTCAGGCTCGAATAATATGATGCTCACAAGAGAGTCTAGTTCATCTCCTCAGGTACTACTTAGACCACAAATTAGTAGACAATCAGACTCATACCTAGGTTTAGATGATGAACATTCGGTACATTATGCCAGGAATGAACAACATTCTCAAAGTATGTACCCACCTATAGGAGGTTTACAAACACAACCCGAGGTCTCTTTTCAAGGAAATACCTCCATGCCACTACATATAGGAAATGCCCTTGGGGAAACTTGGCAGGGCAGCGATCAATTCATAGCAGGATATCACATGCCTATACAACACCATGATATACAACAGACACCACTAAGGCAAAACACCGTGACCTCACCAAATGAATTCATTTCAACATTAGTAGAAAAAGTGAGAGGGTTAGAACTTGCCCAGAAAATCACCATTCTCAACTCATGCAGGCAGGAAATTCCAAACCTAGCCAAATAGACCTCCTCACAGGAATAGGTACGTTAGGCGTGACCCCTCAGTATTCACAACAAACACCGATTAGAACCACCATTTCTAACACCATTCCAATACCTCCCGGTCTAGTACAAAATAATCCATTCTTGGACAATACCCCTTCATACTTAAACATGTACTCCAAATCACCACAAGGGGATATGTTCTCCTCTCCTAGTATTTTTACTCAACCACAAGGGTTCCCTTATGCTCCTACCAATGCATATGCAATGCCATATCAACAACCCATTCCACCGCCACTCCCTCAACAGGCACCATCAATGGTCGAAACCTATGCGATAGGGACATATTCAGAATACTTGAAAGAGCCCTTAGATTTCACCATACGAAGCATCATGCTTCCAAGACCTCTTCCCGATTTTCCCAAATACAAAGGTGAGGGAGATCCGAATGCACATATCAAAGCTTACGCTACAGCCATCCGAGAACTACTCCCATGGGATGGGGTTGTTGCTAAAATATTCCCCAAAACTTTGGAGGGCATCGCTCTCGATTGGTATTATAGAATACCTAAGGCTTCCATCCATTCATTCAAACAACTCATGTTAGAGTTCATCAAGGCCTTTGACATGAACAAACTATTAAGGACAGAATCGGGAATTCTTGCACATTAAGCAAGAACACAATGAATCATCACCCATTTCATCCGAGAGGTGGCACACGCTTCTCTATTCTTCGGCAAGTGCTCCAACATGGATCGATGGAACTATGAGATCTATTCCTTCATTCTCTCAGCGAGAGAGAAGGAATAATTCCAAAGTTCCCACTAAGAACTTATGATGAAGTACTTGAGAGTGCTCTCCGAATAGATCAAGTGGAAGTTGATAGTGGTCGCAAGACATATGGAGAAAACGGAGGTTAATCACCTCCAACCAAAACACTACAACTTATTCTACTACCACGAATGTCAATCAAGGACCTAAAATTCTTAACAAGAATCACGCAGTGACAATGGATGGAGTAACCAATCGGGCTAGAAGGTAAATGTTGTGAATACTCCACCACAAATAAACAATCAACAAAACAATAACTTTACTCCAACAATCAACACAAGGATTTTAATCATCCACAACAAACAACAACAACAATGCAAAGCCCTACACGAGATCTAAATCAAAATTCAACTAGGTATCAAAACCAAAATTCAAACCAAAAACAACAAATGCAAAACTTTAATAGACAACGGTTCGATCAAAGTTTTAGGCCACAATATACACCAAGCCAACAAACTAGGAATTACAATCCTAACTCCTATTGTGGTTTTCACAAAATTCGAGGCCATGACACTAGAACATGTCGTGACTATAATAAATTCATGCAACGTTTTCCGAAGAACAAAGATAACTTTTCATAGATATGTTCTTGGCAGATCCTGCCTCACCAGCGCCCCAAATACTTTTACAGGGGCGTTTCCCTCAAAATGCACCCTCAAGATCTTCAATTATCCGCTCCCAAATCACAACAATAACAAGTTAAATCCAAGTGGGACAAACAAGGGTGTAATTGTAGGAAACAATGATTATGAAGCTTCAACTTCGCTAAATCCATTAGTTGCGCCATAATTAGGAAGTCACCACACCTAAGATAGTCGTTTAGTGGAGTTAGATGCCAAACTATCCATAGAAGATGTAACAAGGACACGAGAGTATTCCTCTCAGCTAATTCCAAGCTACCCGCTAGAAACAGACAATATCCAACAAGTATTAACAAAACCCGTAGGTGCTTATGATTTAATTAATGATCTAACAAAAACCTTCTCGCACATCTCCTTTTTGGATTTATTAAAGAACTCCCCTACTCACAGGGCTGCTCTTTTAGAAGCATTGGGTTTAGGTCATCTAATTAGCATCACTCCACCTCCCAAAACATAGGTAAATCATATAGACTTTGATATCCATCCTCCAGGCAGCCGGATAGGGACACCAAATTCATATTCGAAATAAACAAAATGCCCACAGACATTGAGATTGCGTGCCAAGGTGATCCGGCCTTACACTTGCAAGTGTGGGTCTATAACAATTATGTGAAACATGCGATGATTGACGATGGGGTAGTAGTTAACATAGTCCCTTTTTCTTTCCTTCAAAAGCTAGGGTATGGAGAAACCAATTGTTCCACGACTCAAAATACACTAAGAGGCTATGACAGCCTTAAAGCCACTTCAATTGGAACTATAATACTACCGGTCACCTTAGGACCCAAAACAATCCTGACTGAGTTTTATATTATAGATCGGGAAACTAACTATAATATGATCCTCGGCCGACCATGGATACACCGTATGAAGGCAATCCCTTCTACGCTATTTCAAGAAGTAAGATTCTTGCATTTAGGAAAGGTGTTCATAGCCAAAGGTGATCCAAAACCATTCATGTACACCTGGCTGACCTAAAGAAAATTCCAGGGCATACACTCGAGTTTGAACTCCCAACTAACCAACTTAATAAACCTACCACGCAAAACCGGAAGAAAAGTTGGTACCTACGACAGATCTCAAAACTATGAGCCTAGCCAAGGCAGCCCTAGCCCCCAAAGATGAGGCTAACATCGTAGAAATAGTATCATTAGGAACTACTGCAAAAATTGTTGAATTACTAGAACAGGATCTACCAATGTTCCTACCATTTTATTTTGTAGGCATGGGGTGCACCCTAGGTGTTGGTTCTCTTCAATAGTGGATCTCTGCATGATAAAAGTAGAGAACGTTAACACAAAAAGTTTCCCAAAGATCCATGTTCCCAGCTAAGTATTGGACTCTCCATTTCGATGGAGCTAGATGCCATTACGGATTTGGGGCAAGTGTAATCCTTACTTCTCCCGAGGGAAAAGTCCTACCATTTTCCTTTAAGCTAAAATTCAAATGCACTAACAACGGCACCGAGTATGAAGCCCTTCTCCTTGGCCTCATCCTAGCTAAGAGAATCAGTGTTGATAACATCAGAGTGTTAGGAGACTCACAATTGGTAGCAAACCAAGTCTCTGAAGTATATGAAACCAGAGTTGAGCACTTACAAATGCTCTACCAAATGGTTGTATTTGAATTTAAGCAAGGAATTTGACTTCATATCGATTGAAGAAATCCCATGTGAAAAAATCTTCTCACCGATTCAATAGCAATCTCAAAGTCATGCTTTACTCCAAACAGTAAGTTAGAGGATACCCATTTCATGGTATCCCTTCGTGATGAACCATTGATAAAAACAATGTCAAATCCTCTTTTAAATGGAAATGAAAAAAAATCTACTATCCTAGACCACATCGATAGTGATACAACCACTCTTGATTTCTTAAACACCTATGTGGCATTACATCTCACCCATCACACAGTAGATTTATCTTTGATCCCGCATTCATCTTCCTATTACGGGAATCCCATGACAGAGCTTCCCCCACAAAAGGAACTCAACATATACATAGTCGAGAATGGAGACGAGATGGAGCTACCCCCAGCCCCGCCTGAGTTTGAAGAAGGTAACGCTTCTCTAATCGAAGAAACAATTGATATTAACATCGGAACGAAAGATGAACCAAGGATACTGAAGTTAGGATCCTCGTTAACACCATTAGAAGTAGAAATACACACTCGGATCCTCAAGGAACATCGAAAGGCATTTTTATTTAATTATAAATAAATGACAGGAATTGCACCCCACATTATGGTACACAACCTCGTCACTAAATCCAGATGCAAAACCGGTTAAGAAAAATCAAGACCAATGAAACCTAAGGTAGCTCTCATTCTAAAAGAGGAGGTAATAAAGCTCCTCCAAGTAGGATTCATCAAACCATTCAATTACTCTCGGTGGGTATCTAATATTGTTCCGGTTCTCAAAAAGAATGGAAAGATACACATTTGCATAGACTTCCGAGACATTAACAAAGCATGTCCTAAAGATGAATTCCCATTACCATCCATAGACATCATTGTTGATGCAACAACTAGATTTGAGCTTTTATCTCTCATGGATGGATTCTCAGGATACAATCAAATCAGAATATCTAAACAAGACAAAGCTAAAACCACATTTATAACTCCTTGGGGAACCTATTGCTTATGCTTTGTTATGTCATTCGGTCTCAAGAATAGCTGGTGCTACATACCAGGCGGGCTATGATGTATATATTTCATGATCTTATTCATAAAATTGTGGAATCCTACGTAGATGACTTGTTGGCCAAGGCCAAGAAGCGTTGTGACCATCCGGAAGTGCTTCGCGTCATTCTTTCACATCTGATAGAATACGGAGTCACGCTAAATCCAGAAAAATGTGTCTTTGGTGTGACAGGAGGGAAGCTCCTAGGTTACATTATATCATCACGCAGGATCGATGTTGACCCAACCAAAATTAAGGTTATTCTCGAAATGGTCCCACCTTCGGATGAATCTAGAATCAGATCATTTCTCGGAAAACTTGGTGCGATCCGAGATTCATCCTAGACTTAAGTTTCACCATTCATCCAATCAACAATCTACTCAAGAAAGATTATAGCATTGATTGGCCGAAGACTGCAATGAAGCTTTGAATGCAGTTAAGCATTTCTTGTTATCACCACCTACGTTGATGCCACCTAAGCCAGATCACCCGTTAATTTTATATTCGCGAGCCACCAATGTCTCACTAGCCTGTATGTTGGCTCAAGAAGATGATGACAATAGGGAACGTGTGATTTATTTCATTAGCCGGACATTGCTCGACTATGAAACACGCTACACATAAGTGGAATGAGAATGCCTCACCATAGTCTTTGTAACAAAACACTTAAGACATTACATGTTAAATCAAGAAACAAAGGTCATTGTAAAAATAGACCATTTACGAACTTTCCTCACACAAGGGTCCTTGTCTAAAAAGGCTGGGCGCTTTATAACCTTAATGGGTGAATTTGAATTAACATTCATAAATCAGAAGTCGGTTAAAGGACAAATCATCGCGGATTGGTTAGCTAATAATCCATTAGATGGAGGCGATCTAGTAGATCTGGACTTTCCAGATGAGTGCGTATACTACATCGAAACCCAACCTTCTATCTCTGAGTGTCCTTGGTACACTGATATCATTAATTATATCATGGACCGTACATATCCAGAAGGTGCTACACCACAACTAAGAAGGCAGTTACGCATTATCGTAGCTAAATATGTCATCATAGAAAAAGTCCTCTATCGGAAAGCATTCGATGGAATGCTTCTAAGATGATTTGACATAGAAGAATCCAAGAAGATTCTCCATGAATCTCACATCGGAATGTGTGGAGGCCACTTCGGTGGCCATGCCACCACTCTTAAAATACATCGAATGGGCTATTTCGGCCCACTCTAGAGCACGACGCACGCAGAGTTTGTATGGAAGGTGTCATAAATGCCAAGAATTCTATCATGATATTCACATGCCAACCAAGCTCTACAACCAATCGCTACTCCATGGCCCTTTTCTACGTGGGGCCTAGATTTAATAAGAAATTCTCTCCCTCATCTACAGATGGCCATAATTTCATAATCATGACCACCGAGTATTTTACCAAGTGGGTAGAGGCTATGCCACTTACTACTGTACTGGGTTCTGTAATCACCAAGTTCATTTTGAACCAAATCATTTGTAGGTACGGTGTCCCACAAGTCATTATCTCATATAATGGGACTTATTTTAAGAATGACAAAGTTCACGAATTATGCAATAAATTTAAAATAAGCCATCATAGAGCCTCATTTTATAACCCTCAAGCCAATGGACAGGCTGAGGCGACAAACAAAACATTAAAATCCATTCTCCTTAAAATGGTGAAAGAAAACAAATGAGATTTGCATTTGAAGTTATATCCGGCCTTATGGGCCCACCGAACCTCAATAAGGACACCAATAGGAGTGACTCCTTTCTCGCTAGTATTTGGGGCAGAAGTAATTCTCCCACTTGAGGTTGAAATACCCAGTCTTCGTATCTCATTACAAGGGATTCTTGATGAAGATGCTTATATAGAATGCACGTCTCTCCCAACTAGAAAGCCTAGATGAAGCTAGGTTAGATGCTGAATAGTGGCACAGAGTCTATGCTGACCGGATGTGTTGGCAGTATAACAAAAAGGTCTATGAACGTGACATATATGAAGGTGATCTAGTTCTAAGGCTAGACAGCCGGATCGATAAAAAGACCAGCGAGGGAAGGAAGTTCCGGCCCAAATGGCTGGGCCCATATTGAGTCATGAAGGACTACGGAAATGGTGCATATCTCCTATGTACACCTGGAAGGTGAGGAATTTGGTGAAACAATCAATTCCTTGCACCTCAAATGATTCTACGCGTAAGCTAGCTAGCACTACTTGTATAATTATATCTACATTGCATCTTCATATAGATTAGGATCATTTTGTCCACTTATTTTTACATAAAAATTGTGATCAAGGAATTTGTTCTCAAAGCGATTCATTACAAACTCATGATGTTGTTGGCATAAAAATTCTAATCTTACTTCTCTATTTCCATGATATCATCAAACTATTTCAGAATCATTTCATCAAATATAAGCTAGATATGACAAAGTCTTAACAATAACCATGCCAAGATCTACGGGTTTATTCTCACTTTTTGTTTCTTCTTAGGATGGGTGTCTTGCCTATGGTCTATTCTTGAAGCTTTATGGTGTCACATCTATCCCATGCGTATATCTCTTTTGAAGTAAGAGCATGCTGACATTTTACTCAAACGAACAAGTCAAGTATAAATCAAACAGAAAATTTTAAATTTACACATTTCCTTGCCCCACCAACCTTCGGTGATAAGCTTGCATCTCTTACTAGTGACGTAGGGTTGGGAAAGGATGGAAATTCCCTTACTCACCTATGCCTTGCCTATGGTGATAAACCCACGCTTCTTACTAGTAGCATGGGGCAAGGTGTAGGGGGCCTCATGACAAGCAAACGTAAAAGTCATAGACAAACAATTCAAATCTTAAAGTCTTGAGTCAAAACAAATGAATCAAATGTCCAAAATTCCAAGAGGATTAAAATTCCTAAAAACCTTGATTTTGTCTACCATGTGGCCATCTACTACGGATCTAAGTCTAGATAAATCGCAAAGTAAGTTGCATCCCAAAACTATGAAGTCACTCTAGTGGAGTGGGCTTGTAGCATCCTAATTTGGTTCGTCAAAGCTTTGTCTATCTCTCATCACTATCATTTCAACACATTTCATAGCTTGTGCCCTTTCTAGCTCTCGGTGATGAGCCCTCGCATCTTACTAGTTGTGCGGGGTTAGGAGTGGGGCAATTCTATCTCGCTCATCATACCGGTTTGTCTTCACCACTTTTCCAAAACAAATATGAAGTATCCAAAATTGCTTACATAAACTAAGATTCAAAATCACATTGTATCTACATTATCATATATCAGCATCATGAAATACAAAAATAAAGTAAACACTTGCATTATGTGTTCTCCATTGCATACATTCTAAAGAGCATACATGCATCACATCATAATTTACATGAGGAAACTGAAAGGAAACAAAGCCATAAATGCCAAAAGTCTGATCCAAAAAGAATATAAATATATAAATAATCAAAGTTTTTGTACAATGCCATCATGCGCTAAGCATGGTCAAAACGCTCAAAGAGCCCGGGATATACAAAAGAATATATCATACAAAATCTAGGAGAGCCAAGTGGCTTCTCAACCCCTATGAGACCCCTCCGAAGGTGCACACCCACGCCTAGGACTCTAGCTACGCCAGCGCTCTGAGTGCACAGAGGGCTTAGGATCCCGAGGGCAGCCGCAGTCTCGCCACGAGAATGACTCCTCATCAGCGCTCGGCTATCCTATACCCCGCTAGCTCCGTGCGGAGAGTCGATACCATCCTGGCCACATGCCAGACTAGGGCAAAGACATCAGTGTGTCTACCAGCTGCTGAGGGCTCCCCAGCATCCACAGACAACTCTGCGTGGGTCCTCTCCATGGGGATCATCAGGATATCCGTGCATACTCTGCTGAATCAGGGCTCGCCACTCATTGGCGGTCTCTGTAAACAAAGGAGAAAATAAATTAGAAACAAAACAAGAGATAAAATACAAGAGAAAACAAAAGGAGAGATAGCAACTAAGGAAATCCTAATTAAAAAAAAACATTAAAAGGAAAGGATGGTAACTTACTCGGATCACCAGGCCTCCAGGATGGATCTCTAGGGTCATCATCGCCACAGATGCCGCCGCTGGATGAGGTGCTCCCCCGTGGCTGGAGCAACATAGCGTCCTACAATGGACTCATCCTCCCCACCATGGCCCTGGGAGAGTGGCTCCTCTGAAACCAGAGTAACTCTCTCTACACTCTGCTCGGCCCTCTCTGCCTGCATGATATCCTGAGTGTCATGCCACTCAGATCATTGTCCTCCTCAGTCTCCTCCTCTATCTCTCCCCCTGTAAACTCCTTAAACTCAGAGTCTATGTTGATGGGGTCATCGCTGCTATGGGCAGGACCCACGGCAATCTGAAGCAAGGGTTCCTGAGGTGCACCGGCTCTCCCTCGGCACGTACTACCCTCCTGGCCACAATAGGAATGCCAAGAGTAACAACTGTCCAACCCCAACCTCTAGGACCCCCTCTGGCCTCTCGAACTAACCTGTATACTAGCGCTACCGGGGGAAGCATGCCCATGTAGGGTAGGCCAAACTGCTGAGGAACTCGGCCAAAGGGGTGTATCTCCACTCGCCCCACTCTGTCAATAAGCTACCTTGTGGTGGAGCAAGAGATCAAAGTAAGAGCCTCCTCGCCCCATATACCTGCCATGGTCTGATATGGTGTGGCCTCCATGTCATCGGTGGTCAGAGAAGCAACTGGCTGATGAGGTGCTCTGAGCACCAACATATCTATCCATCTGGCTGCCCTCACAGCTCCGAGATCTATCACCTCTACACCTCTACCATAAGGAATGAAGTGCTCATAAACCCAACTCATGACCAGGGTCGGTGGCTCAAGGACTACCCCTGTAAACGGACTACCCTATACAAGTCATGGTAGGTAGTCCCAAGTATGTCTGCTCCCCAGGAGTAAATCCGGCCATGGCCCTCAATCATGTAATGATGGGGACTAGCGATAGTAATGTGTCTCCTCCTTGTCCCCGATTAATCTCGAGGCAAGGATCCCCATAATAGCCTAGTAAAGCAAGGGGATGGGAAAACTAGGAATAGATCGAACTCTGACCCCCTTCTTCGAACCCGTGGAGATGACTGCATCTCCCATGTAGGAAGCCCATTGTGCTATCTCGGGCTCATGAACCTCTATCTCGAGGATGAGTTGTCTCTCGATGATCGGACCCCAGGATACGGTAAACATCCTCTAGTGTGATGGTCCACTCACCTCGGACCCCTGGTAATCGGAAGGTGTTCCGATCAGCATCCCAATAGGAGAATAAGTCACAAAGAATGTGACTGGATGGTGCAACATGTGGAACATGTGAGATACGTAGTATCCCGGCCCTCTGAAGAGTGTCCTCCTCATCCTGTGAAAGTGCATCTAGTACTGCTGGGAGCCAGTCACACTCTCTCTCTCTCGGCTCCACCGAATGTACTCCTCCCTCACCTACATACACCCAAAAACACACAAAACAGAGCAAGTTAGCATCCGAGTGATATTAGAAAAATCATGAAAACACATAGAAATGCTAAAAATGCAAAAATAATCTCAAACAGATGTTCTTTTGGCATTCTGTTCAAAACCGCCACCCTGAGCAGGGAGGCGGTTTCGTAACCACCACCTTAAGGGCAGCGGTCTTGTAACCGCCACCCTGAACAGGGTGGCGGTCATGTAACCGCCGCCCTGGGCAGGGCGGTAGTCGTGGCCCGAAAACCCACGTGGGTTTTATACCCTAAAAGAAGCCTAAAAATGCCAAAAGAGGACCATTTTAACTAAAACAAGGCCTACCCAGTAGGTACCCCCCTAGATGGACCTTTTGAACCTAACATTTTCAAAAATAACCCCCACGACAAAGATTTTAACATTTTAAAATTAAGGAGGTAAAAATGATAAATTGAGGAAAACTAACCTGTGATCTCGCGGGTTGATGATCTGCACATGGAGGCATGATCACTATCTCACCACGAACATTTTGACTCTACTCTCGTAAGAAACCGTCACCGTGGGTCCCAGAGCTCAGAATCAATCAAATCAACACGTGCAAATGAATAGGAAAATGGGCCCACTTTCATATATATAGCAACCTGACTTGTTTAAAATACTTTTTTCGCAAGTTTGGAGCACCGACAGAGGTAAGTTCTTACCCCCACACAAATGGTACGTCCTCATTTCCCATTATTTTAGCGTTTATTTTCTCGATCTATCTTGTCTATCTGCACTTGAGTTCTCTTTTCATTTTGCAGGAGTCAGGAATTTTAGATGGTGTCATTTCGACACACGGACATACTGTATGATTTCAACTTCCCATTTTGGGACCGCCATACTCGGACCCACCATTTTACGCCTCTTCATGGCTAAAACGCTTCTCTGAGGGGGAAATATGTACGTACCCAAAATTGTAGGGTACTGCACCGTTGGAACAACGTAACACGTACCCCAATGATGATACAGGTCTCCTCGCAAGGTGTTCGGGATCCGAAAAATCTCTCCAAGTATGCGTTATCATCCCGCATGCCCCGCTTAGCCCCCGTGCTTTGTTTTTCTCTTTTCCCCTCTTTTCTTTGCCTTTTTCTCTTGATTCTGCCGCCTTTGCTACAGCGGTAGGTCTCATGACCGCCACCCTAAGCAAAGCAACGAAACCACCACCACCCTACTCGAGGGTGGCGGTCCTTTATGCATTTTCCAGATACTATTTTTAACATGACTCACGTAAATTTCAACATTTACCAGCTTTTTTTCACCGCCATAGGCTTGCATTAATGATTCTGGTTCCCTGGAATAGTGTTTTTCCATTGTTTATAGTTTAAGAGATCAATTTGGTTTTTACCTTGGGTAAATGCAAATGCTATAAATAGTTGGCTTGTGCTCAAGCAAATGGCCCCTCAAATTTGCCTCTGAATTTCTCATTGCAATAGATTAGTCTTTCATTTTTGTTTAGAATCCTTAGTTTCTTTCATTGCATGCTTAGTTAGTATTGTTTTGCTGTTAGGAAGCCACATATCCATCTTGTGCAAGTGTTGTTGATATTTTATCCAATCCATTGGAGTAGAATAGTTTGTTTTCAATAGGAAGCCATTAAAGTTGTAGGTTTTGTTCTTCAAACAGATAGTTTCAGGTTCTAGACGTTTTATGTTGCATGACTCGCAATAAATCCCGCTAGGAATTGCATAAGCCAAGCTCTGTACTCTTGCGTTATCTCTCTCCTACTCGCATTGTATTTAGTCTGTATCTTAAGCTACCTTTGTCCCAATATCTACTTCTGTTGATGCTAGCATTACACGCTTTTCTAGATCCACGTGAACACAAAGGAATGAGGAGATCACACTGAGGGGACAAGATCACACACACCATCGGATTCGCCACTGTTCTGTAGAATCCAGGTTCTAGCTTTCAAAGTTCTAATTAGAATCATATCAAATAGAGTAGTTAATTACTTTATTTCAGTCAATCTTACTTTCGATATTGCCAGGGAAGCTATGGGGATTGATAGTTTCTGAGAGACTATGATTCTTTCCTCACTTCTGAGGTAGGATCGAGAGTCTTTCAAATAGATTAGATCAATTATTTCATTGCTTAGAATAGATTTACAACTACACATGCAAGTAGCTATACTCGGTTACTTTGTTTGTTTTAAAATTCAACACTAGGTTAATTGTCAATTTCTAGATATATTAAAATAGCTTCTCTTTCAAATTCATTTAAAAATTCATCAGAAAATAACAAAAATATAGAAGTTATATATGTTATAGACATACTTCACATAGTTAATTTTATTTTGCTGCATTTAGTTTACATATTGCTTTTGTATGACAATCATGGGACCTAGAGAGCCCAGGGAATACGTATTCGAGCCAATCATGCCCCAACCCAATCTCATCACAGCCATAACTAATATAGATCAGAATCTCAGGATCCAAGTCTTCCAAACAATGGTAAACTTACAACAAATCAGGTTTCCAACGCAGTGGGTTAAACATAGAAGACGACCAAGCACACACATTTTGGTCAAATCAACCAAACTACAGATTACCCTAGATCCATATCTACATGACTCAGAGAAGGGTTTGAAAGAAAGAAAACATTTGGTTGTGATCCTTTGGTCCCACAACCATACGCAGAGACACTCTCACGTATATAGATACCAACTTGAGAATTCAGTTACACAAACACCGTAAGATATTCCGAGAAGATCACACAATTATTAATTCTCGAATATAGAAGTCGAGAAGGCATATGACTATTGGATATTAGGGATTATGGATTGATCCCACACATGACCATAACAAGACCACAACAAATACGAATCTACGGTTGTGACCCACAAATCCCACAACCCAACGAGCCCATAGGTGAATCAGACATAGATGCTGGCCTACATACACTAGTATTCAGATCTACTCCACTTCCACCTATCATCATCAAACAGTTATCCTTATTAGACATAGCAGCTAACAAAGCTAAGGAGTTCTGGACTAGGCCAGAGAATCACCCATAGAGTCAATTATATTTACCATCCGCCCTATGACCTTATCTGGAGATATACACGAAACTATCCCAGACATTTTCCACGTATTCCACAACCTATAGACCGAATCATGTCGAGCTCGATATTGATTAGCGCCTTCAAGAGCAGTCATCCTTGTTGATCGATCTATCACACCGGGCCCAGGTTAGGAGGGCCTTCTTTGCCTTAGATTCACAATTTCCACTAGTGCGCGTCGAAGACATCAGATTGCCCAATTAGCTTGTCACATCCCACACATATTTAATCCCCACTAGTCTGTTTGGCACGACCTCGGGAGGTCGGGTGCAAGAAAGGTTACTTGTAGATTCCTATGCTTGCTTTTCACTTTTCCATTGTGACAAGAACCTCTCAAGAAAACAAAATTCAAGCTCTTAGTCTCTTTGTTATATGTTTTGCATTTGCTCTCTTAAGAAGTTTTAGGTGTAAGTAAAAGGTAGGTGGAGGGCTCTTTATATAGCCCAAAGGATAAAGGATTCAACACATTCTCATGAATGTGGGATAAAGGTAAAACATGATTAGGAATGGATAAGTTTGCTTTATTAAAGGTAACCTTACTTTGAAGGGTTTAATTTATGCTTAGCAAGTCATGGGAGTTGGGGGTGTTTTAATTAATCAAAGGTGATTAACTAATAGGTAGGTGTAAGTTTATAGAAGCCAATTAGAGGAATATTAATACGATTTAGACTATTAGAAGGGGATCAAATCAATTAAATATTTATTTATTGGTTAAATGGAAGGGAAAGCTAATTAATTAATAATAATTAATTAGTCTAGGTATAAGGGGTGATTTATTAACGGAAGGTCGTTAATTAGGGTATTTGTTGGATAGGCAACTTAATTAATTAGCTTAGTGTAATTAATTAATGATGATATGAGGGAAAATGAGTGCTTTTGACGATATGTCATTGATTTGTGAGAAAGGGATAATTAGCATAATTTAAGTATTTAAATTACTTGGGCGTAATTATAGGTGTCTACATTTTCCCCTCTTTGGGTGGCGTAAGTGACGCCACTTCAAAGATAGTAGATAGAATATATTTTGAAGGGATAGAAGAAAAATTAGTAAGAAGTGAGAGATGCCCCTCGAGTGTCGATGGGGTGATGAAAGAAGACTATCGATGATCAAAAATGGTGAGAGATAGATAGAAGAAAGGAAGAGGCAAGATGCCCTAGTAAGATGGAAGAATAGGGGTGAGAGGAAAGCTGATGTAGAATGAATATGGAAGAGGGGAGAGAAGATCTTAGCCTCTAGCCGTTGTGTATTGGAACAATTTCGGTGTCATCATATTGCCATAAGAGCTACATTATCGGTTCTTATGAAAAATATAAGCATACGACAAAGATAGAACGACATGAAAAGCCATACTACGAATGATTTTCCATTGTTGAAAAACACCAACTCCATGTAACATACAAATGCAATGCAACACGAAAAGTGAAAGATGCCTAACTCCATGTAACATAAAAATGTAATGCAATACGAGAAAGTAAACAAGCTAAACTAACATAGAAACATAATATAATGTTTTTATTATCGAGTTTTAGTTACTGACTATGAAAATTAACGAAAAGGGTTTATGATGGTGCCCCAAGCAAGGATACATGTGAGAAGAATAATAGAGGACACTTGGGTCCAATGGAAAAGTAATGTGCACTACAAAATAGTACAGCAACAAACGCGTTGTTCCCAAAGTTCGGAAGAAGTAAGCAACCTAGCTTTTGTTGATGGAGGTAGATCAAGATGATCCGTAAGTCACACACATGAAAAGTGCAAGTGAGTGACCAAAGAGTGAATTTCGTTTTTAGTTTTCTAAATGATTTTCAATTTTTAGAAGTTTTCTAAACATATTTGAATGTTTTTGAAAGTGTTATGATTTTTTTGGATTCCCTAGTGATGTATTTTTGTATTTTCGCATTGTTTTTATTTTTAGATTTTGATATTTTTTTTTTTTTGAACCGTTATTACTAACAAAGTCACTCGTGTGATAGGATCCAACAACAATGTTTGTGACTTCCTTAATAAGGGATACTAAGCATGTTTGTTTATCAAGAGTCATGTTTTCCCAATCTCGATGATCGTGGTGAGTTCACACTCAACAAAGGACTGTGATTTATCCTGAAACATGGATTTTGTATGTGGGAGCTTGAGTTCCCTATCCAAAGGTTTATGCACTTTATGCCATACTTGATGGTTATGTTGATGTGCATTCTTGAATCATGCTTGATTTAAAACTTTGAGATTGTTCCAGTTTTTGGGGGATTTTAAGCTCTTGGAAGTTTTGACCTGAGCTTGATAATGAACCTGTTTGGGTTTCTTATAAGCTGACGCTTGAATTTTCTGACCTCGAGAAGGAGAATAATGTGAACATTTATGATTGATGATAGGAATGATAGAAATGGTAGTGGGCTTGCCACAACCATTGATAGAAGAAATATGTGATAGATGAAAAGGATACGGTCCAAGAATTAAGAGTATGGGCTACTGGAGGTGAGCCAGGGATAGAAGGTGAAAGGCTACTAGGATGTAGCCCAAGAATAGAAGAAGAAGGGCTACTTAGGACATAACCCATAAATATAAGATGAAGGGCTACTAGGATGTGGCCCAAGAATAGAAGAAGAAGGGCTACTAGGATGTGACCCATAGATGTAAGATGATGGACTACCAAGATGTGGCCCAAGAATAGAAGATGATGGACTACCCGGGGTTGTTCCATACATAGAAGATAAGGAGACTAGTTGGACGTGCCCCCATAATCAAAGATAGTGGGCTACTTGAAAATGTCCCACAAATAGAAGAGGGAGGGCTACTAGAAGGTGACCCACACCTAGATGAAGATGAAGGGCTACTTGGCATTGACCCCACAAGAGATTGTGATTGAGAAATTATGATAGACAAAGAGTTATTGGGTGATGAGAAGATAGGCCATGGATCTATGCAAGACCAAGGAGTTTCATCACATAATGAAGAATGTGAAGATGGAAGAATAAGAGGAGGATGAAGTTGCATGATCTGAGGATCTTCCTTCATTTCTTGATCAAAGGAATCAACCTTTTCCTCACAATATGCAAACACATCAAAGTCTAAAGAGAATCCTTTTTTGTAATCTACTAAAGCAATATCTTCATATGCCCCTATAAATGCCCTAATTTTTTCTTCATTCTAAAAGAGATTTGTTGATATGAGTTGTTGATCAATCCCTAGGGGTTTATTGGAAGAAATAGGTTCACTTGGTGTGGAAGACTTAGAAGATGTTTGATGATTATTGATATAAGAAGATGATGTGGGGGACGAAGAATATGTGTAGCTAGATTTCTCAGGAGTAGAAGAAGGTGGTGTGGACCTACCTATACAATGGTATGTCATATGTAAAATAGTAGGATTAAGTCCAAAGTTTGTAGATTGTGACACATGGGTCGATTCTCATGTTTTCTCAAAAGGAATTTGAGTCACATGAATCTTCACGCAATGAAGATTTTGTGGGGGTGATTTATGAAGAAGGTCCTGTAAAGAAGGGGAGGAATGTGATTCAAGAATCACATTAGATGAATGATGACAAGGGTCCTGCAAAGAAAGAGAGGACCACGATTCAAGAATTGTATTATACTTCTGATTGGAGGGATTTGGAGTCACGTGTATCTTCAAAGGAAGAAGATGTCATTGGGGCGACTGATAAAAGGGGTCCTGAAGAAAGGGAGGACCATGACATAAGAGTCACATTAGATGATTGATGAAGAGGATCCTGCAAAGAAAGGGAGGACTATGATTCAAGCATCACATTAGATGAATGATGATAAGGGTCCTGCGAAGAAAGAGAGGACCGTGATTCAAGAATTGTATTATACTTCTGATTGGAGGGATTTGGAGTCGCGTGTATCTTCAAAGGAAGAAGACATCATTGGGGCAACTGATAAAAGGGGTCCTGTGAAGAAAGGGAGGACCGTGACATAAGAGTCGCATTAGATGATTGATGAAGAGGATCCTACAAAGAAAGGGAGGACCATGACTTAGGATTCGAATTAGATGAATCCGAATAGTAGTTTGGATCTGAATCCTCAGAAGAGTCAAAGGAAATATTTGGATTGGAATCCTCAGAAGAAGAGGAAATGTTTGGATTAGAATTAGAAGAAGAGTGGGGGGAACTCAAATAATAATTTGGATCAGACATGTCCAAATCATACCACCAACTATGAGATGAAGGTGGGGAATGAGTTACCTGGATGGGTTCTCTAGTGCGAAGAACCAATCGAGGTTTGGTCATGATGGGCGTCCTTTGATGTGAATGCTGAAATTTGGATTCCTTATTGTCGTAAGCATGAGGAACCACACGATAATCAGTCATCTCTTGTGTCATTTAAGCACAAATGTCTAGACCTAGATAGTGCGATCAAACTTCTTCAAAGTGAAGAAGGCTCCATGCTGATTTGGGCAGCACAATGGCAGCCAACTAGACATTCATTATGTATGGAGATGCGTGTGTGATTTTCCGAAGGGGGGCTAAGGAAAATAAACATCGTGATGACATAATCTCGATGAGATCAAAAGGGATTGTCCTAGAAAACAAGTTTTCTGAATGAATAATCATAAAGAACAATCACGAAAGTGTGAAACACAAAGCCAATCAACAAGGAACTACTCCCTATGTAAAATGCATGTGCAAAGTGATAGTCTGATGCAAAAATGATCAACACAATGGCAATATTTATGTCAAGCTCAAAATGAACAAGGCATAAATATTAACAAAGGGTAGATGTGACTCCCAATCAAAGGATACCATGACAAGTTTAACAACCAACCAGGCCTAAATGTTAAAGGGTGAGGATTACAAACGTAAGCCACGTAACCACACCAATTGGACACGTTAATCAAGCTTTATGAAGAAGCGAGATATTAGTGTCAAAGTGGTATCGAAACGACACAAACAAAGTAAGTGACACTCTTCAATATTTTGGACAATGTTTGAAGCCAAACCAAGTCAAGGTATACTAAGGATGTGTTAAAATGTGCACAACGTAATGCCACAATGCAGATACTTAGATCACATTTATGAAAAACATGACATAAGTATCTTAATTGTGTCGAGACAATGCACACAAGGTAACACGTCAAAGGGAGATCAAATGATGAATTAATCTGAACTATGATGATGATCTTGACATGGGTATCAAGATCACAAAGGCTACCAATGATATAAATATGCCTCCACACACTTTATACATTTAACTTACCTAGCGAAAACATGGATGGGCATAAACGAACAAAAAAGTGGTAGAGACAATCGATTGGTAACACAAAGGTAGTCACTCTCCTTCTGATCAACAAAGTGTCAAAAGAATGTGAAGGAAACAAATCAAAAGAATGATGAAAAATGCTAGCTTCACTTCGGCAGAGTTTTGCCTCACCCTAAGGCAAGTAAAAACTAGGCGAAAGTAACGCACCACATGTTTCTCAATGAAAATATGATTCATAACTCAACATTGTTTTATATTGGTCAAAGTGGGCTCTCTAGCCAAAGTATATTCTCCTAGGTGGTTCTCTTACCCTAAGTGTTACAAAGTTGCCACAAACTTGAGCACGATTTACCAAAAAGTTCACACTGACTAGTTTAGGAGTATCTCGGCTTACTTTACCCCCTTCAAGAATAGTAGGCAACTAGTGCATCTATGTGTACTATCACTAGGGTCGCCACAAAGGACAACCTCTAACGCTATCTCGCAAAGGAATCACTAGTCAAGTAGGTAGTGAAGATCACTTCCCATTTTTGTCCACAAGGTTCCCTCTTGCGTGGACTACTTTGGGGTTTCGGAACCACCCCCATTGTGTTAGCTTAAGGCGTTATGCCAAAGGGTTATGTTTCACTTGAGCGGAGAGGGACATACCCTTTTCTAAAACCTTTAATGCAAGGTGTTTGAATATGTTGTTCTTTTTATCTTGTTTAATTAGTTTTAGTTTGGTTAAACACCTTTTGGCAACTTGTATAACAACCGTATTAGTAGTTTTTGACTTTTTTTTGATTCCTCCTTTCCTTGACAAGCATTTTTAGGTCCTGCACTCAAGCGTTAGTAGTTTTCCAAGAAAATCACATTATTTAAAAGAGGATTAAGAGTTGCTTTTCATTCTCAAGATCATCTAAGGATGCAAGAGAAGAGCATACACAAAAATAATCCAACTAACAAGTAAAGAAAAACTTTTCAATCAATGAACCATACAAAATTCTTGATAAATGTTCATTCCCTTAAACCAAAAGTGAAAGATGAAGTTTCTAATTTACCAAATGTTATAAAATGAAGACTAAAGTTGCTTTTGATTCTCAAGATCACCCTAAGGTGCAAGAGAAGAGCATACACAAACTTTATCCCAACCATATAGAAATGGAAAACTTCAAATCAAATAACCATTGAAAATGCGTTGTAAAAGGTTCATTCCTTAAGCAAAATGAATAATCAAATTTTCAAGTTTAATCCCAATGTTAAAAAGATAGAGATCAAAGTTGTTTTTGATTCTCAAGATCACCAAAAGTGCAAGAGAAGAGTATACACACGCTTTGGTCTAAATCGAGTAAGCATGAAAATACAACATTCATCAAAACATTAGACATGTTAGAAAATGACCAGTTTTAAACTAATAGAAAAACTTACAATTTCTATAAGTATAAATCCCAAATTTATGTTTTCATTGCATATTTAACTTCATTAGCTTTCCAACGCAAAAAAATGGAGTCATTTCTAAGTTCGGGAGCAAAATTTATGGCCTTCGGAAGATGGGTTACGCATATGCTCTTATGCTCACGGGTATGCACTTGACATGCACTCAAAAAATTTCAAAAAAACGTCTCTTAATTGCAAAATGGGAAAATTTTTCCAACCAAGATTAAATTTTGACAACAACCCATCACATCAATATATGAATAGAAAACTCAACACTATCAAACATTAACATACATGCTCAAGAATTTAAAATTTTAAGAAATCGACAAAACTAGCATGTAGAATGATGAAAAAGTAAGCTCTAAAAATGAAAACATGATGAAATCTTGAAATTTTCTCACCAAAATTAAATTTTAACAGCAACCCACCACATTAATATGTAAATATAAGACTCAACACTATCAAATACTAACCTACATGCTCAATAATTTAAAATTTTCAAGAAATTGACAAAACTAGCATGTAGAATGTTTAAAAAGTAAGCTCTAAAAATGAAAACATGGAGAAATCTTGAAATTTTCCCATCAATTCCAATTTTGACAGCACTTCACCTCCTTTATACCTACAAGGAATACTCAACACATGCAAACTCAACAAAACAAGTTAAGAAAAATAAGTTAGATCAACACGTGTAAAAGAGGGTTAGTAACCAAAAATGAAACTTAACTACAAAAACTTGAAATTAAGTGCAAAGGACAATGGAGTAAGTCCCACCGGCATTCAAATGTGTGCATGTATACTTTTCTTGATGCTAAATCAAATGAAGCAAGAACTACCACCTAAAATAGTTCTACAATTTAACTAAAACAAAGTATAAACACCATCAAAATAGAGAACTAAGCAAGATCTAAACTAACATTATAACTTTAAAAACATGAGATCAAAACTATGCATGCTATTTTAACATCTCTACTCTCCTAGATTACCAACAAGAATGAATGGACCTATTTAGCTCCAATGGCAATCAAAAATTTCTTTGTTTGATCCTTAAAGAATGCAAGAATAGGAAGCTTTAGCTCTTAACAATGGTGACCTCTCAAGAAAACAAAAGGCAAGTCTTTAGTCTCTTTGCTATATGCTTTGCATTTGCTCTCTTAAGAAGTTTTAGGTGTAAGTAAAAAGGTAGGTGGAGGGCTCTTTATATAGCCCAAAGGATAAAGGATTCAACACATTCTCATGAATGTGGGATAAAGGTAAAACATGATTAGGAATGGATAAGGTTGCTTTATTAAAGGTAACCTTACTTTAGAAGGGTTTAATTTATGCTTAGCAAGTCATGGGAGTTGGGGGGTGCTTTAATTAATCAAAGGTGATTAACTAATAGGTAGGTGTAAGCTTATAGAAGCCAATTAGAGGAATATTAGTACGATTTAGGCTATTAGAAGGGGATTAAATCAATTAAATATTGATTTATTGGTTAAATGGAAGGGAAAGCTAATTAATTAATAATAATTAATTAGTCTAGGTAGAAGGGGTGATTTATTAATGGAAGGTCGTTAATTAGGGTATTTGTTGGATAGGTAACTTAATTAATTAGCTTAGTGTAATTAATTAATGATGATATGAGGGAAAATGAGTGCTTTTGACAATATGTCGTTGATTTGCGAGAAAGGGAATAATTAAGGCAATTTAAGTATTTAAATTTCTTGTGCTTAATTATAGGTGTCTATAGAATCATAGCACCCTCTGATTTTCACAAGTGTGTGTGCTTGAGCTCACGGTGTGAGGACTGGGTAACATAAGTACTATCTTTAAGTGTGGGACTTCTTTACTTGAGATAAACCTCCAAAAAAAGTTGTTTCTTACAACTAAACTACTCCGCCACAATCTACTCCCGATGCGGGTAGAACTATCTTATCCTAATCTAATTTTCCAAGGGACCAAGGAGAGAGAGTGCATGAAGGTAAATCCTACACTAACAACAATGATACACCAAAAAAGAAGGGTATGAGAATAATCTCCAATGATTGAAAATGGAATCAAAATGTAGATTAAAGAGGGGGATGACAGTTCTCCAAAGTCTAATAATATCATTCACCGCACATTTCCATGCATACATAATAATAATAGGTCCTTAAAATAGTACACAATAGACACAAACATCTGCGAATAAGATTAGCGAGGCAAGGAGAATGAAAACAAACACAAAGAGGGAAATACATCCAAAAACTTGCATCTATTGCTCCATTAATATGCATCATCTAAACTATTACAAAGGGAAGGCCTGTATCAACATTAAGTGAGTCCACTATAAAGGCTAGCAGCACATTGGCTTCTACAAAAAAATTGGGGACAGAGTTTTTCGCTCAAAACGTCCTCTTATAATGAACCCAATACTTCAATTTATAAAATTTTGAGAAGAGAGAAAGAGATGGGATGTGATTCCCAAAATTTACTTTTCATCTAAATTAAATTAATGATAAATGAGTGTGGTTGGTGAATATTGACCTACAAAATCAATCTTAAGGTGTCCCATAACTTGCAGCAGTGGAAAGAATGATTTCCCATGCTCATTAAATGCTTATCCAACCACTTTTCAACAACCAAATAGAAATGGGATCATTTTCCTTTAAAATCACCCTCAAATATTCATAAATTTCTATATTTCTTATTTTTTAATGTTTTGGGCTCAAAACCACGATTCCAACAAGACTAATTTTGTAAAATTCCATTGAGAATTGTAAAATTTATGGCCCTCTGTGTGTGAGAAACTATTTTGAGTTTACCATGGATTTTTGCAATTTACTTAGACCGAGCATTTAATATTTTATATCTAGAGATATTTCTTTTCTTTTCACCCACCTACCCTCATTAAAAATTTAGAAGATGTTTAATCCTTTCGAAAACTCCAATTTTTTTAAAATCAGATCCTCGAAGTCAAAAGCTATGCTCATTTGAAGTTTAGGGAGTGGGTGTTCAACGTGGGCTCTCATAATCCACATTAAACCACTTTCTCTTTGTATTGTGGGTATTGTGGGATTTTAGGAACTTTTGGTTCTAGTGTATAAGGGTCGTTTGGGTCACCAAACTCCTATTTATCTACGATGCTCTTTGTCTCCTTGATGTGCGGCAATTTCACCTCCACAAGGAACTCACATCCCGGCAACATACGTTATTGCCTCGCCACCTCCCGAGCCTTCAAATTTCTTCTTGCCCACACAACACTAATTCAATTCCTTCTTCATTGTGCGGTGATTTCAAGTTTTGGGAACCCATTTTCCTAATACTTGGACCATCCAGCCCCCAACTTCTACCTTATCCACAATACAAAGGACCCGCTTCAACCTTTTGCAAATCATGCAAGTTAGTATTTCGGGAACTTGTGGCCTGATGGAACCTATGTTTCGGACCACTTTGGGACCTGATTTATCCATGAATCATTATTTCCTTATAATTTCAAACCCAAGTCAAGGATGAGGAACCCTAGTTTAATCCGCAATCATTCCACCCACCGCCCTAAACCCGCAAGACATTAAAATAGGTCTCTTTTCCGTTTTTCAAATTTTAACAATTTTTTTGCTAAATCCTTATATTTTTCTAGAATAGATAAGTTTGAAAAAATAAAATGGGTGCCCCTAACATCCAAATTTCTTGTTTTCACCATTTCCTTTTCTCCAAGTCTAAAGAAATTGTGCAAGTTATCGAAATTCACCCTGGGGTAAATTTCAGATAACAACTACTTCCCAAAAATTCTAAGGACACCATGTCCTATCAAATTCATTTTGTATGGGGTTTGTAGACTGGTATGAACCCACTCGTTGTATGTAACCCACAATGCCAAGGGTGAAAAGTGCATTGAGAGCTGAACCAATGTAAATGTGTTATGTTAGTATAAACCCATAAATAATCCACCTCTTTGGGGATGCATGCGACATCATTGATAAGAGACATGCGGCCCCAAAAGAGGACCAACTATATGTACGTTATAACCCTAGAAAGTGCTTGGTAAAAACCAACACATGCACAAATAATAAGGCTAGCTAAAGACAAGTATAAACATGCATGCATGTAGAAAATAGTGTAAAACCTACGCAAATAGTGTGTGAGCTATCAAGTAATGTAATGTTAGAAAGAATACAAGTAAGCCACATACAACAGGTCTTCAAACATGGGACATCACTCACAATGTTGCAAGACACGCAAGGCCATCATGGCCGTAAAAAAACAAGTGTACACATCA
Source organism: Taxus wallichiana var. yunnanensis (assembly GCA_018340775.1). Taxonomy (NCBI): domain Eukaryota; kingdom Viridiplantae; phylum Streptophyta; class Pinopsida; order Cupressales; family Taxaceae; genus Taxus; species Taxus wallichiana. The sequence continues at coordinate 365,670,964 of CM031235.1, read as the reverse complement.
AACATAGGGTAAGGCCCATAAAACAATAGTAGACAAGAGCAGACAATATAACAAACAAGTATGGAACCAATATCCCTACATAAAAAATTTTACACATGAAGCACCCATTAGCATGTTGGAAAGATAGCTATTATGAAAAAATCATGTATAAGAAATTAATGTAAAGTGCTAAGTACAAAATGAAACAATAACACATAGAAGAGACGAATGTGTGGATGTCCCTAGTGACAAGTGTAGGAAGGGTAGAAGGCGAGCATACATGTCACGTGTAAGAGACCTATATCTATTGTCACAATGAGAAGAAGGTCTGAACACACATGTGTGGATGGTATAGATAAAGGACATACAAGTAATCAAACTAGCATGTGTTAAAAAGCGATCATGAACAACAAAAGTAAGCAAGAGTAAAAGTAACCATAATATGCACTATGATGTGGATGGATGGAATGGAATGATAGGGACCACGTGCCCCTGAGTGAATGGAATTTTATGGAGTGAGGTTCATTTTTTCCCCCTCGGAATCAAGAATGAACCATAAATGAGAGTGCACCATTGGGAAATGGTCGAATAGTGTGGGTTTTATCTAACGTGCTTTGAGGAATGTGTAGGTGTAGTGATGAGATGTGACCTAGTGAATATGTATGTGAACCTTATAGCTGAGGTGTATATCTGATCCGAAAATAATCAGATTATTACTACCTGATCTCGGACCCTTGTAGACTTTAATTATCTCGCCAATGATTTACTCCTTTTAAGTAATCAATTTAAAAATAATGCAAGACAATAATGACAATTGCACACAGATTGATTACGGAGTTCGGCAATTGCCTACGTCTCCGGGTTCGTGGTCAAACCATTCCACTAGTCAAAACTTGTAAGTTACAATAGTACTTTCACAAGAAAACCTAATGGAATTTTACTTGCCTATCAGTACACCAAACCTTTGGATGACAAGGGTGAAAAATAGCACCCGACTTCCACCTTCTTGATGCACAATCTCCTTCGGCTTTGATCGGCCTTCCCGACGCTATCAATGCAAAGCTAGCACTCCGGTCGACAATCCAGGATTTGCAAGTAATTGGTGTGGCTCAATGGGCCTATTGGGTAGTTTATAATTTACTCCCAATCACAAATATTTCGTCTAATATTGCCTAAAATAATAGGCCAATAGACAAATACCTGTTGACACGTCCCACAAATAATCTTAACAAATAATAAGCTTGGGTTATGTGTAATGTGTGTCCACCATTCCGTGCTCTAGCAATGAGCTTCTCCATTGCATCGGTGTGTGTCCCTTCTGATAATGAACTAGGTACCCTATTTATACAAAAAATAGGGCCCTTAAAAAAATGCATTAAAAATTATCCTAAGGCTAATAATAGCCTCATCCCGTAGCATGTGTAATGGGATTAAAACGGATTGCATTTTAAAATGGGTTAAAATCCCATGTGGAGCGCCTAGCATTTTAAATAGGATAAAAATCCCCATTGAGCGGCTAAGGGTGAAGAGGGCGGTTTTTATATGCTAAAGTGGGTATTCATCCCACATTTGACGGCCTTTATATTTGGGTAAGGTTTTATTAAACCTTACCTACTCCATTCTTCACGTGGGACAGTCCACGCATGGGCCTAGCCCCCTTACCACCGCTTCATTTCCTCCTCCACGTGGAAGCTTCCACATATGGCTTTTGCCTCCCAAACAACCGCTTCACCACCTTCTCCACGTGGAAATTTGGCGGTTAGTAGAGTTTAATACTTATGTATCAACATTAGATTTAATACTAATGTATACACATATGTAATCCACTTGTCGTCTCCCGATAGGCAAATCGAGCGAATTCGAAGAGTGTTGGCAAGCCACGTGTCACAGTGCGATTGGTCCAAATATTGACCAGTTGACCAGAGTTGACTTTCCCGTTGTCTGAACTTTGACCGAACATATCTAGAGCTCCCGATGTCCGTTTGCCGCGTTCTCACAGTCGTTGGAAAGCTCTCGAGACGATCTTCTACACTGACACCATTTAGGGATGTTTTAGAGATTTTCAAAAATGATCCCCTGATCAATATCACAACAAAATGAATGTAAGAGTGATGATTTGGCCTAAGTGTATATGACTATAATAGGAATGGATGGGTGATGATTTATCACTAACAATGTATCACTACAAAATGTGAGGAGGGTCCGGTGATATAACGTAAGGTGTAGACCACTAGAAAATAATAGAATAGGTGACAATTTATCCCAAAGCGTATGTCACTATTAGATGAATAATAGGGAGTCGTGATGTAAACTAAGGTGTATACCACTACAAAATGATGATATAGGTGATGATTTAGCTTAAAGTGTATGTCACTAGCTTAGGAATGTTGCATGGTGAGAGGTCAAGTAGTAAATGTGTAAGGTCCATTTAATTTGTAAACCCTTGGTAGTCAAGTATGGACTAAGGAACTAAAGTGTGTCATCGGGTAGTGAGTGCAGCACATAGAAGAAAATGTAGTGTATGTAACGATAGAAGTCAACCATGTGATGAGTGGAAAGTATGTAGGATGCAATGCTAGACGTGTAGAATGTGTAAGATGTAATGCATAAGATGACATGTAATGTATGTAGATAGAATAGTAATGTAGTGCTAGACTCCTATATGATGAAGACTAGTATAACATGTAGAATATGTGTGAAGATGTGTAGTGTAATATGTATGGTATGTAGACAAATGGATAATGTAATATGTAGGATAAGTAGTGTAGGATGTAAGACGCGTAGATAATGGTGTATACCTAATGATGAATATCATAATGTAGGATGTGTGAATACGTGAATGTTGAAATGTTGTAGCAGAATGTAGGGTGAATGACGTGTAATGTATGATGAAGTGAAATGTGTAATGCCTATGGTGCAGTGTGTGGGGTTCAGTGTAATAAGCCCTCAATAGTCAAGTTTGAACCGAAGCACAAGAGTGTGTCATCGGGTAATGACGTTAAAATGTATGATGAATATGCCAAATGTGAGGATATGAATGTATAAGGATGTAAAAGATGATGATTGTGACTATGTTAAGACTAGATAGGGGGAAGGTGGAGTTTCATGCCCCCAAGTATGTGTGAATGAATGCACTATCCAATGATGGTGAAGGATGAATGTCCTTCATCTGATGCACGAGGTGAAAGTGTATGATCATGCTCTAATAATGGAGGTATAGTAGAAAAATGTTGTAGTGGTGAATGAATCCTATGCACATGTGAGGGATGAATGTATGAATAAATTTGTGGCCTCAATAAATATGTTGGTGATGGAGATCTATGTGATATAGAATCAAGGTGAAGAAGACACGCATGGAACAAAATGAGGTGGTGATCTATGCTTTGAGATATAGTAACTATGCAAGGAATAGGCCTATACCTATGTGTAGGGATAGTGGATTGACACATTCATGCATATGATACATGTGTAGGTGAACTAGGAGTAGATTGGGCTTTGAGAAACATAGAATGTGATGTGATAGATATGTGCTTTATGTCACGATGCGAAGGGATGGTGGCCACGAATTAGATGGAGGGACACCATCAATAGAGATGACCTAATTATTGTAAATAAATTTGAGTCATAGATGATTCATAGAAATGATAGATTGTGAGTGATGAATCCAATTGAGACCGAGAAACACGTCATATCCTTTAAAATTATCTCCAACAAGGAAGGGTACAAGCATAGTAAGTGGGCCAACTATAACATGTAGCTTAACAACACCAAAGGGTTTTGTGAAATGGTATTTGACTTGAGATAGAGGATACTTGATAGCCTTAAGGAGTGACATAGAACATGCACTAATGGGACAGGATGGGTAAAATTTAGTGTTGTTGATGGAGGTTGAGCCAATAGATGCGCGGATGTGTAAATGGTTAGATGTAAACTTGGCATGATAATCAATGTTGGAAAATGAAATGATTGGTGGTGAAACTTCAATGTTAGAAACTAAGAAATATAGAGCTCTTGATCCAAGAGGTGATACCACATGATGTGTATAATTAGCAAAAGAGTTTGTTGTCTTCTTGTCACATTTTTGAGATTCATTGTTAAAACTCTTGATTTTTCCCTTGTCATTGGTTGGGGCAGAGCTAGAAGACTCTGGGAACTTGAGTTTGTTATTATCAATTAATTCTTGGATGATTGTTCGAGCTTTAGGCATCAATTTGTATAATGCCCTACACATTGATGATAATCACAATGAAATTTCTCATTGTAGTTCCTACCTTTTGGTCACGATGGGTCTAACTCGAGGGGAGGGGGAAGTGTAATAAGGTTTCTTTTAAGAATTTGTATCAATATAATATGCATAGCCATGGGAAGGGTGTTAAATTTTTGTTGAGGTTGCTATGGTTGAACCTCCTTAGAAGGAGCTTGATAGTGTTGACAATAAATTTTGCGCCGATTTGTTTTTTGCAAATGGTTTAAATGGCATCTTGCTAGGAAAATGAGTTGAAGATGAAATTTTTTCTTGATACTTAAGTTTTCTCGATGGATAGAATTTTAGTCTCACGAAGCTTGAGAGTGTGAAAATTTTGATCAAATGAAGGAGAGGATTCGAAAAGAACGTTCTCTTGGAGAGGTGGAAATAGAATCCGAATGAATAAATCTTAAAGCTCAGAGTTAGCAAACACGTTTTTCATCTTAGCTAAAATATTCTTATACCTTAAAACATAGTTATCGAGGTGTTCATTTGATCCTTTCTTAATTTGTGCTACCTCATAATAAGAAATATTAGAGCCAATGTTGATAGAAAAATGAGTAATAAATGCATCAGCTAGATGTGTAAAGGAGGTTACTGAGTGAACATGTAAGTCATAAAACCAATGCATTGTATAATCATGGAGACTACGAGGAAAAATATTAGCTAAAAGGAGATGATCATCAACAAAGTCAAGACAAACAACATGAAATGCTCTAAGATGTTCCTATGGGTCCCCATGCCCATTGAATATGGGAAGCTTAGGAGTGACAAATTTATGTAGAAGTGGATAAGTAGAAATGGCGAGAGCAAATGGATTATGAAAAAAAAGTAGAATCCAAGGATGGCGATGCATGGGAAGTGGCCTATTATAACTTACAAATTTGAGCTTGAAGGTCATGATAAAGAGAAGTTAATTCTTGGTTTCCAATAGATGAGACCTTCGTACATGAGAAACTAGAGGCGGTGTAAAGTGGTTGGTAGGAGTAGGGACAAAAATGGGAACAATAGAAATAGGAGGAAGAGTAGAAGCAGGTAGTTGAGTGGAAACAAAAGTGGGTATGGCTGTAGAAGCAATGAGTTTGGCCAAGTTAGTAGCTTCCTCACAAGAAACATGTAAAAGTAAATCTAGATCTTAGGGATGCTCAACAAGGTTATCATGTATAGCCTTAAGGTGAGCTTTAGTAAACTCCTCATGAGAGTGAGCCATGGAAAGAGAAGAATAAATCCTAGAATGAAAGATGGAAGAAAGGAAATTCCTAGATGCATGAATGGTCGAGTCGGGTTCACCAAAATGATTAACCAAAATTAACTAAAATAGATAGTATGAAGATATTTAATCTAAGCTATGAATACTTGTACTAAAATAAATAAATGTAGTAAAGAAATATTTTAAGGGTCTAAGAAAATATGTAAAATGAAATACTAAGCCCTAATATGCAAGAGAGAAGAGGAAAGAACTCAATTGAATAATAAAATCCTATCGGATGTATCACGATTATGAACATAAAATCGAAATCAGGAGCGACTATGCCAAGTCCCACAGAGAGACATATCCGATTGATATGGTCGAGAATGGAGCAATTGGGAGTGGACTGGGCACCCTCGAGTGCTTTGGTAAGCACAAAAGGCACCCTAGTCTTGGAAAAAGGTCTGAGATGATCTTCATGGTCGATCCTGGAGATGACTAATGATATTTTCTACTTGTCACATTAATTTCCATGTCTTGGGCTAAATGCTCAAATATTCCAAAAGGAGAAATGACTTGTAAAAGACCAAAAGGAAGTATCAAAACCATTAAAAAAGAAAGATGCAACTGAATGGTTCAGATCGACCTCGGCTGCCACAACAACAAGTGGGCTTACTAACTAATAGATGTGCTATATTTCAGACTGGATGTAGTTGTTGAGTGTGTGCATGTCGTGACCTAGGTTCTCTTGTGCCATTCGTGCTTTATGAAATAGTGAGCAATAACTAAATGTAGAAAATGTAATAGAATGTGTGTATGGAATAGAATAAAATCCCCCTATGAAGTGCAATTTAAATTTACTATCTTGTGCCTTGATGATGGAGCTATGTGGATGCCAATGTAATAGATGGATGCAACTCTAGATGAGTGATAGTAGTAGATGATGCTAGGTCCCTCATTATGGTCTCATAAATTTATATTTATAGGGTTCTCTTGGTCTAATTTTGTAATTAACCTCGAAAAGGCCGACCACAAGAAAGATAAATATGAAAAACGGCTAGAAGAGGCCCAAAAGTGGTGGGAAAGTGTAAAAGGATCCATGTCGGGTTCATTTTAAGACCCTCCTCCAAAAAATTAGTTTAGAATGGGTGGAAAATCTCTAAAATTGACTTTTAAATCGATGGCAAATTCTCAAAAAAATGTTTCGTGGCAAAGGTAATTTGGTATGGCACAATTTTCTTGGATTTCACATAGTTTTAAGGGTGTTAGATGGTCATCCATTGGATTTTGTACAGACTAATGTTGTCAATGACAACAGACAATGTGATCGTCCAACTCAGGGTTATATGATCATCATCCAACCCAGGTTAGATGGCTATCCATTTCTGTTGTCTAACCTCTTTGTTGGACATCTATATTAAATCCCCACTTACTGACCCCCATGATATATATTACACCTCGAGACAAAATTTGCACATTTTGATTAGAAAAATTGGTGAAATACATAATTTAATTTTTACATATAAATAGTAGGTGAAATGACCCATACAAATGACTTGTCGGCTGAAATTTTAGGCCAATTGGGCGATAACTGACTACAAAAAAATTTGTCATTTCCAATTTCCAAAATCCTTAATATTCATGAGTTTATGAAAAATTTCCACTAAAATTTTCCCTAATCAGGGCACCCCAGGTTGGACTAGGGCACCCATGGGCACCCCAGTACTAATCTAGGTGCCCCAGATGAGGCTAGAATAACGTGGAATTTCACTAAATGGTTGGGCATATGAGTGCACGATAGGTCACAAATTATGAAATAAAATAAACAAGATGGCCAAAATGGATGGGGTTAATTATTACTTTCTTTACTCAAGAACCTTCTAAATAGTAGTATGAGACCGAGATAAATAAATGTCTAAAGTGCATGATTTTGTGACTAAAAATAAATACATTACTTACTCGCTATTTTTAGGGGAAGAAGGGGAAATTGGGCTATCACTTTTTATCTACCATCTACAAGAGAAACATTTAAGGGTTGCATTTGTGTTGCATCATTCACTGCGCATAAGAGGGTTATTTCTGAATTCCATCTCACACATTTATCTTAGGGGAAAAGTAGTTGTATCCTGCGTTATCTTGATATGACTAGTACAAGAGAAACCTATCTTTAAGGGACATCATTATATCACACACACACACACACACACACACACACACACACACACACACACACACACACACACTAAAACCACATAAATATTAAATGTAGTGCATCACTCAGTGAAAATCACATTGGGGTGACCTCCAAGGTCATGTGAATCAAACATATGCATTATTTATTCCATATAATGTTTTCTTAATCCTTATGTAGGTAGATAGGGATTATTTTTAAGGAAAATGTGAGATCTAAGAACCCTACGAGAAGTATCCGAAGTAACAAACAGAGAAAGGAAAAAGTTGTGTTTAGACCTAAAAATAGTAGAAGCGAGCACCTACCAAGACACTAGCACCCAAACATGACACTAACACACCTTGGGGCATTCTTGTCCCCGTTTGGGCCATTCTTTTCAAAAAGGTTCCATATTCTAGTTTCTCAAACAGAGCTTACATAACCCAGATTCAGCCTTTCCACCCTCTTTCTCAACCCAAAACCAATCCATATATCATGTTTCAAGCTAAGTCACTCTTATCTCCTATCTTGCACACTTGTTTATTTCTTGCATGATAGATCTTGTTTGTCACTATTGTGTTCATTTAATATCATTCCTTTTATTAATATTTAAGATTTCATTAAATCATTTGGTATTCTCATTACTTACATTCCCTTTATTGTATCTTCTTATTTTATATCATGGCTAGCACCTCTCATGAGTTTACCACCGAAAATCTTAATGACCTAAATACATACATTATTGATCATCCTAAAAACCTTGATCTCTTGTTATTTTCTACTCATGAAGAATCCCAATGGATCTCTACCTCCACTCCTCTAGACACCATTGTTATCCCCACTATGCCCCTAATCTTCTATTATGCTCTCCTACCCTCCTAAAAATGCATGGGCATCCACTAGCCATGTTCCTATTTCCACTCCTAACACTCATTTTTCTTCTCCTCTTATTTCCCATATCCAACCTATAAATTATTCAAGAACCCATGCATTAGATTCTTTGTATCATGATTTATAAGCTCAAATTTATCAATTTCAATAGGCCTCTTCTTGTCCCTTTCCATATCTTAATTCTTTGCTTCTTCTTCATAGTCCTCTTACACCCAAGGTTTATTTTTATCCAGTCCCTCCCAATTATTCCTCACAAAGTTTCCTCTCTTTAATGGTCACAGATATCCCCAAGAACACCTTCAATCATTTCATGTTGCATGTCTGGATTAGGCTTGTGATGTTATACTTTTGACCAAATCATTTCCTTTGGGCTTACAGAACTATGCCTTAAGATAGTTTTATGACTTTCCTTTGCACTCCATTCAATATTTTACTCCTTTTGGTTCACTTTTGTATGAATATTGTAATGAAAATTCCATATGCACACATGTAAAAAATGAGGAAAATAGCTAATGAACATCTTAGTGGCTATGTTTTGTGTTATAAGACCAATCTTTCTAAAATGAACAATGTCTTGGCTGAATCTAAATTGTAATATCTTTTTATCTAAAACCTATTACCTCCTTTGTAATAATGTGTGATCTTTTATTCTTTTCACTCTTTTCATCATCTATGCCACACTCTCAAAAAAATTTAAATCAAGTGCTTTTTGGGAAATCTTAAATATGGTTTTAATATTTCCGATTCATCTACTAATAAGTTCCCAAGAAAAATTGCCTTCAAGAAAAGCCTAGTGAATCTAAGCATACTATCAATGTTATATCTAAACCTACACACAAATGTTTTACTAAATTTCCATATCCACCACATATGTTGTTACCTCAACTCCTAGAAATTAATTTAATTTCTCTTTCACTCTCTCTTAAAGTTGATCTTAATATGCCTCATGGCAAGAAATTTGATGAAAATACACATTGTGATTACCACGTTGATGCAATGGAAATTTTATCGACAAGTGTGTTAATCTTAGACATCTAATCCAAGATGATCTTAAACCTCTACTTTTGAAATTCACAAAATCAAAATAATTTGTTGTTCTACTTTCTCTTTGGAAAATGACATATTTCATGAAGATTAGAGCCTTAGTGACTGATTATCTAGTGCTTAGAATTGAATTAAAGAGAGTGCCAACAAAAATCAAACACACAACACAAGAATTTTTATCCTGGAAACCCCCAATTTGAGGGAAAACCAGTCGGGAAGGGAAACTACTCTTTCTTCCCACTTGTATTGGCCAATAATCAAATTTTACAGATTACAATAAGTATGAAAAGAAGAAAAAATGTAAACCTTTCTTCCAAGTACTTGTTTGCTCTATTTCTTGCACCTTACTCCTACAATTCCACTCCAGCACTGAAGAATCTCCACTCACTTTCCCTTTAAAAATTTTCTCTCAAACAATTCAATTTTTATTCATCTCTTTAGATGGTCCCTTCCAATTATTTTCCTCCTCCCTATTATCTTTCTCCTACCACAAATTTATAGCCTCTCCCAAGTTTTCTCGTGAATGCTGAATGACAAGAATTGGAAAGGTTGAGGTAGGAAAGAGACAAGGTCGAATGATTAAATTCAAATCGCTTCAAGATACATTTTCATTTTTCTGTAAAAGTGTTAGGACCATCTCCTAGTGCATACCGGTGATTATAGGACCGCCACTTAGGTTGGGTGGAATTTCTACAATCGACACTCTGCCTGCAGAGCGGCGATTCTATTAAAATGTTGATAAAACCTCATTTTCCTCATTTTTTCACTTTTCCTTCTTGGTGATGATGGATCTGATGGAATGGTGTGTTTTTATGGATCCTTGTGGATCATACCTCCCCTTCTTAGGAAGATTTTTGTCCCACAAAATATTCGTGGAGGAGTGGCGAGAGAATAAACTCCCTCTCTTGTTCCTTCAAGTATCACCAGCTTTCCCTTGGTGTCTTCTCTTTTCATCCAACCTTCCAAGATTCCTGTGGATCTCTGGTTTGCTGCTCTAGTGCTACATCCTCCTCCGAGTTTCCTCGAGTACAATCCTCTTTGGAAGGAAACTTATGTATGTTTTCTTTATCACGCATAGATGACCCTAGTAGGTGCAAGCTCTTGCAACTTGCTACCAAGTGCATCCGCATGAATTGTGGTAGACTTTGTCTCTTGAGATGGATTTTCTAGATCCTCTCCATGTGTGTTGCTACTATAGTCACCATTGTTCCTTGTATCTCCTCCTCTTCCTGTTGCCCTACTGTTAGGTCCAATGAATTAGTAAGTAGATACAATGACTGCATAGTGGAAGTTTGTATTGCTCCTTGAATGAGCAGTTCTGTGGTGGCTTATTCTACAAAAATGACAAGTGCTATCCAAATTCTCCATCCTTTGGTTAGAAACATATGTGCTCTCTACTCCATTTTCTTTTCTTCCAATGAAAGTAAATAAAACTGATGATTTTCTTGGATAATTATTTGTGCTTAGTTGGAACTTACCATAGCCTTATTTTATTTTATTTGGTTTTCCCATAGTTTAAAACTGACTCCATCCTTGACCCATCTGTACCGGTTCTCCCTCCTTGTGAATACAAAATCCCTGGTATACAAGTAAGGACTTTGAAAATAACATCAAATACATCAAGTGGAATTATATCAGCCTCTAATACATCTATGTATTGGGAATTTATCCCAAATATGAACTTACACTTTCTTTTACTTGGATTTCTACACCCTTCTTTACCCATCCCAATGGGTATGGATGTGGATGCTCATAAGTTTCTAGACCAATCTCTTTTACAACCGTATCAGAAATCAAATTTGAATGAGAACCAGAATCTACTAAAGCATTTACTTTAGTCTTCTTGATTTGGATTTTAATTTGAAATAGCTTACTCATCTCTTCTTCTTGTTATCCCTCGTACATGTTAGTGGCTATGCATCCCAAACTCTCATCTACATCTAAATCATTCTCGATATCTAACTCTTATTCTATTTTCACGGTGGTCATGGATTTCTTGGAATCCTTGCTTAAGTGTTTTGGGTGCAATTCCGGATGTAACTTCTAACATGTGGCGTTAGTATGTCCATTTATATCACAATTCTTACATAATTTTTTAGGATCTTTACAAGTATGCAAAGCGGTTTCAACCTATTTACCTTTCCATTTACCTTTATAATTTGTTGATCTCTACTCCTTTTACTAATTCTCCTTACGTCTTCTCATCATCGATATAGTATTCTTGCATGAAAGCTTCATTGAGATCCTTGGTCTTTGTGGATATTACCTTCCTTCGAAGGTGAGTGTGAATTCCTCCCAAATATTTGGTGAGAATGTCCTCATCCTCCAAGTTCATATTAAGTAGCATGGCTTGTCTTTGAAACTCCATAGTATATTCTTGCATGCTTTGACCACTACCCTACCTAAAAATACTATGAATTAATCATCACGGAGTGAGTCTTATGGAAGATAGGATAGAAATTAACTCTAAGAAATTTTGTAAAACCTTTCCAAGTATTGATAATAGGATGTTTCTTCCTTCCACAAGTGGCTCGATGGGTTTCCCACCAAACCAGAGCATGAACTTCCATTTTAAGACATGAAAAGGTGATCCTTTGTGCCTTAGTGACATTATGCATACTAAAATAAACTTCCAACTTTTTATCTATTTATCTAGTAATTTTGCATCTACTTTTCCTTCAAAATTCTTTATTTCAATTTTCATTTCGACTTTAAAAGAGTATGAGCAGATTTTACCTTCTTGCTTACAATTTTAGTCTCTTCTTCATGCCTTTCTAAATCTTCCTCATCGTGGCTCTCTCGATACTGAATTTTTGGGCCGGTGCTCAAATTAATGAGTCCATGGAATCTTTCTTAACTAAATCCATATTTTTCATATCTAAGAGTTTTTTTTTTTCTATGCAATCTATCCATCATGGTCTCTAGCATCTCGACTCTACTGAGACCAAGTCCTCTTCCTCCATTTGAGTTTGAATTCTCTATTTCCACTTATTTGTAGAAATATTTGGTTTGCAAGGTAAAACTTATGCACCTTTGGACCTTGTCACTGTCATAAAAATCAAAAGAAAGAATCAAATACCATAGTCCTAGATATATAATCATCTTTGATACAAAAATTATCTATAAACCTCTACTTTGGAAATTCACAAAATCACAATAATTTTCCATTCTACTTTCTCTTTTGAAAATGAAAAATTTGATGAAGATTAGAGCCTTAGTGATTTATTATCTAGTGCTTAGAATTAATTTAAAGAGTGTTCTATAAACCTTAAACACACAACACAAGAATTTTTATCTTAAAAACCCCAATTTGAGGGAAAACTAGTCGAAGGGAAACTAATCTTTCTTCCCATGTGTATTGGCCAATAATCAAATTTTACAGATTACAATAAGTATGAAAAGAATAAAAAATGTAAACCTTCCTTCCAAGTACTTGTTTTCTCTTTCTTACACCTTACTCCTACAATTCTACTCCAGAACTGAAGAATCTTTGCTCACTTTCCCTTTACAATTCTCCTCTCAAACAATACAATTGTTATTCATCTCTTTGGATGATCCCTTCCAATTTTGTCCTCCTCCCTATTATCTTACTCCTACCACAAATTTATAGCCTCTCCCAAGTACTCCCATGCACTGGAGAATGGGAAAGGTTGAGGTAGGGAAGAGACAAGGTCAAACAATTCAAATTCGAATCGTTTCGAGCTCCATTTTTATTTTTCTATCAAAAGTGTCAGGACCACCTCCCGGCTGGGTGGTGGTTCCACAACCACCACTCTGTGCGAGCAGCAGTTTATAAAAATGTTGACAGAACCTCCTTTTCCTCAATTTTCTTCCCTTTTCTTTCTTGATGCTTTGATGGATCTAATGGAATTGTGTGTTTTTATGGATCCCTATGGATCATAATATCGATTGAAAATATTGGCATTGAGTTTCTTGAATATACTATTTCTAATCCTAAATCTACTAATGACAATGTAAAGATTAAAATATTCAATGATAATTTACCTAAGCATGAAAAATCAGCTCCTAAATCCTCCTCAAATCATTCTTATCATGATGTTTCTCCTCCTCCATCTTCAAAAATCCTCTTGGATTTGTTGTTAGTACTAGTAATCTTATTTCAACCTATCAATACTTTTACTTGATGTTGATTTTCATGTCTCTTTTTCATCACATTGATGTTTTTATTAGTCCTCATGTTTCAATCTTATAGTGCACCCTACTTACAAGTAACGCATATTATATATCATTTTTACAAGATATTATTTTTCCATTATCTCACATGACCCACAAGTCACCAATTTCTCATGGGTGTGTCATTCTTCCTATAATTTTTGGGCTTATCACTATCTCTATGCTAATCACTATTGGATCTATAGTTTTTATTGTGACATGGTCTTAGGAATTCCTTGGCTTAGGCTATGTTGAGTTTTGGAGTGTAATTGCTTCACATATAGTTGATTTACAAAGTTTCGAGTTTACAAATGGCATCATCGGTCGGTTGACCAATGTCGGTCACTTGAGAGTAGCCAATGTCAGTTGGGTAATTGACATCAAATAGTTAGGAGCATCGACATTGATTGGGTAACCAACATCGGTCACCGGGAGTAACCGACATTGGTTTGGTTGGGTAGCGCATCGGTTACCTCTGCATTCAAGTTTTTATTTTAACCATGGGATGAGATCTAACCTTTGATTAAAAGGTGATCAAAGGTTGTAAATGCATAGCTAATATGCCCTAAGTTTTTATATGCTTATATAAGCTATAAATCGAGGGTTAGAAGTAAGAATTAAGGAATAATATTGACTCTCCTTGGTTGAGATGATGAATAAGAAGAAAAATAAAAAAGGGGTTGCATGAAGATAGATATTCCATAGAGAAAATATGGACGAAGGAAATGGCAAGTACATTTGAATGGTGAGAAAAGTGTAATGTATTCTACTATATTTCCTTTACACGTTATTTTGTCTCAATGTAATAGCTTTCATAGTATGCAAAGCACATATGATTTCTTCTTATGCGAGATCCATAGGTTATTATGATATCTTGTATTTTAGATCCACATTTTGTTGTGAGATCTTATATTATAGATCCGTGAGATCATGTTGTATTTTTGATTCATAGAGATCTAGTATTGTATCTCATTAGATAGCTTGTGGGTACATGGTAATATCTAGATATTGTAGAGGAGGTTGTCTTCTTGTTTACACGATTGATGTAATTATGGAAGAGAGATTTACTTCTTTGTGCATAGTTATGGTTACAATACACATTGGTAGACCCATTTGAGAGGTCTTGTTTGCATATTCACATGAGAGCTTTGTTTCATAGTTTAAATATGCGTAGTTCCTCATTATGTGAGATCTAGTGATGGTTTGGAGGCATGATTGTAGTGCACTCATTTAGATCCATTTATATATCTAGAGGAGGAGATAATCTTGGGGATATGCATTGTACTCTTGTATTGAATAGTTAGTTTGTAATTTTGTTCATTATATATATTGAGATCTCTATCTTTAGTGGACATAGCCCACATTGGGTGAACCACGATACATGTTGTGTTATGTGTGTGTACCTTGTTTTGATTTGGATTTTCTAGTATATGCTTCCACTGCTGTAGATTTTGGGGAATTTTTATACTTCCATATTTGAACGATTTTGTTTGTTATTGAATCATAACACTATTACATAGTTTAGTTTCCAACAACCGGTATCTAATTGATGGCTTTAGGTTACATAGCAAGGGTTTTACTTCAGGGTTTTGTTAGTGGTATTACTGATAGTTGTATGAGGAAGGGTTTTTTCTGATCCCGATGTGTAAATCACAGGGAGAGATTTAATCTCAAGTGGGAACTAGAAATGAAAGGTTGTTGGAAAATGACAAGTGACGAGCATTAGTATGTTATACTAATGTTAGTCAAGACTATTCCTTATTCGATGTATCGGGGGTGACCATGGTTGGTTAGTTGGACACTAGTGTCGGTAACTGCTGTTTAAACAGAAAATCATAGATCTAAATAATTTTAAGAAGATGCAATGAATGTGTCTTGATTTTTGATGTGTCACTTTGGATCTTAGAGGCATAGGCATGTTGGTCATATTGCAGATCCATATTATAGAGGTATGGTTTTTATCTTGGTATTGTAGTGCTTGTATGTTTTAGTTACACATGCATGTTTGGGATTGTAGATCTGAGTAAGAGATAGAGGATCAGTTATGCAACCTTCATGCAGTTAGATGCACGGGCTTCGTTAGAGAGCTATAATATAATAGCATAGAATGAAGACAAAGCTTCCATCAAAGAGGTAAGTAATTTTGTAATATGTGGTTAAGTCTCTTTGTCTTGCTAAGGTGATGTATTTCATCTTGGTGTAGTTTTATTGCATGTATTATTGTTGTAAATTTTTGTGCAATATTTGGGTGCTTCTTGAAATGACTATCTCAAGACATCTATTGGATTTTTTCATAGTAGGCACTTGGTTTG
Source organism: Taxus wallichiana var. yunnanensis (assembly GCA_018340775.1). Lineage (NCBI taxonomy): Eukaryota > Viridiplantae > Streptophyta > Pinopsida > Cupressales > Taxaceae > Taxus > Taxus wallichiana. The sequence goes on along the minus strand of CM031235.1, from coordinate 365,654,960 downwards.
GTGTATTATGCCAATTTTTGGCATTGTGGTAGTTCCAGTAGCACCGACGTCGGTTAGTGAACCGACATCGGTCATAGGGGAACCGGTACAGGTCGATGAGACCAAGATTAAGCTCTATGACAGTAAGTTTGTACTAGGTTTTTAACAGCAAAAGAGGGCATGAATGGTTTTAGTGTTCAGTTTGGAGGATCATGTTTCTTAAATAGTGTCTATAGGAAAAAATGGAAAAGATCACTTCAATGTTTGAATCAAAAAGAGGATGGAGTTGGCTCAATGAGTCTAATGAGACTTGGTTAAATTTAGGTATCTCTATATGGTTCATGTTTTATTTCTTTCATTTGAAGCCAATGGTATTTTTTTGGATTTTTACATAAGAAAAATATTCACCATGGATATTTGGTGAGTTTTACTTTTATTTATAGGATGTGTTGGAATCTTGAGGAAAATGGTATCTATTCTAAGGATGAGATCCTTAATGAAAATTCATGTTTAGACACAGTTGCACATCATGGGAGATGTTGAGTACACGTGGATGAAAAGATGGTGGTTTACCATACTTCACAAGAGGCCCAAAATTCTATGATGTAGAATTATTCTTTGATAAGAAGAGAATCAATTTTATATTTTTTTCATCTATGTTATTTCTCATTGATATATTTTAGAGATTTTGAGCTTGGATATTAGAGAAAGTGTAAGGGATTTCATGTTGAGTGAGAGAAAGCCATGGTTTTTGCATTCCAATTTGGACACATATGCACATGCGGAGTGAGAGGAGAATTCTATTATTTAGAGGCATGAGATAGAAGTTGTTTTGGAGGAAAGTCTCGGTTTTGCAATTATTTTGTGTTTAGTGCATGGTGATGTCACTTCTAGTTTTATTTTGTAGTGCCTGGATATCCTTATGGGATGGCAGTTGATGGTTGTTTAGCTCGGTCAATAAGAGAAAAAAATTAGAGTCCGAAGGGTGAAAGAAGGAAAATATTTTTGTTGCATTTATAGGTGTGACAATAGTGTGTATTTAAAGTTTATTGATGTTTCCCTTGTTTTCTTTCATCTTGGATGGTTGTGCAGTATGTTGATGACATTTTTGTTGGTATTTTCACTAGTTATTAGTAACATGGTTAGCATGGTTGTTGTTGTTGACGTTAATTAACATAGGATTCATGTGTGGCCTTGGAGTTAGTCGGTGAAAGAATTGGAACTTTTGGAGATCTTGGTAATATGGATGGATGTACATGGTGAGTTTATAAATATGGATAGATTTTGTTTTATGATTCTATGATGATGCATATTTTTTTTTCACATGGATTCCTATGAGCATGGTTTAGATGCCCTTGAGCATGAGTAGGGGATGTTTGTATATCCTCTTATTACTGTGTTACTCTATGATAGATATATTTTCTATATATTATTGTCTTGGTCATGTAAGTTGTTTATGTAGGGTTGGATTTGTAGAATGCAGTGTTTGGATTCTTTGAGTTATGCAGGTGTTGTGGATTGATCACCCACTAGTTGCATGTAGAACTCATTTGGGTTGTCTTTACCCAGGATCTTGTTTTTCTTATGCATATTCCAATTTGACTTGTCTTTGGTCAGTTGCATTGGTGGTTGCATGGAGACATGGATAGATGGTTGGAGAACATGGTTGGTTTTATAGGTATGGCTATGGTTGTGATTGAAGCTCAGTATTTTAGTTTGAGTGGAAGCTCTTACATGTGTGTTATTCATGGTGGCTTGGTTGCATGAGAAGCTTAGTGTTATGATTTAGTGGGAGCTTGATGTATGGATAACTTGTATATTTTAGATCGGTAGTAGCTTTGTTCGGGCATATGGTAATTCACGGTTTGTTATATTCTGTGTTTTAGAAGATGGTTTAATCTTCCTAGTTTTTGAGAGACTTGTTGAAGTAAAGAATAGTTGGTCTTTACGATATGTTGTGATGGTAAATTATAGGTACAAGTTCTATAATTTATCTCCAAGTGGAAGATTGTTGAGTTTTGGAGCTTAATTACTTCAAAATATCTTATTCACAAACTTGTAGGTTTACACAATAACCGGTATTAGTCGGTGATCAATTTCGGTCACACCGAGAGAAGCCAAAATCAGGTTGGGTAACCAACATCGGTCACACAGGGCTAACATCGTTGGGTAACGCATCGGTCAATTAGGAGTGACTGGAATCGGTTGGGTAACTAACATCGATTGTGTAACCGACATCGGTTACCTGTGCATTTATGTTTTTATTTTAGACATGCGATTAAATCCAACCTTTCATTAAAAGGTGATATAAAGGTTGTAAATGAATAGCTAAGATTCCCTAAGTTTGTATATGTTTATCTAAGCTAGAAAACTAGGGTTAGAAGTAGGAATTGAGGAAAATATTTATTCTCCTTTGTTGACATGATGAAGAAGAAGAAAAAGAAAAAAGGTGTTGCATGAAGACAGAGATTCCATGGAGAGAAGCTGGACAGAAGCAAATGGAAGGTACATTTGAATGGTGAGAAAAGTGTAATTTCTTCTATTATATTTCCTTTTATTGTTTTATCTCAATGTAATGGCTTTCATAGCATGAAAAGAACATATGGTTTCTTTTTACAAATCCCGAGGTTTTTGTGAGATCTTGTATTGTAGATCCACATGTTGTTGTGAGATCTTGTATTATAGATCCATGAGATCATGTTGTATTGTTGATCCATAGATATCTAGTATTGTAGCTCATTGGATAGCTTGTGGGTATGTGATAGTATCTAGATATTATAGAGGAGGTTTTCTTATTGTTTGCACGGGTTGATGTAATGATGGAGGAGAGATTTATTTCCTTGTGCAAAGTTATGGTTGCACATTGGTAGACACATTTGATAGGTTTTGTTTGCACGGAGTTCATATGAGAGATTGGTTGCACAGTTTAGATATGCAGTAGTTCCTGGTTATGTGAGATTTGGTAATGGTTTGGAGGCACGGTTGTAGTACACTCATGTAGATCCATTTAGAGATCTAGAGGAGGAGATACTCTTAGAGAGATGGATTGTATTGTTGTATTGAAGAGTTGGTTTGTACTCTTGTTCATTATATATATTGAGATCTCTATATTTGGTGGATGTAGCCCACATTGGGTGAACCATGGTACATGTTGTGTTATGTGTGTGTACTTTGTTTTGATTTGGATTTTATAGTATATGTTTCCATTGTTGTAGATCTTGAGGTATTGTATACTTCCACTGTTTGCATGATTTTGTTTGTATTGTATCATAACACTATTCCGTAGTTTAGTTCCCAACAACCTGTATCGGAGTGATGGATTTAGTTTACGATAAAAATTTTTGCTTTAGGGTTTTATTAGTGGTATTAGTGATGGTTGTATGAGAGCATGGTTTTGTTTTGTCGATGTGTAAATCATAGGGAGAGATTTAATCTCAAGTGGGAGCTGGAAATGAAAGGTTGCTAGAAAATGACAGTGGATCCGACATTGGTATTCTATACTTGATGTCACTTTGTACTATTCCTTAGCCGGTATCGGTAGGGTGACCATGGTCGGTTAGTTGGACACTAGTGTTGGTGACCTGTTTAAACAAAAAATCATAGATCTGAAGAATTTTGAGAAGATGCAGTGAATGTGTCTTGATTGTTGAGGTGTCCTGGTTCTTGGAGGCACAAGCATGTTGGTCAGATTACAGATCCAGATTATAGAGGTATAGTTTTTTGTTATCTTGGTATTGCAGTGCTTGTATGTTTCGGTTGCACATGCATGTTTGGGATTACAGATCTAAGTAAGAGATAGAGGATCAGTTATGCATCCTTGGTGTAGTTAGATGCACGGGATTCATTAGAGAGGAAAAATATAATAACACAAAATGAATATGGGGATTCCATCAGAGAGGAAATTACTTTGGTTAAAGATGTGGTTAAATGTCTTGGTGTTGGTAAGGTGATGTATTTCATCTTGGTGTAGTTTTATTACATGTATTATTAATGTAAAGTTTTTGTACAATATTTGGGTGCTTCTTGAAATGATCGCTCAACACAATTTATCGGCTTTAGTCGAGTAGGCACATGGTTTTGTGTATTTTGCTAATTTTTGGTGTTGTGGTAGTTTCAGAGCACTAACATCGGTCACGGGGAACCATTGCTCAGCTGAGCCAGGACCGAGGTTGGTCTCTATGATAGTAAGTCTGTACTAGGTTTTTAACAGCATAAGAGGGCATTCAAGGTTTTAGTTTCCAGTTTGGAGGATTGGGTTTCTCACACAATGTATACAGGAAGAAACGTAGTAGATCACTTTAATGTTTGAATCGAAAGAGTACGAAGTTAGCTCGGTGAGTCCAAAGAGACTTAGGTTAAATTCAGGTATCTCTATATGATTCATGTTTTATTTCTTTCATTTGAAGCAATTGGTATTGTGTTTGGATTGTGTGCACGATTAAAATATGCACCATGGATATTTTGTGAGTTTGAATTTTATTTCCGAGATGTGTTTGAATCTTGAGGACAAGGGTAACTAGTCTAAAGATGATCTCCTCAATGAAAAGCCATGTTTATACATAGTTGTAGGTAACGAGATATGTTGAGTACACATGGATGAAAATAATGTGGTTTAGCCTACTTCACAAGAATCCCAAACTTTTGTGATGTAGAATTATTCTTTGATAAGAAGGGAATCAGTTTTATATTTTATTTCATCTATTTTATTTCTCACTTGATATATTTTGGAGCTTTTCACTTAGTGATTAGAGGTGGTGCAAGGAGTTCATGTTGAGTGGGAGAAATCCATGGTTTTTGGCATTCTAGGTTGGAAACATATGCACATGCGGAGTGAGAGTAGAATGCTACTATTCATAGTGGCATGAGGCACAAGTTGTTTTGGAGGAAAGTCCTAATTTTGCATTTATTTTTTGTTTAGTGTATGGTGATGTCACTTCTAGTTTTATTTTGTAGTTCTAGATATCCTTATGGGATGGGATTTGATGGTTTTTCATATGGGTTAAGAAGAGAAATTTTTATAGTTTGAAGGGTGAAAGAAGGAAAAATTGTTTATTACAGGTCATAGTGTGATAGTAGTGTGTAATTACTGATTTATTGGTGTTGCCCTTGTTTGCTTTCATCTTGGATGGTTTGGAGTATTTTGATGACATTTTTTGTTGGTATTTACACTAGTTATTAGTAGCATGGTTAGCATGGTTGTTATTGTTGACATTGATTAGCACAGGATTCATGTGTGGCCTTGGAGTCAGTCAACAAAAGACTTGAAACTTCTAGAGATCCTAGTAATATGGATGGATGTACATGGTGATTTTATACATATGGATAGATTTTGTTTTGTGAGTCTATGATGATGTAAATTTTTTTTTGCACATGGATGCCTATGAGCATGGTTTATATGCCCTTGAGCATGAGTAGGGGATGTTTGTATTTCCTCTTATTACTATGTTACTCCATGATAGATATGTTTTCTACAGATGGTTGTCTTGGACATGCAAGTAGGTATTATGCAAGGTCAAATTTTTAGAATGTATTGTTTGGATTCTTTGAGTTATGCAGGTGTTGTGGATTGATCACCCACTAGTTACATGTAGAACTCATTTGGGATGTCTTTACCTAGGATCTTGTTTTTCTTATGCATATTCCATTTTGACTTGTCTTTGGTCAATTGCATTGGTGGTTGCATGGAGACATGGATAGATGGTTGGAGAACATGGTTGGTTTTATAGGTATGGATATGGTTGCAATTGAATCTTAGTATTTTAGTTTGAGTGGGAGATCTTGTAGGTGTGTTAATCATGGTGGCTTGGTTGCATGAGAGGCTTGGTGTTACGATTCAGTGGGAGCTTGATGTATGGATAACTTGTGTATCATGGATCAGTAGTAGCTTTGTGTAGGTATATGGTAAGTCACGATTTGTTATCTTCTTGGTTTTAGAAGATGGTTTAATCTTCCTAATTTTTGAGATAATTTTTGAAGTAAAGAATAGTTTATCTTCATGGTATGTTGAGGACACTAATGTATAGGTATAGGTTCAGCAATTTATCTCCAAGTGGGATATTTTTAGTTGTGGATATTTATTGCTTCAAAATAGTTGATTTACAAACTTTTAGGTTTACATAGTAATCGGTATTGGTCGATTGACCTTTCGTCGGTTACTTCGACGTGAAACCAAGATTGTGTAATCAGGTATACATCGATTACTCCGGGAGAAACTAACATTGTTTGGGTAATGCACATTGGTCACATGGGAGCAACTCAGATCAGTTTGGTAACCGGCATCGGTTACCTATGCTTTTATATGTTTATTTTGACACAGGATGAGATCCAACCTTTGATTAAAAGGTGATCTAAAGGTTGTAAATTTAGAGCTAATATGCGCTCAATTTTTATTTTCTTATATAAGATAGAAAACTAGGGTTAGAAGTAGGAATTGAGGAAGAAAATTTATTCTCCTTGGTTGAGATGATGAAGAAGAAGAAAATTAAAAAGGGTTATGTGAAGACAAAGATTCCATAGAGAGAAGTTGGACATAAGGAAATGACAGTATATATGAATGGTGAGAAAAGTGTAATGTCTTCTACTGTATTTCCTTTGAGTGCGAATGTGTGCAGGTACAAGTTCAATAATTTATCTCCAAGTGGGATATTTTTTAGTTGTGGATATTTATTGCTTCACAAATAGTTGATTTAATAACTTTTAGGTTTACACAATAATCGGTATTGGTCGATTGGTCAAGGCATCGGTTACACTGGCGACAAAGAACCGACATTGGTTGTGTAACCGAAATCAATTACCTCGGAGAAACTGACATTAGTTTGGTAATGTACATTGGTCACGTGGGAGCGACTCACATCATTTTGATACCGGCATCGGTTACCTATGCTTTTATGTTTTTATTTTAGCCACGGGATGAGATCCAACCTTTGATTAAAAGGTGATCTAAAGGTTGTAAATGCATAGCTAAGATGCCCTAAGTTTTTATATGCTTATATAAGCTATAAATATAGGGTTAGAAGTAAGAATTGAGGAAGAATATTGATTCTCCTTGGTTGAGATGATGAAGAAGAAGAAAAATAAAAAAAGGGGTTGCATGAAGATAGAGCTTCCATAGAGAAAATATGGACGAGAAGAAAATTGCAAGTACATCTGACTGGTGAGAAGAGTGTAATGTCTTCTATTGTATTTCCTTTGTATTATTTTGTCTCAATGTAATGGCTTGCATAGTATGCAAAGCACATATGGTTTCTTCTTGTAGATCCACATGTTGTTGTGAGATCTTGTATTGTAGATCCACATGTTGTTGTGAGATATTGTATTGTAGATCCATGAGATCATGTTGTATTGTTGATCCATAGAGATCTAGTATTGTAGCTCATTGGATAGCTTATGGGTACATGATAGTATCTAGATATTATAGAGGAGGTTGTCTTCTTGTTTACATAGGTTGATGCAATGATGGAGGAGAGACTTACTTCTTGGTGCACAGTTATGGTTGCACATTGGTAGACCCATTTGAGAGGTCTTGTTTGTAGATTCACATGAGAGCTTGGTTGCATAGTTTAGAGATGTAGTAGTTCCTAGTTATGTGAGATCTGGTGGTGGTTTGGAGGCACAATTGTAGTGCACTCATGTAGATATGTTTAGAGATCTAGAGGAGGAGATACTCTTGGAGAGATGCATTGTACTCTTGTATTGAAGAGTTGGTTTGTACTCTTGTTCATTATATATATATATATATATATATATTCATATCTCTATCTTTTTTGGATGTAGCCCACATTGGGTGAACCATGTTACATGTTGTGTTATGGGTGTGTACCTGGTTTTGATTTGGATTTTCTAGTATATGCTTCCATTGTTGTAGATTTTGGGGAATTGTCTAATTTTGTATTTGCATGATTTTGTTTGTTATTGAATCATAGAAATATTCCATAGGTTAGTTCCCAATAGAGTATCAAATTTGTACCATCCATATTTGACGTGTGCCTTAAGTTTGTACATGAATGTCACATTACCCCTATACCTTTATGCATTTCTATCACTAGTACACCTACTCCTACATATCCTCATGAGGCCATGGATTTAGCACATATTAATCCTAGTGCTACTTTTACACATACACTTAAATCTTCTCCACTTGTTTCTTCTACTCCTCACTCACGTCAATACATCATTCTCATATTCAACCTCATAGGCATAGATCTCCACTAAGGAAACACACTACCCATGGCACAAATAGGCCCATTTCACGGTCTCTCTCACTACATGTACTCCCTCGTGACCATAGAATATATGATCATGATCATATGCGTACCTCCATCACATTAGTAGATAATGTGCCCTTTCTCCCTATCCTCATTAGATAGATCACCATGACATTCACACTTGGGGACATATTACTTCTCCCCCTTTCTACCTAATGACACACTTTTATTCTAGTTCCACGTATGATGGTTGAGGTGTACTTACCTACATGGACATCATTTTTCATACATGAACTAGGGAAACCTTTCTCCCCTATCATATTTGTTCTATTTCATGTTAACATATTTATAAAAACACAAAAATACAAGCTTTGATCTTGATTAGGTGTATCCTTGCATGCTCATACTATTTTATGTTACACATCACTTTTCAATTTTTCCATACGAGACATGTGCATTCACATGGTAATTTTTGAGGTGAATTCATATTACTTACAAGTTTCTACATTATGTATGATGTTTGGAACTATTCCTATTAGTCCCATTGAGGCCCATGGGGGAATCTACCTTTACTATTTCTCTATATTCAAGTTTTATCATTGCACCATCTACTACTTTCATTCCTATTTTCATTTGTATAAATTATGGCATAGTATCGAATTTTTCTAACACGTTAATGGATGATTCATGTGTAGTATTTATCTTGCAGGTCTAATTTCAAACATGATTATCATATTTTCTTATATTTTGTGTATGATTGTGTCTTGATTATCATTGTTTTTGGGCTATGTCTTATGCTTGATTGAGTTTTTTTCTTATATAGCTTTGAATGCTTCGTGTGTCTTGTGATATCCTAAGTGATGTCCTATGTATTCAACCAAATACTCACTATCTTTTTCCATATTAATGTGTTTTTTGACTTGTTTATATTGCATTTTTCAATGTTTTATTGTGATTAACACTTTTGAATTGCCTTTCCCACTATTTTTCATGTGTCATGGTCATCACCATGCACATTCACTATTCCCTTACATGAGTTATATTTTAGATGTGCACATTAATTTTAATTTTGTTCTTTTGGGTTGTACTTTCCTTAGGTCATCTCACATACCCCAAATGAGTGGGGAAAATTATCGAGTGACTATTTCACCCTCTTAGTATTCTAAAGACCAAATAAAGAATGGTACATAAAAATTAGAACAAACAAGAGCTGGTAAATAAGTTCATAATCATAATTGGGCCAAATTAGTGCACGGAAAAAAGCACCCAATGCATACATGAGAAGTGGGTGCTATTGTCCCACTTGGGTGATTTTATCCTCGGGTAGAAATATGAACATTACATGATCAACGGTCTTTAGTGACAATATTTTCCAATTTCCAACAACATATACTTAGTTTTAGGTTACTACCAAGAACAACAAGAATAAAGTCATCAACAAGTTACATACTTTAGGCAAGGGAAATAATTGTTGTAATTTTGGGGATCTTTTATGACCGCTTTCTATTGGGTTTTGACCATTTTTGTGGCACTTATTTGTGGGGAAGTATTAATGGTTAGAGGAAAAGGCCTAAAAATATCCGAATACTCTTCATTGGTGATGAGGACGCCTAAATCCTCGGTTTAGCGATAGGATTCTCAAATCATTGGTTTAGTGATAAGACACTCAAATCCTCATTTTGGTGACATGATACCTAAATCCTGTTAGAAAATGGAACACTAAGAGGGGGTGAATCAGTTTTCAATTCAAATTTTGTTTGACAATTCAACCTTCAATCAGATTCTTAAGTTATGTATCGATTGTAATAGTAAAAATTAAATGTAATAATGAGCACACATAAGATAGAGAAATGATTTTTAAATGGGAACCCAAATCAAGAAATAACCCACTTATCCAAAGGACTAATTTCTCAAGGGTTATAATTTTTTTGAGATATAAAAAAATTCATATCAAGCTACAACTTGATTATAATCAAGCTACCACTTGCAAGAAAGCTACAACTTTCTGTTTATACTAGGCTACAACTCGGTGACTACATAGAATCGATCACACACTTCAATTTTGTTATTGGACAACTAGTTATGACCCTAAATTAGCATACAAAATTTCTCATTCCATATGTTTTTTCATTAGTTCATCAATTCATTACCCACTTTCCACTAATCTATGATTTCTTGAAGCATTCATTATCTTACCTCTATTTACTATTTCAATGCCCTACACATTATTCACAATACATCATTAAACACAAGACACTGTAATATGTATTCATTTCACAACATTTTAGTCTCAACTTTCAATCTCTTCAAACATTCTATCTCTCTCAACATATGAATATCTTTGTCTGTCACTCCCTATGCTCACATGCATTAACAACTACATCAATTTTTTCACTCACTTGTTTTTGTATTCCCTTAAGATTCAACTTAACCTTTCACCTCCTTATATTTGTTCAAGACTAAACAATTTTTTGTACTCATTTTCTCGAGCTTACTCACCTCAAGATTGACTTTCCAACTTCTATCATTTTGGTTTCTATGACTTTTTGGACTGTTCACTATGTTTGAACAAAATAAGACCCTTCACATTCTTGTCTTTTTATGGCTCAAGCTAGATAATGAATTATCAAGCTTATAAATGTCCATAACTTTTGATCTTCTCCATGGAATTATTCACTTCAACAAGGATTTTTATGACTATATAACTTCACAAGAGGATCACACAAAACTTAGTCATTCAATCAAATTACAGTCTTTTAGGCTAAAAAATTATATTATGAAAGACATGGTTATGCTCTAGAGGAATTAAATTCACTTTTTGAAACTCTCTTTGATGTCAAAAAGAACATAATTTACTATTGCAACCATTTCTTGAAGAAATTAGCATTCACATAGTTAGTTGAGACTGGTTTTCATTCACTTCACTATCATTTTCTTTTAATGTTTTTAAGAACCTTCAAGATTAAATGTAGTTCATTTGAGTCTCCCTTGATCATAATGAATATTTAAAAAAATTATTTAGTCTTAAGTGGTCGAGAAAAACCATCTAAATCACTTACAGACTGCATAAGACATCTAAAAGCATGTCTCAAAATTACTATCATGAAGAACTCATGAATAACTTTATGAGAAAAATGAGAACAAGGAAAATCTGAAAGATGACTCCATTGCAGAGATTAGGTCAAATAATTTGGAATTCTCACCATTGAAAAAAATATTTACGAGCATTTCCTTCCTCAAAACCCTAGAAAAAGGGTTTCTGACTATACTGATCCCAAGATTGATAAAAACTGAAATTCTACCTCATTTGTAGATGAAAAAGGAAAATTCCAACTCTATAAATCCTGTGAGATAATTTGGCATATTCTCCATGCTTTCAATCAATTTTCAAAATCCATAACACTCCCAAAGACCTCAAAAACCAAGCACAGAACTAAAAAGTTTGACATTACTTCACTTGTTAAGCTCAAAAACATGCTTTAGGATTTAGAATGAGATTTGGTTTAGCATGAAGGATTATTTAAGTATTGTAAAACTCATTTTCACATCACACACCTCACTAAATACCAATAAATCATCTTTTCATGAATATTTCACCTTGAATAGGGAATATATATCACATTATGATCAACAAGGAGCTTCACCAACTTCAAAAGAACCTCTACCATATTCAAAATTTCTTGAAGGCATAAATGAAAACTTGAGAGCCACCACCTTATTCAAAATTATCTGAAACCAAGAAATATGTTTTCAAAGGACTTGAAACTAGTCTTAGCGAGTTCAAGCTTCAACCAATAAGAGTGCTCCTAGAAGGCATATTTTGAGACAAGGATAAACATGCCACCAATTTTTTGTATAAAGGCCATTATTCCATTTAAAATGTACATGAAGAGGAAGAAAACTTCAATTCCATCCTCAAAATTTGATGTATCCAAAACTTTTATGATTGTACTATCTCACTATGCTTGGAGAATGCAACATGTGTCTTACTAAAAGATCTTGAAGGAAGATGGCATTCTTGAAAAACATTGAATGACTCGAAAACTTGGTGTCAACATCAAACAACCATGAATTATGTTAAAATATCTTAAACACAATATTTAAAGTAAAAAAACCACTTTTACCTCCATCGATTCAAGAAATTTCTTAGGAGTGAGAAAAAAAAGGCTAGAAAAGTGATCATAACTTCTTTGTTAGCCATAAATTTTCCTGTACAACTCATACTTATCTCATTTACCTCAACATTCACCGCCTTCGTCAAAGGAATTTTTCGTGAACTTTTGAATTTCTCATCCAAGAGCTGAAATAAGAATTTCTATTTCTCATACATTCCCTAGGAAATGTTTTTAGGCTCCTCTCATGCTTACCTAAGATTTTCATGACCTGTATTAAGGTCTCACACCTCATCTAGCTCTAGAATTAGGCCTAAATGAGCTAGCTTCACTTAAGACTTACAAAATATGACATGAAACTCACTCTAAGAGCTCTTTCCCATGCTAAAACAATCATTTTTGAACTATAGAACATTTGATCCAAGCATACCAACTAGCACTCTACCTTCAATGGACATCAACCTCATTGTTCAATCTTGTAGCACTCTGAGACCACCTTGAAACCATCCTCAAAGCTTAAAGAACCAACTTGAGACCATTGTACACCACTTAAAGACACCTATCTGCATTAAATTTCACTCATCCTTTTCCATAAATTCCATGTGACATCAATGAAAACACCAACCAATGCAATAAGGTTCAATAATCTCCCCCTTTTTCATTGATGAAACAAGCTCAAACTTTGATGGCAAGCCAATGCACCAACATATTTAGATATGTAAGCAAATGAATTCTTGTTTCTGACACACTCTCTCCCCCTTTGAAATCTATGAAAAATTTGCACACACACAACAACATAAGTAGTAGTAAATAAAAACATTCAAAAAGCATGTTCTTACCTCAAGATTATCCCCACGGAAAGATGTTTCTCTTTTTCTTGATAAAATCAATCAACTACAAGTATTTCTTCATTAAACACCATAAATACTCCCCTAAGCTTAGTCCCTTGGATATTCAGCCTTTTCACTTTCTACACATGCCTTTAATGGACTTCTTGACTTGTGCCTTGGGTTAGAGAACAAACTCCCCCTATCTAGACTCAACTTGAGCCTTCTTGGAGAAACTTTGGCACTTGAGCTGCTCCCCCTATCATTCTAAGATATTTAGTGACTATTAGGGGCTGATATTACCCCCAATTTATGCCTTAACTATTAAAAATTTCTCTAGGAAAAGGTTTAGTCATTATATCAGCCACTTCTTCCTTTGTAGACACATGTTCAAGCCTAATTCTTTTCTCATTGACTTGTTCTCTCAGAAAATGATATTTTATGGGTATGTGTTTTGTCTTAGAATGCAACACTAGATTCTTTGAGACACTTATAACACTTGCATTATCACAGTATAGAGGAATAGGACCTTCACTTTTAATTTTTTAGTCTTCAAGAGTTTGCTTCATCCACATCACTTGTGTATAACAAATGGTTGCTTTACAACATACTTAGCCTCATAAGTAGAAAGAGCTATAAGAGATTTTTTTACTCAACCATGATACAAGGCACTTACCTACAAAAAATGCTACACCAGTTGTGTGTTTTCTATCATCTATGTTGCCTTCCCGGACATCATTTGTAGTCATTTTTATACCCTTAGAAAAATAGTCTAATCCCATGTGCATTGGCCTATCACCCAAAAGTGGCGTTGAGTGTTCACCCAAGGCACGCGCAAGCACTTGAGAACCTCCTTTACATGAGTCTTGTGAGATTACATCTTATGATATATATTTAAATGAAAAAGAATAGAAAAGGGTCATGCATCATTCTGAGAACCTAGGATGAGTTATCATATTAATGCATCCATAAAAGAGAAATAACAAGCAACATATAGAACTGATTCATAATATGAAGGAAATGCATTATGCTTAAGCTCATGAACACATATATACTTTAGAACAAAACCTTCCATTTATATTAGTGAGTTCAGTAACCACATTACATTCCTTGAGGTCATAACAAACCCATATAACAATGTAGAGCAAGGTCATGCATCAGGAACTACACTATATCCTTCATATTACAAGGATAAACACATACCCATCCCTCTAAATATGCCATCACTCCTATATTTTCACTAATCCCAACCCATAGAATCCTCCATGATGTTTCCATGAGCTTCACCTCTTTCCCACCACATCTTCTCTCTCACATGATCCCCTTTCTACTATCTGCGCACCTCTATATATATATATATATATATATTCTACCTTCACCATCATGCCTCCTGCGGTAACATATCGGTTGAAAAGTGTCCAAGTGGTCCTCCAATGGAGAATGCCACCTTTATCCAAGATCTCCACTCTTTTGCAATGATTTTCTTCTAGAACCTTCCATCACATACATGGAATATCCCCTTTTTTTGATCCTAAAGCTGCCAGGATGGCACCTTATTCACTCCATATGCTAGATGGGTCACTCTTTTCTCATATGCTTCCTAGGACCCTTTGAATATGGCTAAGTCCCAAAACCTATCTCTCCTTGCATGTGTGTTGTGTGTTCTACAAACCCCTATGAAAACCCTTCCCCGTCTGCCTTCAACCCACGTGCCCTTCTTCAAATAGTCATGTATGCCCACACACCTTTTTGTAGCTAATATTTTGGGGCCCAACATCACCCCACACTACGCCTTTTCTCCATCCTTGGAAACACTCTTCAATAAAGTAAAGAATGGCGGGCTCTTAAATGGTTGGAAAGAAAGAATAAAGGAATGAAGAATTGGGAGAAAGAATGAAAGAATGGGGAACTTGTTTATTATTGGAGAAGGAGAGGGAAATCCTTCCTTATTTCTACCTCTAACTTCTCCCAAGTGTTGACCTCATTTTGAGCTTGTTGACAAAGGTCACCCACTAGGGTGCTCACCTCCTCAAAACTCAACTCCTCCCCTTTAGCACTCATGGTCTCAACAATACTTTCCAACTATTTTCCCAAATCCTCAAGTGTATCCATCCTACGGGTGATCTAGGGGTATAGTTCCTTCAGTCGGCTCTTGATTAAGCCTCACAAGGTCTCAATTGCTTTGAACTTATTCTCCACCTCAGCTAGGATATTATCTCTTTCCACTCTATTCCCCTTATTTTTCTCTTAGAACTCCTTGAGTTTTGTTTCATGGGTGGAAACCAAGATGCTTTCCACTCTATCCCTATCTGCACACACATTATCATAGGCATCTTCATAGAATCTGTACATGGCCTTTACTTCTAAGAATTTTAGTGTATCGAGCCACAATCTCAACAACCTTCATATTTTCCTCTTTCTCTTGGCATGCCTGCCTCTTTTGTAGACTCTAAAGTGAGTGGTCACCTCTCCATCATGAGAATGCAATTCAAATCCTCCAGACATTGCAAGGATGATTCATACTTCTTCTCGGGTGGTGTTAAGTCAGGGTGCTTTAGGAAAATGGCATCCGTAATCATCTCCACCTTCTTGGAGACTTTGCACACCTTTTCTTTTTCTTCTTTCAGCTCATGCCTCAACTGAGCATTGATCAACTCCTCTTTCTTTAGGTCCTTGCTCTTTTCCACAAGCTCCTTCTTTTTCTTCTCCAATTCCTCCTCCAGGAATATCACTCTATCATTTCTCCCAAATAGTTTGGCCTCAACTTCATTGAAACTTTTTGAGCCCATTATAGACCTGTTCATCTGATAGCTATTGAGCATTCACCAAGGGATTTACTCCTTTTTTTGGCCCCTTCATCATCACTCTCGATTCACATCTAACTCAAGTTCATCTACGTGAGACTCGAATGCCCAAGATAGCATCTTCTGGTTCAGGGATATGCACCTTCTTCATCAAACGATGACATATCCAGGATTTGCTCTGTTGGTATGGTGCTTTGGAAGTGCACACATAAGCACCTGGCTAGGATCATTAATGTATCCCATTCCCTTCTCTTTTGCCACAACTATGCCTTTCCTACCTATTCATGTAAATTTTGGGAAGCTTATCACTAAATTGGGATTCCCACCCATGCTGTCATATTCTTTCCCAACACTTTCTTCTTCCATCTCCTTTAAAATTCCATTTGCGCTCCACTCTAACTCTTGTTCCACCAACTCCTTCATGATGCCCACAACCCTCTCTTCGTGGCTTTCTCCACTTGTTCCTTGGTGAGTCTTGGGGTTCCTTGGTTTTTGGTACTCACCTCTTCGCTTACTCCCTTGCCTTGATCCTCTGCTTCTTCCTCATCTTCCTTATTATACTTCTCTTCACCTTCCTCCTCCTTTGAGTCATGTATATTATACACTGGATGGTCTTCACCTCCTTTAGGCTCATTTTCATCCTTGTCTCTAATGAAGGCATCTAAAATTTTTGTCTCCTCTGAGTTTTCCTCTTCTGTCACCTTCTGCTTCTTCCTTAATTGGGATTCCAGTACATGAGATTCTTCCTTTTCTTTTTCTTCACTAGGTGATGTCTTCCTTAGTGACTCCTCATGTGTGAGGGGCTCTTCCTTCTCTAGCACTTCTTCTTCTTGGGTTTTTTCCTTGATAGGGGACTTCTTCCTGCACGTGTAAGTGTTAGGCTTAGCACTTACTTCCGAGGTGCCCACAATTTTTGTTGTCTACACACTTAGTGCTTTCTTCTCCTGCCCCTCTTCTCTTTCTCTCTTCTTTGTGGCATGACCTTTTTCCAACTTTGTGGGATCTTCATGAATGGAGACATCACTCTCCAAATAGGCACATTTTTTAAACTTTGGCCTTATGCGTAGATATATTTTGTTGTAGCCCTTCCAGAGATTGGCGGCATTATTTTCTTCATGATTTGAATGTTGTGGGATACATACTTCTCCACGTACATGCACTTCTTAGGGTAGATGATATTTCAACATAGCTTGTGGTGGTTTGGTCACTTCACTAAGTTTGAACCTTAGTCTTTTGGCCTCTTTGAACCTATTGACCCATGCTTGGAAGTATTGCGTGGTGAAGGAGAAGGGTAACTTGCACCATGGACCCTTAATCCCATTTTTCAATGTGAACCTACCAATGTAGAAGTGTTGGTATACTACAAACTCGATTCTCCATCCACGAGCATGTCAAAATACTCTCGGGATCCTCCACTCTACCCCAAATCATCATGCATTTGTTTATACCACTTCTCTAGGCATGCCTTGTGAGCGGTCGTCATGGTTTCACAAGTGTACTTTTCAAACCTTTTTACGGGTGAGGATCCTCTTTTGGATACTCCCAAATGAATTTTTTTGGCCCATCAAGCACTCCAATCTCTGAGAAGATGATGGTGAGGAGGATGTTACCAAATAATATCTTCTCTCCTTCTGCATGCTACTTATGATCTCATCTGCAATGAAAGCGAACAAGTTATAGATGGTTCCCTCTAATATCTTCTAACATACATTTAGCCATGCCTTGTTCACTTGTGTCCATCATTCTTGATCATTAAGCTTGGTCACCAAGCATGTAGATATCCTCATAATAGGGTCTAGGATCTTTTGATGTCAAAGTATTGTGAACCCTTTTTGTAGTCATAAGTTGATATTGCTTCCTTGATAGCCTCCTTTTCACTCAAATTTTCATCTATGGATTCCCCTTCACAATTAAGGCCTGTGAACTTAGATATCAGCTACGGTGTTATGTGCATCTTACACCAGTAAAATAGAAGTGATCCTCATGTACATGCAACATCAACCACTGATATAGTCACTCGGGCTTACCAAAATAAGGCAACTCATATAATTGTAATAACCCTTCTTTCTCCAATTTGACTTTCACCTCGTCACTATATATAGGCATCCCATCTAGTGTCCTTTTGTTAGTTGGATGGACCAACTCTAATGCCATTTCCTTCTCATTTGTGCTTGTGTGATGGTTATAATCACTCACGACCATTTGTCTTAAGTGTGACACCCACTCCTTTCCTAGCAACACTCCATCTAGGTACTACATTTCTACATACCATTCCTCATTGGAGCTCGTGATGGTAGCTTTGCTTTCCTTTGCCCTTTCCCTTTTGTTTCTTTAGTAAAATGGTCACCTTATTTGGTGTCATTCTTTATATCAGTTTAAATCTTAAAACTCCTTCCTCTTCTCTACCATTCTACTTAATATCGAAACTAAACTCTTGGAAGAAATCCTTCTATATTTGTGCCCTAGCTACAGAATGAGGCCATAAATTGGTCATAAATTACCATTATTGTGTCCTTCCAAGTTACCTTTGAAAGTGGATTTAAATGTAATCTAGGAACTTGTAGTTTGCTTAAGATATAATATAGGATATATATCTTGTTCATTCTTTAGAAATATTTTGTTATTTATTTTGTTGACTAATCCTATTGATTATTTGGGAAAAGCTACAAAGTCTTGTGTATGCAAGACATAAAGGAAAGATAATGCTAGTATTGGAAAAAGTGGAATTGATCATGAATAGTAAATTTAAAATTAGATATGATTTCATATTCATATTCCTCTCAAAAAATTATGCAAGTTCAAAAAATAATCATCTCAATCTGAGGTTGCATGCAAAAGTTATAGTTGTTTTAAGTTAGTTGCGGAACTCGTAGAGTTAGTTAAACTCGGAACTCACACGAAGTTGAGTACTAAACTTGCAGGTTTAGTTCTGGAACTCACAGATTTAGTTCTAGAACTTGTATCAATTGAATGACAGTTAGTTCCAAAACTTTCAATTCGTGGAAAAATCAGATTTAGTTAGGAACTTGCTTTAGTTCGGAACTTGCATAAAAGGAATGGCGACTTTAGTTCCACAACTTGCATTAACGGAATGACGGGTTTTGAGGGATTGTGAAAATTTTGATATTCCAATGGGAAATCTAAGAGAATTTTTTTGTTCATAGTAATTTTTTTAACAAAAACCTCATTCAGATTTGTTATAGGTTTTACCAATGAACAAAGATGTAAATCATTAGTGAGTCATGAGTTCGAGAAAAGTGTATCGGATGAGCACTAAAAGTTCCATAAATAGAAATAGAAAATTCAAATATAAAATATGAGAGATTTTTTTCATATCAATGTGTTTAACAAAAACCTCACTTAGATTTGTTACAGGTTTTACCAATGAAGAGAGATCTAACTTTTAGTAAGTTGTAGTCCGAGGAAAAGTGTATCAGATGAGCACTAAAAGTTCCATAAACAGAAATAGAAAAGTCAAATGGAAAATATGAGAGAGGTTTTTGTTCATAGCAATATGTTTAACAAAAAAATCATTCAGATTTTCTACAGGTTTTACCAATCAAAAGAAATCTAACTTTTAGTGAACTTGATCCGAGGAAAAAGCGTATTTGACAAGCGTCAAAAGTTCCACAATCAAAAACAACAAAGTCAAATGGAAAATCCGAGAAAGGTATTTGGTCAAAATCATATTTTGAGGAAAATACTTCTTCTAATAATGTAGAGGAATAAAATCATTATGATTCTTATTACCAAAAAGCAAGGAGAAGATTTGGGAGCAAATCTTCCTAAAATAAGCAAGATAAGATTTGACTTCAATAATATATCTCTCTCCATATTTTGTGGAGATGGAGATCTTAGTTATTAGGATTGGAATAAAGATAAGATCATATTGTATTTCCTAAAATAAGGAGTTGGTTGGATGCATAAATTATAAATGCAACCTTCCACACTTAGATATGTAATGCTTTTCTCCAAAGAAATAAAGATCTATTCTTTCCTCTCAAATATTCTATAGTTTTAAGATCTCAGAAGTATGATTTAAATCCTCTTCCAAGGAATGAGTTGGCCACTCATTCCAAGGAAGATGGATCTGTGTATTTATGTTTATGTTTATTCATTTGTCTTTAATTCATTCTGTTGTATTGTTTTTATCTTTGTATTGTGAAAATTCATCATTGTTGTAAACCTACGGTGTTTCATTCAATTGTGTTTATTTTTAATTTAGTAATTTCATTTATGCAAGTGTGCCTTTTAATTCATGCAAGTGTGTTTCTTTCATGAAAATTTCATTTATGCAAGTGTGCCTTTTAATTCATGCAAGTGTGTTTCTTTCATGCAAACTTTATTTCTGCAAGTGTGATTTATTTTATGCAAGTTTGGTTTGTGTTTAAAGGAGTTACTTTCCAAGATTTTCTTCTCTTAATGCATACAGCCTTTGGACACCAACCCAGATTGACATTATTAATGGTGAGGATTGACGAACCTCATCAACTACTAAACCCTAACTAGGAAAATCCTTCCAGACCACAACATTCTTCAAACAAATTTCCTCACACCCGTGTACTCCTACCTCCTGGTTTGTAAATCCACCGTAGTCACACACTTAGATTTCTAGGATTCTTCTTCCTTTGCACAAAAATTTCTCTTGATGGCCTAGTTTTCAAAAGCACTTCAAATTCATAATGGAAAGGTAGAATAATTATTTTCCCGACCTCATATTTATAGTTTTTCTCCATCCTCAGCAATAAATGATATACCACCTACCAACATACTTAACATTAAATGTGGCTTTTTCCACTAATCCGACCTTAAGTGCCCTTACCCACATGCACAATCCTACATGAAAAACCTCTACAACCTTCTGGCTCGCAAAAATTTGATCGACCAAAGACTCTTACGCGCATCTACAGTGCCAAAGGCACTTCTTCTGTCCTTTACCTGATTTTTCCCTTCCCTACCTCATGTTTTTCCTACACTCTTCATCCTTTGTACATGGTATTTCTTACAACCTTCTTGACACCATGATGTATTATCCACTATTTCCCCATGCTCTTTCTTGATCTTATGCACCTTCTTCTCTAGGGCCACTCAACTTTTTCTACTGGCTTATAATTTTCTTGGCATTACTCCACCTCACACTAAAATAGGTGTGTGGTCCTCTATGCATACACAACCTTAGAAAATAATGTGGTTACTGGCGCACAAGGTGCAAAATGAAACAAAGAAGGAACAAACAACGAGAAATGGAAACACAAGAAAAGAAAAAAAATAAAGGGAAATTCTAAGCTAAATGGCAGTATTGCCTTATTTACAAACACCAAGAAGACTTCTTTATAGTAGGGATTCAACCTACTCCCATTATAATGACCTGGTAATCTCATCCCATCTAGCATTTGTAACTGGAAAATGCCTGAATCAAGGATGTACGAGATGATGTAAGGTCCCAACCAATGGAATTTCAACTTCCCAGGATGGCACAAAAACTTGGAATCATATAACATAACCATTTGCCTAACCTTAAATTGTTTGTTCTTGATATGACAATCATGTCATGCCTTTTGTCTTGATTTTTCTATCTTTTGAATCCATCTAGAAAGTGATCTCCTTTCATCTAACTACATCAACTTATCAACCCTCTCTTCTAGTACTAGTTCATCATCCAATCCTCCTGTGTGTGATATACATGCATGATGGTAACATGAATTCAACTAGAAAATAGCCTCCATTACGAACACCAATTGAAATGGTGTGTCCTTTTTAACCTCTTGTAGGTTGTCATGTATACCCATATAAAGTTTGATACCTTGTCATCCCACTCTTGTTTTCCATGTCACATCTTAGTCAATGTGTGACTTAGTATTTTGTTAAATGCCTCAACAGTTCCATTCGGCTTGAGGGTGATAAGGGTAGTCTTATGATGGGCCACCTAAATTCTACTAACATAATTCTCGATCATTTCATTGAGGAAATGTGTACCCCTATCACTAGTTAAGCTTAAAGGAAAACAATACCTATTGATTATGTTCTCCCATAAAAATCTAGCAATTGTTGTGGTGTAATCCTTTGTAGGTGCTGCCTCTTCCCATCGTGTCAAGTAATCAGATGCAAGTAATGATATTCTATGAATCAATCCTTTAGGTGGTGGCAAAAATTGGCCCTACAAAGTAGATTGCCCATTTTTCAAATGGTTCATGCATTGGCTATTGGTCACAAGGGCATTTCAGCCCTCTTCCCAGGTTTTCCAAGGTGCTTGTGATGGTCACAATCCTTGCAAAACTTTATACAATCCTGGTAGATTGCTTCCCACCAAATCCCTACAAGTAGAATCTTCTACACGGTGGCATTTCTGCATAGTGTCCTCCTACAATCCCACCTTGTGCTTCCTTCATAATTTCCATGTGCTCATGTTTCAATACGCATCAAAGAGAACCTCATCATTCCTAACTTATACGGTATCCACTAATCAACATGTAGGGTGCAGCGCATATTGTTAATTGCTTCCTCTCAGTCTCGCATCCCTTCTAATGCCACACATGTTTTAAACAACACACATTATATCTTCCAAATTTGAGGGCACATGCTATAACCTAAATAGTTGTGCATCTAACATAGTATCCTCAATGCTTTGTGGGTCCTCCCCGAGTTAATCCTTGATAAGTGGTCAAGTCTGAATTGCTCTTTCCTAGTTTTACAACCATTGTGAACTCAAACTCTTAGAATAATAAGACCCAATGGCATATGCACCATTGCAAAATAAGCTTATTGAGTAAGTATTTCAATACTATGGTTTTTTTGTAGAATATAAATGGTGTTGCCAATAGATACTTCCTGAACTTATGCAGCACATAGATCATTGACAGTGCCTTGTGCTTAATAGTTGTGTAATTTTTCTCTGCTGGTGTCAACTTTCTACTGGAAAAACACAAGGGATGATCAACAATCCCTTCACCGGTTTGTGTTAGTACTTCTCCCATAATTTTCCATGAGGCATCAACATGCACATGGAAAGGCTTATCCCAAGAAGGAAAACGTAGTATGGGCATCGTGACAAGCCTATCCTTTAAAGTGTCATAGGCCCTATGTTTCACCTCTCCCTAATGAAAGCCACTCTTGTGTTTTAGAAATTCCTCTAAGGGTGGGGAAATATTGGCATACCCTTTGATTAATTTCTTGTAGTACCATGTATGCCCAAGGAATCCATGCATTGCGCTTTGGCTAGTAAGATCCCCTAACCCCACAATAACTGCAACTTTGGCGGGATCCACTAGTAATCCTTCTTTGCATATAACATGTCCTAACAGGTCCCAAATGGAGTAAGCAAAGACACACTTCTTAATGTTGAGGGATATTCTCAACTGCCGACATCTCTTAAACATCATCCTCAAATTATCAAAATGGTCTTTCACTATCCCATACATAGTTCAGTTATCCAGGTAAACTTGAAGAAACTTATGGATGAAGTCCTAAAATGCTTGTACCATAATGTGCAAAAACATAGCAAGCACATTCTTTAATCCAAAAGGCATAACCATGTAGGAAAAACTTCCCCATTCAGTGGCAAAGGTTGTCTTCTCTTGGTATTCCTTTACAATTCTAACTTGGTGGTACCCTGAGAATCCATCCGTAAAAGAATAGACCTCACACCTGGCCACTCCTTCCAAAATTTCTTCAGTGAAGGGGGTTGGAAAAGGGTCAATGACACAAACTACATTTAACTCCTTGTAATCCACACAAATCCTTATCCTTCCATCCTTCTTGATACTTATGACCATTGGACTCACCCACTCTAATTCCTCAATGGCCTCAATAATGCTTGATGCTATCATCTTGTCTATCTCCTCCTTGACCTTTACGTGTAAGTTAGGATTCATCCGATAAGGCCTCTTCTGAATCGGGTGTGCACCTTCCTTCAACTTGATATTCATTTCCCACAAGGAATGGTGGACACCTTTGAGTTCATGGTATCCACAAGGCAAAAAATCTTGGAACTCGTGTAATAGATAAATGACCTTTGAAACATCTTTTTCTGATCAATAGTCCCCAATGATAGCTTCCTTAGGTTCTATCTCTATCCCAATGTTAACCTTATCTTTTTCAAGGGCTCGTGGTATGCGCGTGCTTGTTCATCGGTGTTATCTATGATTTCTCGCATACCTTTAGAATGGTTAACATCCAAAATTTCCATTTCTTCACCATCCACTATGTAGACCATTTTTCCTTTTTCTTTTTCCATGCACACATGCTCAAGTTGTACTTCCTTTGATTCTTCTTCATTGAGGTGTGTCTCCAAATAAGGCTCACCCAACAAATCCAATAGCCTATCTTCTTCCATAGGAATATCTCCCATCAGTAAGGTGCTTGATTACTTACTGATGCCTTAACCACTGATGGTTTGTACCCTATACTCGAAATCTTGAATGATATCAATCACCAACTCCTGCCAATTACCTATTTGACGATGCATTTCCAAATGAATATACCATACACATGCACAACCTTGTAAGGTGGAATACAACTTATGTACCCATAACAAAGGTGGTAATGCTTCTGCGCTTCCCATCCAGTCCTTCTCACATGCTTAGATATGAAATGAAGTGGTCTATTTACCATGGTAATTTTGTATGATAGTGGGCACGTTTCTCCTAGAGAACCTTATAAAAATGTGTCTCTTACCTCACGCCATTCTGGGAGGATCTCCCGATGTGTAGGCCACTAGTGCACTGTAGTTTCGAGCATGTTGTGAATGAGAATTTCCTTTCTCTCGTCCTCATTATTCCACTGGGCCTCCATTTCTCGCAATAAAATTTCATGGTATGATCCTCCGAGTAACTTGGAAACTTCTTCCCTTCTAGGTTCTTGATTTGCACACCTTTTGCATTACCCTTATTACAGATCCTCTCAACTATCACCCAATCAATTCATAAGTCCCATGCGCCCAATTTTCACATGCCATACTAGTGGTATCACTCAAGGATTGAGCATCTTCAAATTGGATAACTCCCTCTGTGGAATGAATTATCTCAGGATCTCTAATAGAGCGCACATATATCCTGTCAAGGACTTCTTCTCCCAGGGGTTCAGTATAAGGTGTTGATTTCCCATCAATTAAAGGGATAATCACCCTTTCTTCCTTGTTCTCAAAAGTAATATATCCCTTATTAAACCAAAAGTCGACATTATTTTTGTAACACCACGGGTGCCCAAGAAACATTGGAAAGTTTTCTTCCTCTCATGCGAGTGCCAAGACTTTGAAGTCTCTAATGAACTTGCCCCTTGAATGGAGATAATCGCATCCTTCAAGACACCAATGGGAATTTCCTTAGTATTGTTTTCCATATATAGCACATTAAAATATGGTTGTAATGCAGGCCTTCCCATTTGATGTCATGCATCTAAGGTAATTACATTGACCTCTACTCCCATGTTGATGAGGATATTTCTTAGAATCCACCCATCAATAACAACATTTAAAGTAATATCCTTAGCATATTCAAGGCTTTGAGGAGGAAGGTTTGCATGCAAACCTACCTTTCATGCTTAACCTTGGCATGTCGTACGTTCTCCCTCGGTCATTCTCCTAGCAAGGGAATAATATACTCTTACCTTAACGTCCTACATACTTCCTTCACTTCATCAAGGTCCTCCTTTGGAGCCTTGGTATTCTTCCTTTTCTCCACTATTTTGCTTGCTCCTTTATACATTGGATCTCCCCTTGTAAACTATGAATCATTTCCATAGTCTCTTGATACACCTCCTTCTGATGAGCATGATCTAGATACTTTCCATGTACTAATTCCTCTCTTAAAACTAGTGTCCTTTGTCTTGGAATTTCCTTAGCACGGTGGCCTCTCGCCACATCATCACCAATACAGTTCTATACCCGATTCACGTGCCACTCTTGGAATCCACTTTGTGAATCAACCTTCGATACTCACCATCCCAAAGGTGCCTTTGTATTTCTGGTGCTACTAGTTCATATACTCATAAAGCTTTGGACACTCTTCATACTTATGTTTCTTCCCCACCACAAGCATTGCAATAGATCAATACATTCACACTTGTAATGCTCTGTAGATCCACAATTATAACAGTTCCTCATGGAATTCACTTTTTCCTCCACCATGACTATTGTGACCATGAAATCCTTGATGAAAACCTCTTCCACACGCTCCTCCATCTACTTGCCCTTTATAGCGATGATCATCATCCTTGGAACTTCTTACAAGACTATTACGCATACACCAAGATCAATAGCATCATGAATCTGGTCAATCGGTCTCTGACAATCCTTGGTATCATGGGTCGTAGAGGTATAAATCTTGCAATAACAAGACACATTCTTGTGAATTACACGTTGCAGTAGAGGGCACCTACTTACATCATGATCCCCATGGAAAATCTCACAGTCTACCGCTATGGCATGTGCCAAATTTCGGGGAAACTATCCTTTACATGCCCTTCCACTTCATAGTCTGTACACAAAAACCCACTATGAACCTCATGCAATGAGTTTAAAAATAGCTTCTCCAACTACTTAGCCATTACAGTAATTTGAGCTTTTAGAAAAGGACTAACACCAATATCAACACTCTCAACATCCTCAACACGTAGGGCATCTTCCAATGCCTCGCGTGGGTCTGTGAAAGTCTTGTGTGATAGATCCCTTCTAAACGGTGTTATTAATCCTCCAAAAACCATTGAGCATGTTGAGAAGGATGAATGTCATAGGATAGTTTATACAAGAGAATCTTGAATCATGCATCATACTCCTACACACTCTCTACCATTCCCTATTGGATCTCCTTCAAAGCACTGATGCTCTTTTGCTCAAACTCGGGATATGAAATCTCTTTGGGAAGGTGTTCTTCAATGTGGTGTATTCTACCACCATCTAATAGGGGTCATACTTTTGGTACCAACTATGCGTGTGTCCTTACAATGTTGTTGCAAACTGACTTACCTTCCACTCTAAGGTAGTGATCCCTTTCGCATGCCATAGTAATTTACACTTGTGCACATGCTCTGTAGCATCTTTAATGCCCCTATAGTCCGATAAGTGAAATAAATCTCAAAAATATTATAGGGGGCTGAGGCCCTTTTTCCCACAACCTTGGTTTCCCAGGTGTTTCCTCCTCCACCAGATCCATAGGATCCAACAGGTCTTGTTCCTCTTGACCCACCAGATCCTCCAAATCCGCTAGGTCCACCAAGTCCTCTAGATCCTACAACTAGAAAATGGCTCGAAGTGGTGGCACTTAGTGTTCTAAACATCCTACTTAACTACGCCCCAATGGTTTATGATATTTTCCCCATTTTGCTAGTTATGTGTCACACGTCACTCCCGATGCGATTCCCAAACCTTGCATACTTGTACCTTGTCCAAAAATTCCCCAAATACTAGAATGGTTTGCACAATCGTGGATGTTCCAAACGAGAAATTATATCTCCTGGGTGCACAGTAGTTACTCCCATCGATACCAAACTAGGTTAACAATACTTCTCCCTTGATCTAAAAACTAAGTGCTTTGGGGTTGGTTACAAATGGGTTCGAGATGCATGTTGATGGCGCTCCTTTCTCCATGCGATGAACTTTAATCAAAAGCTAAAGGGGATTCTCTCCCACACTTGCCAAGATGGGGTAGCATAGACTGATCAGGTTCCACATCCTCTGCATGAACCTCAACTCCTTCCCGCAACATCTACCTCCATAGATCCATCACACTTACAACCTCACGCTATCTAGTCATCTCCCTTTCATGAGCTTTGTTATACTTGAGTTGTCTCTCCTCCCTTTCCTTCTCATCCGTAATGTTTGCCATCTTCCTCCACCCTAGCTTCCTCACCTAACACTCAGAGAAGCTTATCTTTCCATGGTAAATGCCTCTAAAATTAGGGTAATGACAAATATCTTCATAGCCAAAGGAATAACATTCTAAAATGTTCCTTTGGGATCCCTCAGAAACTCAAACTCACCAACTTCTAGGCAAGAATGTGTATAAATATTGTATTCTAGAGTATAATTGGTCAAGCTCCTTTCAACCAAATGATCAATAGTATGCGTCCAAGTCAAATCTGCATCTTGCAACCTCTAGTAATCATCTTAGGTCCATACGTGCAAATCAGTAGTACCGAGGTTTGATCCGGATGCATATTCTAAAATCCATTCATATAGTTCTACTAGAAAATAAAGAGAATAATTTATCATACATGACTCATGGTATAGGTTCTCTTCTACCCATCTACGTGCATCGAACTCGGGTCTAGTGTTGAATCTTGTAGCAAATTCATCCTTCATGCTCTTGAACCATGTTTTAATACTTTTTAAGGTCAGACGTTCCATCATCATGCATCACAGGGACAAAGATGTATGTCATTTCTCACAACAACTTTGAAAAGAGTGTAGACACCTAAATTTGATTACATTCCCCTTAGCCCCTGATCGGATAACCAACTTAAACATGGGCACCTAACAATGGGCCCCTTTCACCCCACATTAATAATTAATTTAATTATTTTAATTAAATTAAATACCCATCCTCATAATATCCATTATTTTATTACCTTAATTGACCTAATTTCCATCTCACCTAGACACCTCATCCAACCACCTCACCCTAGACCTATTCTTGGCATGTTTCCATAACTAATAATAACTAAGTCTTACTTTCCTTAATGAGATAAGATTTGGTCTAAACCCTAAAATCAATCCCTAAAATATCTCTAACCACATTCCCACACATTAGAAGGGAAGCTTCCGTTCTGATCTGCGATAATATAACCAACCTAGCCCAAGAAATCAAAAATATCTACCCATTTTATTAAACCTATGGAATCCCTCCTTAACCAACGCCATTTAGACTTAAATCAAGGTTTGTCAAGATGGAACCATCGTTGGTTACCATTTATTCACCTTAGCAACCTTGTTGGAGGGGTTGGCACTTTTTCTAAGAGGTTGGCACATTTGATACCAAGGAGATGAGATCAAGGCTGCATACAAGTAGAACCAACATCTTTTCATACATCCAGGGCATCCAAAATCACCATCCAAACAGATCTCAGGAGCATTGCACCCACGGTAGCATTCCGGAAGAAGAACTACCTCAAGCACCAAACACCATTCCCCAATCAACCATCACCTCCATCCAGCCATCGAACTCGCATCACAATAAGTATCTTGTTAACCAAAGATTCTTCTATTTTTCATTGTAGTAGGCTTTATTACTTCGTTATTAGTTTCTACTGGAACTCTCACTTCCTACCCATTTTATCTCCATACCATTTTGATCATTCCTTTACCCACACCATAAAATCACACATACCTGACCGATAGAAATCTCTCGAGTATTTCAATCACCTCCCAAACTTACACCCACTCCTCACCATCCCTAAGTCTGTCTAACGAGACAAATCCCTAAACCATGAAATATTGAGTTATTGAAATCCACAAGAATATCGTCGGTCTCCTTAACCATCATCGGTCATAAAATATTGATGCCCGTCTCTATGTTTTATACCTTGCTCAAAGACATAGCCAAACAACCTCTTACCAATTGACCTAAACAACCCAAAATCAGACCCTGACAAGACCCAGTACTTGACAGTTATCTCTTCCTTTAGATCCAACTATAACCTAGCTTGTTGTGATTGGATTTGCTTATTGTAATTGAATGAGATACCTAAATCATATCAACTACAGTAGGACTTTATTTATCTGTCGCATTAATTTATTTTTAACAGTGGATTGACACCATCTAAGAAGTATCACACTTCCCATAACTAGCATACACTAGGAAGTCCACTGTCATATATCATTTAAATTCTCTTTTGTGGTCTTGTTTTCTATTACAGGTAGTTCCTCCCAGCCAAAAGGAAGCTCTCACAATCGGCATTGGATCGAGAAGTCAAAACATGTGTGAAAACCATCAACCAACCCATTTAACAGGTATTCCTCTTATCCCTTACCCTTATCTGTTTCGTCATTCAAAAACGTAAAGAAAATGGTGAAACATTTTGGCACACCCTGTGGGACCTATTAGGGGTTCTATTGCATTTTCTTCATTCCTAGGTGAAAGTTGTGTGTTTTTTCCCTTTAAAAGGCTTACACATTAATCTTTTCCTCTAGTAATCTTCTCTTCTTTCTAATTTCTCTAAAAGAAACATTTTTATTGGTGCATTTAAAAAGGAATCATTCTTCTTTCTTGCATTCTGCATTTAGTGAAAGAGCATCCCTCTCCTATTCATCATTTTCTTCATCGAATGTAACCTCTTCGATTTGGGTTTAAAATTGGTTGCATTACATTCTGATTTTTTACATTTAGCTCACATTAAAATGAGGGCAACCTATATGCTAGAATTCATGCCCAATTGATGGTTGACACAAAGAATCGTAGAAAGCACATTTTATCTCTCTCTGTCTTACCAAACTTGCACAAAATTGAAATATACACATCTTTCTTAAACAACATCTTACCTAGGAATACTTTTTTTACAATCACATGATTAGATTGACAGTACTCTCCAAATCGTTACCTCTGTTGAGTCATTATCTCAAAGGATGGCTGCCCCCACCATAACATACCTGAAACCTCTCCTTTTAGATATCCTTCTTCGTAGGAAGCCTTCCTCACCAAAAACTCTATTCTAAAATTCATGAGTCAGTCTTCTAAATAGCATAACACATTAAAAAACACTTGTTAGGTACGTGTTTTTAGTGTTTGATTAATGTGCATTTTGAGGTGTGAGGATGCACTTCTCCATTTTTCCATTATGTTGCCTTACACACCCCACAATCACAATTGGAGTATTCTAACTTCTTCTGAGTGTGTCGCAACTTCATTGCATCATCTCCAGACCTCTGGGTTGATTATTTATCTCACTAAAATTCACAACAACCCATTTTTCTACATTTTCCATATTTCACAGTAACTGTCATTGGTTACCCCTGACCGACATCGGTTTTGCTTAACCGCATCGATTTTTCTGTTCTTTCGGGTTAAATTACCTAAAGAACCCTTATTAAATTTTCTTTGTTGTCAGAGTTCCTATGAGTCTCTGTACTCTCTCTTCTCTAGTCAATAGTCATCATACAACTTGTTCATCTAACCATCAACAATATTTTCTTCATTTGGTAAAACTATTCTTGTCTCATAGTAACCAACCTCGATTACCCCTTTAACTAGCATCGGTCATCCTTAACCGGAATTAGTTACCCTATATTGAACATCAACTGATATATTACCTAAAATCTACCTATAGACACCTGTTTTCTTCATTCTTACTACCCCCTGTGTCATCTACAAGATACATAATCACCTGATATATACCCATTCACATGGTGTTGACTTGCAGTCAAGCCAATGCTCTTATATTTCACGTGAGTTGTCAACCACTCCCACCTAGTCCTTCACCACCCTTTGTCCTGTCACCCATGGATCCAACCTTACCTACCACCATTATTTCAGGGTGATGAGGAATTTACACGACTCCGTGATCGTAATCCCATGGACTTATAGTTGATATATGGCATGCATGTATCCATCTCTTCCCACTCTTCCACCCAGGACTCCTCAGGTCAGTTGATATACGACATGCATGTATCCATCTCTCTTGCCCTTATTCCCGCTTCTACATCAACCCCTAATAATGTGGCATTACCCTCACCTACTTCACCCCCAGTAGTTTCATAGCTAGGACCCATACTAGTCATGACTAATTCATCTCGAGTATCACTCGCACTGTCGCATCTATTGTCCCCTCATCACCACTCGAGTCCATAGCCCCATCTCGCACCCATTGTCTCATAGATACCCATTACAACACAACTTCCTATGGTGTTGGTTACCCCTACTCCATTCTAGAATATCATCCTCTCCATCCCACAAACACTACACATGATCACTACTAGAGTCACGACGACCATCCCACCTACATACACATACTATCAACAACCCCTATCTCATCTATCACCCATTCTGGATACATACCCTCTATATCGGTCCCCTATTCTCAACCTCCCTATTTGGCATCACCATACAATGGAATGCCGCCCATGTCATAGTTCAATAACATCCCCTTATGTCACAGGAGGAACCCTTCCACCACAACCTACCAATGACCTTATAAAATTGATGATGGAAAGGATGCAGACACTAGACGCATCGGTTTCTAGATCATGCAATTCTCTCACCTATGATGAAATCTATAATGAGCCCATCCATCCATCCATCCCTATTTTCCCATACCCTGTACATTGGGAAATGCCAAAATTCAACCGTTTCAATAATAAAGAAGACCCGCAGCAGCATTTATGGTCTTTTAAAAATGGGTGTTACCTAATCACCCATGACAATGCTTTACTCCTATGGACATTCCCGATGTCCCCGACAGGACCTGCATTGGACTAGTACAGTGGGCTACCAAGACACTCCATCTACTCATTTAATCAAGTATCCCAAGCCTTCCTAGATCACTTCTCCATCAACATTGTTAAGAAGGTTACCATGACTAATCTTTATTCCACACGATAGTATGACGATGAGTCTATTGCTGATTTTGTCACTCGTTGGAGTAGCCTAATTAACTAGATCACATTTCAATTACCTCAAACTCAAATCATAGAGTTGTTTACTTGAGGCTTGTGTAAGACACATCTCACCAAATCTATAGGTGTATACCTTTCACACTTTTTACGAGGCATTCACTATGGCATGAAAATTAGAAATCCATGCTATTTAAGAGAATAAAATTCAACTTCATAACAAGAACATTATGTTCAAATCAAATGGTGCTTCTTCATCTTCAAACCCCAAAAAAATATTCAAAACCCAACGGATCTACCAATGTCGTAGTTCTCAAGGTTGTTCCCTCTCATCGCTCAAACCTAGCCAAACCTCCTTCTAATCTCTCTCTTGTCCAAGCTTTCAAGTTCAAACGAGAACAACGAAAGTACACTTCGATAGGAGAATCTTACTCTTCTATTTTGGAAAAGCTTGTTAAGGCTGGTGTCATGACCCTTCCACCTATAAAACCACATACTAGTTTTGACCACGAGTGACCCATACCCACATGGTATAAGGAATTTGACCTTTGAACTATCATTGTGTCAAAGGTCATAACGATCATAATTGGATCACCTTCAAGAATATCATCCAAGAAATGTTATACAATGGATATCTAGACTTGGATAGCCCAAATGCACCCACTAACCAAACCTACACATCTTCAAGAATCTATTCCCTAAACATGCCCCATCTTCCAACCAAGCTAGTGAAATTTCAAACAATGATAGCAATGTCTCAGAAAGTCCATGTTATTTTTGATGACATACTAGTTTCTTCCCAATCGCTCCGATGTTCCTTCTATAGATGAAATATTATCCCAAGCTCAACTACCTACACAAGAGCTAATTTCATCTACTCCTCCACCCACAAGGGAACCCCCTTCATTTTCTCCATCACCTATGGAAGAGCCTATAATTAGCATGCCACCTTTAACCCCTCAAATTTCTAAGCAGTGTCAGTGGCACCTCTCCTACTCATAAGAGATGCATGTCCACCACCTACACCATCACAAGGAGATTCCACCTTGTCTGGCCCATCCTCTCCTCTACCCATAGAGGATCTTGTAGAAATACCATTGCCTTTGGATGACCATTCACCATTGGACCTTCAGGATCCTACTTGATATGCTTTCATCTCTCTTACCCACAGAGTCCGAGGCTAGCCATTTCCCTGTGTCTCAAACACATTTTACGGGAATTACAACTCGATCCACATCAGCCCTACTTATAACAGCACCATTTTCATGCTTGGCCAATCACCTGGACTATGTCGATAGATCCTTACTTTTGGGATGCCTTCTACTTCCTATTTTAACACAAATGCAATTGTCCTTTGTTCGACACGTCCACTATCTATCTAAAAGTGTTTCGAGTGGTCGAACCAAACATAACCACAACTATTGCAACACCTTCCACATCACCAACAATAGCCCAATCCACACCTCTACCCATAACCTAACATACATCTACACCCCCAAACACCTACCCTCACCTATATCATCCCCTTACCTAAACCTATCACTACATTAGGGTCATACCAACAGCTAGCCTTACTTACCCACCCATCAAATTAGATTTAGCCACATCTTCCAAAACTAGTGCTAAACTTAACCCATCCCCTAAAAAGAAGATCAAATCTCCTAGATCTCATACTCCAACCTCACCTACCACACCCTTATCATCTTCACCCCTTCCGTCCATCCTAGGACATCACCCCTCAACCCTGGACAAGAAACTCCTATGCACACGTAAACCAAGAATGAAGCAACCCATCATCCCCATCAAACCTCTAAAATACCAAAACCCACAAAACTTCTGCCCTCGCTCGTAACCCTCTTACCACCCATACCTCCACTACCATCCATAACTACTTCACTACCCAAGACACTTTCTTCTCTCCATCACTCATGCCTCCCGCCCAAACCTACACCAATCACCTCCACAAAGATATCGCTTACCCCCATGGGTAACCCATCCTCTTCCACCATCGGCCTTTCCTTCACATATCATACACCAATGTCATCGTTACCCAAAAAGACACAACCTAAAGCTAATAATCTACTACCCTCCAATAACATAGTTAAACCAACCAAATATTCCATCACCACTCTTCTACCATGCCCATACCCAAGTACATGCGACCAACACCTAAGAGCACACCATACACCAAACTAGTAGACCAACTTACTCCCCCTCTTGTAAAGCCTCTTCCTCCACAATCAGCCACACTTATACCCAAACCCACATTCACCTCCCATTGTGATCCACTAGCAGGATCATATGTCAAAATCTTAACCAATCTCCTCAAACCGTTGTCATCACATTACCACTCTTAGATCTTACAACCCACTCAAACCCAAACTAAAATGGTTTGACGAAACCAAAATTTGTGCCTACCATCATGTTCTTGGACATGATGTAGAGAACTATAAGGCTTTAAAAACACTCTTGTCCAATTGTGTCCTCCCGAAGAAAATTTTTATGATGACGATCTTCTTGATGAGGACCCCATTTCACCTTCACCAATTTCCATGAACTTCTCCCATTACCTACTCGGTGACAAAATCTCCACCCCCACAACTCTTTGATCCACTCCCCAAGATTCGATATCAACATGGTTTGTATAAGAGAGCTATCAAAACCACCACCAAAATGCCAATGTGCCCTACTCATTTCACAAGGATTGTATTCCCCACTAGGGTTTGTCCCTCATGCCATTATACCTTCCATGACACACCCTCTTCATCCACCTCACCTCATATTAACATGATCAACATTGCCACTCGTGCTTAGAAAGACAAGCGAAAGCAAAAATTAATGGCCCATCAACCAACCCTATACCCAACATACCATTTGCACCCATACCCAAAGTCACCATTCGAGGTCCTGCATATCCTATTTCCGATGGGGTCATGCATCGCACAATGCTAAATCAACTACACTAATCCCCCTTAGAATGCCTTTATATGACCTCGTCAAAACCTCGAGTCAAATCGCTGCCCTTGTGGATTTCCTTCAATCTATTGAAGTCTTACCAAATGACCCCACACCCGTAGCCTCCATCATTACCCCTCACCACGTAGCCTCTCTCACTAGGTCTTCGCCTTCCTCTACACCTCCACCTACTCACCAAGTGGCCGCCCTTAGCTTTTCAGATGAAGAGATCACTCCCTTCCAGTTCGACGACCCTGACCCCACTCTTTTCATCTCTATCTTTATTGATAATATACACATATGACATGTTATGATCAATGGTGGTGCTAGCATTAACATCATCTCCTCCCATGTATATGAAAAAATGCGGATACCTGCTAATTACATGCATGGTAACCTGGTTATGTTGCGCTCCTTCAATGATGCCATGACCTCTACCCAGGTACCATTGTTCTCCATGTCCACGTGGGCCCCGCATTGTCCTAGAAATTTTCTATGTTCTAGAAGGGGAGTTCTAGTATAACTTACTTGCTCGGCCAACATTGGATCCATGCCATGGGTTGTGTCCCTTCGAATTTACATCGATGCCTCAAATTTGAACACGAGGGACATAATTACACCATCCCTATCGACCCATCACCTTTCAAGACCTGTAACATGCTATATTGGCCCAATGATGTGCTTGTACCAATCAAGGCATCTGCCACTATCACCACTTCACCTTCACCCATGAGCCCATCCACCAAAACTACCACTACCTCTACTACATCTAACCTTGTTATCCCTACTACATTGTAGCCTCTACCGTTGATGCACTTGTTTCCCCATCATCTAGCGAGCCATCCATCTAGCTACCCACATACCAACCTACTATCCCTTAGAAGGTGTTTTTTAATGCCTCACTCTATGGGAATACTACTTATACAATATTGACACCTTCCTCACCCCATAATAGTATGGGAGTCTACGTCAACACCCCAGCTATGACATCCGCATCGGTGATGTTTTCCTTATGGACCTCCTCACCTTCGCACCAACCTAACGTATGGGGGACTTGATATTTCCACCTATAAACCTGAACCTCCATCCTAAGCCCAACCATTTTTTTCTAACCTACACCCCTCACTAACCATTGCTTCACTCACACTTTCCTCCACAAGGTGCGCATGGAAAGGATTTGGCTTCGATTTTATGAAAAAGGCTGCCATATTGTCATTTCCTATACCTCTCATAAACACAATGACCGTAGTGGCATTGGTTTTGACACTCCACCCTCCAAGAAGGTTTGCATTGACCTTATCTAGGATGAGAAATATTCCCCCTCTCATTCACCCACATTACCATCTTCACCCACGAGTCCATAGATCCCAAATCTATTCCTCCTAACTTTTTTTGTAAACACCATTTCCCTAGGACCGCTGACCTATCAACACGATGGTGAGGCTCCCTCTTCTCTCCCATTCTTGTATCTTGACATGATCAATGACGATACACCTTCTATTAATTTCATTCAATGTCAGGATGATGAGTCCATCCTCACCTACCTTGGTGCGGAAGACTCTTATATTCATCGGTCATTACCCTCTCGAGATACAAACCATGTTGAATGCAATCGCCATCGAAATCAATATTAACACTCAGGGATTACCCACACATTCTAAAGATTGGCCAATCCTCAAATGCTACTAAAAGGAAGCCTTCACCTCTTTCCTTCAAGACCATGGCAATGCTTTTTCTTGGTCCTATACTAATATGCCCGTATAAATCCTAAAATCATGGTCCACAATATCGTAACCATTCTTGATGCCAAACCTTTTAAAGCAAAAGCTACGAGAAAATGCATCCTTACATTTCTCTTACGGTCAAGGAAGAGCTTCGCCAGTGCCTTCTCTTGGCTTCATCCTACCCATTGACTATCCTAATCAATTTCTAACATTGTTCCTATCACAAAGGCATCAAGGGGACTTCCCATTTACATAGATTTCCATGACCTCAATTTTGCCTGTCCCAAAGATGATTTCCCACTACCAGGAATTGACCAACTAGTTGATCTCACCACTGGCCATGAAATGTTATCAATCATGGATGGTTTCTCAGGCTACAATCAAATATTACTAGCTCCAAAGGATCAACACAAGACTTCCTTCATCACCCCTTGGGGGACCTTCTACTATCAAGTCATGCCTTTTGGCCTCAAAAACACTGGTGCTACATATCAGTGAGCCATGACTTACATCTTCCATGACATCATGCATCGCATATTGGAAGATTATGTAGATGATCTACTTGACAAATCCAAACATTGAACCAAACACCTTCCCATCCTTAAAATCATCTTTGATCGCCTCATCAAGTATTGTGTTCATCTTTAACCAAAGAAGTGTGTCTTTACAAGGTACTTTCCGAAAAACTCATGGGTTTCATCATTTATTTGTGTGGCATAGAAGTCAATCCTACTAAAGTCAAGGCTATTCTGGAAATGCCTCCACCCACTAATCTCTGTCAACTTCGAATCCTACAAGGTAAGCTATAATCAATTCATTGTTTTATCTCACAACTTTCCGACCGTTGTCAACCATTTCATCATCTTCTAAAGAAAGATATTTCATTCAAATGGGATGATGAATGCCATAAGGAATTTGAGGCCTTAAAACAATACCTTCTTCAACCACCGACTCATTCCTCTTAAATATGGCCAACCCTTTTACCTATATATTTCCACCACTCGACCAATATTTAGGTGCCATGCTTGCTTATCACAATGACCAACACCGAGAGAAATTTGTTTATTACATAAGCCATACCCTTCTAGACTATAAAACTAGATATACCCATGCCAAAAACTCTACTTAGCCTTAGTTTTCATCACCACCAAACTCGCCATTACCTACTCAATCACAAAACCTCTTCATTACCAATACTAAGCCATTACAATATATGTATGCCAAACCCTATCAACATCAATGTGTTGCACATTGGCTTATGCTTCTATCTGACCTTGACCTCAAATTCATTCATCAAAATTCTATTAAGGCCTAGGATATTGCTGACCAACTGGTCGACACACCTATTTCCGGGAATCAACCATCTAACTTTGATTTCCCAGATAAGTCTATAGCTACCCTTTCCCTGACAAGCCCGCTTACCAAATGACACTCTTCTTCTATGGCTCCAAGTGTTAGCGTGGGGAGGGGTTGGTGTTATCCTCATCCCCTTTGAGGGTAAACCTATGCCTTTATCTTTCAAACTCAATTATTATTGTACAAACAACATTGCGGATTACAAAGCACTCATATTGGGTCTCCAGGCTGCATATGCCTTAAATGTTAAGAAAATAAATATCTTTGGTGATTCTCGGTTGGTATTAAACCAAGTCAACATTATATACCAGTTTCGTAATGAGATCCTTCAAAAGTATAATCATCGTGTAGATATGATTTTGACCACCTTTGATCATTATACACTTCAAACCACCCCACGTTCTACCAATAAATTTGTGGATACCATGGCCTACTTGGCTTCTCAGATACCTACTTTTCCCATTGATTCTAAAATATTTTTCACCATACAAAGGCTACAATCACCCTCTTATTTACCTTGTGAAGTTTACTCCATCGAAATCATGTTACCCCTAACCCACGTGACCTTTGGTATGAGAAATATTTGGACTAACTTTCCCTTTCCATTCTACCCACTTGATCTCACTCGTAATGGACAACATGCCTTTCTTAAAAGTGTTTCTTGTTATGTCATCATGGGTGGTCTTCTTTACAAGCGTAGTTTCAACGGCATTCTCTTACGCTGCCTTACAAGTTTTGAAATTCCTTACACCATTAAGGAAGTCCACGATGGAATTTATGGAGGTCACTTTAGTGGTTTGGCTGTCACAAAACGCATTCTTCACCTAGGCTATTATTGGCCAACCCTAAACCACGAATGTTGTGCTTATGTCAAACGTTGCGTAAAATTCCAACAACATGCTAATCTTCATCACACACCTAGTCACACCTTACAGGTCACACGAGACCTTTGGCCTTTCTCTCAATGGGGTTTGGATCTTATCGGTGAGATCAACCCCATTCTTCCCAACACCACCAATGGATTATAACCGCTACTAAATATTACACTAAATGGGTAGAGTCCACTCCCCTCATTTCTACAAAAGCTAAGAAAATATGTGAGTTCATCAACCATCATATCATTTGTCACTTTGGTGTTCCTCATTGCCTCATCACCGATATGGAAAACAATTCAAAAACAAAACCTTATACAAACTATGTGACACTTTTGGCATCCAACTTAGTTTCTCATCACCTTATTACCCGCAAACCAATGGTCAAGCCGAATCAACCAAATAAAACCTTGAACAAAATTATTATGAAGTTAGTCAACGATACTTGGAAATATTGGCATACGCACATTAATTTTGACTTGTGGGCTTATTGTACTAGTATTCACACTTCGACTGTTACCACACCCTTTTCTTTGGCCTATGGTACCGAGGTTTTCCTACCTCTCAAATTCCAGATTCCATCTCTTTGTATCTCACTACAAGACATGCTCAACAACGATGACTTTCACCAGATTTGTTGGCACAACTTGAGTTATTAGATGAGTGTCGTCTCAATGCTCTTGACCATCTCCAAATATACCAAAACCTATCAAACGAGATTATGACAAACGTGTTCACAAACAAACCTTTCAGTCGGTGACCTCATCCGAAGGAAAATCAACATGTTACCAAAGAGGAGAAAAGTAAATGGGTAAAATTTTCTCCTAAATGGCTTGGACCCTATATCGTTACCCATGTCTATGGATCAGGTGCTTATCATTTGTCTTCACTCGAAGGTAAACCCGAACTTGAGCCCCTTAATTCCTTGCATCTTTGACCATTCTATTGTTGATATCAAGTCTTGTATCACTTTACGCGATTGATCACTCATCCCTTGAGAATTTTTCACCTTCCATATTACCCATTTTGAGGATCCACGACTAAACAAGAATCATGTGATTACCCATCACCATTTTAGACTTTTCTTCAATATGAGTACTATGGATCTACTCATATCATGATTCTCATGGATACTTTTCATCTTCTTCAAGATGGAATCCCATAATCATTCATCACTCAAAACCACATCTTTCATAGTTAATCTTTGTGTGCAATGGTCTTGTCTTCTAAATAAGAACCTAATCTTCCTTTATAGTCTTTTCCATGACTTAAACATCCAAAACAAAAAGGGATACAACTCCTTGAGTCAAACTTCTAAAAAGATGACTCCCTCAAATGGGACATCTCTTCACTCTACTTCCACCACTATAAATAGATTGCTCCCTTGAAGGACATCTATATAAGGTCATTACAAAAATGTAATAAATATCCATAAGCTTCCCGCATCGATCAACTTCACGAAGACCTCAAGGAGATAATATACTCATCCCATATAGACTTCCCGCATCGATCAGTCTATTAAAAACCAAAAATGAAGGAAAAAGATGAAATTTTTGTCATGGAATTGCCTATTCTTGATCTTGGGTTACTTGTTCCAAAAGACATGTTGTCGTACACTAAGTTACACTACACCGCATATTCTCACCTCCTTTCCTTTTATCCTAATTCCCTCATTACTCAAGGGACTTTCCGCAAAAGCATGACATTTTGTGATTATGCAACTTTCTTCACCCTTAGAATGATCCATTACGCAATGCCTTTTAGGTCTTACGTTTATAAGCCCCTCTTCAATATGGTTGACTCATTAGGGTTCTTATCAATTAGGTGGATCTTTTACCACCTCTTACCATTTGCCTTCCTCATTACTTATTGATTATCCTATACAAGACTAGCTCATTGACACCTATATTTAACAACCATTCAATCATGCCTATGACCTACATTTGATCATTCCTATGACCTATATCTATAGACAAGACTATGAAGGAAGATTAGACTCTTGTTTAGAAGACAAGACTATTCCACACAAACATTAACTATGAAAGAGGTGTTTTGAGTGATGAACGACCATGGGATTCCATCTTGAAGAAGACAAAAAGTATCCATGAGAATCATGCTATGAGTAGATTCGTGGTACTCATATTAAAGAACTACATCACAATCTTCAATCATGGGAGAACTACATCGGCTGAGGTCCCTTTTCACCTCAATCCATTCCTTTCCTTCATCACAATCTTCCCTAGCTTATGGGAGAACTACATCGGCCTGAGGTCCCTTTTTTCCTAGACTATGTAGGTAGCACTCCGAGGGCATGGGGCCCTTGGAGGTTAGCTCGGACACTCTTTACCCTAACCAATTCCCCTTTCCCTTTCCTTTTCCTATTCACATTCTACCCTAGTTAGTTTCCTTTCTATATCAATAACTAGAAATTAAACCACACAAGTAACAATTGCTAAACATCTTTACCATCATAATTTACACATTCATTTCATCACATCTACCATTTCTCTACCATAATCATACATTTTCCTAAAATCATCTTAACATGATCCATACCATCACAAATTCCACACATTAATGAATTAGAAATTCAATCAACCATAAAACCTGACTCAACCATGCCTAACCGACCTAACTCCACCATGCCTACATCAACCTGACTCTAACCATGCCTAAACTAACCTGACTCGATCCATGCCTAGGACCTGACTCGATCCATGCCTAAACCAACTTGACTCCATCATGCCTAAACTAACCTGACTCAATCCATGCCTATGACCTGACTCCATCCATGCCTATGACCTACCTCCATCCATGCCTAAGACCTGACTCTATCACACCTAACTTACCTAGTTCCCATCACATGTACAACATCATCATCGAAAGTACATATACACATCATGCCATAAACATCATCATCGCCATATATATATATATATATATATATATATATCATCAACATCTCTACTGTCTACTGCTCAAATATCTCCAATATACAATGTCTCCAATACAAATGTCTCAAGATCATCGGCACGCAAGTTGGTATTATATACAAAACATCATCGACACATGTCGGTATCATATACAAAACATCATCGGCATGTAGGCCGGTATCATATACAAAACATCATCAACACGCAGGCCGGTATCATATACAAAAAATCATCGGCATGCAGGCTAGTCCATATCATAGATAATCCCTATACTATCCAAAATGGTGATATCCTCGCCTTCTCCTCGAATCTCTACATCGGTCTCTCCCGACTCCTCTATCACTCATGTGTGGTACCCCGCACCCGCCTCACCACCTGTTGTGTGCCTCAATCTAGAATTCAATGGCCCCTCACCTGGATCTGGCCTCCATACACTGGTGGCCTTACCTTGCTCCCGCCTCCGGGCTCACTAGCCCTCTTTTCTCTCAAACTATGAGTGTGGGATCGGGTCTTTTCACTCCACATATGTGCATCTATCCCCATATATAAAGGGACATCTATCCCCATTGGTACCAAATGATCCTGATAATACCTTGCCTCACAAAGGGCATCCCTAAATCTCACCATGGGAATTATCT
Organism: Taxus wallichiana var. yunnanensis; assembly: GCA_018340775.1. Classification (NCBI taxonomy): domain Eukaryota; kingdom Viridiplantae; phylum Streptophyta; class Pinopsida; order Cupressales; family Taxaceae; genus Taxus; species Taxus wallichiana. Next base: position 365,612,019 of record CM031235.1, on the reverse strand, counting down.
CGAGAATGTTTCATGGGTCTCACCATAACTCGTATACTTTGCCCTATCAATAAGGGTCTTTGACACTTTATATGTATGCTGCACCATGGGACCCCGTCCCTAAGCCTCGTCCCTCTTTGCCTCTCTCCGGTGTCGGTGTCTACTGTAGCAATCTAGCCTATAAGGCCACAATTTATTTTTGTGTAGTGGCCAATGACCTTATAACCTATCACCTATGCTTGTAGGGTGTCCACCTACTTCTATCTCATGCCCCACCATGTGCGGTACCTTCCCCTATAATGTGGTGACCTGACTGAAGGGCCATCACCTGTTCCCGTAACATGATCACCTCTACCTATGACCCCATCAGTTGTCCCTATAAACCTATAACCTAGCCCTGTAAGGAGACCACCTGTCCTCGTAACATGTCCCTCTAGATCGTGAGGGTGGCCACATCTCGGCTGTCTGGTGCAGGTGGTGCTTTCTTGTAGCTTAAGCTACCCACCACTATCTATATCTATTAGTACACCTAACATCATCAATGTGTTGGTCCACTGGTGCCTCCTCCGCCCCCCCTGTCACGACAGGTAGGTCATGGAGGGGACATCGCCTCTCCACGTCATCTCTCCTATACTATGGGAAGGGAGGGGGTACATCCTACAATAGCCCAAATTGTTGTTTGATCTTGTCTATAGGTATCATCTCATGCTCTCCCACGAAACCCCTCTCTCCATCGAACCAGCTTATAACTGGTCTAACTCCACGAACATCTACTCATATGATGGAAAACCCATGTAGGGCCTCCAAATAATGTCCACTTAGACAAACCCTCTAGCAAATGCATGTAATAGGCTACATTATGTGTAGCACTGGAAGCTCTGTGTACTCCAATAACTGGTACCCAGCACCTTTAACCCACTCGAATAAAACCTAGCTTGAATGCATCATCTCGGGGCATACCTAGTGGCCTCATACATATAATGTGCTCATATGCCCAACAGTGGAGAAGAAAGGTGCAACATATCCTGAATCATTGTAATCTCCTATATGCCCATAACTCCTATACAACTGCACCAAGTATGTTGGTGCCCAAGAAAAGTGGGTCCTCTCCTCCATCATGTCATGAAGGACCCCCATCAACACCCATGGGAATCTCCCACCCTCTACATCTAGTAGTGCAAAGCAACACACTACCTCCATAATCAAAACTACTAGCCTCATCTCCTCTGGATGGGCTACATACATCTCACCATATCTCGACTAGTGCTATGGAACCTCATCTCTGCCATACCCTCACCAAAAACTATCAACATCAACTCCTCGGAGGCCTCAGGAGATATAATACACCTTTTTTCCCACTATTGGTAGGCACAGGATCCGATAGACATCCTCTAGGGTGACTGTCAGCTCACCCATTGGCAAATGGAATGTGTTGGTCATTGTATCCCATCTATTGATGAGTGCAACCATAAGGTTAGGCTCCCATACTATATGCCTGTAATGTCTCATACCTATCAAGCTGATATTCATCACATGCCTCCACTCATTAGCTATCGCACTCCCTCGTACCTCCATGAATAGGGGTGGTACTCGGTCTCTCATCTATAGCTACTCTCTGGCCTGCATTCAACAAAACACAAACATTATTCAACTTGCCTTTAACCAACATTTCCCTCCACCCCCACCTACCCCCTACAAACCTAAACCCTAACACCCTTCACCCTAAACCCCAAACCCTTCAAAACCCCAAACCCTAAACACCCCGAACCTAAAATCCTTCAACCTAAACCCCCAACCCTAATGAACCTACACCCTAAATTCACTAACAAGCACCGATCACTCCCGACCAACACCGATCCATGCTAAACCAAAGATCGGTTCTTCAATCTTGACCGATGTTGTTATATACTGATCGATGTCGGTCATACCTCAATCGGTGTTGGTCCATGTTACTACACCCAAACCTGAACCCCGATTTTCTTCCCCCATTTCTCCTAGACACCTACCCAAACTTCCCCCAAATCCCTCCCCAACCCTATTCAACCTACTTATACCTTTTCCCACCCCTTCTCTCACCCATTTTAACCACAAAATTTAAAATTATCTACTCTACCCACACCCCCAGTAACCCATATTCCCTTCTACATTTAACAATAATACATAAAAAAAATTATCTCTTACCTCATCTCGGCGCGACTCCACGGTGCATGTCCAGTCATTGTGTTGGTAGTCCACCCGACCACTCTCCTGCCTCCACCATGTAACACATCTACCTCTAACCTCTCCACCAATCCACTCACTCTTCCTAAGCTCGTGGGCTTGTCCACTTGACTCCTCTCCCCACCCGATCTCTCCACCTCACCTCGGTACGGTCATGCATACTTCTCTCATGAAAAATCACAGCTCGTTCAATGCTTTGTCATTTTCCAAAAGTCAAAAACATGCAAATGAATCTATATTATATGGATTTTTCCTTTTTATATACCCACATCGACTTGTCAAAATTGGTTATACCTAGACCAACATTAGTCTTGTGCCCTAACAAACCATGATCATCTTACCTAAACCATCACCGGTTAAGTATGACCAACATCGGTTACTTGTCATACTCTTATCAATACCCTTTCCCCATTTCTAACCAACATTTACCCTTCCCCGCCACCATTTGACCTTACCCACCCTTATCACAACCTACCTCCAAGCCTACATTACCTATACATGTCCTTAATTACATTTAGGGACTTGTTATTTTACCCGTACCTTGGCCCTACCCATATCGTGACCTAGCTACCTAGACCCAAAACATTGTTAGTGACCTATGAACTCATGTTTTCGCTATACCTTGTGACACTGTTACCCATGTTGTTTGACCTAATGACCTTACCTTGCCTATTGTTATGTTGTTTATCTTGACCCAACCTTTAGTGTGCCGAATATACCCAAATGTTCCTACACATGACCTACATTGTGTTTCCACACCATATCCTATGCCTTGATACCTAATCACTTCAACCTTGTATGAGATAAACCTATCGACCTTGGATGATCTAGATTTTTAATCTCTTCAACCTCGGAACTGTGTCATATTTATACCATGTGGATGCATTTAACTTCCACTACCATTGACCCTAGCCTATTTACTTTTTACTTGTTTTTGACCTCTACCCTTTCCCACATTCGCCCACATCTACGCTCTTTTTTCCTACATTCACCTTTTATCAAACCACTCACCACTTCCATCTTCCACCTCACAAGTTCTTGGTTTAAGGGGGATCACCTTCACCCACACATGGGGCACCCACTTCTTATTTTTATCAGCATCGCTTACTAATACAAGCTACGTGAAAAAGGGGAAAATGTAAACACCTAAATTTGGTTACATTCCCCTTAGCCCCTAATCGGATAACCAACTTAAACATGGGAACCTAACCATGGCCCCCTTTCACCCCACATTAATAATTAATTTAATTATTTTAATTAAATTAAATACCCATCCTCATAATATCCATTATTTTATTACCTTAATTGACCTAATTTCCACCTCACCTAGACACCTCATCCAGCCACCTCACCCTAGACCTATTCTTGGCATGTTTCCATAACTAACAATAACTAAGTCTTACTTTCCTTAATGAGCTAAGATTTGGTCTAACCCTAAAATCGATCCCTAAAATCTCTCTAACCACATTTCTTCCCATTAAACGGGAAGCTTCCATTCGATCCACGAGAATAAAACTATCCTAGCCCAATAAATTGGAAATATCTGCCCATCTTAGTAAACATAGGGAATCCATCCTTAACCGACACCGATCAGACCTAAACCAACGTTGATTAAGATGGAACCATCATTAGTTACCATTTATTTACCTTAGCAACCTTATTGGAGGGGTTGCCACTTTTCTCGGGAGGTTGCCACATTTGATACCAAGGAGATGAGATCAAGGCTGCATGCAAGTAGAACTAGCATCTTTCCATACATCCAGGCATCCAAAACCATCATCTAAATAGATCTAGGAGCATTGCACCCATGGTACCCTTTCCAAAAGCACCGCCTCGGCACAAAACACCATTCCCATTATTAACCGTCACCTCCATCCGGACGTCAAACCTTCATCACAATAAGTATCTTGTAACCAGCATTCTTTTATTTTCATTCTAGTAGGATTTTTACTTCCGTTATTAGTTTCTACTGAACTCTCACTTCCCCACCATTTTATCTCCATACCAGCTTTGATCATTCCTTCACCCACACCATAAAATGGCCCATACCTAATCGATAGACATCTCTCGAGTATTTCATCACCTTCCTAGACTTACACCCACTCCTCACCATCCTCGAGTCGGTCTCGGACAAATCCCTAAACCATGAAATACTTGAGTTATTGGAAATCCATAGTAATCATCATCATTATCCCTTAATCGTTGTCGGTCATACAAAACTGATGTCGATCTCTATGTTTTATACCTTGCCCAAAGACATATCCAAATAACCTCTTACCAATTGACCTAAACAACCTAGAATCAAACCACCGACCAAACCCAAGACTTGACAGCTTATCTCTTCCTTTAGATCCAACTATAACCTATCTTGTTTGTGATTGGATTTTCTTATTGTACTTGAATGAGATACCTAAATCATATCAACTACAGTAGGAATTTATTTATCTATTGCATTAATTTTTTTTAAACAATGGATTAATAGCCATCTAGGAAGTATCACACTTCCTGGAACTAGCATACACTAGGCAGTCCACTGTCATATATCATTTAACTTCTCTTTTGTGGTCTTGTTTTCTATTACAGGTAGTTCCTCCCAACCAAAAGGAAGCTCTCACAATCGGCACTAGATCGAGAAGTCAGAATGTACATGGCAACCATCAACTAACCCATTTAATAGGTATTCCTCCTATCCCTTACCCTTATTTGTTTCGTCATTCAAAATGTAAAGAAAATGGTGAAACAAAGAGGTCCTGAAATGGAACCAAGATGTAGTCATTTTTATACCCTTAGAAAAATAGTCTAATCCCATGTGCACCGACCTATCACCCATTGGGCGCTAGGTGCTCACCCAAGGCACGTGTGGGCACCGAGACCCTCCTTTATGTGAGTCTTGTGAGAATACATCATCTTATGATAGATATTCAAATGCAAAATAATAGAAAAGGGTCGTGTGCATCATTCTAAGAACCTAGGATGAGTTATCATATTAATGCATCCATAAAAGAGAAATAACAAGCAACATATATAATTGATTCATAATACAAAGGAAATGCATTAGGCTTAAGCTCATGAACACATATATACTTAATAACATAACCTTTCATTTATATTAGTGATTTCAGTAACCACATTACATTCCTTGAGGTCATAACAGACCCATATAACAAAGGTCAGTGCAGCAAATGTCGTCATGCATTAGGGACTACACTATGCCCTTCATATTACAAGGATAAACACAAACCCATCCCTCTAAATATACCATCACTCCTATATTTTCACTAATCCCAACCCATGAATCCTCAATGATGTTTTTGCAGAGCTTCGCCTCTTTCTCACCACCTTTGCTCTCTTAAGATGACCCCTTTCTACTATCCACATACCTATATATATATATATATATATATATATATATATATATATATATATATATATATATCTCTTTTTCCTTCACCTCCATGCCTTCTAAGGTAACAGATCAGTTTCCAAGTGTCCAAGTGGTCCTCCAATGGAGCATTCCTCCTTTGATCCAAGATCTTCACTCTTTGCAATGATGTTCTTTTGGAACCTTTCATCGCATGCATGGAATATTCCTTTTTTATCCTACAATGTCGGGTTGGCACCTTATCCACTCCACATGCTAGATGGGTCACATTTTTCTCATGTGCTTCCTAGGACATCAAATATGGCTAATTCCCAAAACCTATCTCATCTTACACGCACACTTTGTGTTTTTGTAAAACCTTGCTAGAACCCTTCCTGTGCACCTTCAACCCACACGCCCCTTTTTTAAATAGGTCTCACGTGCCCATAAACCTTCTTCTACTTATCCAATATTTTGGGGCCCAATAGCATCTTTTAAAGTTTTAATTTAAAATTCATTGCACTTTGGATACCAAAGACCATAGTCCAATGTCACCATGAGATACCTAAATATTATTTTGAATTTTTGGAGATGAACTTCCCTTAGGTCTTCTTAAAATCTTCCAACCAAACAAAATCCTTGATTGATATCACGTCTAGATGTTGTTAAATACAAAAGGCTACCTATCATGGATCTATATAGGGTATGATTTACCTTTGGTGAGTTATCTTCCTTGCTGATTTTACATCCTACACTCATGGTATTGTTTAGTGGCTTATAATCTTGCATTCAAAATATTTTGAGCATTTCTTTAATGTACTTTGTTTGTGAAATAAATATACCTTGTTTTTCTTGAAGAAATTGAAGCCCTAAGAAGAATGAGATTTCACCTAACATTGACATTTCAAAATCCTTTTTCATTACCTTTGAGAAACCATGTGACATACTCTCATTATTTCTCCCAAAAATGATGTCATCCACATAGACAACAATAATCAATAGGTGTTCTTATTCTTTTATGTACAAGTTGCTATCAGCTACACATTTTTTGAATCCTTGCTCAATCAAGTACTTGTCTAACCTACTATACCATGCCCTAGGTGCTTGTTTAAGCCCATAAATAGCCTTCTTCAGCCTACACACATAATCCATGTCCTCAGTAAGAGAGAAACCATCTAGTTTTTCAATGTAAACCTCCTCATTCAAGTGCCCATTGAGAAATGTTGATTTCACATCCATTTGATATACTTTGAAGCCTTTGTGAGATGAATATACTAACTTCACCTTTTTCATTCAATTTTTTTTTAACACCCACTTGGTTCCAATAATGTTTTTTTCCTTTGGCCTAGGTACAAGATCCCATGTTTCACTCTTTTCAATTTGGTCTAGCTCTTCATTCATTTCTTTCACCTAATTCTGATCCTTACTATCCTCCATGACATTCTTTGGTTCTATTTTAGATAATAGAGCAATATTTTCTTTATTTTGAGTAATTTTCAGCCTTCTTCTTGTTTGGATGCCTACTTATTTTTTTCCTATGATTTTTTTATTAGTGGTAAAAAGAGGGTTAAGGGGACCCTACCCATACATCAAGAAAGCTCCATGAGAGTAGATAAAGCCAATTATAATAACATCAAAAAACCATATTATATAATTTCATAGTAATAAGAGCACTTATGAGCCCATTTAGTGATACTAACAGCAACAAAAACCATTTTGAAACTAACATCGAAGGAACTAACAGCCATAGACAGAGATAGTGAAAAAAGCTGAACACCCCACACCAAAGTCATTTGTAGGCTTTTTCAAGCCCCTCTAGCACCTTAGCCCATTCTTTTGCAAGAGCATCAATATTAACAGCCAAAGAGCCCATGTCTAAACCATCTAGGGTCACCTTTTGTTTCCTTCCTTGACTATCCATAACACAATAAGAATTGGCAAGTTGCCCCAAAGTTTGAAGGTGTTGTAGGTTGACTTAACAGACGATGCTCCATTTCATATAGCTATGGAGGATAGATTTTACCTAATCCATTTCCCTAGTTTTTCCCTGGTCTTTTCCTTTGATTTGATTTGGAGCATGATCTCTTTTAACCTGTTTTGAATGTGCCTTAGTATCATGTCTCTCTTCTTCTTCATCTTCTTCTTCATGTTCAACTTTTGAAATTTCTTCATCATCCTAACTTGCATAAATTTGTGGAGTCTCTTTCGGCTGAGTTATAACCTTCTTTGGATAGGATTCATCAATTATGACATTAGTACTCTCAACTATATTTTTTTGGCTCTTATTATAGCATCTATATGTTGAACTAACAGTTGAGTAGCCTAAAAAGATACCTTCATCACACCTTGAATCAAATTTACCCAGATTGTCATCATCTCTCTTGATGTAGCACTTGCTTCCAAATACTCTAAGGTGCTTCACACTTGCAGGTTTTCCTTTCCAAATCTCATATGGTGTCTTCTTGTTATTAACTCTAATTTGAGATTTGTTTAAAATATATACTGTTGTACCAATTGCTTCTCTCTAGTATCCATTAGGTAATTTTGATTCATTAAGCATAGTTCTAGCCATTTCTTGTATAGTTATGTTCTTTCTTTCTACCACCCCATTTTGTTGAGGTGTCCTTATAGATGAGAATTTTCTTCTTATTCCATGAGTCTCACAAAATTCATCAAATTCATCTGACCAAAACTCTCATCTCTCAATCAGACCTTAAACTCTTTATTTTGACATTCTTTTCATTTTCCACTAGTTCTTTGAATGCTTTAAATATTTCTAATGCCTCTAAATTTTCTTTGAGAAATGAAACCCATGTCATCCTTGTGAAATCATCAATCAACAACATGAAATAGCTATCTCCTTTTATGCTTTCAATTCTAGTTGGTCCTATAAGATCATTATGTATCAACTCTAGAGATTTTATAGTAGATTATTATTTTAATTTAAAAATTTCTTAGTTTGTTTCCCATGAAGGCATGCTTTGAAAATATTATCAATTACTTTGATGATCTTAGGCATGTTTTTTTACACATCCCATGAAGCTAAGTCTAACAAGGTTATCAAAATTGAGGTGTCCTAGTCTTTTGTGCCAAATCCAACTTTCATCCACCTTACTAGTGAAGCATTTTTATTTATTTACATATTTTAGAACATACACATTATTTTTTGTTATCTTTGACTTTCCAACCACCTTACCTATTTTTCCTTCTTTATGTCACATCCCTTTTCATGAAACAATATTTTATATCCATGTTTACATATTTGACTGACACTCAAAATATTATGCTTAAATCCCTCAACATACAACACATTTGACTTAGTTTACATTTTCCCACAATATTGGCTAGGGTATTGTCTCCAAATCCCACCGTACCTAAGGAATATTCTTCCGAGAGATGAACTTACTCTGGTTTCCTATCATGTGGCTTAAGTACCCACTATCAATATACCACTCCATGTCTTCACTCTGATAATCAAAGGTAGTTTGAGCTATTAACCCTTGTTCCTTTACATTTGTAGGATCTAATTTCACCTTGTAAACATTATTGATTTGATTTGGAGGTATTTGATAAAAAAACTTAGCTATATGTCCATACTTTATACAATTGTATTAAATCATCTCTTCCTTACTTCTCAAATAATAAAAATTAAGATGTTGTTGGCTAGAAAATTTGTCGGGTGGACAAATATATGGGTTTCTTGCCAACGCTCTGGGATTTTAGATCCCTCTCGCTTAAGAAGTGAAGCTTTTTGTTATTATGTGTTGGTGAAACAATCTTTGTGGGTGGAAAAAGTTCGGGGATCCAACAGAACACTCCATTGATCTTACACAGGAAAATTTTAAGGAAACCCCCAAAAAAACAACTTATAGAAATCATGGTGAATATCCCTATAACCAGTTTTGTGGTTTTGGTGAATATCCCTGTAACTTGTTTCATTCTTTCAGTGAAAATGGTAAAAATATAAAAAATAGTTGGAAATCAAATGGTGAATCTCATGTAACTAGTTTGGTGAATACCCTCTAGATAATATGGAAGCAGAAACCCGAATATATGAATAATGAAGATGCAATGACAAGGTGGAATGTTTTGTTCTCTATGGTTGTTCTCATTGCAAGAAAGGAAAACTAGGGAGTACATGATATTTTTGAATGATTTTAATGAAATATTATTTACACATACCATACATTTGCAAAATAGAAAGGAAATTCATAGCAGCATATACAATGAACAAAATGGGGATCTATTTTAGGGGCCCCTGCCATTGAAAAGAATATATACATACATATACAATGTTACAAAATATAGATTGATTTATAAATGGAAAAATGTACGTCAATATTCTACGAGACATAGTTTCATTCGGAAGTACTAGAATATGTTTTAGCATGATATCCTTGTGTTGAATAAACACTTCATGAGCCACTACGCTAAACAAAAATTGGATATTAGTTACTAAACCCTACAATATACCCTTATCTAGTAGCTCCCGAGTTCCCACCGAGGCCCATTTAGCATTTAGGTGAATTCTCTTTTCCTTTCAGGTGAGTTTACCCACTTATAAAGAGAGAGTCCCACTCTTATGTATGCTTTGGTTTTCTTATCTGAAGAAATCGAACTACGGGAAATGAAGAATTTTTCTAGATGAGACCTCCATCATGATCCCCATTTTCTTAAGAGGAAAGGTGTGGGTGCTTATCATGGACCATACTTTAGCGAGGGTGGTTTCTAATGCTGTCAACCACTTCTTTGTTTCATTCTATGGAAAATTTGGGGGTTGTAGTGAGCTTGGTATTGAGAGCTCTGTGGTCAATAAAGGAGGTTGGTAATAATCTTGGTTCATACACCATTTATCACCATTGACATAGGGGAAGTGGTGTATCTAGTGGTACTTTAATTATTTGGTGTTCATGTGATACTCTGGGTGAATCAAGTGGAAATGGAGAGCTTAGAAAATAGGAAATGAAGGACATAATTCAGAAAAGTGATGCAAGAAAGATAAAGTTCATGTCCTTCAGAGAGTAAATATCATGAGAGTTGGCCCTAGTGTCCGGTATGCTGAGAAGGTGGTGGACAAGGGCCTCATTCATTCCTATCATCTGGAAACACTCACCCAAATGGGTGAGTTTCCATTAAGAGGAATCAATTTTGGAGATGAAGAAGACATGGACACAAGAAGGTTGATTGAAAGTAGATGGTGAAGGATGCTTTGAAAAATTATGTGCTAAATTGGTAACATGGTATTGGTGAGCCATGTTTAAATAAGCATGTCTTTTGAGCTGACATGTGTGGGAGAAATAATTTTGCCATCAATGCCATATCATCCCAAAATTGATAGCCTCAAGCTGAAGTTTAATTAAAATTGATTATTCATGTCTTAAAGTGTGCCACCAGAGATTTAATCAGGCACTGCGTAATTTAGAAATGTCTTATCAAATTTAATTCTAGCCATGTCATATTTTCTAGCATGAAGGAAACAATATATTTAATAAATATGGAAAATACTTTATTCATAAAAGTGGCATAGTAATGATGAGCCGACAGCGGGTAGGATTTAATGCTACTATGAGAAATTATTCAACAATAACCTTCATCATTTAGTCAAAAGAGGAAAATGACACGTGGCATCTTTTGATTGCTCACTTCCACTCTACCTTACCTCACCTACATGTTGCACCACCACATACCCAAAATTTATTGAATCGGTTCATTCCATGGGCTTGGAGTCTAGGGAATGCCTTTTCCTTGAGGAGGACTAGAATCCTACCACGTGGCCATTTGATAAATAATCTACGTCATTCGATCAGAAGAGGAAAATGACATGTGGCATATTCTGATTACTCACTACCACTTTGCCTTGCCTCACCTACACATCATAATGTAGACCCAAAAATTTATTGAATTTGTTCATTCCACAAGCTTAGAGTTCAGGGAATATCTTTCCTTGAGGAGAAGCGGAATCCTACCACGTGGTCCTCTCGATAAATAATTTACATCATTTGATATATTACTATCCACGACACATGATCTATTTCAGGATGAAGGCATGACACACTCACATTTCAAATGGAAGTACTGGAATAGGCCTAGCTAAGTGATAATTTTCATCCACTAAATGGAATTTGAAAAGAGACTAAATATGATGTCTACAAAGTACATTGAAAGATGTAATCATTTATAGTGATTTGGTACTACTAGTTCTTACAAGTTGCGAGGTGATATTAAATGTCCATTGACAATTAAAATTCTATTTATGGAAGGCATACTACAAATGTATGGTAGAATAGATTCATAGAAGTTACAGACCATGTAAGACTCAAAATTTCCATATTTCCAAGTAAATGTCATCCTAAATTTGAATCTTGATTCTTTAAATATTATATTTTTATAAGTATCATTGTATAAGCCTTTGCTTTGAAATATTTCAATATAAGGGTTGAGGGTTTCTAGAATCCAAAATTCCAAGCATGTCTACTTCCACAAGACCCCAAAGTAAAAGTAAAACCCAAATCCCATATTCCAAACTTATTAAAGCCCCTTGTTTTATTGATGAATATTATGATATTTATGATCCTATAATTGGCACAAGAACTTCACAGCTTAGATACTTGTCTGAGAATAAGGTAATTAAAATTAAACATTTGGACCCATCGGGTAAACATAAAGGTTGGATAACATGGGAGCTAGATTGGGACGCATGATGCTCAATGAGGTTTTACCCTACCTGAATTTATCATTCGATGTGCCCAAAATTACGATGGGACAAAAAGCATAATTGTTGTAAATGGAAACTGAGAAGAAATTTTGTCCATTACGGAGGTAAATTTGGCCATGTGTTTGGGTTTGAAAGAAAATATTTAGGAACCATCAGCATAAACCTAGAAAATATTACTAGCGATTATCATGCCACCACTCAAAATTCCATAGATGATTTTTAGTGAAAATTAACATTGATGGAACGGTACCAAAATGGAATCCTCCACATGCAATCGAGATGTATAAATCAGGGTCGTGGGATACCATTTCTATGCTAGTATTTTTCCTTAGCTTCGATAACGATGAGAAAGTGGATGAAATACTCCTAGAAATGGTATAAAATATCTATTTCGATTCTCTACCTTGTGCATACATATTTTTTGGGCACATTGCATATTCTATGCATAAAAATTCTTAACAATCAAATAAGGATCCACACTAATACCTTTAGGTTAACTACCTACTTGTGCTATTTAAATCTATTTCAGTTTGCTGAAGTGTTTGGCAAAAAAAACTTGCAATTCAGCCCTATAATGTTGAGGGTCAGCAAAAAGTGATGCTTCCATTAACTTAGTTGGCCCCCAAGATAAGGATGTTTGATAATAGAAAGGACTACATTCAATCTATGGATTATTTTGGGCTCCAATTTATCAAGAAATTTCAAAAGTATATTGCCTAGATCGCCTATAAACTATAGAGATTGAATTCAACTGGGATCATAAATACATTTAGCAGACTAGTACTTCATGGAGGAATATATTGTCTTTGAGGTTTTATGGATCATGGGTACAACCTTGCAAATTTCCAATACATGTGACAAAGAGAGTTTTTCCTTGGAATATATACGGTAGATGGAAAGCACAGATAAACTCTATTTTGTTAGTTAGCAAAAGAGGATCATATTTCCTTACTTACCATTTTCATGTGGAGGGTTCACATTTGAAATAAAAGCATTCAATGTGGCACATGAAATCTTTAAAAAAAATTAACTTTGATGTTGACTCTCATTGGGTGTATGACCCATGTGAGGTGATTAAAGCAAGGGTAGTGGTGAACAAGAACTTTGCCGCTAAAATTCAACATGAAAGCAAACCCTTGATAGAAAAAATGAAAAACAAGAACTCTTAGGATGAAGTAAAAAAATAATGGATGAAATTTTTGTTGAGAAAGGAATTAGTTTTCAATAGTTGTCAACACAAATTTTTATTGCCTAAGCCTCCACAAAACAAGCAAAGGATTTTCAATCTACCAAATTTTATGTAGAATCTATAAAAAATCCTCTAAAAGCATGCCAAATCATATATATCATGAATTACGAGATAAAAATTGGACAAGGATACATTTTTGTCTATAAGGAAGGACCTAGGCCATCCAAAATTTGTTTTAAAGTATGGGTCTATTCTAGAAGATGTAAATTTTAGAAAATTCTGAATGAAGCTCATCCCGCAGAGAAAAATTAGTGATGATGAAACTAACTCTAAGGAATTACACACTCCCCCGGAAGATATAAACTAGGTCTCGATGAAAGCTTGAAACAAAAATATTCTACAGGGAGCAGCTTATTGTTGAAAAGATGGGTTTTAGTAGTGGTGGTTGGGTTCAATAGGAAAAGGCATTTGGCTTCCACCAGAGGTACAACCTAGAATATTTCTAATAGGTTAGGCCTTGGAGCTTCACCTTCGGAGAAAGGACCACTTCATACTACAATATCTACAAGTGGTAATCCAATGCAATTTTCTCTAGAGTCAAATCCTCAAAGAAACAATTTAACCACACATTGAAAATACTAGAGGATAAGTTGGCCATGAATCATAGTATTGTTTTTTTGTGGTTCTAGTGATGATGGTAGTAGCGGTTAGAAATTATGACAGAATGGATTATTGGAAAGAGGCCAATACAGAGACAGTATTGAAGTTCCTATTTTCCATCAAGGAACTATAAAGAGGAAAAAGACATAGGAAGACACAAATACAGCATTACTCTTGCCTCAATGAAACTAATTATAAAACTAGAAAGTGGTGCCACTGCCACCCCTCTACAAATTTCCATTCCACAGGGAAATTCTCCCCAAAATTCAATTACTCCATATCTATTAGAGTTAAAATAGTTCATTCCTACAAGCACCTCATGTTTTGATTAAATATTTTAGTTTGCCTATAAATGAGAAAGAGATAAAAATTAAGAAGCAAATTCTAAATGCTACTACAAGGTTAGATCCTACCATAATGAGGGTATTTCCAACTTATAACCCAGTTATAGATATAATGGAATACATGTATGATGTGCCCAAAGTTGTAAAACTAGAGAATCAAATGGTTTCTAATGACTATGATGTAACCTCCCTTCAAATGGATTTTAAGGGAATGAAACCTTCTAACAAAATAAATGTCTCAAAAGAAACAATGATGTTATGTACATAACATTTATAAAGGTAGAGAGGGAGAAAAATAAGTTGAATAATAAGATTCAAAAGTTAGAGGAAGACCTGGCAAATGAGAAAGAAAAAGGAAAAGTGGAACTTAATAAGACATGTGAGTTGGAGAGGAAGATAAAATCATCTGCCTCTATGACTGTAGTTACTATGAATGAACATGCATAGGTAGAACTAGAAGAAGCCAAGAAAAAGTTACAAGAAACAATGACTGCGAATGAATAGACGTAGGTAGAACTAGAAGAAGTGAAGTAAAATTTATATGAAACAAGTAATAATAATAGATTAAAACAAACATTGGGATGATTGAAAGAGGTTTTGAAGGAAGAGAAAGAAATGCCAAAAATGGGAATAAAGCCTGGATGAAGAGAGAAAACTCGGGGACAAAGTGCGAAGGAAGAGAAAAAACAAAATTAAATATCGCAACAAGAGTTTGCGAAAGCAAAAAGGATATGCAGCTTCTCCAACATCAAACTATTTAAATTTTATAAAAAGGCATTGATTAATATGATGGATAATGTTTTGGGGAAATAAAGAAAAAAATTGATGATTCTCGATCTATGAGAATCTATGATAAGCTCCGTGAATACATAATTGGTAGCAAAAAGTGATGGATTTAAGAGAGGATATAAAAAGAAAAATTTTGGATCTATGGAACCTCATAAGTCCTTTTGACTCATTTTCCGACATGCATGGGAGTTTTTTAGGAATGTGATTAAATTCGCCATGTATATAATATATATATATATATATATATATATATATATATATATATATATATGTTTTCCCACGATGTTTATTTTTCCAATTTTCCAATCAGAAGTAGTAGAAAAGGATTTAGCGATCTAACATATTGAAATTTTCTTACAAAATTTCAAATAAATCAAGGTATTGCCATAGCAAATTTCGGCTTACTCCATTGAATTTTACATCCTAGAAGCACTTATTATATGTGAGTCTATTTGAGACCTGTTTTCAATCATGTCGCATTGCTTTATCTATGATTCTAAATTTATAAGTTATTTATGTCATTTTTTGATTTTAGGGTATCGTGAATGTCATGACACTACAATGCCTTAGCCAATTTTCATCCCATAGCTTTTCTAGCTCAAAAAAATTCCTTACAGTGCACTAAGTATATATTTAAATGCTATAATTTTCATAAAATGTATCCTACATATGATTTCTAAATCATGTTCCATTTTATTTTGTTACAAATCTTGAACATCCTCATCCTCATAACCACTATAATTTTTTATGTCATCTAGAATAGTCCTCCGCATGCAGAGAATTATAACTAGTTTTCCCATCTTATATATATATATATATATATATATATATATATATATATATATTGAAATCACTCTGATGCTCTGTATATTCATTTTTGTATCTTCTTTGAATATTTTTCTTCTCTTTTTTCTCTATATATATAATTAATGCTATAATTTTTATAAAATGTATCCTACATATGATTTCTAAATCATGTTCCATTTTATTTTGTTACGAAGCTTAAACATCTTCATCCTTATAACCACTATGATTTTTTATATCCTCTAGAATAGTCCTCCGCATGCAAAGAATTATAACTAGTTTTACCATATTAGATACATATATGTAATATATATATATATATATATATATATATATATATATATATATATATATATATATATATATATATATATATATATATTTGCAATCACTCTTCTTCTTTTTATATTCCTTGTTGTATCTTATTTGAATATTTTAGTTCTCTCTCTATTATATATCATACTATGACACAAACACAACCCACCCCTCTAAGTGGGAATCAAAATTTATAATGGCAAATCATAGTTAAGTTTCCCCATCTAACCATCAAGCTAAAATAGAGAGTTACAATCAACCATTCATGGCTTATACCAAAGAAAACGTATATGACCCAAGCATAGATATAGTTGGCCATTATGGGCTTGTAACCCTCATTACGCAACCCCGTGAATAATAAAAAGGTATATAAATATATATCTATATAACCCACGTAGCCCCTTCCCCAAATATTTATATGATATATAGAAATATTTTTTTAAACAAATGTTAATCAACACATTCCCGTATAATATTTTTCATTCACAAAATCTAAAGCAGACCAAAACAATTTCTCCAATTAAGAACTTACGTAATATTTAATGAGTATTACAGATAAAATATTCAAGCTAAGACCTTCTAGTTTACAATGTAATATAGAGGAGTAATAGAAGGTCATATGCCTCTGATTGGAAGACTCTGAAATCCTTTTCCAAATACTTGTTGATTGTGCCTAAAAAACCCACAAATTCCCCAGATTCTTCACCTTTTTCTCCTTTCAAAACACTTCTAGCAAGGACCCTTATAGTTACTTTTAGCAATGATCCATTAATGGATTCAATAGAAAGTAAAGGTGAGCTTCGAGTTTGAACTGAAACTAATAATTATTTTCTTAGCATGGCTCTCACACGATCTTATCGGAACCCACGGTCATATGCAGATCAAGGAGAGCTCGAAGAGAGAGAAACAACAACCAAATGAAACCCCTTAGATGAATACAGAGACTTCTTGATGAAGCTTTGTGGCTTCCGAGAAATTTAATATTATTAAATTCTCATTAATACTCTCAGTGCCATTCGGTGGCCTTGAGGAACTCACCACCACCCTTAATTATAGCCTCCATATTTGGCAGGAGGTTCTTATAGTTTAAAACCTTATAACCCCGACTATGGTGGCATATTAATTAACCTATCCCCTTTTAAAATTTATATTTAATGTAACAGTTGAAAAGTTAATCACTTAACATTATGACCAGATAAACCATCACCTAGCCATAAATTATGGTTAAGCCCACATCATTCTCCTCTAGTGATAATTCCAAGTATTTTAATACATCAACCCAAGTGTTAATAACCATTAGATCATAAGTCATTCATTATTATGTCATAAGTCCTATCAACTTAATGTTTGTAAGCCTTTGTAAATAGCCAATAACAATAACTAAGTTTCATACTAATAACTACCATCAACATCCACATCATAAAATCACAAGATCAAACCTTAAACATTTTGCATGTCCTAATACACTAACTAAAGTTCAAGTCTTCACTTAGATATTAAAATAATTAAATTACAAGAGCAATAGAATCATCAATCTTGGTTGACCAACCAATTTAATAAGGCTATATGTTTCAACTTTTGTCTTGACAATAATTAAATCCAACATTAATAATTTTCCAACCCAAACCTATATCCAAGTCATGGTCTTGGACCATCCTTTGTAAAACATTTATCATTCAACTTACTCTAAGAGTGGCCAAAAGAGAAATCAAGTCCTTTATGATATTCAATTTTCAGGGTATATCGGACCATGAAATCTATGCCAAGGTTGTCTAATAGACTATCCCAATAATGACCCCCTAAGAACAAGTCATGATTGGTAAGTGAGTTTGATCCACATGATAACTTGATCATTTGATGATAATATAATACAACATTATATAGCCTCATTCCTTGGAAGTCATTGTTTTAGTAGGGTAGTTTAAGAATAATAATCACAATGTCAGGTATTGCTACAAAGACAATCACCCAAAACTCATAATATTAGCATGGTAAGTGCATTCACATGGTTGAACTATCTTACAATGGCTTCACGATAATTTAACAATGTTACCTTAATCATATTTGCAAGTCATGATATTCAAATGATAGACAACCATTTGATCACTAAAACCAAAATCCCACAATATATATATATATATATATATATATATATATATATATATATATCAATGCATGATTACTTTATACCATGTTCTTGTCCCTTAACACTCTTACTAGTATAGTGTACAAAAATAGTTATTTTCTATACAACATTCTAACAAAGACTTCGCACACAAAGTGGGATAAAATATGCAACCCTAAAATCCAAAAGGAATATGTCGTAAATGTTGAGTGTGTTATGAGTGTGGAATGAAAAGCATCGTTGCATAGTTGTATAAGCAACTTCACGTGAATGGTACATCCCTTTGGGATAAAGCACACACTCACATGACTACCTATACAACTATGCAACAAAGTTTGTCTTCCAACTCTTGTAACTCACTCCGCATCAATGACTTATTCTTTTTTACATGTGATGTGACATACTTCCCATCCTAATGAATCATCATCCAGATGATTTTTACTCTTTAATTTCAATCAAATCATTCCAACATAGAATTATATCTAATAATTTTGGAAAAATAGTCATAGTCTTCCACAAAAACTTACAATTTTTAGATCTGAAAATTAATTCCCTTGGTTGTAACAACTTTTCAATCAGCCAAAACTATCACAACGTCAAAAATATGTCTTGAATTTTGTCAACATAGCTCATCATATCATGCAATAATATTTAATATATGCATCAAATAGTCAAAAATTACACTATGTAAAGCAAAATCATACTAGGAAAATGTTGTTTTTACTTTTCTAAGATCATTTTCTAGCTGCAAAGTTTGTTAGGAATCTTTCATTTCCAACCAAACAACCAATTTTATTTACTACATCTTAGGTTCCTAACTAAACTTAAGCATGTCATCCACTTTTTGTGATGTGGTTAAACAATGTCAATGTCATGATTGACATAGGTTGTGGCTCAAGCAAATTTCTTATTATTTTCTATAGAAAAATCGAAATTCTAATTCAATTTTCAGTTAGGTACTTGGTATAAGAACTTATTTATGCTAATGGTATACTCAACCTAATATTTCATATTTCAGTCGTATCATTTCCACAACCTTTTTCCTAGAGTGTTAGGTGAGTAAGAGTTAATACTCTTATATTCTTCTACTCTTTTCAAGTTAGTAATTCTTTACTTTGCAGATTCCATTTTTAGAATTTTGGCTTTCTCGCACATTTCTTTTTCAAGAGATAGTCCACACCCATCCACTTCATCTACCTTCTATGGGTATTAATCTCATGTTGGATTTAAGGTCCAAATCTACCATTATGACAGCTTCAACAATCGTTCAACCCTATGTTGATTGTTATCATTTAGTTTAAGTTGTTTAACTTGCCTCGATCTTGTTCACAATTTACTAGTTGCTCCCTACATCCTTCTCATTTAGTGTGTCACAAAGGACCGCCGTAGTGTTTACTAACTTACTTACCACCAAACCTGAAGTATTGTTTGGTCTGGTTTATTATCCATGGTACATCCTTCTTTAGTTCATTTTAACTTTTTAATAAAATCAAATTTCAGCAAGTGTAAGGATCGAATAATTCCAAGAGATGCAACCTTCATCTCTGATACCAAAATGTAACAACCAATTTTGTCACTTCAATTCTATGTTTTTTTAATTTATCTTCATGCTTCACTGATTTAAATACCCAATATTTAAATCCAACATATTTATTTATCTTTAACTTCATGTTTCACTTATTTAAATACCCAATATTTAAATTCCAGCATAAATCTGAAATTGAATCCATTTGATAACTATCATAAACCGTGTGCATACATGAGAGTATACATATCCTACTCGATCCCCCTCAAACACTCTTTCATGAGTGTGTTTACTCTTTACGAGCGTGTATACAAAGTATACTAATGGTTTCTTCATCTATCAAAGATAGTCAAATATTACATTCTAAGTGTCTACATAGGTATCCATCATCAAATCCCATCCAACATCCTACACTTAGATCTTTGGTGACTCCGAGACAGTGTAATCAGTAGCTTACACTATTTTGGCAAAAATTTTAGAGACATGTATTCCATTCTCGGTTCCGTGATGGTGCATTCTTTGTTAAGAACTTGTCCATCACCTAGTTCAATTATATAGATTCTCTTTCATCTTACTATGTTTCATATTTGATGACTTAAGCATTCATTTAAGTCTAAACATGTTTTCTAGGTTCATTTAGTTTCTTAGAACTAATAAGTACACATGTACTATTCAAGAGGTCATGAAGTACCTTTGTACTTTTTTTGTATTTCCGTAATTGTTTTCACGTCATTTAACAATGGAATTAGGTTTAATTCCATGATGATACGGTTCATCTATAAATGAGTATAATGCTGCGATAATATGCAACTATTTTATTACTAATTTACCCCTTGAATATAAGCTTATTTATCTCAATTGGTTCCATTATAATTCACATGTATATCATCCAATATATCAATAACAATGTCTAACTTGGATCTTATTCCAAAATGTCCATTAATCATATTTTATACCCATCGGTTTACTTAAGACATATATTACCCCTTTATGGGATGTCAATGTACTTTCGTACTTGTCATTGTATCTCCTTTACAACTGAAATCAAGTTTACCCAATGATGATTCTACTTAATCATAAGGGTGTAAGTTAAGTTACTATAAATTTAAGTAGAACTCTCTTATTCTCTCAAGCTTATCCACTAACAGTTACAACTTGTTTATACATGAAATACAAAGGCCCCATTTATTCTTAATTCCTTAGGTACTCGTTCCTTCATCCTTGATTGTAATTAATATCTTAACCATAGTTATTTAACCCCTAAGATAATATAACATATTTTTATATTGCAGATATGAATACTTATCAAAGGAAGGTAACTGTTATAATGAATCTGTAGTATGTTATTCATCATTTTATACTTACAATTACCTACACCATGTTGTAGATTACAAAGTATAATTGCATCCATTAAGCTTAATAACTTCACTTTGCACTAATGGTTATAATCTTATTAAAATTTGCTTTCTCCTTCTAAGTCATACTTCCTTAAGCATGCTTTCACAGCTCTGATTTAGGCTCAAGAGGTTACAATACACTCTTCCTTGATTATAGCATGGATTTGCTACTTGTTACAATCATTGTGTGTTTTCATGGCATCACGCCTTAATCTAATGATGAGTAGGTCTCTGCCATTATAGACAACAATTACACTCTATGATCATGATTTATGTAAGGTAATCTTTATTAATCGACCTATCAAGGCATTATATATGATCTACCACTTAAGAATAATAGCCCATTAGCTATATGTAGGAACTATTGTTATTAATTATTATCTCATTTAATTACCTCCATTATTATTAACCAAATTCATAGTAGTTGAGATTAGAACTACTACAGGTAGTCTATACCATCTTATTTTATTAGGAGATGTGTACTTAACCATACAATTTTTCCTACACCTACTACCACTACATATTCCAATATTTTCAGTTATTCTAAATTATTTAAGTTATTAAGAACACCTATAGTATAAGGTCACTTTCCTACTTTACCAAAATTTGTTTGATTATGTAGTAACTCGGTTATGTACTCGATAATATGCAACAACAATAATTAGATCATTTCTTAAGTTGTTGTACCAAAACAATTTCATTCGTATTAGTAATAGTCCGCATTATTTCTATATTTACATATTAACATGTTTATACAGTGTACACTTTCATTTTTTTATTATGGGTAAAAGTGGGTTAAGGGGCCCTACCCCATACAATAAGGAGAAAAAGATATATCGATGAGGAAAGAAAGAAGCAACCTCTACCAAAGACACCGAAAATCAAGGAAAACACAACTAACAGTACAAACTAACAACATAAACACAAAACTAAAAGTTCATCCCTTTGAACCCTTCCCATGGGATCGAAGGTGCATCTTAAGGGATTCAATGTTCCCTTTCTTTCTTCTGTTCACAGTGGACCAACCATTACCGGCATTCAAATTTACATTTTCTAGATGAGTGAACCGTAAGCTCATTTCCGTTTTATTGTTATCTAGATGAATACAAAGAGGAGAGGGTGAAGTCCCAGCCTCACAACTCTCCTCTACCTTGTTAGACAAAGGGGGAACCTCCACCTCCACTGAAGCTAGTTCCTCATTTGTAGATCCATCTTCAGACTTGCAATCAGAATGACAACAACCAACAAACTTGGATCCATTCTTCCACCAAGAAGTGTGTCTACTTGCATGTTTCTTCCCATTAATGCAATCCACAGCTAGATGTCCAAGTGAAAAGAAGGTTCTGCATCTAAAGGGGAAACCTTCATAATCCAAGTTTTGAGTCCAAATTCGATCCTCCACCATAAGATCAACAGAGGCAGGAAAATCCATTGAGGTGTTCATATCAACTAAAATGCGAGCATACATAGTATACTCATACAAGGTCATTTTTGTGTCAATAGCCATGGTTTTACCCAGAGTATCACCAATGGTGATTAAACATTTCTCATCCCAGAACTGTAGGGGAAGATATGGTAGATGAACCTAGACAGGTCTGATTTGGAAAGTTTCAGTGACTAGATTAAACAGGGGGAACCATGGCTTCATGAGTAGAAAGTGGGATTGGAAGTCCCACAATCTATCAAAAATTAAGTCTCTATCAGAGGTAATATCAAAGACAACAATGAAAAAACCTCTAGTTAAAGGGTAAATATCCACTTTACCATCCATTAATGGCTTCCAAGAAGAAGATATCCAATCATGGAGAGCAGGCAGTCCAGGAAAAAATTTGTTGAATCTACAAATAATGCCCTTTTCCTTGAAATAAGCCTCTGTTGTCAAAATAACAGGTCCAAAATGCACAGAGGGGGCGATTTGGCATGTGACATAGCCTTTGGAGGAGGGAGTGTTGAGGATTTACGGTTTTAATGAGTGTTGTAATATGACCTTTTTCCTTAATCAAAATATTATTATAGCAAACCATGTGTTTTAGGGATATCATGTCAATAACACTGTTATTTCCATAAATCCCTAATACTTTTCAAACGCAGCTTATAGTTTTGTATTTCTTCATGTAATTCTTACAACATACAAAGAGAATAGAGTATAAATAATTCATATTTATTTTATACAGACCAAAAGGATATATCTAGTTTACAACATTTGACAGATGTTATCACATTCAATAATATTTGTAAATATATAATTAATTGTGTATCACAACAACAAATTGCCTCTAGTACCCCAACAGAAACCGAACAACATCCTCTATATACAAAATTTTGTTGATCTAAATAAGATCTTCAATTACATTACATCAACTACTAAGTATTAATAAGAAGTCACTAATAACTAACACAACGGTATTATTTACATCTGGCTTATTTTTCATAGCTCATACGAATAAATTCTTTACATACCAAATCAAGCACAAAGATGATATATATATATATATATATATATCACAACTTTTCATTAATGAATCATCATTCAAAATTAAACAACAGCTTCTTCTTTACATTCTTAAATATTAGGGCATATAATAAAAATGACATAAATGTTTTCCTTCCTGCATCAACTTGATAATTAGTCCATTTACCTGAAAATTAGAAATGCAAAATTTTTACACATGGTCAATTCTATTTATAATTGACATGGGACCGTATCTTACTTCAAAACATTATATTACAAACTAAATGAAATTAAAATGAATACCATCCTGCAATAAAGGGATTATTATCACAAAATTTCAAACAACATATCTTTAAATTTCATTCATTTACATCTTTGTACAGGAATCAAGATCAGAGATAAAGAAACTCAAATTTTTTTATACTTTCCTTTACATAATAGCATAATTAATGAAACAACGTTTTAGTAAGAATAGATCATCAACATATAATTTTAATAGTGTCATATCAATAGATATACTATAATGTTTTTTCCCTAACCGTACATCTAAGGATGAATTACAGGTTTGTTTCAGTTTTTTACAGTTACGACGACCCAGCCAATTTTCTCCTGGATCATGCCCAAACAAAGTAACCAGAAGGTCTTCATATATCCCATCTATACCTTGCCACTAAGCGGGCCTATGTATTTTCCACCCACACACTGTGGCACAAATACATCTCGCCCCTCTAAGTGGGCATGAAAATCTAAACGGCAGTCGTAACTGAGTTTCCCCATCAAACCATCATGCTGGAATAGAGAGCTACAATCAGCCATTCATGGCCTATACCAAAGAAAATGTATATGACCCAAGCATAGATATAGTTGGCCATTCTGGTCCTGTAACCCTCATTACGTAACCCCGTGAAGAATAAAAAAATGTATATAAATATATATCTATATAACCCATGTTTCCCCTTCCCAAAATATTTATATAATAACATAAATATCCATTTAAAAAATTGTTACTCAACACAGTCCCAGATCAGAATTTCCATTCAAAAATCTAAACCAGACCAATAAAAATTTATCCACTTAAGAACATACAGAATATTTAATGAGTATTATAGACAAACTATTCAAGTTAATCCATTCTAGTTTGCAATGTAATATAGAGAAGTAAGAGAAGTTCTCATGCCTCTGATTAGAAGACTCTGAAATCCTTTTCCAAATACTTGTTGATTGTGCCACTAAGACCCATGAATTCCCCAATATTTTTCACCTTTTTCTCCTTTTAAAATGCTTATAACTGAAGGACCCTTATATTTAATTTTAGTAGTGGTCCATTAATGGATTCAATAGAAAGTAAAGGCTAGCTTCAAGTTTGAACTGCAACTAATAATTATTTTCTTATCATGGCTCTCACATGATCTTATCGAACCCACGATCACATACAGATCAAGGAGAGCTCGAAGAGAGAGAAACAATAACCAAATGAAACCCCTTGGATGCATGCAGAGACTTCTTGATGAATCTTTGTGGCTTCCGAGAAATTTAATATTATTAAATTATCATTAATACTCTCAGGCGCCATTCAGTGGCCTTGAGGAACTCACCACCGCCCTCAATATTGCCTCCATATTTGGCGGGAGGTTCTTATAGTTTAAAACCTTATAACCCCAACTATGGTGGGATATTAATTAACCTATCCCTTTTAAAAGTTTATAGTTAATGTAACAGTTGAAAAGTTAATCACTTAACATTATGACTAGTTAAACCATCACTTAGCCATAAAATATGGTTAAGCCCACATCATTCTCCTCTAGTGATAATTCCAAGTATTTTAACACATCAACCCAAGTGTTAATAACCATTAGATCATAAGTCATTCATTATTATGTCATAAGGCCTATCAACTTAATGTTTGTAAGCCTTTGTAAATATCCAATAACAATAACTAAGTTTCATGCTAATAACCATCATCAACATCCATGCCATAAAATCACAAGATCAATCCTTACAAATTTTGCATGTCCTAATACACCGACTAAAGTTCAAGTCTCCACTTAGAGATTGAAATAATTAAATTACAAGCAATAGAATCATCGGTCTTGGTTGACTGACCAATTGAATAAGGCTATAATGTTTCAACTTTTGGCTTGATAATAATTAAAGCCAACATTAACAATTTTCCATATCCAAGTCATGGTCTTGGACCATCCTTTGTAAACTTGTTATCATACAACTTACTCTAAGATTGGTCAAAAGAAAAAACAATTCCTTCATGATATTCAATTTCAAAGGTATATCAGACCATGCAATCTATGACAATATTGTGTTAATAGACTATCCCAAAGAATGACTCCCTAACAACGAGTCATGATTGGTAAGTGAGTTTAATCCACAAGATAATAGGATAATTTGATGGTAATATAATGCAGAAATATATAACCTCAGTCCTTAGAAGTCATTATTACAACAGGGAAGTTTAAGAATAATACTCACAATGTCGTACTAATACAAAGACAAGCATCCAAAACCCATCTTTTTAGCATGGTAAGTGCATTCACATGGTCAAGTATCTTACAATGGCTTCATGTTAGTTCAAAAATTTAACAATGTTACCTTCATCATATTTTCAAGTCATGATATTCAATCATATAGAAACCATTAAATCACTAAAACCAAAATCCCACAATATATATATATATATATATATATATATATATATATATATATATATATATATATATTAGCATGCTTACTTTTGCCATGTCCCTATCCCTTAACACCCTTACTAGTATAGTGCACAAAAATATTTATTGCTTATACAATTAATCTAACAACACTTTGCACATAGTGGGAAAAACCATACAACCCTCAAAGCCAAAAGGAATATGTAGTAAATTTTGAGTCCTAACTATGAGTGTTGAATGACAATCATCATTGCACGGTTATATAAGTAACTTCACGTGAATGGTACATCCTTTCAAGATAGCACACGTTCACATGCTGCTTTTACAACTACACAACAAATCTTGTCTTTCAGCTCTCATAACTTACTCTGCATCGAAAATTATTATTTTTGATGCAGGGATGTGGAATTATTCCTCGATATACATATATTCATAACTTGTGAGTATGTTAAAACCTTGATACCTTACCCTAGCAGTATAGACTATGCTCTTCAAAATCTTACAATCAACTTGCACTGACACCTAGTATCATAGTTACTTTATGGAAATATCCTTCAATTTTCTTGAACACGTATCTAAGCAGAACAAGATAGTATACAAATAATACCCTTATCATAGTTGTATCATATGTGAAACATCATATCAAATCATTCAAGCTTCTCTCAATATTAATGACACTTTTGCTAGATTTGACACATTGACATTTCATTGTCAAGCCAAAGAACCCTACATACATTCTTAACCTTGAATTCACAGTCTCATACCACAATGAGTCCTATATGGAAGACGATATATTTTGTCTCATATCCTTTTAAATGATGAATACTCTTTGTAGTTATATCTTCTTGTGACAGACCTCATACCGATGATGAATCAATAATCTCTTCATGAGAAGATGCACACCTTATTTGGCTTGATGAAAACATTTACAACCTCTATACAAAAGTAAAAACCTCTATACATTAATACAAAGCTCATTCATCAAGACTCCTTCATTAATCAACTAAAGACATATCATACCTTGATGAATCAATGAACTCAAATTAGTTCATGAGAATATACATACTATAATTTGATTTCAAACTGAACACACCCTTGAGATCGCCTATTTCATGTTTGACAAGCTACAACATAGACTTTTATCACTAAAGTGTCTTATCATTAGAGTTTATTTGACTACTCAACAAATCATTTAAGTTGTTTGTTCTCTTCTAAAACCTCCGATACATCTTCGCTTTTCTTGATGTATGCTCTAATTATAATTGTAGTAATATTCTTATTCATTCCAACTAAGTTATATGAGAGAGATAAAAATATCACCCCATCTTTTCACTTTTTTCTATATCAATTTTTCTTTCAAAAGAGTTAAACCTTATGATTTTTATACTAAAATATGTTGATCAAACCAATATAGATCAAGTGCATTAAAACTCCTTTAATAAATGGTAGGCAATCCTTATCCAATTTTATGTAACATGTAAATCAAGAAACCATGAAATATTTTGGAAAAAAATTGCAATTTCTTCTTATACTAATGTAACACTCTTACAAAAAGTAGTACATGTTAAGTGACATAATATTATATAGCCCATGTCAAAATCACTTATAGAAAAGCATTCAAATCTCTTTGAAGAATTCCATTAGGATTAGTTACATTTTTATCCTTAAATTTCTTATTTTTACATCTAAATTTCTTCTAGGTTTCCATGATGACTCTTCTTTTAAATTATTATTTCGTATTTTTCTATTTCTTGTAATATGAAATGTTGATTGTTGTCCTCTCGGTATGTCATTATTTTGTACTTTTTTTTCAATTGACATCTATTACATCTTGAGATGCACTATCTAGTGTTTTGAGAACATGATATATGGATATTGACATCACTTCTTTGTAATCAATGTTAACATTAGCAATCAATTAATGAGAGTGCCTTTGAGATGCTTCATGATTAATTTCTTCTCTATGTTGTCTTTCTACCTAAATCAATTCATATGAATGCATTTGCATGCGTAATATTTTTATTTATACATATTTATCATGTTGAGATGTCTTTGCACATGTCAATATTATTTAATCTAACATGATGTGTCCTTTTTCTTTCAATTCTACAGGATTCACTGATTCAAGAAAATGGCACCTAAAAAGGGAAGCTCGGCCTCAAGGAAAAAATCTATTCCAACCCCTCTTGTTAGTGGTAGTGGAATTCAAAACATAACATCTTATTTTGAGAAACCATCTAAGGAAACCCATCCTTCTCCAACAAGACCATCACAATCAAGGGATAATGATTACATTCAAAATGAAACTTAGAATGAGAATGTGTTCATTTTTTTTTCTTGATGTTGTCAATAACGACAACAATGAAATGACTCCCCTTGAATACATTCCATTAAATGACATTGAGTTTAACATTGTACCATCTGCCCAATTGAATTAAGATGACATTGCATCACCTGTCGTGCCCAAGTGAATGTTGGAGGTGAAACTTTTGGCAGTGGAAATCAATGAAATTTAAATTCCACCAAGGAAAATACTTAGTGGACACCTATTTCTGGAAGAAAGAGAAAGGAAAGAAAATGGGACTTGGGAAGGAGTTTCAAGTTAGATTGGGTTTCTAAGTTTCCATTTATTAAACCTATTGAAAATAAGAATAAAGCTAAACCTCCCAAAGAATGAAAATTTATAATTTGTAGTTGGAAATTGGGCAGAACAAGACAATGCAACTTAAGTTAGATACTATTGAGAAGCATGTAGGAAAGATATATGAAAAGATAATTGTAGATGGTGTTGAGAAGAATGTTGCCAAATGGAAAACTATGGATGATTGTTTTCATATTAGGTATGAAAAATAATTTTAAGAGCACAAGAGAAATGAAAGAATAGTTGCAGCGAATGGAGGGATAATTACCTCTCAATTCAACAAGATCATTCAAAACAATATTTTGGGAAAAAAAAATTAACTCCTTTTTTCACATTTTGAAAAGTATCCATCCTATAACTAATTTTCCTCAACAAAATAATATGTTGTCTTTTCTTGGTTTCCCACATTTTCCTCATTCTCACTGGTCAAAAGTAGTGGTTGGGATTTGGTAAAATGCCTAGCTATGGTTGAGAAATAAGACTTGAAATAGAAACTAAAGTCTACACGATACATATCTTTGTCTATTGATGAGGTTACAATAGTAGATACTATTTCTTGGGTCTGTATGCATATGTATACTATTGAGAATTATGTGAGATATCCTCACTTACTTTCCATTCACAAGATGAGAAATAACTCCAATGCTAAAAACCTTTGTGAGTTAGTGAAAAAACATTTGAAGGATATTGGTGACATGGATGATGTTGCAATTACATCAAAGCTAGTATGTGTCGGGGCAGATGGGGCATCTGTAATGCAAGGTCATCATCATGGATGATGTGTAATACTCCAAACATATCATTGACCTTATATGATTTCCATTCATTGTATGGCTCATAGAATGAACCTATCTTACAAAATAGTAAATTTAAACTTATAGAAAAAGTTAAAAGTCCTTGTTTAAGAGGTGCATGCTTATTTCTATTATAGTCCTAAAAGGTTCTGGAATTCCAAATATTTGCATAAGTGCTAAAAATGGGCATAAACTATTAAAATATGTCGACACCATGTGGATCTCATTGTATCAACCGATTCGTAGGGTGTACAAAGAGTATCAATCCTTATTAGGAGTGATGTGGCAGAATCCCATGGAAGTAGACAAGGCCTGAATTTGATACATTATTTAACCGATATATAGCCATTGGTGATTTTTTATGTTCTCCTTACCATTTTGGAATAAATGGATCATTTAATTAAACAAGCACAAGAAATAACTATCTATATTATTGATTTTTCTAGTTTGAGGAAACGAGTTTGTTTGGCAATAGAATATTTGTTTGTCAATGAAACTGCTTTTACAGGTCCAAAGTTTGATAGTTGGAATGATTTGATAAATATTGGAAATGTAAGTAGCTTTCTGAATCTCAACTTGTTTGGGGAAGTATGTGCTTCAGTACGTGGATATGAGATACCAATGTACATGTTTAAAGTAGTAGTTGGTAAGGTTGAGAAGGTAAATGTCATAGGGACATTGTTTGATAACATTATATCATCAAAAAGGGTAAGGTTAAGAGAAATTGTAGTGTCCCTACTAGAAGAAATAAGGGAACGATTTAGAAGGGATTATTTTCTTTAAGCAATGGTTGTAGTAAATCCAACCTTTTGGAATATTGTCCAAAATGAAAGATATATGCAGGAAGACTACTTTAAGACGTTGAATACATTGATTCAACATTTTTGTAAGCCTATTGATATCAATGGAATGAATATTCTAGGTATTTTAAGAAAGGAAAATTTTATTGATCAATCTCATGAATTCATCTCTATAATGATTTAGAAATTTAAAGGCTTGGATAATCCCTAAGAGTGTGGAGCAATGACCCGACTATGGAAAAAAATTACATTTAAGTACTATTTTACAACAAACCATGTTTGAGTTTTTCTCATTAGCTGATCTATGTCAAACAATGATTTTGGGTTTAGTTGAAGATGAAAGAATTTTCAGTACCTTGGCCTTTATAAAGTCAAATTTTTAAACAAACTTGACAGAACTTTGGAAAATTGTTTGAGAATTTACACATCATGGTAAGAAGTTGATAACTTTCCCTGTGATAGGGATCTAAAGAAGATGGAATTCGATTAATGAAAGGAGAGGGGCTAAAAACAATGGCATAAATGAATGAGACAACCCTATTACAGTAGTTGACTATCAACAAAGAGAGATTCAGTCTCAAAGATCTGGTGAATCAAATGATAGAGATGATCCAGTCCATTAAATTGGAAGCTTCCATTTGTGGATATCCCATGATATAGATGTTCATATAATAATTAATATATTCAAATATTCAATACATTGTTCTGATAATATATTTTTCCTTATTTGTATTTTTTTAAACATTGTGTTGATTTGTAGTCTTTGGAATGAAACTTGAAATACATTGCATTGATTTGTTGTAGTATGTACTTGAAATGAGCATGCATCCATCCAACTTTGGAGTTAAATAATGAAATAAACACCTCGCTTCAAAACCCCTTGTAAGTTAAAGAAAAAATAAAAACCCAACTTTAATCCCTTGCCAAAACTGCAATCTGCAACTTACTCAAAAATATTAACATTTCTCAAACAAGGATTAGCACTCACCCCAAACTTACATGTGCCTAAAGGTAAATCAACAAGGAAAACAAAAAAATAAACCTACATGAATTTATGAAATATTTGTTGAAAAGAAACTCCAAATATTGAACCCTAGGTCATTGGTGTTGTCATTGATGTCAAGTAACATTGATGGAAAATAAGTGAGTGGTGAAGTGAGGCTCTATAGGAGGCATGAAGTTTAATTAGTAGTGCATCCAGGTTTGTTTTAAGGTGCTACAAGCTCAAATTAGAAGGTGGTTGGTCTCTAAAGGAAAAGGAAAGGTTGGATTGTTGGTTTTAGATGGTCTACAGGTCAGTAATAGTGTTACAAGCTTGAATTTATTTAGCAAAATGTTGTTCAATGTCTTTTTCAGGTTTCATGAAGTTATTTTTCTCTCCTACAAGAGAAAAGTAGTGTGATGAAATCCTTCAAGTGTAATAGTGTTGTATGTAGTATCTCCAAAGTGTATAGATGGTTGTTTTTGTAGAGCTTGTATAATTGTGGTTGCTTGATAAGCTTTATTTCTTAGACAAGGTAATCTCAAAACTTCCTTGAATACCATAATATGAATGAGATTTTGGTTCTTCAAAGTTGAAGTTGTGGTTAGAGTGATTGAGGAGGTTTTTGGTACTTGAAATTAGTCAACATGGAGACTGAATCTCTTGTGTGCAGGTATAAATAAACATGGTAGACTTGATCCTTGACCTATAGAAACCTCTTTAGCACTATTTTATATGGATTTGTAGTCATGGTTAACCTTCATATCAATTGAAATGACTATTCAATATCATCAAGTTTGCAATTATCTCAAAACCTAGGATACTGATGTGTATGTTCATCATTGTACCTACTTACATGATTTTTGGGAGCTAATGAAGAAAATCCAAGGTTGTAGTTTTCTTGAAAAAACTAGAATTTGGTCTTACAAATACCCAACACTTGGTCTTAAGCCTTTAAGCTTAAGTGTATTCAAGATCATCAAGTTTTTAATTATCTCAAAACCTAAGATACTATTGTGTATGTTCATCACTATACCTTCTTGCATGATTGTTGGGAGCTAATGGAGAAATTCCAAGGTTGCAATTTTATTGAAAAAGTTGGAAGTTGGTCTTATAAAGACCCAACACTTGGTCTTAAGCCTTCAAGCTTAATACTTTTCAAGATCATCAATTTTACAATTATCTCAAAACCTAGGATACTTTTACAGTGTATGTTCATCATTGTAACTACTTGCATGACTACTGGGAGCTAATGGAGAAAGTCCAAGGTTACAATTTGATTGAAATGGGTGGAATTTGGTCTCACAAAGACCCAACACTTGGTCTTAAGCCTTCAAGCTTAAGACTATTCAAGATCATCAAGTTTGCAATTATCTCAAAACCTAGGATATTGTTGTGTATGTTCATCATTATACCTATTTGCATGACTACCGGGAGCTAATGGAGAAAGTCCAAGGTTGAAATTTGATTGAAACAGCTAGAAGTTGGTCTCACAAAGACCCAAAACTTGGTCTTAAGCCTTCAATATTGAATTTCTTTAGAAAATGTTGTTCAATGTCTTTGTGAGGTTTCACGAAGTTCTTTTCTCTCCTATAAGAGAAAATTAGTGTGATGAAATCCTTCAAGTATAATAGTGGTTGCATGTAGTATCTTCAAAGTGTATAAATGGTTGTTTTTGTAGAGCTTTTATAATTGTGGTTGCTTGATAAGATTTATTTATCGACAAGATAATCTCTTAAATTCCTTGAATACCATAATAAGAAAGAGAGTTTGGTTCTTCAAAGTTGAATTTGTGGTTACAATGATTGAGGAGGTTTTTGGTACTTGAAATTAGTCAACATGGAGATTGAATCTCTTGTGTTCATGTATAAATAATCATGGTAGACTTGATCCTTGACCTGTAGAAACCTCTTTAGTACTATTATCTTTGGATTTGTAGTCATGGTTAACCTTCATATCAATTGAAATGATTATTCAAGATCATTAAGTTTGTAATTATCTCAAAACTTAGGATTTTGTTGTGTATGTTCATCATTGTACCTACTTGCAAGACTGTTAAGAGCTAATGAAGAAATTACAAGGTTGAAATTTGATTGAAACAACTGGAAGTTGGTCTCACAAAGATCCAACACTTTGTCTTAAGCCTTTAAGCTTAAGACTATTCAAGATCATCAAGTTTGTAATTATCTCAAAACCTAGGATATTTTTGTGTATGTTCATCACTATACCTGCTTGCATGACTACTAGGAGCTAATGGAGAAATTCCATGGTTGAAATTTGAATAAAAAACTGGAATTTGGTCTCAGAAATACCCAACACATGGTCATAATTAATTTTTCTCTTTGATCTATTCCAAAAAGAATCCCAAGAATATCAAACAGCTTACATGAATTTATTTTCTCCTTATGAAGCTTAAACTAGAGTGTGAAGAGCCATGGTGCACAAGTCAACAAAAAAATATGAAACAAAAATGGTGAAATTTCAATTTAAAAATAACACTATTCTTCATTCAACTTACTTGAGACATGCCTTATATGAAAAAATTTAAGATTGCAACAAATGGAATAATTTTCAAAATTAAATTACTCTTAATTATATCATCTTCTGTAACATGCTCCACTATTCATCTATTAGAATTACAATTTGTTGTAAATCAAAGTGACTAACATGTAACTTTGTTAGCAATTCATAATTGAGAGTGGAGCTTTCCTTTATTGTTGTATGCAAACTTAATAACAAGGTTATTACTAGTTTAACAAAGCCAAAAAAATTGTCTCATCTATCTTCTCAGAATTCGCCTCCTCTTGCATCATTTTTCTTTCATGTTCATCTAGAATGCATCCTTAATGTTTTTTTGTGTTTTTTCATAAGGAATTGGAAAACCAAGATTTATGAACTCATTTACCTTTCCATGCAGCTCATGTAACATTCATTTACACTTATTCAAAATTCCTATGCTTCGCCTAGCAGATCACACACTTCGAATGACGGATGATACCTTTATTGAGGAAGCTATTAACCCTGAAGTGTGAGAGAAGGTTGAGAATCACTTGCATTTAATAATTTCCCATCTTCTATATTTATCTTTTTAGATCTTTTGTTTTCTGCCACACCCTAAGAAAGAGGCGGGTTAATCCCACCGAAATATTCAAATTGCCAATTTAAGAGTAAAGTATCATTCAGAGGCACCTCTTGTGTGTTTTTGTTGTTATTTTTCTCCTTCATTTTCTTCTTGAGAAATACCCACACTTTACACCATCAAGGACTAATTAATCATTCCATTGAATCATGTTTTTTGGTTGTGATGTTAAGGGAAACACCATTCATAGTCATGTACAAGGTTATTTTGGACTGGAACCAAATCTCTGGATGATGAGGTTGCATTAGGATTATATGGTTGGGATAGCCTAGCTATGAGAGTCTATCCTTGATTATGGTTTGCATCTTGAATGGGAGGTCTATTAAACAAATATGAGGGCTTATTTTTTTGGTACTCGACTGGTAGGGTCTAAAAATTTTTTTTTTTGCCTCTTGATTATCACCAACTCATTCCCTAATTTTTTTCAATTGTTTCATGACCTCTAGAAGTTCAACCGAGGTGCTAGAAGAGGTTTAATATTCACTTGAGTTTTGATTTCGGGAGTTGGAATGGGGGCTAACTCGGGTGTTTGGCTAGAACTAGATTCCCCATTTCTTGATAGATAGGCATAGGTGGCCTAGGTGTAAGTTTACCACCTGAATTAGACAATTTTCAGCTCTAATAGCTAAAGCATAGGCTCCTAAAAAGTTATACCTCTCATAGATTACACCATAACAGCAATATCAAAATTATGAGATTTTAAAAAGTAGAGAAATGCACCTTCAGCATTCGGTCTCACAGTGGCTAGAATTTTGTCCCACGTTCTTTGAAACCTAAAATTAAATTCAGCCATTTTCTCATTTGGAGCTCTTTTGATTGTGATCAATTTCTATAATAGAGATAAGTTATCTTCCCTTTCTTTGAACTGATTGCAAAGAGTTATGCATAATGCATCCCGGTTCAATTGATCTTGTTGTTAGGATTTTTAACCACTGCAAATCTTTCCCTTTAAATGATGAAGCTATAATTTTCACTTCCACATCCATATCATCAATCTCGTGTATAGAATGAAATTTGTAATATCCTGGATATGATCAATGGGGTTGTGTGGATTTCTCCAATGAAATACGGAATGCTTTTCAATCACCGCCACTTTGGAATTTGATTTGTTTCATTGAGGGAAAGTGGACTA
This sequence comes from Taxus wallichiana var. yunnanensis, assembly GCA_018340775.1. NCBI lineage: Eukaryota > Viridiplantae > Streptophyta > Pinopsida > Cupressales > Taxaceae > Taxus > Taxus wallichiana. The sequence continues at coordinate 365,575,981 of CM031235.1, read as the reverse complement.
CTTCTCATGAATTTAAAAATGAATTTAGTGGTTGTGCAGCCATTCGATTAATCTAAGAACCCTAGTGGATTGTAAAAATGGCCTACCAAGTGGAGGTGTTGAAAGAGTTCTATTTGGTGGAGATGGAGATCTCTAAACTTGTCTTCCTCTTCTTCCTCTACCTAGAGATAGTTGTAAGTATTCAAATATTCCTTCTTCTCTCATTCTTGACCTTATTTGAATCCTTCTCATGAACTTGGACACCACCAATACTATTGAAACTAGTTGATTTCCATTTGACTCACTAGATGTGTTGTTGCAAAGCCTCCAAAGGCTAGGCTTTTACCAAGATACACATCTAATATTGATAAAAATGAAAGTATTGACTACTTAGTCCCACTTTGGCATGCTAGAACTATTATCACCAAATTATAGCACCCTCTAATTTGCTTTTATGTGGAATGACTAGGAAATCAGTGTAATTGGGTAACATGGGACCATCTCTCAAGTTGTGGGACCTGCTACTTGAGATGGACCTCCAGAGAAGGTTGGTTCCTCTTCCTAAACTAATGTTACAGCTACTCCTAATGTTGGAAATACACTTATCTAATCCTATTATATGATTCTAAGGGACCAGGGAGAGAGGAAAATACATAAAATGAAGAAATCCTACACTAAGGAGGTGATAGCACCAAGATAAGGGTGATTATGACACTCTCTAATCAATGGAGATGTGCAGAAATGGAGATAGAGAGGGTATGTGAAACACCATAGTCTATAAACACACATTCACAAACACAGTTTCAATTAAACACAAACATTTTTAAGCTTGCAAGAAAGTAGAAGATGCATAAAATACCTTTAAATGAAAATCGAGGTCGAGAATGTAATAACACCAACAAGGATTGAACAATAACCACAAGATTTATTTTATTATTCTAAAAATGTGACACAAAGGTGCATTACAATGATATATAGAGGCTTGAAGTTCTTTTGAAATCTCCAAAATGGAAGATTTGAAGATCAAAAACACCTACAGTAAGTTTTAGAATGGGAGGAGTGGATAGGAAAATTTCCAAAAAATTTTATAATGAGCCCTCCATTTACATATATAGAAGAAGAAAGAGAGGGAGAGGAAAGAGGAATTCCTAAAATATGCATTCAACCACCAATAAAGAGAATTGAATGACCTACAAAAAACATGGAGAACCCTACAAAAATAATCCTCTCATGTACCTGTATATTTCTATAGAATAAAATGTCCTCTCATGCTTCATTAATGCATTTTTACCCACTTGGAAGTGATCATTTGAATCTGGGAGATATTTCCTCATTTTTGGCCCACTTTCCCTCATCAAACTTTTGTTTTCTTGATTTGAGTAAAGAGGACGAAATCATGATTCCAACAAGTATAATTTTGTCCAATTTGGTTAAGTATTGAGGAAATTACGATCATTTTTTTCGAGATCAACTTTTTGGCTCATACACTCGACTCTCAAGCTTGGGCATTTAATCTCCTTGATCTAGATGTATTTCTCTTAAATTGTCTTTCTAATCTCTTTGACTCTTCAGATTTAATATTTTTATAATGGTGGTCCTTAAAATGTGAGCCCAAAATAAAATTTTATAGAAAAAATGTGCCCGGGTGTGATGTGAGAAGGTTTGGTCTAGTTGGCTCGCCACTTCGCTCAACAAGTTGGCTTGTTGTCACGCTCGTGTCATTTCACTATCATCTCAGCACATTAGGTTGGCATTATTTCCTAGCTCGTTAGCAAGCTCTTCACTGGCTCATCTCATGTCCCGAGCCACCAAATATGTTGTGTTTTCCTTATCGGCTCGGACCCCCTCGTTTTACAGATAAAACAACTCCATGAGAACTTATTCCTGTGGGGAACAAGTTCCTTACATCCATCGGTTCTCCACGGGCACCACTCACCCACAATACACTTCCTCTTTCATGATGAGCTTGATGAGATTTTTGAGCCAACCTTTCACCTCACCTTGTAATGTGTCTCATCTCCACATATGGGGAACTCGTCCTCACCCTACTCAATTCCTTCAGTCCTATCATTCTCGATTCATCCTGGTCCTTTTGAGCCCAACTTCACCACTTTCCCGCATAACATTATGCCCAACATATATTGTGGAAAACTCGGACATGTGGGAACTCACGCCCTAGTGGCTCCGAGTTTCATTTGGGCCTTGTGGGCCTAAAACCTCTACATCATCCATAATACACCTAACTCCTCTTGCTACGATGAGCTCTCCAACTCACCATCTCTTGGCCCACCCATCTTTTTACTTCACAGCTTCATCCATTTGACTCGGTGAGTCATATTTATCTCGATCACATGTACAGATCATCCGTAATGTCATGCATCAACTCCGACTCCCTCCATAGCTCACTTTGAGTTGTTCCTCACTCACCAAACAACTCGCAAACCATTTCTAACCCTAAGCTCATTTTTTCAATTTTTTAATTTTTTCCCGATTTCTTACTAACTCGTTTGGAATTTTTTTGGAATTTTGCAGGGGAGATATATGAGGACCCTCAATAAATACTTTAATCATGAAATTGACCCATTTTCTTATTCTTCTATTAAATTCTTGAAAAGTCTTCTAGATCCAAATTGTCCATGTTGTCCATTTTTTTGAGGAGGGAAAAAATGAATAACGATATCCATTGGTCATGGAAATGGGAAAATTGAAATCATCCCTCCTAGTAGCCAAAGGTGTATTCTCTTTGGCATCAGATGACTTATCTCAAGTCTGGGCTCAAAATTTGTTTGCTCGGTATGAATTAATAAAGCATGTTATTGATTATATTGATTCATATGTAGAGGAGGTTGAAAAAATGTAAAATGATGTTGATGCTCAAGTACATAAGCTTGGAGTTCTAGCCGTGAATGTAGATACTTCAATAAATGATTTGTCGAAGGATTTTGAAGATTCGGTCAAAAGAGAGGTGGATACCCATTCTCATTCAATGAATACACATTATTGTCTCTAGAAGAGATAAGGGCAATCATTTCCAACACCACAAAAGATCACCAATCTTGTTATACAAATTACAAGAACATCAACTCTCTCATGGAGAACTAGATCAAGTCACTAGGTTTTATTCACATCCCTCAAGAATGAAAAGTGGCACATGTGATGGAAAGATTCAACAAACTATTCAAAGGCATTGATATTTCACCTATGGAAGTTTCCATAAGTCCGTCAATTTCAAGGTATTAATTAAAATAGTCCTCTCTCTCTTCTTCTTTCTTCCCTCTTCTCTCCCCCCCTCCTCCTTGCTTCACATGCTTATTCTTTGTTAGGGGGTTGCACTTTTTGTTTTTGTCTTATTCATTAATGTGACTATAGTCTAAAAATTTAATAAGTCATCCTTCTTTTATAAAAGGGGACTTAATGTTCTTTCCTAGGAATGCCAAAAGTCACAAATGGAAAAGGCAACAAAAAATACACATGGGGGTAGGTGAAGAGTCATCTCTTAGTCTATATAATGTAATGACACCCTCTTTCTTAAGGGTTGTCAATTTTTATACTCAAGAGAGATATCTATTTGAGAAAGGAAAAAGAGATAGCATTCTTCTATTTTCCCTATCTATTTTCTTCCATTCTCTAGCATTGTAAAACTTGTGAAGATGTCAATAAAGAAAGGATTTTATTCTTTTCATGATGCATGAATGTGTGCAAATTTTGTGCATGGTTTCCTCTCATTTTTGATGTTATAAGCATAGTTGTTTCTTTCCTATAAGTTGTGTATGTGATATTTTTTATTATATTTGGAAAGAATGTGATTTTGTACTTGAAAATATAATCTTACCCTTCCTAATTTATCACTCCCTCTTCCCCTTCATTCAGAAAACTCTCCCCTTGCGAATTCATTGTAAGCATTTCACCATGGGTACAAAGTGGAGTGTTCTGTTGGATCCATGGCCTCTTGGCCATCAAAAAAATTCCCTTTCAGTTCACTCACAATAAATGGAGCTGCACCATCTAAGCAGAGGTACCTAGAGTCCCAAAGCATTGGAAAGATACCCACCAATTTGTCTACCTAAAAAATTTTCTCACCAACAAGTTACCTCTTCATGCCCTCTCAAACAAAATTTCTTCTATCTCTATAACTACTACACAATTTTTTTCCTATATGAATTTGATCATTTTCTAATTTTACACAACATTTTAAACTCCTTCAATGGAGTATTCATCAACCAAAAACTATACACAAGTAAGATATTTTTGTATCAAGGAATATGCACCCAAAAATGTATCTTGCATTTCACATTTAATAAGAAACTCTTCATCTTCACATTGTAACTCGAATTGGGAAGAGAAGATGACCTCAAACAAACTATAATTTTGTAATGATTGTCTCTTAAATTTTTTAGATCACATGTAGACTTTATCATACCTATCAAAGTAGTTATAACCTTCATTTTGATCACTTAATCACTCCAAAATTTGGTGCATGCCTAAATGATCCTTCTTACACCTAAAATTGACATATGACACATTATTTTGTAATTGCTATGTTAGAAATTTTGTTATCTTGTCTTCTATCTCTCTTACATAGAGGTAAAAGTTTTTAAATCATGCAAGGATGTTACAAGACTCTTCATGTGCTCTATAACCCCTTCATATCCTTCCTAACTCACCACTTCTCTTTCACACTTCATAGGAGCTTCAAACTGCCATTCATGGAGGTCAAAAATTATAGTCAAGGTGCATGCTTCTATATCATTGTTTTATGTAGGTTCCAGGTCCACAAAATCTTTGGGAGAGTTGAATTTAATCTCTAGTCCACCTTCAAGTCTTGGATTAGCTCATACTTTCTTCATTCATGCCATGAGATATTTGTTTTGTTAAGGTACTTGTGAGTTTCCATGCATAAAAAAATATATCTTCAAAATCTGATTACTTAGAGCACTAAAACTTGTCATCCAACCACCTATCATATACCAAAATAAATATCTTGAAGTCCTATTTTTGGAAATACTCATTTCTTTCACTAAATCAAGGAGAAGTCACTCAACCAGCTTCATTTCTCAAACTGGTATGACGTGTTCTGGAGCTTAAAAATTAGTCTTGGATCCTCAAGTTCAAACCACCTTAAAAGTGATCTCCAAGCTCAAATATCACTTTGATTAGTTCAAGGACATCACAAAAACATGTGCAAGTATTCGAAGCATACCTTGTTTGAACAAAACTCCATCTACTCACTTATAGCAACAAGCTTCTTCACTAGCTCAAAAAGAGTAGTTTTGATCATTCAAACTTGTACATGCAAGAACCTTATCAAACCAAACCAAACATACTCAAATATCATATGGAATGTCTTCATGTTGTTCAGGACCAAAAATAATCACTTCATGAGGTAATTCATCATGTATACTCTTCATACCTTCAAGGTTAGTCTTGCATTGGGAATTCTCAAATGGTGAGAGCACAAATAGATGTGTACCATAAAACTTATCCTAAGGAACAACCCAGGTGACTTCATGATCATCAAGTACACATCCCCATTATCCTTCATAAAAACAATTAGCATGGGTTACTTTGTAAACTTTGTTTGTAAACTTATTTTTTCACAAAAAGCTTGTTTTATTGTGGGTTCCACCATGTGTTAAGAGCTCAAAACACCATTTATCTACATGATCAAGTTAATAAACCAAAAAAATTCTCTATACCGATTTAATCTGGGTTTAAGGAAAATTTCAAACAACTTCACAAAATGGATAGAACTTTCTTATTTCTAGTCAATTTTAACTCATAATTTTTACATAATATTTTTATCTCTATTTTAATTTTAAAAATTAATTATGATTTATCTTAAGGAGGATCCACAATTTAGCTTAAATTCTAATAAGTCAGAGTGTTATTTTAGCATATCTTACTTAACTCGGTTTTGGTAAATTTGTAATATCTTGCACAAAACTCCTCCTCAAGTCCTAAAATTTGTACCACACCTTCATGAATACCTCATACATGATATAAAATGGACATTTTTCCTATTTCACTATGAAACTTCCATTACCATATCATTTGGGAATATTAAAAGTATTTGTCCTGAAGGACAGTTATACCAATGACATTGAATATGCCTCTACCAATTGAATTATGACTTGCATCCTCATATTAGGTCTCTTTAAAATGTCCATACACACTTCCCATGTTTACATTAGTCGATATATTTGTTTTTCCTCATACCTTCATCTTAGGTGCTTGAAATAGGCCTAATTGAGCTAGTTTGCACCACAAATCATCATGACTGTCATGATCTTCACCTTGTATCACCTTAAACATGTCCAATAATGGGTTCCATACCTTTACCATACTTCACCATTAGCCTCAATACTTCACTTCACCTTTCTAGGTCACTTTGCTAGCTAAGACTAAGGATTAGGCATCCTAAACTGAGCTTGTCGACCAAATCCACTCATTTTCCCTTGTATTCACCCTTCTGACCTTGTTTCCACATCATATACATGCTATAAAATTTAATACATCATCCTGGTAGGCTCTCACATCATCACACTATTTATACCGTCACTAGCTGCTCAAGAAGTCAGTGCTTACTCATGTGTTCTCATTCCTTTGACCTATTTGCCTTGTCGACTCACTCCAAGCCCAATATATCTCTATTGCATCTTTATTTTTCATTAATATACATTTGAAATCAATGAAAACACAACATCCACATGCCAATAGATAAAATTGAGCTCCGTCTCACAAGTTAAGCTATGGAATATGGCCAAGTGACTATGATCCTTTGCACTTATCCAAGTCACATTCTCATTTGTGTGATCCTCACACTTTACTAAGTAATCCTTATATTATTTTTTCTACATCTTATTTACCACTATTGATTCTAAGGTGGCTTAAATATCCTCTTCTCACTTTTCCGTAATTACCTTCTCTAGTCTACGGCTTCTTCTCTCTCTCATTCATTCTTACCCAATTCTTCTACGCCTTTATCTCTGGACTTTACTGCCACTTTCTCCTTCATGGAATTCATACAAGTATGAAACATTGAATATTGGTGAAATATCCCATCCTTTGGGTAGCTCTACCTTGTAGGCATTTGGCCCTATCTTTTGCAATACCTTGCATGGTCCAATCTTCTTCAATTTTAACTTATTATAGGTTCCATTTGGAAACATTTCCTTACACAAATGTGCTAACACCTAATATCCTTCCTTGAGTTCCTTGACTCTACACCTTTCATCCACACATCCCTTATAACCTTGGTTACTTTTTCTCCAAATTTTTGCACGTCTTCATGTAACTTACACACATATTATGCATTCTCCTTAGCTTTTGCACTACGGTTATCTACTACTTCGTGTAACTCTATGATTCCTCTGGGACTTGTTCCATAAACAATTTGGAATGGGATCCTTCATGTGATTATATTATTTGATTCATTATAGACAAATTCTTCTTTTTCTAATGTTAGATCTCATTGTTTTTGGTTTTTTGGCCATAAAATGCATAGGAAATTGCCATAAATTCTATTCACCACCTTTATTTTTCCATCAATCTACATATGTTATGTTGATCTCTATATTATCCTAGTTCTAAGTTTATTCCATAAGTTCCTCCTAAATTTTCCTAGGAAAATGGTACTATCATATACTATGCTTCTTTGTAAATCCATGTAGTCGCACTACTTCATTGAAAAATAGATGCGTGATGCTTTTCGTATCACTTGTCTTTTTACATGCAATAAAATGTGCAATTTTATAAAACCTTTCAACTACCATGAATATGAATTTATTTTCTCTTTGCTTCATTGGAAATCCTAGCATGAAATCCATGCTAATATTTTCCATGGCCTTCTTAGTACAAGTAAATGTTGATACAAACCCATATTTTATCTGCATCCTATAGCTAATTATCAAACTCTATATTTTACAAATAATTTCAACATTTTTTCTCATCTTTCACAAGTAATATATTTCTCCCAATTGTGCTAAGGTTTTTTCACCTCCAAAGTGGTGTGTTAAACCTCCACTATGTTTCTCCCTCATTAAATTTTCACACATTGAACCCCTTGATATACTCAAGTGTGATCCTCTTAACAATATTCCTTCTTGAATTAAATAGTACAACCATGGAATTCTATATATCTATTCCATTTTCATGCCTTCCTCCTATGTTTCCTTGAATTTTTCATCCTTTGTATATAGTTCCTTCATGGTTTCAAAACCCGTGACTTCATTGCACATTTATTTCAGTACCAGTGCTCTCCTACTTAGCGCATTTGCAACCTTATTGGACTTCCCACTTCGATGCTTCAACACAAAGGAATAAATTTGCAAAAACTCCACCCACTTCATATACCTTTGGTTTAACTTTATGTAATAAATATTTATAAATATTAGTACACGATGATCAATGTACAAAAAAACTCATTAGGCGGTAAGTAATTCCTTCATTTTTTCAACGTTTGAACAATTATGTGGAACTCCTAATCATATACTAAATATATTTTCTTTACATCATTCAATTGTTTACTAAAATAGGCTATAATTATCCCTTCTTGACTTGATATTTCACCAATGGAATCTCCACTTGCATCGCAATCCACTTGAAATACCTTCTCAAAACTTGGTAATGCTAATAATGGTTGTATTGTAATCCTTATTTTCAATTCTTAGAAGCTACGCTTTGTTTCTTCCATCCATATAAACTACTTGTGATCCCCCTTCATTGTTTCTATGATCACTACACATAATTCCTTAAAGTTCCTTATAAAATTTCTATAGAAACTCTCTAACCCATGAAAACTTTGCACCTCACTCACATTTCTTGGTGATGGCCATTCTAAGATTGTGTGAAAATTTCCGAGTCCATTCGCAATCCTTATTAGGATATTATGAAACCCAAACAAACTAACTCTTTGTACATGAAGCTACACTTTTTATGTTTACAAGCAACTTTTCCTCTTACAAACACCTCACAACATTGCACACGTGTGATCAATATCCTCCTTGTTTGTTTTTCTAAACACCATTGTATCATCCAAATAGGTGATCATAAATTTTATAAGGAATGGCTTCAGTACTTCATTCATCAACCTCATGAATGTACTTGGGGTTTATTGACCTAAATGGCATAAATAACCATTTATATAGGACTTATTTGGTTTTGAATGTGGTCTTCCACTCATCTCCTTCTTTGATGTGTATTTGGTGATAACCACTCTTCAAATCTATCTTTGAAAAATATCGCACGCCACTAATCCAATCTATTAAGTCATCCATCCTAGGTAATGGGAACATGTACTTGATCATTATCTTATTGATGGATCTGAAATAAAAACACATGTACCATTCTCCTCCTTTCTTTGGTGTTATCATTGTGGGTCTTGCACATGGACCCAAAATGTTGCACACTAGTCCTTTTTCCAGTAACTCTTGCACTTTTCAATGTACTTCCATATTCTCTTCTAGGGTCATTTTGTATGGTGCCTTGTTTATAAAAATGGATCTGAGTATCAATTCAATTTGATGGTTGATATTGTGCACTGGTGGTAATCCCTATAGAAACTCCTCCATCATGATATCCATGAAATTTTCCAATATTTCATACACATATGTGGGAATTTATCCTTTTTGTAAAGTCTTTGTATACTTCCTTTGGCATTAGCGCATAACACCCCTTTCTTTATTGACCTCTCACTATAAATATTTTCTTGATACGAGTATAAAATTTGTGCAGACTCCATTACACAAGTAACCATCCTCTTTGTCCTTTAATGGTGACAAGTTAAACTTGTGCCCATCCTTTTCAATGTGAATAAAATTTGTACACCCATCACGAATAGTATTTCTATCATACTACCAAGGTTTTCCTAACAAAAATGGAAAACATCCATTAACATCACATCACACAATAATTCATCACATTAATTCCCTATCTCAAATTTTGCAAGAATTTACTCATTTAAAAGGACTTGGTGTCATTTTTGGAACCATGACACCTTATAAGGGTTAGGATGTGTAGTTTTCTTCATTCCCAATTTCTCCACCATTTCACAAGAAACCAAATTGTTTTTGTTTCCACTTGTGATAATCATTTTACAAAATTTTGTTAGGTTAATTATGCATAATATAATTATTTAATTAATTTTATTAATTAAATAATAATGGTTATAATATAAACCATATTTTTGTTATGTATTGTTATATGGGTTTTAAACCATATTTGTCTTTTTAGTTTCACAGGGATAATTGTTATAACAATTTATGTGCTTCCCAGGATAATATTTGGAAGCTAATGTATTTTAGATTTGTTGTTGCATTATTGCAACTTCTATTTTGTTGTATCCTGGTTGTGCAATACATATATATATTATGACCTACTTATATGTTTCTGGTTGATTCTAATTAATAAAATATTCAAGCTTCGTCCTGTTTTGCATTTGGTACCAGCGCAATTGAAGCTCTTGGCAAGGTTGGAGAAGGTTGTAGAGGAAGAAGAATTTGTGGAGAAGAAATTTGCAACAACAGAGAGCCAGTGCCACCTCCCCGCATTCTCCCAAAACCCCGCAAACTCGCAACCTCCCAGTGAAATCCGAGGTAAATGTAAAGCAAAAAAAAAAATCCTTAGTGCCTTACTCTGCACTGTATTTTGTTTCTAGAACTTACAAAGTTTTTTTTTTTTTTTAAATCTCCATTAGGGGTTTTGTCACTAAAATTTAGTGACCCTGTTAGCCATAGCTAACAATGGCAGTAGCACCAAATTTGGAGGATTTTGTGCTATTTTATTAGTGTTTAACATGTATATAAACACTACTGTAATCAATGATTCCTCCATACACAGCAAGCTGACTGTTGAATCAATACAAATAACAACCTTGGAACCTCCAAAATAGCAGTGGATTGTGTGAGCTGGGCACATTGGAGTCTCCTGAATGTGGTTGCGTCCTCTCTACATCCAATAAACCTACATACACAAGCAAAAAAAAAAGTGATCAAAGCAATAAATGATGATTTCAAAGCAATAAACAGTGAGTCAAAACAAGCCATCTCTGCAAATTTAAAAAAAATTAGTGGTATACAACATGGAAGCAATCAATTTCCAAAAATGGTTTAGCTAGAAATCAAAGGAATCACAAACGACATTAAATAAAACAAAAAGACAAGGATATATCAAGGAGATCCATTTTTCGAGCTTGGAAAACCCTACTCCACGCATGCATTCCACGTGGAACTCATTCAAGTCACAGTTTTCAAAGGTTAGTAGTTTTTAGTATTGTATAAATACCTATTCCTTCATTTCTATGTCAAGCACTCATAAGAGCCAAGGTGGAGAAGTGGAAGGTGCATGGTTAAAATCCCACCCCCAACATGGTTTTTTGAATTTGGTGGAACCACTAAATTTAGTGGAAAATCCAAATTTAGTTATAACTAACTAAATTTAGCGGGGAAATCCCTAATTTAGGGTAATTTTTTTCCCCATTCAGCTTGTTTTTTCATTCTGGACAACATTTTCCAAAGGAGGACCACCCAAAAACTTCATCTTGGGCATTTTTTTAACGGTTTCCAGCATTTTGGGTCATTTTGGGCTCTGGAGGCCACCAGGCCCGCAAAACAAAAAAATTTACCTGTCATTCAATTTTTCCAGATTTTTGAATGTAATTTGTATACTGCATTATATTGTACTAATTTTTAGGTTGCCATAGTCAACTACAAACTTTGTAACTACTTTGAAACTAGTAGAATTGTAATACAAAATAGTATAAAATTGGTTTTGTAACACTCACGAGATCTTAGATCTCATTCGCAGCTGTTCGGTATATACGGTGCCTCTGGGAAGCACTTATGAGTAAAGCCATCATGACTACTACTACACTTAATGCCTAATATAGCTGCAACAATGTTGTCTAGGCATCAACCCTTTAAATCAATGGGGAGTAATAAGGTCACAATGCACACACTATGAGCCATCCCATCCATCTGTCAACGATTGCACAACATAAATCCAGATCGAGAAATTATCCCAAGTATATAGTGAAGTTACATGCGCATATGAGGATATTTCTTTGAGACGGTGTCAATAATTACACAGACCCCATCAATATTTTCTTGGTACCACGTATTGAATTCTTTCATGTACATTAACGCCTCTTTCACGTACAGATGGGTATATAGAAAGGGCGAGATTCTTCCACGTACCATCGGGTATATCAAAAGGGCGCGTATATAGAAATGTTCGATATATCAAATTGATAAGATATACATTGGGAGACCTAATACTTGGAGTGATAAGAGCAAACCCTATTAGTGATCTCTGAAAATGGTGTAAAATACACTTGGTGTAAAATTTTCCAATATTTCATACACTGACAAGAGGAAGCAATGCACATAAGGATAGTGAAGAGGAGTAGGCACTCTCTTCACATCAAAAATGCAAAGGAAAAGGTAAAGGAAAACCTAATTCCTATCACAAATCCCAAAATCAAAATCAATATCAAGGGGATAGACAACAAAAGAAGCAATGTCCAATTTGCAAAAGGGGACATGACCTATAAGATTGTTGGTATAATACCTATAAGAAACATTCATCAAGCAACGTGGACCTCCACAACAATCTAACAAGGGACATTCTAACAATAATCAAGGGAAAAAAAGGAGAATTGGAAAATAAGACCCCATCAACAAGGTAATATTGTTGAGCAACAAGAATAGTCAAACAATGAAGACTACTTGTTCACTGCTCGATCAAGTGAACCATCCACATCATCTAGTGATGTCTGGTATGTTCATTTGGGAGCCACTCGACACATGACCGCCACATATACTATTTTATTTCAATGAGGGACACGCTATCAAAAAATCATTTGTTGGGAGATGATTCCTCATATACATTTTAGGGGATTGTGAACATTTCTCTACCTCTTGCTTCACGCAAATGCAAACTATTAGATGTCCTATATGTCCCAGGTTGACAAAGAATCTACTTTCGGTTAGTCAACTCTTAGATCACAACCTAAAAATTGAATTTTACAGTCAATCCAGCAAGAAAACGTGTTTGATTCGAGAAAAATCAAGAGGCTCAAAAATAATTGCAAAAGCCTCCAATGTGGGATGCATGTTCCAACTTGATTTTGTTCACAGAGATGATCAAGCACTTGTGGCTAAGAACTCCACCTCAGCATAGTTGTGGCATTAGATATTTGGTCATGTAAGTTTCAAATATCTCAAAACACTTCGCCAGTGTAATATGGTACATGGGCTACCATCTCTTCAAAAGGATACAGACAAGTGTCCTCACTACCTAGCAGGAAAACAACACAGAGCTTCATTCCAGAGGATTACATTTCAAGCTCATGGTAAACTTGACCTAGTTCATACCAATCTTTGCGGTCCAATGCAGCCAAGTCATTTTGGGTTCCAGTACTTCATGCTTTGTGTTGACGACTATTCAAGAAAAATGTGGATTTTCTGTCTTCGCAAGAAAAGTGAAGCGTTTGAAACCTTCAAAAAGTTCAAAGTAGTAGTTGAGAAAAAAACTGGTCGTCACATCAGAACTCTCCACTCAAATCAAGGGGGGGAATTCACCAGTGATGAGTTCAGAGACTACCTACAAACTCACAAGGATTCATCAACAGATGCCTCCTCCACACACACCGCAACAAAATGGTGTTGTTGAGAGAAGAAAACATATTATCATGGAAATGGTGCAATGCTTGATCAACTACGTACAACACAACGGTGGTAGTGTGATAAAGCGGATCGGAAGGCCAAACTCATCATCTTGTTTGGAGTGTCTAACAATGTGCAACCCGACATTTGAGATGCCAAAATAGTGAAACAAGCATCGATAAATTGAGCACGAGTATACTGAGGCCAAGAACAAGAATGTTATACTTGAATTTGTAGAGTCACTTACACACGTTGAAGTTCAAGTAGAATGAAACAATAGAAGCTTTCTTAAGAAGAGTTACGAAATTAAGGGCTTCACTTCTATCCACAGGAGAACTGGTCACGAGATGATGCTCTCGTTCCCATTATTCTGAGATCACTGCCCTCTTCTTACCACATTTTTTTCATAACACTAAACGTGTCAGATACGATAGTTGGTTTTGACAAACTGGTAAACCTATTGCAACAAGAGGAAGCAATGCACAATAAGGATGATGAAGAGGAGTAGGCACTGTCTTCACATCAAAAATGCAAACAAAAGGTAAAGGAAAACCTAATTCCTATCAAAAATCCCAAAATCAAAATCAATATCAAGGGGATAGACAACAAAAGAAGCAATGTCCAATTTGTAAAAGAGGACATGACCTACAAGATTATTGTTATAATACCTATAAGAAAGGTTCATCAAGCAACTCGGACCTCCACAACAATCTAACAAGGGACATTCTAACTAGAATCAAGTGCGAAAAAGGGGAACTAGAAAGAAGACCCCATCAAAGAGGTAATATTGTTGAGCAACAAGAACAATCAGGACAATGAAGACTACTTGTTCATTTCTTGATTAAGTGAACCATCAACATCATCTAGTCATGTCTAGTATGTTGATTTGGGAGCCACTCAACACATGACCAGCCACAGACAACTCGGTTTATTTCGATGAGGACACGCCATCGAAAAATCATGTTTCGTTGGGAGATGATTCCTCATATACGCTGTTCGAGGATTGGGAACATTTATCTACCCCTTGGTTCATGCAAATGTAGACTATCATATGTCCTATATGTCCCTGGGTTTACAAAGAATCTACTTTCAATTGGTCAACTCCTAGATCACAACCTAAAAATTGACTTTAATAATCAATCTGGAAAGAAAACGTGTTTGATTCGAGACAAATCAAGAGGCTCAAAAATAATTACAAAAGCCTCCAATGTGGGACGCATGTTCCAAGTTGATTTTGTTCACAGAGATGATCAAGCACTTGTGGATAAGAACTCCACCTCATCATAGTTGTGGCATCGAAGATTTGGTCATGTAAGTTTCAAATATCTTAAAACACTTCACCGGTGTAATATGGTACATGAGCTACCATCTCTTCAAAAGGATACAAGCAAGTGTCCTCACTGCCTAGCAAGAAAACAACACAGAGCTTCATTCCAAAGGAGTACATTTCAATCTCATGGTAAACTTGACCTGGTTCATACCGATATTTGCGGTCTGATGCAGCCAAGTCATTCTAGGTTCCAGTACTTCATGCTTTGTGTTAATGACTATTTGAGAAAAATGTGGATTTTCTGTCTTCACAAGAAAAGTGAAGTGTTTGAAACCTTCAAAAATTTCAAAGTAGTAGTTGAGAAAGAAATTGGTCATCACATCAAAACTCTCTGCCGTTCCGAGATCAAGGGGGAATTCACGAGTGAAGAGTTCAAAGACTACCTACAAAATCACGGGATTCGTCGATGATGCCTCCTCCACACACATAGCAGCAAAATGGTGTTGTTGAGAAAGATATCGTACTATTATGGAAATGGTACGATGCATGATCAACTACTGATACAACACAACAAAGGTGGTAGTTTGATAAAGTAGATCGAAGGCCAAACTCATCATCTTGTTTGGAGTGTCCGACATGATGTGTAACCCCATATTCATGATGCCAAAACAGCGAAAAGAAGCGTGGGATAAATTGAGCATAGGATACAAGGCCAAGAACAAGAATGTTATATTGAATTTGTAGAGTCACTTACACACATTGAAGTTCAAGAAGAATGAAAAAATAGAAGCTTTCTTAAGAAGAGTTGCACCGAGGGCTTCACTTCTAGCTTTGGGAGAACTGGTCACAGATGATGCTCTTGTTCCCATTGTTCTGAGAGCACTCCCCTCTTCTTACCACATTTTTTTCACAACACTAAATGTGTCAGATACGACATTTGGTTTTGACAAACTAGTAAACCTACTACAACAAGAGGAAGCAATACATAATAAGGATGATGAAGAGAAGAAGGCATTGTCTTCACATCAAAATGTAAAAGGAAAAGGTAAAGGAAAACCAAATTCCTATCGAAAATCCCAAAATCAAAATCGTATCAATGGGATAGACAAAAAAAGAATCAATGTCCAATTTGAAAAAGAGGACATGACCTAAAAGAGTGTTGGTATAATACCTATAAGAAAGGTTCATCAAGCAACTCTAGACCTCCAAAACAATCTAACAAGGGACATTCTAACTACAATAAAGGACGGAGAAAAAGGGGAATGGAAAACAAGACCCCATCGGTAAGGTAATATTGTTGAGCAACAAGAACATTCAAACAATGAAGACTACTTGTTCACTGCTTGATCAAGTGAACCATCCACGTCATCTAGTAATGTCTGGTATGTTCATTCAGAGCCACTACACACATGACCGGCCACAAAGATTAGTTTATTTCAATGAGGGACATGCCATTGAAAAATCATGTTTCGTTGGGAGATGATTCCTCATATACAATTCAGGGATTGGGAACATTTCTCTACCTTTTGGTTCACGCAAATGCGAGACTATCGGATGTCATATATGTCCCTAGGTTGACAAAGAATCTCTTTTAGTCGCTAACTCCTATATCACAACCTAAAAATTGACATTGATAGTCAATCCGGTAAGAAAACATGTTTGATTCATGACAAATCAAGAGGCTCAAAAATAATTGCAAAAGCCTCCAATGTGGGACGCATGTTCCAACTTGATTTTGTTCATAGAGATGATCAAGCACTTTTGGCTAAGAACTCCACCTCAGCACAGTTGTGGCATCATAGATTTGGTCATGTAAGTTTCAAATATCTTGAAACACTTCGCCAGTGTAATATGGTACATGGGCTACCATCTCTTCAGAAGGATGTAGACAAGTGTCTTCACCGCTAGCGGGAAAACAACATAGAGCTTCATTCAAGAGGAGAACATTTTGAGCTCATGGTGAACTTGACCTAATTCATACCGATCTTTTCGGTCTAATGCAGCCAAGTCATTCTATGTTCCAAGTACATCATGCTTTTTGTTGATGACTATTTGAGAAAATGTGGATTTTCTATCTTCGCAAGAAAAGTGAATCATTTTAAACCTTAAAAAGTTTAAAGTAACAATTAAGAAAGAAACTAGTCATCACATCGAAATCTCTGCTTAGATCAAGGGGGAATTCACTAGTGATGAGTTTATATACTACCTACAAAATCACGGGATTCGTCAATGATGCCTCCTCCACACACATCACATCAAATTGGTGTTGTTGAGAGAAGAAATCGTACTATCATGGAAATGGTAGATGCATGATCAACTACTAATACAACACAACAATGGAAATTTGATAAAGCGGATCAAAAGGCCAAACTCATCATCTTGTTTGGAGTTTCTGATGATGTGCAACCCCACATTCAAGATGCCAAAACATTGAAAGAAGTGTGGGATAAATTGAACATAGTATACGAGGCCAAGAACAAGAATGTTATACTAAATTTGCAGAGTCAGTTACACATGTTGAAGTTCAAGCAGAATGAAAAAATAGAAGCTTTCCTAAGAAGAGTTGTAGGATTGAGGGCTTCACTTCTAATCCTAGGAGAGCCGGTCATAGATGATGCTCTCATTCCCATTGTTCTGAGAGCACTCCCTCTTCTTACCACATTTTTGTCACAACACTAAACATGTTAGATACGACAGTTGGTTTTGAAAAACTGGTAAACCTACTACAACAAGAGGAAGCAATGTACAATAAGGATGATGAAGAGGAGCAGGAACTATCTTCACATCAAAAATGCAAAGCTAAAGGTAAAGGAAAACCTAATTCCTATCAAAAATCCCAAAATTAAAATTAGTATCAAGTGGATAGACAACAAAAGAAGTAATGTCTAATTTGCAAAAGAGGACATGACCTAAAAGATTGTTGGTATAATACCTATAAGAAAGGTTCATCAAGTAACTCTGGACCTCCACAACAATATAACAAGGGACATTCTAACTACAATCAAGGGCATAAAAAGGGGAACTAGAAAAGAAGACCCCATCAGCAAGGTAATATTGTTGAGCAACAAGAACAGTCATACAATGAAGACTACTTGTTCATTGCTCAATCATGTGAACCATCCACATCATCTAGTGATGTTTGGTATGTTTATTCGGATCCACTCAACACATGACCGGCCATAGAGACTGGTTTATTTCAATGAGGGACACGCCATCATAAAATCATGTTTCATTGGGAGATGATTCCTCATATATAGTTTAGGGGATTGGGAACATTTATCTACCCCTTGGTTCACGCAAATGTAGACTATCGATGTCCTATATGTCCCTGGGTTGACAAATAATCTACTTTCACTCAGTCAACTCCTAGATCACAACCTAAAAATTGACTTTGATAGTCAATCTGGCAAGAAAACGTGTTTGATTCAAGACAAATCAAGAGGCTCAAAAATAATTGCAAAAGCCTCCAATGTGGGACACATGTTCCAACTTGATTTTGTTCACAGAGATGATCAAGCACTTGTGGCTAAGAACTCCACCTCAACATAGTTGTGGCATCGGAGATTTGGTCATGTAAGTTTCAAATATCTCGAAACACTTCGCTGGTGTAATATGGTACATGGGCTACCATCTCTTTAGAAGGATACAGACAAGTGTCCTCACTACCTAGTAGGCAAACAACACAGAGCTTCATTCCAGAGGAGTACATTTTGAGCTCATGGTAAACTTGACCTGGTTCATACCGATCTTTGTGATCCAATGTAGCCAATTCATTCTAGGTTCCAGTACTTCATGCTTTGTGTTGACGACTATTCAAGAAAAATGTGGATTTTCTATCTTCGCAAGAAAAGTGAAGCATTTGAAACCTTCAAAAAGTTAAAAGTAGCAATTGAGAAAGAAATTGGTCATCACATCAGAACTCTGCTTTCAAATCAAGGGGGAATTCACCAGTGATGAGTTCGATACTACATACAAACTCTCAAGAATCATCAACGATGCCCTCCTCCACACACACCGCAGAAAAATGGTATTGTTGAGAGAAGAAATTGTATTATCATGAAAATGGTGCGATGCATGATCAACTACTGATACAACACAACAACGGCAAGCGGAGTTTGATAATGTAGATCAAGGCCAAACTCATAATTTTTTTTAGAGTGTCGATGATGTGCAACCCCACATTCAAGATGCCAAAAGAAGAAAAAAAGCGTGGGATAAATTAAGCACAATATAGGAGGCCAAGAACAAGAATGTTATCTTTTGAATTTACAGAGTCGATTACACACGTTGAAGTTCAAGCGAGAATGAAAAATAAAAGCTTTCTTAAGAAGAGTTGCATATTGAGGGCATCACTTCTAGCCCTCGGGAGAAGCTGATCATAGATGATGCTCTCATTCCCATTGTTCTAAGATAAATCCCCTCTTCTTACCACATTTTTGTCACAACACTTAACGTGTCGATATGATAGTTGGTTTTGACAAACTAGTAAACCTAATGCAACAAGAGGAAGCAATGCACAATAAGGATGATGAAGAGGAGAAGGCATTGTATTCACATCAAAAATGCAAATGAAAAGGTAAAGGAAAACCTAATTCCTATCGAAAATCCCAAAATGAAAATCGATATCAAGGGGATAGATAAAAAAACAAGAAATGTCCAATTTGTAAAAGAGGACATGACCTAAAAAAGATTGTTGGTATAATACCTATAAGAAAGGTTCATTAAGTAACTCGGACCTCCACAACAATCTAACAAGGGACATTCTAACTACAATCAAGGGCGAAAAAGGGGAACTGGAAAAAATACCCCATCAAGAAGGTAATATTAGTGAGCAACAAGAACAAATCAAACAATGAAGACTACTTGTTCACTGCTTTCGATCAAGTGAACCATCCACGTCATCTAGTGATTTTGGTATGTTGATTCAAGAGCCACTTGACACATGACCGGCCCACAGAGATTGAGAACATTTCTCTACCCCTTGGTTCACGCAAATGCAGACTATCAGATGTCCTATATGTCCCTGGGTTGACAAAGAATCTACTTTTAGTTAATCAAATCCTAGATCACAACCTAAAAATTAACTTTGATAGTCAATCCAACAAGAAAACATGTTTGATTCGAGACAAATCAAGAGGCTCAAAATAATTGCAAAAGCCTCCAATGTGGGATGCATGTTCCAACTTGATTTTGTTCACAGAGACGATCAAGCACTTGTGGCTAAGAACTCCACCTCAGCATAGTTGTGGCATTGGATATTTGGTCATGTAAGTTTCAAATATCTTGAAACACTTCACCGGTGTAATATGGTACATGGGCTACCATCTCTTCAGAAGGATACAGACAAGTGTCCTCACTGCCTAGTAGGAAAACAACACAGAGCTTCATTCCAAAGGAGTACATTTTGAGCTCATGGTAAACTTGACCTAGTTCATACCAATCTTTGTGGTCTGATGCAACTAAGTCATTATGGGTTATAGTACTTCATGCTTTGTGTTGATGACTATTCGAGAAAAATGTGGATTTTCTGTCTTCACAAGAAAAGTGAAGCGTTTGAAACCTTCAAAAATTTCAAAGTAGCAGTTGAGAAAGAAACTAGTCGTCACATCAGAACTCTCTGCTCAGATCAAGGGGGGGAATTCACCAGTGATGAGTGAGTTCAAACTACCTACAAACTCACGGGATTCATCGACAGATGCCTCCTCCACACACACCATAGAAAATGGTGTTGTTGAGAGAAGAAATCATACTATCATGGAAATGGTGTGATGCATGATCGATGATTCCATACTTACAAAGACATTCTGGGTAGAAGTAGTAAAGACAACGGTATATTTTTTAACAGAGCACCCACTACCGCTCTTAATGGAATAACACCACAAGAAGCATGGTTAAAACGAAACCATATATTGCACACCTCAGAGTATTTGGGTGCAAAGAAAGCATGCACATACCCAAACAAAATAGAAAGAAATTGAACATGAAGTTATAGAAACTCATCTTCATTGGGTACAGTGAAGAGACTCTTGGGTATAGATTGATGGATCCTAAGACCAAAAAGTCTACACCAACAAATATGTTGATTTTTTCAAGAAGAAGGAAGCGAGACTCCTCCTCCTCCGGACTCACAAGATGTAGATTTTTCACCTATTGTAAAAATTGAAGCTGATATTCCCTCGAAGATGAAAGTGATGATGGGGATGATGGTGTTGATCGAGATAGAACCGCAACCCATGGGAACAGCTTCAACGTATGCCTAAATGGTGTACAAGTACATTACAAGATGCAACAATGGATGCTCCACCGATACATCCACCCCTGACCACGGACTCACAAAGAAATCAAGAGAAGAAGTTAACGTTGCTTTGATGAGTAGAGTTATTGAATCAAATGATCCCTCTACATTCCAATAAGCCCTACAAATCAAAAGCTTGGAAAGATGCCATGCATTTTGAATATCAATTAGTGATGAAGAATAACTCTTGGCAGCTTGTCAATCTTCCACCAGGGAAGAAACCCATTGGATATAGATGGATATTTAAAACAAAGTACAAAGTAGATGGGACAGTGGACAAGTATAAAGAAAGACTTGTAGCAAAGGGGTATGCACAAAAAGAAGGCATTGACTATGAGGAGACATTTGCTCCACATCTAAGATCAAAATGATCAGGATGATCTTTTCTCTAGCTGCATATTTCGGATGGAAAGTCCACCAAATGGACGTAAAAAGTGCCTTCCTAAATGGAGATTTACAAGAAGAAGTCTACATGACTCAACTTGAGGGATATGTAGTACCTGGTCAAGAAGCAAAGGTATGCAGACTCAGGAAATCTCTGTATGGCCTCAAATAGGCACCCCGGGCATGGTACATCAAGATTGATGAGCATCTCGTACAACATGGATTTGTTATAAATCCATACAATCCCAATATTTACCTCAAAAAACAAGGGGGAGATGGTGATTGTTGTTGTCTATGTCAACAATCTAGTCATCACTGGTAGTTTAGTGAGGATGATCGATGCAATGAAGAAATATCTTAATTGATCATTCGACATGACTGATCTCGGGCTGATGCATTACTGTCTTGGATTGGAAGTATGGCAGAAAGAGAATCACATTTTTGTTTCTCAAATGAAATATACCAAGACAACGCTTGAGAAGTTTAGGATGATGGATTACACACCAATTGCTACACCTATGGAGAACATATTACAATTATCTTATTCAGATCCATCTCCTAAGGTAAGTACCACTCTCTATCGGCAGCTGATTGGGAGTCTCATTTACCTAACCTAGACTAGACTAGATATCAACTTTGCAGTGAGCTATCTATCCAGGTTCATGCAGAACCCAAATTTTTCATTGGAAAGCAACAAGGCGCATTTTGAGATATCTCAAAGGATCAATGGATCTTGTTCTAGAATACAAGAAGAACGATAACTTCTTCTTTACTGGATATTCATATTTAGATCATGCAAGTAACATTGATGATAGAAAATCCACTTCTAGATTTTTATTCTTTATGGGATCTGGACCAATATCATGGGGAAGCAAGAAACAACACTTTGTTTCTCACTCTTCCACTAAAGTTGAGTATCATTCTGTAGGATAAGTTTTCTGTGAAGTGATTTGGCTACGTCGCATACTAGAAGGACTTGGAATACCACAAGACAAACCGACCACCGTGTATTTTGACAATGAAGGTGTTCTCAAACTTGTTCGCAATCCAGTTTTTCATGAGAGAACAAAGCACATTGAGGTACAAGTTCATTTCATACATGAACATGTGTTGAAGCACAACATCCAACTTCAATTTTGTCCAATTGTTGAATGAGCGAGATATTTTCACAAATTCACTTACATGTGACAAGTTTGAGTTGTTCAGAGAGTTCCTCTCCTCATCCCTTCAGACAATGCACAATTAAGGGGGGGAATGTTAGGTTAATTATGCATAGTATAATTATTTAATTAATTTTATTAATTAAATAATAATGGTTATAATATAAACCATATTTTTGTTATGTATTGTTATATGGGTTTTAAACCATATTTGTCTTTTTAGTTTCACAGGGATAATTGTTATAATTGTTATAACAATTTATGTGCTTCTCGGATAATATTTGGAAGCTAATGTATTTTAGATTTGTTGTTGCATTATTGCAACTTCTATTTTGTTTGTATCCCAGTTGTGCAATACATATATATATTACAGCCTGCTTCTATGTTTCTGGTTGATTCTGATTAATAAAATATTCAAGCTTCCGTCCTTATTTACAAATTTTCCTTTCAAACTTGTAAATATTTCTAAACTAGTTCTTCATCTCGCACAGTTTATCACATTGTCTTAAGAAACACCTTCCTTATTGTCAAGGATTCTTCACACTATAGTCCCTCCGAATTTTCCACAGATCCTAATAATTTGGTATCGTCATGTGCCACATGTACACCTACCTTGATGCACCTAATTTTAACTTCACTTTGTGCATTTATACACTCGAATTTGTGATGTCCAATGGTTTCACACTTGAAACATGTTTTATAGAATCCACCTCCCCTTCCTTGAATAAACCTCTTATGCCCTCTTAAAGACTATGATGCTCTCTCATCACATGCATTGCCTTGATTGCATGCATATGTGCAACTGCACTCATCTTCTTATGGTTTTTATATCCTTGGTTACTTCCTACTCTCGCCACCTACATTGTGGATTCCTTTTCTATCCATGCCCAAGTTTCTATGTGCTAATGTTTCTTCCACTTTTAGGGTTATTTTGTAAGATTCCTCTACCATTTGGATGTGCAATAGGCTAATTTTCTCCGAATACCAAACCTCAAACTTTTAATATAGCATGTGACCTTCTCTGGGTCGAATTCTATATGTCTAGATTATATCATGATCTCGGATAAATTTATCTATGTAGTCCTTTTCTAACATCTCCTTCTATTTCAATTTTTCAACTTCTTGAACACACACATTTGATAGTTAGATGGAAAGAAATTTATCCTCATTTTTTATACCATGTGATCCCATCGTGCTATCTTTTCTTTACCTCTTCTTTTTCTCTCATTTTTCACATCTTTCCATCATAGCATTGTATACTCCTTTAACTTGGTTTGTGTCACCCTAACACGTTGTGGGTCAACTATCTCCTAAAACTCAAAATATGCTTCCATGTTTTTAATCCTATCCACAAATTCTTCTAGGTCCAATAAAAATTATATTCTTGGTCCACGGACCATTCTTGAAATAGCTTGTAATAATAAAGCTTCCCTTATCCCCATGGATTCCTCTTCGTCTTATTATTCATATCTAACATCTTCTTCACATCATGTGACTCCTTCATTGATATACCTTCATCATCACTTTTTGCATTTGGTGCCACATATCCTCTCTTTCTATCTTCTTCAATGACCTCAAGAATAGTCCTCGCACCCCTTAGTTATGTCATAACTTGTTATAGGGATCCCATAATAGTTGTGTTTGTTGTGTTCACTTTGCATTTAATGTTCCTACATTGGTGGCTCTTCTCGGTGACATATTCAATTCTTTGACTATTTTCCTCATAGTTGGTATTTTACAAGTCCTTTCTTGTAGTAAAGTAACTTTCTTTGATACCACTTGACGACAACCCAATCATATCTTGAAAACCATGGGCCATTTGTAGATTAACACATAGTGAAATCAACTCTATTACAATATTGATTTCATTAACTTCTCATCCTTTACGATATACACAATAGCTTCCCTCTATTAAGGTAATTACAAAACCAATATCAACTTAAGACTAGCAAAGGGTAGTGTTCTATGGACTACTTTAGCTAATAATGGCTCAAATCCTCCTCTTGGCGCATACGACGCTCTCTAATGAATCATTGAGAAAACTTATATATGTATATATATATATATATATATATATATATATATATATATATATATATATATATATATATATATATGTCTTCCTACCCATCTTAATTTTAAAAATCCTTCTAGATCCTTATCTTGATCCCAATCATCCTTGAATTAAAATTCAGGTACATTAATGGTGTTCAACAACCCCTTACTAGTTTGGCGGTCCATATCCTCACCTACCTTATTATCATCTTTTTCATGTGTTTTCATACCCTTAGTTGACCTTTGTATGTGTTGGAGTTTAATATTTATTTGAGTATATTAAATATCCCAATATTGTACATCTTTTTTTATTATGTGAATTATTAATTCACATAATCCGATAATGTGAGGTGGCATATAGCATTCACCTCTTTTGTCTTATTAAATATATTCCTCATTATAAGGAATATTGGAGTTATATTTCAAATGTAACTCCTTTGCCACTTTGCACCCACTTCCCTTCACTTCATGGGAAATAGTGACACTAGGCACACACTTGGAAGGTTGGATAATGCAATTATTGGAGTTACTTTGTAACTCATTATTCTCTCTTCACTCTATTTAAAGAGTGTTTGAGTCTCTTCCTTAACACTTTTTCAACACTTCTTCATTTTCTCACTCTCTTTTTAGAGAGTTTCATAAATCTTATTTTATTTTTTCTTCATATTTTATTCTCTATCCATTTTATTATCTCTTATAAGAACTTGTATGCACATTTTGTTATCTTCTAAATGTTTTTAGTCATCTTTCAATAACACGTGAGGTTTTCTTCCGGTGTACAGGTTTCCCCACTTGCAAAATCGTGTCTCAACTTTTTTTTTTTTGGTATATTTTATTCTTCCATTAATTTCATTTCATTTTATTTACTTATGATTTAATATTTTAGTAAATTTTTTGAGTCATCTTTCAATAACACATGGGGTTTTCTTCCGATGTACTAGTTTCCCCACTTGACAAATCTTGTCTCAACTTTTTTATGGTATGTTTTATGCTTCCATTAATTTCATTGCATTTTATTTACTTATGATTTAATATTTTAGTAGTTGATCTTTGAATTATTTCTTACATGGTATCAGAGTTATACTACTAAATCTTGTTTCTAAGTGTGTAGATTTTTGGGTGGATAAACAAGAAGATTTATTGATTTATTTGACACATTTTTTTTTGCAGGGATCATACCCTTCCAAATATTATGTTGATGTTTTTATAACCATTTATTATTGTTGTTATCTTTTTTCTTGCAATCTAACATTTTACAAAAATTTCCCATTATAAAATCTTATTAGAAGCTCTTTCAAATAAATTTAAATCATTTCTTTTTTGGTATTTTTCTTTGTCTGTTTATGTTTATTTACAAAAAAAAAAAACCATAAATTAATTTTAATTCATGAGATTTTTTCTTAGTATTTGAGATATTTTTTACATCACTTATGATCTATTTTTTCCCATTTATTTTCTTTGTAAAAGAAAAAAATCAATTTGTTTGAGTTTTTACTTTTTTATTCACGGTTTAAGAAAAAACTAATTTAGTATGTTGTTTTGAATAGTTAATACCTATATTTTTTTAAAAAAATTGTCTTAAAAACAACTCATAAATTTTATTTTAGTATGTGTCAGTTGATAGTATAATTTGTGCACCAAAGCATCTTAGGCTTGTTCAAAAATTCTTGCGTTTTTTCTTCTTATTCGTCAGCAGATCTTTAGCTTTTCACAAAAATATTGCACAATCCATGCAATACCTCATTGTACCCTTGTTAGTGTCAGTCCTTTAGTTATTGCATTCTTTTCAATGCTCGTAAAATTCCAAAATTCATGTGATTCTTTGAATTTCCCATGATGTTCTTGGATCATATATAGAATATATTTGATCCATTTCTTACAATTCCGTTGCAATCTAATTGTTATAATTTCATTATATTTCTTACAAGTCGGAGTGCAATATTATGTATAAATAGGTCATTTCAAGATATTGAAGGATGAAGGTTGGAGGCTAGATCACTTTTGAGCACTCTTGACTCAAGCGCAAGACTCATATAAGTCAAAACCAAAAAGTGTAGGACTTCCACTAAAATCATAGGACTAATGAAATTTAAAACTAGAAAAGTGGAGGACTTCCGCTAAAAGCGTCGGAGACTCATACAATTCAAAACTAGAAAATTGAAGTACTTATGTTAAAAGCACATGAATCATAGTTCCAAGCACATTAATTAGCTATAAATTCTATTGTAATAGCTCTAAACTATTTTATGGTGACTCCAAACTTTGTGAGGAAACTCCAAACTACCATAGAACCATCTAGAAGCATGTTGTTGAGAAAGCACATGGTGTTCCAAAATACAAGAATAATATATGTTTGTGGTATATTAATTTTGAGAAAATATACAAATGGTATTAAAATTTAATATGGAAGGAAAATAGTCAAAGCCACAAATGTAACATTCTCCTAATTTCATGATTAGGATGAATGAATAATGGCATAGTAGTAGGTATTTAAGAATTAATGTCTTCCAAATTTGTCTCCTTTGTAAGTGTAAGAAGTAGTCAAGTCACACTCTCCCATCTTTAATTCATATTCTAATGGATGATTTTTAGTGTTTGAATAGAAGTAGTTAAGAAAAAAATGTCTTTCATGCCTATCTCTTTGGAAAGTGGAAGAAGTAGTCAAGTTACACTCTCCCATGTTGTGCTCCTAGTCTAATGGGATGAGTTGTAGTAGTTAGGAATAAATGTCTTCCATAAAAAGTGGAAGAAGTATTCAAGTCCTACCCAAGAATATAGGTAGGTAGTTCTATATTTTTTGAGGTGATGAGATATAAGTATATCTTTAAAACACTCAATATAGGAGAAGGAGAAAAGGATTGATTTTGTAATATCATTTTTTATCAATACAAATCTATAATTTGAATATATTGGTAGTAACTTGTGTTTAGTTCTTAACCCAACTCTGAGGGAAGAGAAAGGACCCACTCTTACCCAATGAGGAGGATGGTTTACTATTTTCTTATAATATGATTGTTATTGTTTATTGTTTAAATTAGCATTGTGTGATTTTGTGTGAAGCCTCACTTTCAACTCGTTTGTTTTCATTTTTTATTTCTCATTTATTTATTTCCGCATCGACTTTGATTTACTTTTCATTGTTAGAATACTTGTTGAAATTCATATTAATAATTTATAACTCTAGAGAAAAGAATTAGTAAATCATTTTTCTTTCATTCCACTTTGTATATAACATTAGACAAAGCCCTAGATTGAAAAATAAATTAGATTAAATGACAATGATACAATGACCCTCACCAAATTTGGTGCCCTTGTTGAGCATAGGTGTTATTAGGGGTAATTCATTAAGTTAGGATTAGTAAAAGAATTTGGTAGGTTTCCATTCAGAATACAAATTTCCTTATTTCATAAAAAGATAAAAAATATTATTTATAGTGACATCAAACAACTTTTTGATCCATTAGAGTAATTGAAACAAGAGATTCTTACAAAACCTTAGCTGAGGTAGATATTGGTTTACCATAACTTTTAGCAATAGTTTAGATTTTACAATTTTCTTAGTTAATGTTTGGGCTTAGTGGGAGAACTTCTAGAATTTTTCAATTAGAATCATGATTCCTTAACTCTTTCAGTGATATAAAAATATCTATAATAGCGAGGTAAATTTTGAGCCATTAGTGTATGTGAAATGGGAAACTCTCATAAATATTTATTTTAGGATTAGAATTCAATCTTGGGATTAGAGACTCACATAATATTTTCTAAAAACAAACCCCTAAACTAACTTTTACTAGAAAATAAATTATAGTTATGATTTAAGAAGAAGATATAGTCATGAATGTTAATGAAGGTTGACATAGATTTAACTATTGTAAACCGAGATATGATAGCCCTCGGATCTATGATTGAAGAGATACAATGAGGAAATAAGATTCCTACAACACTTTTTGTTATATAAATAGAAAATTAAGAAAAAATGTTGAATTCTTCGCTAAACAAAAAGAGGAGGATGCGGGCGCATTTATCATAAAATCTTTACACCAACACCTATGGTTCTTTAGTAAAGATGAACCTACATGTAATTATTTGTACATAAAATGAGGATAGAAAACTTATGGTAGTAACCTCTCTATTTTTATACAAATGGTAAATTTATAATATATACTCCTACATAGGAAGATATTTAACCTAAAATCTTGGTATTTCATCTTTTGGTGAGATGGTTGTGCTGTAGAAATTTTATCAAGTTGTACCATTTTCTCATTGTCAATCTATAAATATTGAACCTAATAAAGAAGAGAGAGAAGTTACAACAATTCCTACATCCGGGGAATGAATGAACGTAACATTTTCTCATATAACTCCAAAGATCTACATCTTGTGGGAGAAAACGTGTAACATTTTCTCCAATAGAAACTCAAGTAGTTATTATAGGAAGTCAACATGCAAAAATTTCTCTTTCATTAACTCCACCAATTATTTAGGAAATCAATTTAATCCACTTTTTATGGATTGCATGCCTTTTTTATTATAGTATCTCATGCAAGTTTTAGAAAGATTCAACATTGTTGGTTGGATATTTTTCAAAGAAAAAATATGGTGTTTAACCATAGCATGTGGGACAAACTACATCCTCAAATAACAAGAGGTGACTTGTTTATTTCTAATATAAGAACAAATAATTAATGTGTACAGTATATTCAATACTTTAATCAAGGGTGGGATCTCATCCCGGTAAATTTCATTTTAGGAAGAAAAGAATTGGAAAATAGAGGAAGATGGTTATTTGATAATATGAGAATGATAATAGCGAGAGGGAGAGAGATAAGGAGATTAGGAATTCTTATTTTGAATGGCAAATGCAGATCCTAATATACTCACACAAGTTGAGGAGAATAACAATAAACTAAACTAATGCTTAGTAACAAGATTTTGGAATTACAAGGAAGTATAATGCATTAAACATAATAACAATAACATAATATCAATATTAACCTCAACAAAAAGTTTGAAATTTTAGACATTTTATTCTTTTTTTGTCAAAAAATAGAATACAAATCTTATTTTCCTATCACAAAATCCCATAAAAATACTTTTTACTCTAAAAATGTAAAAATTCCTTACTAACACCCACCAAAACTCCTGGATGCCTTGAGAATTATTACATTTATAGACAAAAAGAGAGAGATAAATAGGGACAACTGCACTCCCCCTTGACTAATTCCTAATGCTAAAAATAGTAATTAATAAATCATCCTGATTAAAACATTAACTAGTTCTTGTGTAAAATGACCAAGTCAATTTACATGTTCGATAGGATGCAAAAACATCTCAAAAAATTACATGTTTCAGAAAAGTTAGAAAAAACACAAAACATCAACTTGTTTCCTTATCTTTTATTTCCTTTTGTGCTTCCTAATCAATTGAAATTTTGATGACCTCGACTTGTGTGGCACTTTGCCTTTTAAAATATTCATGATATATTTTAATCATTTCTTAGACATCCTTTTCATCTATCCCGCATGAATATCGATTGAGTACTTCACAAAAATTGGTCACACTGATTAGTTTTCCCAAAATATTTTGGAGTTTCTTCATAATATTTATTAAATTATCAAAATATTTGGATATATACTAGCTTGTCAATCAAATGAAAATTGAGTTTTTTCTCATAATTTGAATCCCCTTTAACCAAGATTTTAAATTGAGAAAAAATGGTTTCATCTTGAAATACATTTAAATCTTCATCAAGAAGTTGGTAAGGCATATTATAAATTTCATCTCTAGTGTCGAAGGAAGCATCTATCCCTTCTCTCCTTACCTCTTGTAATTCATCATTTGCTTGAGTCAAAATTTGGATCCATAACTCAATGTCCTAATAGAATTCAAAGTTCCTACCCCTTTCTTCAGTTACTTTCTCCTTGATGAGGGTGTTAGAATCTACCTTCTTTAATTTTCTCAATATATCCAGTTAAGTTCCCAATTATTACATTCCTCCTAAAATTAATTACCCATTCTCTTGATCATTAACTTCTCGCTTCAATTTTGTCATAGACTTTGATGGATTCTAATATTTATTTCTGTTTATCCTTGATAATTCTTTCAATCCAATAATTAACATCACTTCCATGTTGTTTTGTATTCTTAGCTACTGCATGATGGACAATGCATCAAGACTCATTGTAAGTGTGGTACTCACTGTAGGCTAAGTGATTTTATATACAAGGGTTGTTAATTTCTCTACTTTCTCCCTTAGTTCATTCTTTATGGCCTTAGCCTTATCCATCTGTCAAATAGGTTACCAAGGGAAAATTCTATATCTAATTTGACACCTTATGTGGTGGCTTTCCCCAAAATTACCTTGTATATTAGATAATCTACAATATTTATATCCTCCTTATTCTTATTTGTATCTATAACAACAATTTCAGAAAATTTCTCCTCGGATTGATCAATAGTGATACAAGTGACTATCCTTGGATTCTTTTCTACTCATGAAGGATTTGGGTATAATGTGCTAAAATCAAATGCTTCCTGGAGAACTACCGCTTTCTCTTCTTTAGGGTTTGACTTGTTATCCAAAGATAAAAAAAATAAGAAGGAACTAGATGTTGTTTTGAAGACGATGTGGATGTGTCCATAGGAGTTACACAAGCGAGAGGATATGCTCACCGAAACCAAAAGGGGGTTTATAAAATATCCATGGGAATGGCGGAAGAGGAAATAACAAATGAACTAGGACGAAGACTCAAAATAGGGGTGGGTTTGGATAATGGAGATAGAGGATTATGTGTGGGAGAAACCATGAAAATATTAATCCTTGGTGAAAGAGGTAGAAGAGAGGAGAAATCCTAAACCATAAGAAAAACAGGGTTTGGAGGAAGTGGGAGAAAAGGAAATGAGAATGATGGATGTGAGGATTTGGGAAGTGGAAGCAAGAGAATCTGTTATAATAAATGTCGGTGGAGAAGATTGATGAGGTGGTGATGAAACATTACGACTATAAGTGAAAATAGGAATGAGAATAATGACCATAGTTTGAGAGTAGGAAGGAAGTCTGCGTGATAGGGGTGTCAATTGAAATTCCTTGAATTTTTTTAAGTGGGGAGAATCTACATCTATAACCATTGTTGGGGAAGAATAAGTATAATACTTTTCTGATTTTATAAAAAAATGAACATTATTGACTTTATGGGAACCTTTTTCTTGATCATGAGGGTCTTGAGAGGGGCCTACTTCTACCGGGTTATCATTATTGGTTTACTCATTGACTTAATGTAGACATGTTTGGGTTGGAATCCCAAATAAATAGGCAAATGAATGGTATGATAAGGAATATTGGTGGAAGATTCTTTGATGGAGGTGCACTTTTAATCGGTCAATTGATTAGAGAAAACCCCATGGTTTTAACATTCATCCGATCATATAAACTATACAGATCTCCACATCATCCTATGTGCCTTCGGGCACATCAACAATATCTGTAGACACTCATTTTTCACCCCTAGATGACCATACACATATTAATCACATTATCATTATTTATACTTGTAGACACCCATAATTATGCCCAAGCAATTTAAATAATTAAATTGTGCTAATTATCCCCTTTCTCACAAATCGATGACATATCATCAAAAGTGCTCATATTCCCTCTTGTTGTCATTAATTAATTACAATATGCTAATTGATTAAGTCACCTATCCAACTAATAACCTAATTAACGACCTTCCGTTAATTAATTACCCCTTCTATCTAGACTAATTAATTATTATTAATTAATTAGCCTTTCACTTCATTTAACTAGTAAATCAATATTTAATTGATTTAATCCCCTTCTAATAGCCTAAATTATACTAATATTCCTCTAATTAGCTTCTATAAGCTTACATCTACCTATTAGTTAATCACCTTTGATTAATTAAAACACCCCCAACTCCCATGACTTGCTAAGCATAAATTAAACCCTTCTAAAGTAAGGTTACCTTTAATAAAGCAACCTTATCCATTCCTAATCATGTTTTACCTTTATCCCACATGCAAAGGGATGAAGTGTTTCCTTTATCCATTGGGCTATATAAGGAGCCCTCCTTCTACCTTTATACCTACACCTAAACTTCTTAAGAGAGCAAATGCAAAGCATATAGCAAAGAGACTAAGAGCTTGCATTTTGTCTTCTTGAGAGGTCACCATTGTTAAGAGCTAAGCTTCCTATTCTTGCATTCTTTAAGGATCAAACAAGCAATTTTTGATTGCCATTGGAGCTAAATAGGTCCATGCATTTTGTTGGTAATCTAGGAGAGTAGATTTTTAAATAGCATGCTAGTTTTGATCTTATGTTTTCAAAGTTATAATGTTAGTTTAGATCTTGTTTAGCTCTTTATCTTGATGGTGCTTATGCTTTGTTTTAGCTAGATTGTAGAACTATTTTAGGTGGTAGTTCTTGCTCCATTTGATTTAGCATTAAGCAAAGTACACATGCACACATTTATACGCCTGGTGGGACACTTAGTCCCATGGCATTTTAGTTTAAGTTTCATTGTTTTGGCTAATTTTTGATATGCACATGTAGTAATTAATGTCCATTTTCTTGGAATTTTTGCTAATTTGATATGTGTAACTTCATGTTCATAGCCATCATTTTAATGGGTAATTGCCATTCTTAAGCTAACTTGTCAAAAATTGAGATATTGTGAGTTTTCTTGTGTTTTTGCCATATTTTGGTTGCAAATGTAGCGCAGGCACATTTTTAGGAGCGTAGGGCATGGTTTTGTGGCACACACACCTCTCTGGTGGCACAGGCACACTATCAAAACCTATTTCTTTGTTTACCGACCCTGGCGCATGCACGCTAACCCCGATGCACACACACCCTAACCAGCGCGTAGATGCACTAACCTAGGTGCAAACACCATTTCATACTATACCTTCACTGCATTATGAAACCTATCAGATTGGCACACACACCCTAACTAGAGCGCACACATTGTTTTAGTGGCGCAAACACATTTTTGGTGATGCGGACGTTCTGTTGGAATCTGGAGTTGTTTTATAAAGTGGTGGCGCACACGTTTTCCCAGTAGCGCACACACTTTTCCGATGGCACACATTTTCTTAGTGAGTATTATGTCTAGTGTTCCATCTATTTTTCTCAAGGTGGCGCATACATTGTTTTTGTGGCACACACGCCTCTCTAGTGGTGCAGGTGCATGGTAAGCAAAAATACACAGAGTGGCGCATGCATTGATTTCGTGGCACACGCCTCTCGGGTGGCGCAGGTGCACTGTAATTTGAAAAAAATGTAGAGTGGCATATACGCCCTAACCCACACGTAGGCGCTAAAAAGGGGCGCAGTTTCATTTCATATTTTTGAAATTAATGTGTTGAGGTTCTAACATTCTTGCAAGTTTTATCTAATCATATACTTGTCTTTGCAGGTTGTTTTTACATGTTTGTACTTGATTAGATAGGTTTTTACATTGTTTACTTATAGGAATAAGATCATGTATGCTCTTCCCTCACGTCCCTTGGGGTGATCTTGGGAATCAAAAATGATTCTTAAATCCTTTTGATGCTTTGAGGTTGTTAGGAATATTTGAGTTGGAATTGGTTAACTTGGCATAGTTGAATTAAAGTGTTTTTCCATTTTGATATCTTTTTGGATTTTGAAGACATCACGTATGCTCTTCTCTTGCGTCCTTAGACGATCTGGAGAATCAGAAATGGTGCCTTCTCTTTTGATGGAAAACTACTAAAAATCGTCATACAGGACCAAAACACCATCGTTTTTCAAAGAAAAGCGAGAGAATCAAAACAAAATTAAAAAAACTACTAATACAGTTGTTATATAGGTTATTAAATGGTGTTCGAGCAAACCACACCTAATTAAAAAGATAAAATGAACAACATATTCAAAACATTATATTGTAGGTTTTAGAAAAGGGTACGTCCCTCTCCACTCAACTAGAACATAACCCCTTTGGCATAATGCCTTAAGCTACAACAATGGGGGTGGTTCCAGGAACCCCAAAGTAGTCCACACAAGAGGGAACCTTGTGGATGAAATGGGAAGTGCTCTGCACTACCTATCTGACTAGTGATTCCTTTGTGAGATAGAGTTACAAGTTGTCCCTACGCGACCCTTTTAAGTACATGATGGATGCATTTACTATGCCCACTTTGTGCTTAAAGGGGGAAAAGTCGAGATACTCCCAAACTAGTCAATGTGACTTTTTGGGTAAATCATCTCGCTCGTGGATAATCTTTGTAACACCTAGGATGAGAGAACCACCTAGGAAAATATACTTTGGCCAGGAGCCCACTTTGACCATTCTAAAATAGTGTTGAGTTGTGAACCATCTTTTTATTGCAAAACGTGTGACGCCTTACTTTCGCTTAGTTTTTACTTGCCTTAGGGCGAGGAAAAAATCTGCCAAAGTGAAGCCAACATTTTTCATCCCTATTTTGATTTTTCTTCCTTCACATTCTTTTGACACTTTGTTGATCAAAAGAAGGGTGACTACCTTTGTGTTACCAATCGATTGTTTTTGCCACTTTTATGTCCGTTTACGCCCATCCATGTTTGCAGGCTGGGTAAGTTAAACATCTAAAGTGTGTGGAGGCGTATTCACGTCATTGGTGGCCATTGTGATCTTGATACCCATGTCAAGGTCGTCATTGTAGTTAGGTGTGGTTCATCATCTTGAACTTCCTTAGAAGGGTTAACTTGTTTGTATCATATCACTACAATTTTGATATTTACGTCTTGTTTCTTGTAAACTTGACATAAATATCTATATTGTAAGGTTACGCTGCACACATTTTAACTATTCCTAGCTATACTTTGAGATTTTTAGTTCGATTCTATTATTACCTTGATTTTGAAGAGTGCTAGGTGTTACCATTTGTGTGTGTTATATCAATAGCACCTTGATATCAATACCTTACTTTCTCACAAAATTTAGTTAACATATCTTGGTGATATTGTTGTGTCATTCATGAATTGTAATTGGTACTTTTTGAGATATAGGTCTTAATCGAGTTTGGACTCACTCCTAGTATATCTTGTTAGGAGGTCGCATTGACTTCTTGTATTTACTTACGTTTTGTTCATTCTCGTGAACTTAGCATAAGTAAGAACATCTTGTTAATTATCTTGTGACGCGAAACTACTCTTTGAGACGTAGTCTAGGAAGTATTTCATTGGATAGATTTCGATACCAAATGTTTGTGTCACTAGTGATTTATCACTCTATCACATTGGTATCCTCACATTGTTTTTCACTCATATTCTTGACAATACATCTTGCATTTCACTTAGGGGTGGTCACAAAGTTTTGAACACATTTACAACTTACCCTAGTGAAACTATCACAAAAACATGGCTCCTAAAACATGATTAGGACTCAAGAAATAGACATACGAGGAACAACAAGTGCAATCTTGGGAAGCCTCTAACAGACAAGGGTCAAACCCCTTCATTGGACATGATCTAGGACCTCTGTTTTCTGCGGAAAAAGAGATAGAAGATATGGTCGATCATAGTGGAAATGAATTAGAATCCCCACACGTAAAATTCAATTTTGACCCCACTTTATTAGATGAGTTTCTTTTCAAAAATAAGGATAGAGTGCTAGCACGGGTCGTAGAATTAGGGGCCAAATTTCCCACTGAAAATGAAACAATCCCACCTACAAATAACGCTACGAGGAAGAATGCCCCTTATTAATATGGAGGATATTTTGACGCATGGACATGCTTCTACCTCTAACACAAGGAATGATAAAGTGGTGGGACATAGAATACCCTTTATCAAAGTGCCATGTAGAAATAAGACAAAACATGAGATGGGTGAAGAACCTCCACAATACGAGGAGGAATAACCTTTAGAAGAAGAAACCACAATTCAACAACAGATTAGTAACCTAAGATGACAATTATCTTTGCTAACCTCCCATGTATAGAAGGAAGCAAACAAGAATGTTCAAAGTCGAAGCCTAAGGTTAAGATCAATGAACTCCATAGAGAAAACCAAGGAGAAGAAGACACAGGGTATCATCACGTATACATCCTTGCTTCTCCCACTAGAGAACAATTGCTCACACAAGAGGTACAGTCTATGAAAGTGACACTTACGAGCCTACAAGAGAGTAATATAGGGAGCATTAGAAAGTATCAATATGAAGAATTATGCCCCTATCCTTTTGAAAAGACAATGACCCTTCAACCCTTTCCTAAGAAATTTGGTATGCCAAAATTTGACAAATATAAAGGGAAAGGAGATCCACAGGATCATGTCAAATATTTCTATATGGCATGTCAAGAGGTGTCTTATAGTGACAATTATCTCATCATACTTTTCCCAAGATTCTCAGAGGTCAAGCCCTAGAATGGTTTACACGCTTACCACGAGGATCAATTTTCACCTAGCCAAAATTGGAAGAAAGGTTCATGCGTCACTTCTCATACAACATAGAGAGTGATGTCACCATGGTAGATTTATGTGGTGCTAAGCAATTCCCTAATGAGACTTTCACTAGATTCCTCCAATGGTGGATACAGATAGCTAGTCGCTTCCCTTGTGCTTTCCCTGAAAAATAGCTGGTTAGTATTTTCGTTCCCAACCTAAACCCGGATATAGCTTTCCACCTCCAAATGCATTGTGTTCACACTTTTGAGGAGGTCATCGAAAAAGGGGTTCAGATAGAGAAATCTCTCATTTCCAAAGGCACCCTCAAAACCCAATCTAGAGATAATCAAAATGTCAAATCCACGGAGAATCCAAAGGTCTTTAACAAAAATAAAAATGTGGTGGGAGATGGGATCACTGATTCCAAACGTGTTCAAACAGTCCAAACTGGTCAACCTTTTAAACTGACCAAGGGACCAATTCAACCACCACCAAAGTGAAGAACGTTCACCTCTCTTAATGAACCTTTTTTTCGCTTATACTAAAACAATTGGATGTGGCCCACATGATGACATATCCTACAACGCAACCATTTGACGACAACACTCCAAAACCTTCATGGTATAAGGAGCATGAATATTGAAAAATGCATCGTGTCAAAGGACATAAGATAGACAAATGTCTTGCGACTTCATCATTATATTCAGGACCTCATTGATAATGGGGAAATAGTAGTGGATAACCCAGAAAAACACAAACACCTAATGAGAAAATGGGGATATATAAAGAACCATTCCCCAATCATGATAAGTCAGAGAAGTCAAAGTCGGATTGGGAGAGTCATCCCAAGGTTATAAATCAGAGAATTACTTATACACCAAAAGAGACAACAATCATTATGATTCACTTATTGGATGTATTCACTCTCCTACTGACCATGTCAACACTATCTAAATCAAGGAAAGGACTACACCGTGGTAATAAGGTGTACCAGCCTTGTGATTACAAAACCTTCTCTGTTAACCCCACAAACTAGTAAATATAATATTTTAGAACAACTTGAGAAGACATATGCTAAGATTTCGATCTTAGATCTTCTCAAGATATCCAATATGCATAAAGACATTCTATACCAAAATCTTCAAGGGTTGGGAGTGCCTTTAGAGTTCGATCCTACACACCTTCAAGCCGCAGTGGAAAACATCATACCAAATGAACATATTTCCTTCAATCATAGGGAGATCCCTACTGAGAATCCAATGCATAATCTTCCTTTATATATTGAGGTAGTTGTCACCCGCAGGAAGATCAAATGGGTGCTTGTGGATAACGGATCTAGGTTGAACATTTGCACAATCAAGTTGGTTAAATAGTTAGGACATACAGAGGAAAATCTTGAGTCTAATATCATCACCATCACCGCATATGACAACACAGAAAGGGAGTCAGCGGGCACAATCACATTGCCCATGGAGGTGGGTCCCACTTTCCATCAGAAAATGTTTCATGTCCTAGACTTGGAACTTCCATATAATATGCTTCTAGGTCGCCCATGGATTCATGCCATACAGGTCGTGCCATCAAAATTTCATCAATGCATTAAATTGAAGCATGAGGGACACACCATTACTATACAAGGATATTGAGCCCTTCGCTCACCGTAGAGATCTCAATAGCTTTACATGAAAGGGTACATATCGCATGTCCTCTCCGCTGATTTGAGGCCATGGAATCCATGGAATTCGGGTATTCTCTCTTAGTTCTTGCGCTCATGGTGCATCTACTTCAACATCTCCTTTTGATTCTGGGAGATGAAAATTCTTGAATATGGCTACGGAGAATATAATGTACAACAAGCTCTCTTGGTTTCAAATCTCTCATTGTCACACAAGACTAGAGGTTGACCCCACTACCGCTTCAAAAGATCTAGAAAGGAACACACTATTGAGTCATTCTTACTTGGAGGCTTGTTAGCTGAGGAAAAATTGTTTGATCCACCTACAACTTGGGTCCCGAGAGGATACTCGGCCATCCTATTATCAAACCCTGGAATATGAAAAATCTAGTAAAATGAATTACTCCATGGGCTACAAGGGCCTATGATGTGGTAGAAATGAACAAGGACGAGAGGAGCCAATGCCTCTACCACATTTCAAAATAGAAAGATACGGCATTGAAATTCACCCTTATGGATCACACC
The DNA here is from genome assembly GCA_018340775.1 of Taxus wallichiana var. yunnanensis. Taxonomy (NCBI): domain Eukaryota; kingdom Viridiplantae; phylum Streptophyta; class Pinopsida; order Cupressales; family Taxaceae; genus Taxus; species Taxus wallichiana. The sequence continues at coordinate 365,536,568 of CM031235.1, read as the reverse complement.
CCAATGATCAAGATGCTACTTATTCGAACATGATGATAGCTCTGATTACCTAGACAGTGATACGGATTCCCATTTTAGCCAATATGAGGATCTAGCTTCCAAAACCTTTTCATGAACAATGTTGTCCTAACCATAACACCCATAAAACCAACCCTTGACCTTATTTACCCTTCACTTTTTGAATGGTACCAACAATGTCACATGTCGCTAGATTTTTTTTAGAATGAGGAGGCTATCACAGAGTTCATGGGCATAAGGGATACAATTCCCATTGGAGATCACAAGAAGGGTTTCTTTATTGACTTAGATACCTGTGCCTACTTCGGTGAGGAGGTTGAGCTTCGTGGTCAGAAAAAATAAAAGAAAAGCGAGGGAAAAAGTTCCAACGTAAAGCCTCAGAAAAAATCAAAGTCCAAGTCACACAGTGAAAACATATTTGAGGCTCGCTGAAAAACAAATAAAAAATCAAAGGACAAACAAAGTGAACATGCCAAGGATGAAAATTTTGTGGAGACATCCTTGGATGAAGATCTCAACCTCCCTCCCGATCATACGCATATGGAGGACTTCTTAAAATTACTAGTCAAAGAAACCATTGATGTGAATATTGGTACAGAAGAAGATCCCAAGATAGTAAAATTAGGAGCATCACTCTTGGCTAGATAACAAAAGACATTCACTATGTTGCTGCGAGAGTTTATAGATGTGTTTACATGGTCTTACAAAGACATACCTGGTTTAGATCCAACTTTGGTCATGTACAACCTAGTTGTGCATGTAGATGTTAAGCCTATCAAGGAGAAACTCCAAAAGATGCACCCAAGAGTGGCCTTACTGGTTAAAGAAGAGTTGGAAAGATTTCTTACAGCAAGATTTATCCGGCCTATTGATTATTCTGAATGGATATCGAACATTGTTCTTGTCTAGAAAAATCATGTCGGTATCCGAATCTACACGGATTTTAGGGACATTAATAAGGCTTTCCCTAAAGATGATTTTCCATTGCCAAATATTGACATGATTGTCGACTCAACAGCAGGGTACAAAATGTTATCTCTCATGGATGGTTTTTCAAGATACAACCAAATCAAGATAGCTAAAGAAGACCAGCACAAAATGGCTTTTATGACTCCTTGGGGCACCTTCTGTTATCAGGTGATGCCATTTGGTCTCAAAAATGTAGGAGCTACTTATCAACGGGCCATGATAGTAATTTTTCATGATATGATTCATGATATCATGGAGGACTACGTGGATGACATCCTTGGAAATTCTAAAACAAGAGAGGATCACCCTGTCATTTTGCGGCATATATTTGAATGCCTACAAGAATACAAAGTCAGGATGAATCCAAAGAAGTGTGTCTTTGGTGTGCTATCAAGGAAACTGTTGGGCTTCATTGTATCAAGATGAGGTATTGAGGTAGACCCTACTAAAGTTTCTACTATTACTAAAATGCCTCCACCTAAGAATATCAAGCAACTGCATAGCTTACAGGGGAAAATTCAAGCCATTTGCTGCTTCATCTCCCAACTTGCAGATAAGTGTCACTCATTCACCCACTTACTTAAAAAGATGTCGCTTTCATATGGGGACTGAGTAAACAAGCCTTTGCTTTGCTTAAACAATACTTGGCTAATCCACCGTCCTCATGCCTCTAACTCCTGGAGAACCGCTCTTGCTCTATATTTCCACTACGCAATTTTCTATTGGCATGCTTCTCACCCAATACAACCTTGGTCATAAGGAAAAAGTGGTGTATTATCTCAGTCGCACCCTCATCGCCTATGAGCTCAATTATCCTCAAATTGAAAAATCTTGCTTGGCTATTGTTTTTACTTTTCAAAAAAATTCACCATTACCTATTGAATACTAAAACCAAGCTAATATCTAAGGTTGACCCACTCAAGTACTTACTATCTAAACCCGCCCTCATAGGTAGAATGGCTAATTGGATCATTCTACTCAGTGAGTTTGACATAGAATTTGTACATCAAAATCAGTTAAAGGACAAGTACTTGCTGACCAGCTAGCATAAGCACCTTTGCAAGGCACTGAACCTCTGAATTTGGATCTGTCAAATGCCTCTTTGCTCTACATTAAAGAATTTTTCATATGGTAGATACATTTTGATGGATCCTTTACATTTCACGGTTCAGGTGCAAGAGTGGTCCTTATTACTCCTTCTGGTGATCCTATACCATAGGCTTTTCACCTGAGCTTCCCTTACACAAACAACATTACAGAGTATGAGGCACTTATTACAAGGATGAAGCTAGCTATCAAGTGGAATATTCATCATGTCAAGGTTGTGGGAGATTTGCAATTAATTATCAAACATAGGTTAATGATGAATATAAAGTTAAGGATGACAAGCTCATACCTTACAAAAATCTAGTAGAAACTCTAAAGGAGTACTTTGTGCGCATTACATTTGAACAAATCCCAAGAGCGTAGAACAAATCGGCAGATGCCATGGTGATAGTGGGTTCTATGCTTTGTATTCCACCAGGGAATAATGACATGTCGTTCTTTGTAGAAAATTTACATTAGCCCACGTATGACATGCCAGAATCTTTCCTGGCTTGTGATGTTGTTGGTCCTAATTCCCCATGGTACAAACCCATATTTACCTATCTTAAGGACAACACGTTCCCTCTCGATATCTCCCATTCTGAAAAGCAAATCCTGATTCACCAAATAGCCCATTACACCCTTTTAAGAGGTACACTTTATTAATCATATCACGATGGAAATCTATTACATTGTTTTCATGTGACGAGTCAATCCAAGAAATCAAATAAGTACATCAAAGGGGTGTGTGGAGCACATACAAACGGAATAGTCTTAGCTAAGAAATTGTTAAGAGTAGGCTACTATCAGCCTACCATGGAAACCGATTGTTGCATTATGTCATGAAATGTGTACTTTGTCAAAAGTATGGACAACTTCATTCATGCTCCATCGTAACCATTACAACCTATCACTACCTCATGGCCATTCTCTAAGTGGGGACTTGAATTGATAGGAAAACTTACTCCTACCTCATCCGATGGTCATACACACATCATCATGGCTACATAATACTTTACAAAATGGATGGAGGTTGTCCCTTTAACCTATGTCACAAGAGCCTAGATTTCTAAATTTATCATGAATCATATCATTTGTCGATATACATCGAATTCTATATCATCGTTACAAATAATGGGAAGTTATTTAAGAAAAAAAATATAAAAGGTCTTTGTCAATGGTTCCAAATTAGGTTAAAATGGTCCACGCCATATTACCCTCAAGGTAATGGACAGTGAAAGCCCAAACAAGACTTTGGTGAGGATAATGGAGAAGATGGTTAGCAAAATAGGTCGTAATTGGCACTTACAAATCCATCCAGCCCTCTGGGCTTACAGAACCTCCATTCGCACTCCTACGGGTGTGACACCATATTCTCTAGTGTTTGGGATAAAATCTATCATCCCCTTAGAGATCAAACTTTCATCCCAGAGAATTTATCTTTGGGACTATTTGGATAAAGATGAGGATTTTCGGGTAGCAAGATTGGCTGAATTAGAGATCCTATATGAGAGGTGCATTCACACTCTTAATCACTTGAAAGTATATCGTAACAAAGTCTCCATAAACTACAACAAGACAAACATCCCTCGTCGAATTGAGGTTGGTGATTTAGTCATGAAGGAGAACCAGTTCAACACAAGAGTGGAATGAGAAAAGAAAGGGAAGTTCAAACCACATTGGTTGGGACCCTATGTTATAGTCACCAAGTATGGCACAGGGGCATACAAACTTTCTCACCCCAATGGTGATGAGCTACGTGAGCCCATGAACGCCATGCATCTTAAGTAATTATATGCTTAAACATGGCGCAGAAAAGTCCAAAAAAGCAAAAAAATGGTAAAAGGATCAAAAATACAAAAACATCAAAAAAGAGAGAAAATAGGTCATCCACAAGTGAAAACCACGCAATTGTGGCACTTTGGACAAGTCCTTGGGTGAAAACCAGTTTTCGGCACCTTGGGAGGATTCGTTGTCCACAAGCATCTTGCATCTAGAGGGTATTTTTCCTTGGCCTAGTCCTAGTTTTCCTTTGAGATTTCCTGTGAGCCCCATCCTATTTAGCCTTGATCCAGCTTTGTCTTCTTTTATTCATCTGTGAGGGGTATGGTATTTCACTATTTCCCATCTTACACTGGGGGAAATTCAACAACTTCACCTTCTTGTTCATAAGCGCATGGCCATCGCCTTGAATATTCCCCATCTAACACTGGTGGCATCCATGCTTTCTTGGTTACCTGTGCATAGCTCTGGAAAATCGTTAGAAAACAACACAAAAACAATAGAAAATTGTTTCACAAAACCTAAACAATAGAAAATTGTTTCTCAAAAAAAAACTTTGAAAACATCAAGAAACACAAAAACAATAGAAAATCATTTTGCATAAGCCTAAACAATAGAAAATTGTTTCAAAACACCAAAAACAATAGAAAATTGTTGCATGAAAACAAATCTTACAAAAACATTTACTTGCATTGTCTTGTTTCTTGCTTTGCTTGTTGCTTGTATCATTGTTTTATGTTTTTACTTTTGGGTTGTTTGTTGCTTGGGCATACTTTATTAGGATTCATCTTTTCTTGCTTAGATTAGATTTATTATTGCTTGTGCATATTGAGGTGTGTTTTTTCATGCTAGTCAATCATGGTGTATTATGTTAATTCATTGTGTTCTTTCTTAGTATTTGATTGTGTTAATTGCATGTGCATTGTTTTGTTATCATACATCACATTACTATCATTATCATCAAATCTAACATCATCTATACATCATATATCAAGAAACAACTAAGTATACATCATACATGAATGATAAGCTAATCATCATGTATCGTATCATCAAATGGGGGCAAGAGGGATCGCAAATATCAAAATCTATCCCCCCTGCACCCTTATCATCATATCATCCCGTCCATATACATCTACAGTAACACATGAGAAATGCATTTGATATCATCTAAGGATCTATCATCTAACATCCACAGCACATGTATACATCAAACATCAAGATAACATACATGCAAGTACAAAATCAGACAACATCATAACACATCCATAAGTGCTGAATCAAAACAAGCAACATGCAATAAGATTCAACATAGAGTAATTTCTGATAAAGGGTATTTTACGTCATAGAATTATGCCCACTCATGTCACATGCATCAGGAAACAAAACAATAAAGTACATCATCTCATAAACACGTGTATCTCGAGTGTAGTCATTTTGCGCCCCACCAAGAACAAGGGAACCTCATGCATGTCGGCCTATCACCCAACGGGCGTTGGGTGCTCACCCGAGGCGCGCGAGAGGGAGCCGAGTCTCTCTTTTATGTGAGTTTAGAAGAAGGCATAATTTATGATTCTGACTTAGTGATTTAATAGACATGAAAAGATATAGAGCTCAGAACGGCTTCTACACCCCCTTCAGTCATAACAGAAACAAAGCGCGCAATAGAATTAACTAGAACTAGGAAGTTGTAAATCCATAATTAGACTAACATTCAAGTAAGGTTCATGATTATACAAGATCAAAAGCATAGTAGAAACATGCAGATAATATAGGAAGGAGATCTTAATACAAACATAGTGGTAACCTTATCATATTCATTCATAGTCTTACTACAAAGCATCATAGAGAGGCAGACCATGGTCATACACCATATGTGGATCCATACATGTATGCTCACAAAACAAAATTTTCATTCCCCCTTTCCTCATTACATCCTTCCAAGAATCATCTACCCATTCTATCCCATAGTTCTCACAGTAATTCTAGAGAGCTCCGCTACCTCACTTGTGTCTCTGTTCTTTTTGCAGGGCACGTGTATAAATAGGCATCGAGGGTCTAACAAACTCCTCTATGCCTTACATGTGGCCCCAAGTGTCAAGGTGTGGAACACCCCAATTGAATGCCTCTCCATGTCATGATTAGCTTTTGGATCTTGTCTCTATATCGCAAAGGTATATTCCTTCCATGCCATGTTGGAACCTTATCCAAACGGAATATGTTCTTCATGTGTTCTCATCTACCTAGGCCGAAAACGGCTAAGTTCCGAATTTTTCTTCACATGCACGCGTGTCCTTGGTTCTCCAAGAACCCATTTTAAATTATGCTCTTAAAATGAATTTCACTTGCGATGCTCCCCTGGGTGCGCGCCTACGCACCTTTAAGATTTGGTAGCTACATTAGGGGGCCCAACACTTTCGAGCCCAAAAAGTAATCCTCTATATACATGTGTGTCATATACATCTATATCAACATAAATAGATATACATTGGTACTCTATATCAAAAATACCTTCTCCTGAGGCGTTTTTCTGAGATGATACATCAAACATGTCCAAGAATAATTATTTTTTTTAATTTTTTCACTAAATAAGGACATTATTTGTCACTTGTTTCTTATTTCTTCCACCTAGGGCACTTTCTGTTGCGCCTAGGCCCTTCATTCTCTTTCTTCTATTTTATTCTACTGTTTACCACAATTTGGACAACATAGAAAAGTAAAAACAATATATATGTCAAAAAAATCCAAAAAATAGGGCAAATTTTATTAAAAATTTCTCAAAGTAAAAAACCTACAAAAACGGTAACTTGCTTATTACGGCTAAAATTGTGTCTTGTGCATGGTATTTTTCCATACCACTGGTTTGTCTCACATCTTCCCGATTAATACGACTCACGCATACCGGATTCACAACCATTCACAAAGCTAGTTTCTTGCTTCATTTGTACTACGGGCACGTTTGTTGCTCGGTGTTGTTTCACAGTGCACAATGCTTTTCTTGGACCTCATGTCCATTATCATTCCCCTTGCATGTATCCTTTCTCAGGGCATCATTTTTAACCCTTGTCATCAATCACAAACTTGTGGATCTCTTCAACACTGATAACAAAACATTTGTACAATTGTCTTGACCATTGTTGGGTTGGGTATGTGCGTTCGTACTTGTTTTCCCTGTTAGATGAGCTTGTTTCCTTCTTGTATTGCATTGCATTGTTATATGTTGCATGGAGTTGGTATTTTCAGTAATGGGAAATTGTTTTTCGTATGGCTTTTCATGTCATTCTACCTTTGTCGTATGCTTATATTTTTCATAAGGACCGATGACGTAGCTCTTATGGTATTATGATGACATCAAAATTGTTCCAATACAGGCTACACTCTTTTCTCTCCTCCGTATTTCTTCTATATCACCTTCTTCTCACCCCTAATCTTCTACCTCACCGGGGCATCTTGCCTCTTCCCATTCTTCTATCTATTTCTCACCTTTTTCGATCATCGATCGTCTTCTTTCATCACCCCATCGACACTCGAGGGGCATCTCTCCCTCCTACTAATTTTTCTTCTATCCCTTCAAAATTTTCTTTTGTCTACTATCTTTGAAGTGGCGTCACTTATGCCACCCCAAAGAGGGGCAAATGTAGACACCCATAATTACACCCAAGCAATTTAAATAATTAAATTACACTAATTATCCCCTTTCTCACAAATCGATGACATATCATCAAAAGCACTCATATTCCCTCTTATTGTCATTAATTAATTACAATACGCTAATTGATTAAGTCGTATATCCAACTAATACTCTAATTAACAACCTTCCATTAATAAATCACCCCTTCTATCTAGACTAATTAATTATTATTAATTAATTAGCTTTCCCTTCCATTTAACCAATAAATCAATATTTAATTGATTTAATCCCCTTCTAATAGCCTAAATCGTACTAATATTCCTCTAATTAGCTTCTATAATCTTACATCTACCTATTAGTTAATCACCTTTGATTAATTAAAACACCCCCAACTCCCATGACTTGCTAAGCATAAATTAAACCCTTCTAAAGTAAGGTTACCTTTAATAAAGCAACCTTATCCATTCCTAATCATGTTTTACCTTTATCCCACATGCAAAGGGATGAAGTGTTTCCTTTATCCATTGGGCTATATAAGGATCCCTCCTTCTACCTTTATACCTACACCTAAACTTCTTAAGAGAGCAAATGCAAATCATATAGCAAAGAGACTAAGAGCTTGCATTTTGTCTTCTTGAGAGGTCACCATTGTTAAGAGCTAAGCTTCTTATTCTTGCATTCTTTAAGCATCAAACAAGAAATTTTTTATTGCCATTGGAGCTAAATAGGTTCATGCATTTTGTTGGTAATCTAGGAGAGTAGAGATTTTAAATAGCATGCTAGTTTTGATCTTATGTTTTCAAAGTTATAATGTTAGTTTAGATCTTGTTTAGCTCTTTATCTTGATGGTGCTTATGCTTTGTTTTAGCTAGATGGTAGAACTATTTTAGGTGGTATTTCTTGCTCCATTTGATTTAGCATTAAGCAAAGTACACATGCACACAATACTATTAGTCCTAACCTAAGTCCATTATCCTCATTTATTCTTTTAACCATCTTAACTGATTGACAACGATCATTATGAACGTTGTTGATCCTATTTAAACAACATCTTGACTCATTTCTCGCTTAGATACTAGAGAGGTTGGATACATCGATGAATTTTGAGATTAGGCCTATCTAACAATGCAGGGAAGGATTTATCACAACTTACTACCATCCATTGGGAGTCCCTCTCAAGCCTCCAAGTAGCCATTCAAGCTATGTCACCCATTTTATTAATCAGGGTATAGTTCCCTTATCTCTATCATTGTACTCTTCATTTATACTAGTTACGGTTCACATACACTCATCCTTACTCTCCTATACAAATATCATATGTTCTACTTTCCATTTAGCCACCGATCTAATTTTTAGCATATCAAAGAATTTATCAAGGATTGTCGCGATCCCCAATCATCGTGGATTGGATTCGCAATCCCTTTACAATTTATTCAGATCTTTATGTACATATTACAATCTCAACTTTATGTATACATTATGTCTCCTCGGTCTCTATATTTCACCTTAGCATTTCCAACATCCGACCTACATCAAACATAGTCTTTTTTTACTATCTTTTGTTGAAATAGACCATTTTTCCCCCGATCGTCGTCGATCCCCAAACATTTTTGATTTGTATCTTATCATCTTTATTTTCTGAAAATATCTTTACAATCATGTATTATCTTTATATGACTATTCTAGGAAACATACACCCCATTACACACATATACGATCTCCCGATCATGTAGTAGCCCTTCATGTGGGAATAGTTCAACATCACACATAAACTTTGCTTTTGTGAAATTTCCTTGACACCCGAGATCAAGGACATCGAAGAGTAACTTGAGATCATACAAAAAATACAACATGTGGTAGAGTGAGGCTAGCTCAAATAATTTGATGAGCATAAACTATCTACATCCATAGCCTTGGCCACATACAATGTATAACAGATCTCTCTATCCATTTCAAATTCTAATCATATTTTTCGTTATCTTATTTCATTATTGTATCACTTGATGGTAAACATAATTTAAAATTCCTTAAGGAATCCAATTGTTTCTTGGGATCACCCTTTTCAAGAAACTTGTTTAATCATTATCTAATATCTATTTTGTTTAGTTGTCTTTACATACGGGCCCTCTCACTTGGTGATAGGAGGAGTCTTGACATTGTTCATGTATCCATTCATCCCAAAATTGCATTTATCATCAAAAGTATTGTTAAACCCCATTACTTTTAGATTTTTAGTATTTCAGTATAATATTAACAAACCAAAATTCACCTCAAAACATCCTGGCATTTAATGGGACATTAGTCCCTTTTTTATTCGATTTATATATTTTTGTTTTCTCCTTCTTATAAAATTCTCTAACCTTTCAAGTTGGAGTGATTCGTTGTTGTTTCAAAATGCCTAAACATTTTAACTTAAAATCAAAATCAAAAAAATAAATAGCGATCATAGGTATGCCCTTATTCTTTTGATTTTTCTTTCAACATTTCATTTTTGTGTGGCTTATTTTGATTGAAGTAAACATTTCCTTTTGAATCTTAAAAATGAACTTTCATATACGCTTTCTCACATAGTCTAATTAGGAGATAAATGAATTCCAAATACATGAAAATCAGAAACATCAGGTTTTTCTCCAGACCAAACTTGTGTAGGAGTCTTATTCTACAAAGCCTTATGTATGATCTGGTTCTAAATGTAGTTTGCACAATTAATTGCCTCATCCCAATATCGAGGATCCATCTCCTTAGAATGAATCATGCAATTGGCCATCTCCTTTAAAGTATGATTCTTCCTCTCAGCCACACCATTCTGATGAGGAGTATAGGGCATGGTAAACTAATGCACAATCCCATGCTCAGTAAAAAATCCTTGAATGCATTGCTGACATATTCCCCCCATTATCGGTGTGTATATTGTTGGTGTGAGTCACCATTCCACATAATCAGGTGAGTCATCTCACATAGGTGAGATCGTAGGTTTGTGTGTCATATAGGTGTCATCATTGGATTCCCTTACGCGTCGAGTGCATTAGTCACATCATTGGGAGTTACTTTTCCATTATGGGAATGTAACTCCTCCTCTCCACTTGAGTTTTCATGATTGCAGCACTGGGGGTTACACAACACCCCCTATATGTACACACCATCAGATCTATGAGATTAGTGAGAGTTTATGGATTGTAACGAGGTTCTGTCTAGTTTTCATATTTGCATGCACATTTTAGGTTGATGTTCGCTCCTTTCAAGATCTCGTTACATTGTCATTTGCACGTCCATGGATGTTCACATTGTGACTCATGATCCTCACGCTTTAAGTTTTCACACACCCTCTTTCATGGTATTAGAGCTCATGTTTTGGATCTCATGGTAACTTTATAGTTTTTTCACATTTTCATCCTTTCGATGTGATATATAGGTTACGTTTGTATGTGTCATAATGGCTATTCCGACCTCTACTCTACTTGTATTGATTTTGGATTCATACCTCCATTTGGGTGTTTGTTTGTGTTTGTGGTTAGTATTTTTCAATACTCGGGGTTTTCAAAGATTGCATGTGTGTTTTGGAATTGTATTGTAGTTTACGGGTTCATGAGATATAAGGTTTTATATTGCGGTTTTTCAATGGTGTTAAGTTGTTTCTCTTCCTAACTCGGCCCTAGCTCATTGAGCTAGAACTAAGCTAGTTCTACAACTCACCTCACCTAGCTCTTATTCAAGCTTTGTTGTATTCTTCTCACTCATCCTTCACTCATCATTTCTACGGGTTTTTATTTAAAGGTGACCTATTTTTTCTACCTTCATCACTCTTGATCGTGTATGCCTTCGGCCTTGTTTCAAATTTTTGGTATTTGAACTAGCTCCCTTTCTCATTAGCCATTTTCCCTAACTTGTCACACACGTTTGCAGCTAACATCATATCAGAATTTTTCTAAAATATTGCTAAATAAATACTACGGTGCGGTGGTTGGGCACGACAACTATTGTTTTGGAGGTCACGAGTTTGAATTCTACTAAGTACATGCTAACTTTGTGTGATGGTTAGGCTCTGCCTCATTGGCATCCTTGATCGACTCTCCTAATACATCCGCTACAACCCATGCATTCTCGTCATTTATTCTCATTAATTTAGGATATTTTTTTCACTTGCTTGTTAGTATATCACATGTTTGGCATTCGAGTGGGTTGGCTTGACCCTCCCAGGTATTGACCGAGCATTCCTACTGGGTCGATCTACTTGTTCACACAGTGTCCCTCCTTTATGGGTACCGACACGACCGGAACCCACTCACGTGCACTCGACTTTTCCATTTGACTGTCATCTCTGTCGCCCATAGCTCGGTCTCCTATCCATTGCTACCAGCTCAATAGGTTTTTAACTCACCAGCTCCATCAGCTTTCAACCAACTCCACATGGCATTCTTCTCATCTTTTGGCTCACTTCCTCAAGACATTTTGGCATTGGGATTCTTGTCAACCTTTCTAGAACACGTAGCACTCACCTCGACTTTTGTTATCCCTTGGCGGTTCTCCTCGGTGAGTCTCACCTTTTCATGTCAATACTCCCTCTTCTTATCCAACTCGCCACACCAACCGACCTAACATGGTGACTACTCCGAATTCCTTGCTTCTAGCTCGACATCGATCTTCCTACTCAATGACCTTTACACCGACCTAAATTGGTGGTCCATTAACATATCATCACCATTCTTTCGACTCTGTGCCACGTCCCCCGACTCACTGTGTACCCCAAACTTCTCATCACACCACATGTTTCCCTCCATGCATCCACACATGCCTAACTCACTGCACCACTCCTCGGGTTCACATTAGCTCACTCATTAAATAGCCCTACCTCACTCATCAATCCCTTTTCCAACTCACCTCATCTTTTCCCCACTCGTTCTTACTGGTCAAGCTATTTTCAACTCCTCCACCCTCTTTTGAGCTCCTGGACCCTACCTCTTTCCCTTTTTTCATTTTTTCAAATTTTCCCATATTTTATGATTTGTACCACATTATATAAAGGGAAAACACATAAAAATTTCTCACTTTTATAGGGGGCCTCTTTTTTTTTGAGCTCATTTTATAGGGTTATTGGTTTTCAGGACCACTTTTTTAGCTCATTACTTGTAGCGCTTTTCTTCACCTACAATAGTGGATGCATTGTGGTAAGAGATCCCTCTCTTTTACATTGTGAGACATCTTTTCTCACTTTGAGTAGTGTTTGTACCTTGTTGTTGTTTTATGCCCTTTGTGCTTGATTGTGTGTGTTCCTCTACTTTCGACTCAGGACTCCATTTTGGCCTCCACTCTCGCACGACTTTTCGCCCACCGCAAGGTCGGTGGTCAATTGTATGACATCACATAAACACACCCTATTGTAGTCATGCACTATCTAGTGCCCTGCATACGAGGGTTATCACTTCTTTTTTGGGTGTTGTGTTGCATGCAAATGCATTACCACAGCTGATTCTGACGTCTTGCATTCTTACACCCTTCTTCGTGTGCACCTTTCACTTCTTTCTTCAGACATATTATGGAGGATACTCTTTCTAGACTTGAGCATCACAAGGTCGTGTTACAACCTCCGCCACTTCTTATTGGGAGAGAGAACTATTTATCTTGGTGTGGTTCCATGGGCGCTACTTCACCTACGTGGGTCTTATACACTTCTTTCTTGGGTCAATTTATGCACCCACTGATTCCAATCGTCTTGAGGACTTTCTTGACACTCGCGACCATGTTATTGGTCACTTGATCTATTTCATTGCCAGACCTCTCCACTTTCATGTGGCAGACTCAGATCCTCCCCACTACATCTAGAGGATATTTTAGTCCCTCCTTGGATACCCTTCACATACTGCTGCCATTTTTGCTACTGTTGATCCAATGGTCTCCTCTTATTCTTTGTGTGATGGTTGTTTCATTGACACGGACTCACTTGGTTCTTCTTTTGATGATGAGGATTGTGCAACTAGTTATGATGCTCGAGTACCAACGAATACTCCTCTCCTCCTTATCTCGCTATTCCGTAGAGTGTTGACACATACCACATCTCATCAGACAATTTGCAATCTCCTACTCATCCTCATAAAATCATTGTACCACCTCCTTTCCACTTCAAGTATATGAGGCACCTTTCATTCCTCCTTCTTTCTTGGATGACTTATACATGTTTGACATCACTCTGTTGTTTTTTTTGAGCCACCTCATTGGGATGAGTATCTACCCGACCTTGGTCATATTTTTACAGAGTCCACTTGTGATGCGTTACAAGTTCCTCATCCTTCTACATGTTCCTTGGAGGATTTAATTATCTCTGTTGTTGGAGAAGTGCCCTTCTAGGACTCTTATCACTTCCACCCTTTAGGATATATTCATTGATCCACCTTCTCTTGTGGATCCCTTTTCTATTGTGTGGGTTTTTGTGTTTCCTTCACATCACTTGGACATCCTTTCTGTGGGTGTTTCTCTATTACACTCTAATAGTTATGTGCTCATGGCATTACCTTCGCCTTGGCACCTTTTTGCTAGACCTATGTCACACTTCCATGGACCAGACTTAGAGTTCTTCATGTTGTTGCCTTTGGTTTCCTTCATAGAGTGGGCGGAATTCCAACACGTCATTTATGTCCTTCCAAAGGGAATGCACAAAGTTTGGTGAGGCTAGTTCTTCTTCAGTCTAGAGGAAGAGGACCACGTCATTGACACTCTTCTAGGAGACTTCATAGAGCTATAGAGTTCAGATCTTTCTATGGCATATTTTTTGTCTCCCTCTTCTACTCTCTTCTTCTTCTTCTGAGATATTTTCCTTCAGTACATGGGTACCTTATCGGGCTTGTATGTTATTAGACCCATCTTTGGAATCTTTCTTAGATTAGAGAGTGTGTTTTTATCTTGTGGTGGATGTTTTTCCCACTAGTTTTTCCTTCACTACTTGGTATTATTTTTTTGCATGGGTGCCTCATTAGGCTTGTGAGTTGGGACCCATTTCTCTCTTCTAAATTTCTGCCTCATCCTAAGTTTCGATGAAGGGGGTGTTGGTGTGAGTCACCATTCCACATCATTAGGAAATTCATCTCACTTAGGTGATATCGTAGGTCTGTGTTTCATGTAGGGGTCATCATTGGATTCCCTTACACGTCAGTGCATCATTTGCGTCATTGGGAGTTACTTTTCCATTCTAGGAATGTAACTCCCCCTCTCCACTTGAGTTGTCATGATTGTAGCAATGGGGGTTACACAAAGACCTTCTATATGTACACACCATTAGATCAATTAGATTAGTGGGATTTTTTGGATTGTAATGAGGTTCTTCCCATTTTCATCCTTACATGCACGTTTTAGGTTGACACTTACTCCTCTCAAGATCTCTTCATGTTGTCATTCACACGTCCATGGATGTTCACGTCATCCCTCATGATCCTTGTGCTTCAGGTTTTCACACACCCTCTTTCATAGATATCATCTTGAGTGGAAGAGATGATTGCTTCTCTACAAGAGCCTTAAAGGCTTTGAAATTCTCAAAAACATCACTTTTGGACTTAAGGAAATATACCCAAGTCTAGAGAGATAAATCATCAATAAAAGTGAGTACATATTTGGCTCCAGAATAAGAATGAGTGGGAAAGGTGAGAAGATCACTATGTACCAACTCAAGAGGAGCTCATGCTCTAGTGGCCTTGCCCTTTGGAAAAGGGTCTTGATGTTGTTTTCTAAGCATACATCTAGGACATACTCCATCAGTGCAAGAAATCTTTGGAAGACCAAGAACTAGTTACTTTGTACTCATATTTTGTAAGTATTTGTAATTCAAGTGGCCAAATCTCTCATGCCACAATTTTCTCACTAAATCAGCATGAGAAATCAATGAAGAACCTGTAGAGGGATTAAATCTCTCAAAATGATAGAGACAAGCACTATGATCAAGCAACACCTGTAGCCACTACATCTTGAGGATCTTTTATTTCTTTGATTACAACTTTATGCAGAGTAAATTCCACAGTTTTTCTAGTGCCTGAATTACAAATTTGATAGATATACAAAAAACTAGAATTAATTTTGGGAACAAGAAGTACATCAGTTATATAACCATTTTGTATCTCGAACATCACCTTTCCTCAAAACATCAACTTGAGAAGAGTTAACAAATTCAATATGGGAAGTATTGCAATTAGATACTGAAGATAGAAATTTTTGAGAATGTGTGAGATGATGAGAATCCCCTAAATCAATGATTCAATTATCATGAGATGTATATATAGCTCGAGCGAAAGAAGTTTCCTTTTATCTAATGAAGAAGAAGAGGGAGAATGTGAGAAATTTTATGTTTCTTAACCGCTTCCTCCAAGGATTTCATCTTCTTGAAATATTTATTCTTTGAATGATTTGTTCCACTAAAAAGGTGCAAGGTCCATGGGTCTTCTTTTTGTTTGATTTTCCTTTAGAATTAGGATTGTTGAAAGAGTTAGTGGACTTATAAGATTAGGAAGGAGGAGGTCTATTTACTTATTTAGTGGAGGGTGATGTCTTTGTTTTATACTTGGGTTTTCCTTTAGAAGAGCTAGCAACAAGAGCATGAGAGCTACTAGGAAGGGCATCCAAGGACATTAATTTGGTTTGCTCCCAAGTAAGGCGATCACAAAATAGCTCAAAAGTAGGTTGTTGGAATTGGTCACCAAGGGCATCCATAGACAAATAAAAGGTATAGGTAAAGACACTAAAAGGACCATTCAACTTAGAGAGGATAAGAAATATAAATTCTTTATTTGTTTTGTTTTTCCTCCTGCTTTTAATTTTGAGTGAATAGACTTAAACTTGGACAAAAATCCTCTATAGTGGTAAAATTAGATGGAAAAAGGGAAGACAAATCTTCATCTAGTTGCAATAATCTGGATTCATTCACCATACCAAAGAGTTCAAAAATGTGTCCCATGCTTCCTTGGGTGTGCTAAGGCTAGAAAGGTGGAACATCAAGTTGTCAAACTCGCTCAACCCGATCAAGCCAAGAGCCTCGTCCTGCTTTCACTCGATCAAGTAGTGGTCTTTTCGACGTGAAATTTGGACCATTATCCAACACCACGTGCCATAAGGCCTTTTTTCATATTTGGTTTCCATAAATTATAATTATAAGTATTAAGTGGCTCAAATAATCATGGCTCCATGAATGGTTTTGGATGGACGTCGAGTGCCACCAAAAATGCATCCAAATGTACTATAAGAGGAGTTTCCAAAATTTGTAAACAAATATACCCCATATTTTAATAAAAATAGAACCAATAGAAAGATAATGAAAAATTAGGCACTTTTGCAAAAAAATGACACTCAAATCGAGCTACCATGCAAAAGTTATAACCAATTCTATTTCCCGTAAAAAAGTACTAACTTAATGAAATTTGTCTCAATGATTAAAAAATCAATCAAGGAGGGAAAAGTGGTTGTGTGACCACTCGTTAGAACCAGGAGAGAATGTATATTCCAAAAATGGTGTTGAATTTGAGAACTAACACCAAAAATATTAATTTGGCCAAAAAATAAAAATGACCCCCAAAAGGCAATTATTTTTCACAAACTATAGAAAAATAAAAATATAGTCTGATGAAAAATTAAAATAAATCAACAAATGGGAGCGGGTTGTTTGTATGCAGATTTTAGGGTGAAAGAATGCTCACGGATATGGAAGATTTAAACATGTTTCTTCACACCATTGGCCCAGAAAACTAGAAAATGAAATTTATTTGATGTTTGTATACACAAACCTAGAAAAAAATTGGATGGTTGATATTCTCCTTTTCATCTGATTTTTCACAGCTCTTCAACAAGCATGTTGCCCTTTCCATTAACATCCACAACCACCATTAAAAATAAAAAAATCATGCATAGATTTGCCCACTCAAATTTACAAAAAGAGATTGTTTGGGTTTTTATAAATAAACCTTTGTGTTGACTACCAAGCTATAAATTTTTACTAAAAATAGAAGAAAAGTTAAAAAAGAGGGCAAAAATCACACCAAGACCAGTAAATTCCTAGCATATCCAAAATGGAGAATGGTATTTGTATTCTTCTTGTGCAAAAGAAGAGGAGTCTACCACAAAATAAAATATCTTCACAAAGAAAAGAAAATATCTTCATAGCCTACCGCTCCATGTGAAATATGTTTCAAATTTTCGCTAAAAGAGTGAAGAATCCTTCCAAAAAACCAGAGTGAGATGATACCATGAAAGAAAATTGAACACGGCGAAGATCTAATCATAAGACATCTCCAACAAAGAAGTGAAGAATACAAATCTGTAAAAGAGAATATTATTATTAATCAGAAGTTCTCTCACATACATCCTCAATGCTTGGTTCATGCCAATAAATAGGAAAGTGAGAGGAGAGAAGAACTTCTAGGGAAGATTCTAGAAGAGGAGGTTTCTAGAGAAACCTAGAGAAGAAATTTCTAGAGAGAATTCTAGAAAGTGGAAGAAAGTGCAACTCATCATGAGTTATGACACAAAAGACAAAATAGAATGTGCACCCTAATTAATTATTAAATACTAATTAGATCTTAATATCTATCCTAACATTAATCATATTAAAATTTTACAATATAAACACACAAATAAAATAATAGATAGTAATTAATTAATCCAATATTAACATTCATACTTTTATTATTATTGTATATTACAAACAATATTTTTATTATATGGTGTATCTATTACATCAACCAATATATTTTATCTTTATTATAAATATTTAGTTTATTATGTCAAAATTTGTAATATAATTAGACAAACTAAACCCATAATAACTAACCAATCAATACTAATAATTAATAAAACATAAAAAAATATATCATAAAAATTAACTACTCTAATAAGTATATGTAGACAAAAATATATGCATTTGGGTACATTTCTACGTCCTAAAGCATACTCATGTATAAATGACCCCGAGCAAGAAAACTAGTGGTTGATGAACTACTTTTGTCATTTTCATTGTTTTATCTATTGCACTTTACTAGCTTTACACATCTTACAGCTCTGTTGGCACTTAACTTATTTACCTTTTAATGAACTCGGACACTAGTGCCCGAGCTTAGGAAAGAAGCGCCAAGGTGTTCATGTCCCTCCTAGGCTCCCTCGTCCCTCTCTTTCTTCTTCTTCTTACCCCTTTTGGGTATTTTTCACTTCTTGGTCACCTTTTAACACTTTGGTTCGGCCTTTCAGTTGTCAATTACGAAATTCAAACAAGGGAATCATATATATACTTAGTTACTTATTCTAAATAAGGGGCCAAGAATCTATAATCATTATCTATCACCACCTAAGCTTGCACGAAGGCACAAGAGCACTATAAGGCATACATCTTGCACATCCATACAAGGGAAAAGGGATGCATTGATCTACATACATAGCATAGGAGGGGAGTTCATTCTATTCCATCACACACATTCTACATATTTGGGACAATCTAGATCTAGCCCACTATCATCGTGTAACTTACACAAGGGCAACCTAGGACACGGACCCATACACACACACACACACACACACACACACACACACACACACACACACACACACAAATAAATACATGGAATTTTAGATGTAATGTAGTGCTTGGTCGTAAGTTCACTCTTCGGTGAACGTCAAGGTCATTCCAACTCCACATTCTACATATTTTTTATTGGATTTGATGTGGTTTGTGGAAATGTTCAAGTAGTTATTTGTTTTACATGTTACATGTGTGATCAAAACCCTAACATTGAAATCATAAAGCAACAAAGAACGAATAAAAGTAGAGATCTCTTGACCTGGAAGGGTCGATCCTAAACATTCATGTAGTCACAAGCGCCCAGATTAGTCACTAGCACTTGGGGTGCTCTTGTCCTCCTGTGGGTGTTGTTTCTAGCACATTCATGAGTTCTATAATCATCATCAACCAATTCTAACATTATTTCCATTCATATCCAACACTCGAGCAGTCCCGATCACTTCCGATCAACCGAAATCATATAAGTCAACATTCTTCTCTCATTTTCTTAGGGTTTTTACATTGTTGAATGTTTGGTGCTTGTACATTATTGTACTTAATTTCATGAATATCATTTTTACAATATTTACTTTGAAATAAGGTTTAATTCAATTTAGATTAAATCATTTGGTGAACCCAATCGATCAAACCCTACCTTCTAAACATGCATCGGATTCTCTCTCCTTCTTATGAATTTATGGACCAATCCTCTTACCCATCCTATACACCCATTAGGGTTCCTTGCATGGCTACCATTGTTTTTGATTTTATGCAAGTCCGTACCCAACACCCTCCCCACTTCAACCCTCCAATGCCCGACCCAACTATTAATGTGGTCACCACTTGACGTAATAAAAACCCATGGCTCCACCCATCTCTATTCCACCACCTATCACCTCTACAGTTCCTACCGACACTTCCAAAGGTTATGATATCATTGAGAAACTAAATAATACACCAGCCAAAATATCCCTTTATGATATTTTACACAATGCACCATATTATCATCATACATTAGAGGCTACCCTACGTTCCATTTAAACTATAAGTTAAAATTCCCTGCTATTGCTTCACCCATCTTATTCAATCCTCAAAACCTACCACATGTCATATCATTCAGTAATGAGGATATCCCTCCTATTGTTGATCCTTCATCACCTTTTCTTATTACAACTACTATTGGTCACCATCATATCAAGCACATACTAATTGACAATGGCTCTACTCTAAATCTATGTTCCCTCTCATTACTCACATAGCTGCAAATTTCGATAATCAAATCACAAAATCCTCTACCCTTGTTTGTGGCTATGATTCTACTACTCAAACATGCATCGGCACCATCACCTTACCTTTACAGGTTGGGCCCAAAACCCTTCCCACATTGTTCTATATCATTGATACATCATTTCAATTCAATTGTTTACTTGGTAGACCATGGATCCACGTTATGCATGTTGTTCCTTCTATAGTTCATCGTGTGTTAAATTCTTACATGATGGATATGATCATACTATTTCCAGTCGACCCCAAACCATTCAATTTTTTCCACATAGACCCAACCACTTTGCCATTTCTATACCCCTTCTTCATCCAATCCCCTACCATACTATTGATACATACGATGTTGGTGAATCCAAGAATTTCCATTACCTCTTCTACCTCCACATTCACCCCTTCCATCCCTACACATACCATTGATCTTATTTCCCCTACCATATCTCCCTCCATCACTACCACTATCCCACCCTTTACTACTTCTTCTAGTCCTACATCCAACATCCCTCCTCCTAATATCCTTGATAATGTTATCCAACATGATAATGTCAACACCAAAGATTATGATGATGAGCTTGATGTCATAACTTACCGATGAAATGTTACATACCCTTGACTTTACTCCTCTTGAGATAGATGAATCCTATTTCCAGGACACTTTCATTGTTAATGGCATGGGTGAGTATCTCATATTATCAAAATTAACCCCCAAGTTAATTCGGATAACTTAGTTTTGAATATACTTAGTAGGGAAAATGATGTTCAAACGACCATCAAATCTAGTACCCAAATCAGTCTACACCATGGTAGAGAGAAAAAGAAATCTCAACAAGTTACGGTGAGTTGGGTGGCACAGAGTGAGCATGTCAAGTTGGTTTCAAAGAGTTGGTATTTCCTTGGTGGGTTCTTTACAATTTGGACGAACATAAAGCATACAGTGAATTGGAAGGTTGTAAAATTTTAAGCCCCACCATAGCATTAAGGATGTTACCGATTTGAAAGCATGTAATATTCTACCAATCAATAGCAAGAAGTGGATACTCTACCATTTCGGTAATAGGTAAAATGCTACTTGTCGGTAGTAAGTATAGATGATATCACCAAGAGCATGTAAAGCGCTACCACGGTCAATAAAGAATGGGTCAAGCCAATGGAGCCGGAAACATTAGAGACATGGAATGGTGTTGGTAGCATGTTTTGATGCTACATGCCGATGTGCTGAAAAATTCAGGTCGCAAGAACATAGCGGTGAGTTGGCGAGGCAAGATATGGTTGTATTGATGCTACCAACTAGTAGTATGGAATTATGCTACCAAATCGAAAGAAGGAATCAAAAGGCTAATATGCAACAGGCCTAGCCATGGATATGGGATGTATGGATGTGTCCAGCTAGTAGTAAATCAATGTTGTCGCCTAACAATTGAAGAATGACACTACCGGTTGACTCCTCGAATTAATGAACATTGTACGAAGTAGCTCAATTACCTATCAAGCATTTAATGCATGGTTAGTGGGAGCTCAATCTATCTATATATAAAACTCTCCCATTTGAAGGGTCTTGGTTGTCTTTGAGTTGAGCTTTTAGAGGCTCTTTGTTGTAACAACACCATGCCAAAATGGTGGTCGACTTCCCATGAGTTCCAAACCTTGAATCTAGCCCCTATAATGTAATCTCGCACCTTTTCCATGAATATAATAGAATTGTGCATATTTTAAGCAATTTAAATTTTTTTTTACGCATTTGTCCACCCTAGCTCGTTTTTTATTTATAGTCATTCCTTTCTGTTCATTTTTTTGGCATGTTGTGTGTATCTCTTGATTGCAAGTTCTAATTTTTTGTGTTGTAAATGCGTGTGCAAGTGAGTTTGCATGGTTCTTGAATTGTGGAACATTTGTCTGCCCTCTCTCCCATGTTCTCTCTTTCCTTCCCCTTGTGGAGAGCTCTCACCCCTTTTTTTGGTGTTATCACCACCCCTTTTAGCTTAGGATTTCCCTTTCTTGCATCTCCTTCTAACCCTGGTCCCTTGGAATGTGTAGAGTAGGATTAGTTAGATTTTATTTCTATTGTAGGATTATTTTTAGCATTAGGATTAGGTAGAGGAACCGGCCTTCTCTGGAAGGTCTATCCTAGGTCACAAGGTCCCAAAACTTGGAGACAATCCCATGTTTCCTCAAAATCCCAAGTTTTCTATGACTCGGGGTAGGGTGTAATTTTCAGCTCCAACAGTATCAATTCAAGAAACCACCTCCCTTTATTACAGCCATGATTTTATTTCCAAGAAAATTTACATACACTGGACCTCATTCTACCTCCATATCATGAGGTCACCTCCGGTCCGCAACTCAATCCATTCACATGCACCTTATTCATACATGACTCTTATTGGCCTCATATTCCATTCGATCCCACTTGCCCTAACACTATTTGCACACATGAAGGCTTAGCATAATTAGGATTCACACTTGTTAATCTCCTCCCCCATCATTCTCCCCACCTATATCATGAACACATATTCATTATTGATGCATATGTCCTCATTTTCTTCCATTTATTGTTCTTTATTTCAAGTATGCATTGTTCCTCTCCACTCACCCTTGACAATCTTGGCTCAACTATATTGGTGGTACCCTTGACCCCAACCATAATAATATTACTTTTCCTATGCCTTTTGGCCACATATCTATTTAGTGATTATGTCCTTGGATATTCCCAAAACTTAACCCATTGGTATGCACATCATTGTCCACAACCCCTTTTTTGATGAAGAGTGTGATATGGGCATGTATAATTTACGCCACACAAGCTCTTTCTATGATCAACCTCACACTATCACATATTATGTCTCCAATCCAAATCATATCAATTATGACCCTGACACTGAAAAATCCATGAGGAGTTTACTTAACTCCCCACTCCACACACAATCGGAGGGCATTTGACTTCCCCCACTAGTAACATCCTAGTGACTTTATCTATATCTATCACGATGTGTGGTTCATGCCTACCTTTTCAAGCATTATCGCATCTCTAGTACACATACTATACCTTTGTTACCCTATGACGCACTCTCATTATATGGTTCATACTTGACTGTTGAGGGGGAAATTATTAAATGAACCTCACATCACACACATCCGTTGGGGGAAACATGGCCTCTCTCATTAGCATATCTTTCATATTTCAGCACACCATCACATTCACACAGCATTTGCACATCTTGGTTGCATTTACTCTTGTTCTCTTAACTATTTACATGTTATACTTTGTTTTCTATGTTACTCGATACTTAGTATGTAATTATATTTTTCTATACACACATGTGCATTCACATGGTATCTTGAAGTGAATGCATGGATTTTACATATTATTACACGATGCATGATGCTCGACATCATTATTTACCAGTCCCATCGAGGCTTCTGGGGGCATCTACCTTCGCTACTCTCATACTCTACACTTACAGGTCATATTGTTTCAATATTTACTACTTCTTATCACTATCACTTACTTTTCATTGATGTATACATGCTTTGACATACTACTTATCTTTCTAACATGCTAAAGGGTGCTTTATGTGTATCATTTTTCTTACATGATACTATAAAACCATAGTTATCTCTGTCACTTCTTGTTTACTATTATTCGTCACTATTTTCAAGCTATGCCCTATGTCATACTTGATCATTGTTTACTTATGGCCACTTCAGCCCTCAGTTATCTTGTGACAATGTGAGATATGTCACATGCATGTAACCCACTTTTTTCACCCATCTTGTCTTCATATTTGCTTGTTACATTGTATTCTATTGCATATTAGCTCTTCTACAAAAACACTTGTTTCTATCCTATATTGTTTGCATGTGCCTCGGTTTCTACTATGCACATCCCCTACCCCCTATAGGTATCCAATCCACAATATACACATTAAGGTCCTCTCATTTTGGCTACCCTCCTCCCTACATTCGTCACATGCATCCAAAACGAGGGGGAAACTATTGGGTGAAAAAATCACCCTTCCAGCAGTACATAACTCTAGAACAGAACAATAAAGTACATAATTAGCAAAAGAACATAATTACATAGTAGTCTAGAATTAGACTTGGATCACAAACACAGAGCATACACTAATGCCCTGTTAGAAAGGAATGGTGGGTGTTTGTGTCCCACCTAGGAACTTGTGTCTCTGGGAAAAAATCAGACAATTTTTCAAGATAACACATTTCAAAGAAGTTACAGATGACGGATCTACAATATCAAACACTTGGCTTCAGTTATAATTCATTCGTTTAGTTAGAATACAATTACAATATGGTTACAATTTGGTTATGAATCAGTTACAAATCAAAATGTGTCAATCTAGAGTGGCACTTATCACTTGAGAAGAGTCATGGAAGGGGAGAAAATAGACCTCTCTCCCCAAAACTCTTCTCTTAGCGTGAGATCACCCAAAAACTTTCCCTTGGTGTGACATCACCAAAAAAACTCTTTCTTGTCGTGATATTACACAAAAAACTCATCCTTGGCATGAAGTCACCCAAAAACTCACTCTTGGCGTGAGATCACCCAAAAACCTCACCCTTGGCGGTGAAATGACCAAATCTAGAAATATCTCCAAAGTAAATAGGACAAATTTCTATCTTATACTCTCTCATAAATTAGGTGCACTCATTCCTTAGCTACTACTTTTACACACTTTTTCTTACTTATATTTTTGTTACTCTGCTTTTTCGTATACAAGACTTTGACTACTCCATTTCTCTTCTTTTGAAGGTTTGACCTTACATGCAACAAGAAGTAGCTCACATCAACAAGTACAATCTCCAACAACACATTACTATGCATATGATTCACCCATAGGGTCTACTTCCTTTCCTAGTTACCATGCTTCACATTATGATCACTTCATGCTTTATATGGCTACTTGTCCACTTGGCATGCTATCGACTACACTTTTCTTTGGATTACAAGGTACGCATCTTCTATCTACTTTATCCTATCAATTATTCACTCAACATCATAAAGTGGGGGAAAATGTGGACACAAAATATATACACTTAGCTGCATTTATAGGTCCTAAAACATATTAATGTATACAGAATTCCTGAGCAAGAAAAATAGTGGTTGATAACTTCTTTTACCCTTTTGATTGTTTTATCTATTGCACTTTATTGGCTTTACACATCTTACATATCTGTTGAAAATTGACCGGCTTACCTTTTAATGGCCTCATATACTAGCGCCCAGCTTAGGACGAAGCGCCCATGCGCTCTTGTCCCTCCTAGGCACTCTCATCCCTCTCTTTCTTATTCTTACCCCTTTTGGGTATTTTTTACTTCTTGGTCACCTTTTAACACTTTGGGTTAGCCTTTTAGTTGTCAATTACAAAATTCAAACAAGGGAATCATATATATACTTAGTTACTTATTCTAAATAAGGGCCCAAGCACTATAATCATTATCTATCACCACCTAAGCTTGCACACAAAGGCACAAGATCACTACAAGGCATACATCTAGCACATCCATACAAGGGAAAAGTGATGCATTGATCAGAATACATAAGCATAGGAGGGGAGTTTGGTCTATTCCATCACACACATTTTGTATATTTGGTACAATATATATCTATCCCTCAATCATCGTGAAAATTGCATAAGGGAAACCTAGGACACAGGACATGGATACACACATGCATAAAGAACTACATGGAGTCTTATATGTATTGCAACGTTGTGTCGTAAGTTCACTCTTCGAGTGACCACAAGGTTCAACCTGACTCCACATTCTACATATTTTTTATTGGATTTGATGTGGTTTGTGGATATGTGTAGGAATTTATTTGTTTTGCAGGTTATATGTGTGAATGGAACCCTAACAACAACATCGAGTGACAAAGAACAAACAAAAATGAAGATCTCCTAACCCTGAAAAGACCTAATTTTGAACATTCACAAAGTCACAATCACCTAAATCAGTCACTAGCACTTGGGGTGCTCTTGTCCTCATATGGGATCTTTTTTTGGCATAGTCGTGAGTTCCGAATCATCAATCAACAATTTTGACACTATTTCTAGCCAAATCCAGCACTCAGATAGTCCCAATCACTTCCAGATCAACCGAAATTAGATAAGTCATCATCCCTTTCTCATTTTCTTAGGGTTTTTACATTGTTGAATGCTTAGTACTTGTACATTACTTTAGTTAATTACCTAAATATAATTTGTTACATTAGTTACTCTAAAATAAGGTTTAATTCAATTTAGATTAAATCATTATATAATTCAACTAATGTCATAACAATTAATTAGTCTCATACTTACATGTTGGCTGAAAATTTTGCGAAGAGAAAAAATGTCAATAGTGCACAAGACATCAGTTCCTCCTCTTTCATGAGGAGGTTCCCTTATTCAAGAAAAAAATGTTCCTAAAATATTTACAAAATTTACATTCATTTTATCAAAATTTCCTTTGAGGATGTTATTTTTTATTGTGAAAATATACAAGGTTGAATATAGAGAAAATAGATATTAGAACATAAAATAATTTTGAATGAGTAATGGAATAAAAGAAGAAAAATGTAAATTTCAAATACGAACTCAAATCTTATTCTACTCTTTTGCATGTTAATGCAACTCGGGATGTACACAATCATATGTAATGAAATACCTTTCCTTAAACAAGACAAATATTGAATCCAAGTTTATTCACTCTTGATAATAAATATGAACATAAAGTTTCACATTCCATTTGCATATAAATGTTACATGAAATAACCGAAAAATTGGAGGAGGAGATAGAATAAATAAAAGGAATTTCTCTTCTATATTCGTAGTTTTTCTTTCCCTTTTTACATCAATATACTAACATCCAACCCATTTACAAATACAAAAGACACCTTTTATAAGCATGAGGGGAGGATAAGTACCTTGATATAACAAATTGTTATTTATGTGCCTAAACTTGTAATTAGATAATTTATTCAAAAATAAAAGTCAAAATTCCAACATAACAACTAGTTTTAACTAGCACTTGAAGAAGGAAGAGAGGAAAGAGAGGGAGTCGAACTTTAAGCTTTAGCACATGCATCATGAAATTTTTCATCGCAATCGATATTTCTAATTCCTTTGGCACTAAATTATCTACAAGGTTGACCATCAAAATTCCCAAAGAATTCTCCATTTCTAAACTTTTTCCTATGTATTGAGCCAAACCCTTTAAAGCTACAATTATCACATTGTTTAGCTCAAAAATTTCTTCCATCTTGTCTTGGTGGAGATACTATGCTTTATATATATCTTCTTTAATCAATTTATTGAACTCTTTTTTTATTTCATCTATTGAATTCTCATTGAAAATAATTGTCTAGGAAGAGATCACAAAGGAGATCATCAAAGATTTAGGATTTTAAGGATTCGGCCTTTTCAATTGTGTTTTTTGCAATTTAGTAGAGGCCTTCTTCAAGAAATTTCAATAAACATTCAACATTGAATGACCATGTACGAGACATATTGTTCTTGATGTCATCAAATATTTTCTCTAAAAGGAGGATTTTTTCATTTGTGAAAGCCATGATGTGAAGATCCTGAATTACATCTACCCATACCTTGGATTCTTTTTCAATGTTTTTAATCCAAAAAATTATTATTTTTTGTGCCAAAATAATATTGTCATACACCCCGCATCCTTCATCAAATAATTTCCAACCACTCATCAATATTTTTCAACCTAGGCTTCAGCAACCTTTCCTTGAAGAGTATGTTTATGGACTTCAGTGATTTCTTCCGTATCAATATCAGTTGTTGGAATTGATGGTGGAAGAGAATCCAAAAGGGTAATATTTGGAGAGAGAAAATATTTTATATAGGTTGAGAGAATTTGTACTTGTTCTTCCAATTGCTCGTGTGTTTGTTTCCCTTTTTCTACCCTCTCAATTTCTTTTGAAATTGTCTCTTTTATATTGTGCACATCACCCTCATGTGTAGATTCTCCCAAATAAATCCTTATGAGCTCATACTCAATGGTGGAAATCTCGTGCTCACTTTCATCCATGGTTGGTATGGAAATTTCAATGAATTATTGACCTAAAGTATCAATAACTAGATGAGAAGTTGTTTTACCTTTCTTAGTGGGAGCAAGAGTTCCAAAGAGTGAAATAGCATCATAATTGGGAACCTCAATTCTTAAGTGAGCTTTCCTTTTTTTCTTTCAACCGTGGGCTAGACCCAAGAGAATGAAGTATTTGAAATTTCACTAAAGGATGAATTTTTGTTGACTTACCAAGTGCTAAAGGAGAAAGAGAAGACCGTGGTGTAGAAATAACCTTTATTTGGGGAGAGTCTTCAATAAATACTTAAGGAGAAGGAGAGAGTATTTGTATATTCAATTTGGCTTGAGAATCACTTGTTTTTGCCTAATCCCGAGTTGAGATTTCAATGATGTCCTCTTGCTCAACACTTTTTTTCTCCTTCTTCTTCTCATTCCTTATCACTTTTTACTTCTTTTCTTCTTGTTTTTCACAGGATATTTTTTTCATTTCCTCATGTTTATTGTCTTCTTTTTCGAATCATTCTTTATAGTCTCAGTGCATTCACTTTTGTACTAGATTCTTGTTGAGCGGAGGAAGAAGAGGTCTTTTGAGGAGGAATAACCTCTTGAAAGGCCTTAAAATCTGTTAGTTTCTCTATGAACCATTTCTTAGTTCTTGTGAGAACAAGTGTTGAAATATCTTCAATGTTATTCTTCTCATTAAGAGAGCAATCAATGGTGAGAAGGGGAGAATATTGGATGGAGTTTACAAATTCAAGTTCTAGAAGTTTTGAATTGTCATCAATCATTCCCTTTGGTACTTTAAAGCTAAAATCCTTGATTTGCTAGATATTTGTCCTTCCATGCATCCTTTTTCTAACTTCAACTTCATCATCACAATCTTCCCATTAATCTTCAATTGTGGGCACATCAAGATATGATAAACGAAGAATGTTGTTGAAGTTATTGTTGTCAAATGATACTCTCTTTTAGGATGGATGCATATGGAAAGGAGAAATGGTTCTATCAATATTTTGATCATCAATGGTTGATCTGCATGTATAATTTCCCAAGGATATAGGAAATTCAATTCCATAAACCCTCTTATCTCCACAAGTTCTATGAAGGATATCTAATTGTTTGCATCGTTCAATGAGAATGATTTTATCATTGAAATAGACTAGAAAATTTTAGGAGATTCCCTCAAATCCTACAGCTTCCTGATGTATGAGAATCTTTGGAACTATATGAATATTCTCCCATAATCATCTATTAATTTCTTAGCTTCCCAGAGAAATTTCATTAATGACACAACCTTCCAGTAATCTAACTAAAAACATAGTGAAGGCATCATTAACCCTTCCAAAATGAATTTTGTTGTTTTCAAAGGTTAATTGAGTATAAAATTCATATATCTGGATATTTTATTTGTTACCATGACTTGACAATCCAATCCAAATTCTATATTTAGTTATGGTATACATCAGATAAGAAGTCATATAGAAGGATTTTGTTTGAAGGACTTGAGCGAGCTAGTGAGTCGATTTTGACAAATGATTTCTCCCCAATTTAATGCTTTCTTGCCTTCACAAATTAGATTAATAAAAATGCACATCTAATCTTGAAATTCTTTAGTAGAGGGGAGGCCCATCACTCTTGCTAGGGGAGTGATAATGTCGAAAAATTCTTCTATGAAATCACTCCTATATAGGGTCTTAGGAAACTTTGAAGGTCCCTTATTCTTTATTTTTAGCCAATACTTTGAAACCATAGTTTTATATTTATTAGAGTTAGATCGAATTCATTTTGGGCTTCATCTAGAGTCAAAATCTGTAATGCCCCATCCGGGACACCCAAAAACACACCAATCGTGACTAAAATTTTGGGGTAAATTTTTTTATTTTATTTTTATTTTATTTTTTGTAATGCGAAGACAAAACTTTCCAACATCTTGCTTAGCCATATCCCGTTGTTAGTTATTTAATTTACTCGAGATATAAATAATCCCGTTCAATAACATCATAATTATTATTATTATTATTTTTAATTAAATTATATTTCTTAAGGTCCAAAATTTTATTAATGCATATATATATTTTAAAAGTCTACATCCCCCTTGACATTTAATTAGATTTTAGCTACCCACATACAAACCCCTTAGACTTTGTTTTTTCATTCTCATTTTAAAAACATTAGGCCCCAAAAGAGTGTAGGGTCAATTTTGAGCCCTAGGATGGAAATCACCTCAACCCTAGATCTAAGTTTGCCCTAAAGATGCCCTACAATTTCCTTATGCCTTTATTCTCTCTTCTCTTTTTTTTTTTTTTATATCTCCTTCTCTTCATTTCATTCTCTTCTCATTTGTTTTCTTATCTCTTCAAGCAAGAAATTGAAACAATGAAATCATATATATATATATATATCTTTACTTATTTATTTATTTTTTTGTTTAATACAAACATTTTTATTTTGTTTTTTTTTTTTTAAACAAGCAGGAGGCGGCGACTATGAGGAGAGGAAGGGGGACAGGGTGTGCAGGAGTTTGTGCGCAGCAGAGGCGCAGAGCGGTCGGAGGGTGAGGCGGCGGGTTTGGCGCAGAGGGAGGCCACGGGACAGGGCGACAAGGGAGGCACAGCCACGGCAGATCGGGGCAAAGTGAGGCGCGTGGCGGCGCGTGCAGGGGGTGGGGTCCAGTGGGGGGCGCGCCCCGGCATGGGTGGTTACAAGGTGGTGCGAGGGAGGGTTCGGCCCTCCGCCATTTCTCTGTTTTTTTTATCTATGGATCATGCGCGGGAGGTGGGGGTCG
Organism: Taxus wallichiana var. yunnanensis; assembly: GCA_018340775.1. Lineage (NCBI taxonomy): Eukaryota > Viridiplantae > Streptophyta > Pinopsida > Cupressales > Taxaceae > Taxus > Taxus wallichiana. The sequence continues at coordinate 365,505,455 of CM031235.1, read as the reverse complement.
AGCCCCGCCACCATGTCTAAAATTATTTATATCTATATATATATTTTTAATAAAATTCGTTTTAAATTTGTTTTGTATAAAATATGTGATATACATATATGTATATTAAATATAAATAAATAAACATATATATATATATATATATTATAATATATATATATAAATAAATAAACATATATATATATATATATATATATATAATATATATATATATATATAATATATATATATATATGATGTTTGATAAATATATATATATATATATATATATATATATATTATGCTGATATATATTAAATATATATATATATTTATTTATTTATTTATTCTCAAACATTTCCTGTAAATATAAACCAAACATATATATATAAATAAATATATAAATAGATTTAATGTGATAACATTTACATATATATAATCTTCTTGACAAAAATCAAGCAACTATCACATTTTCAAGTAAAAATCTCCTTTGCACAAGATAAGGGAAAGATATCTAACTACGTTAATACTAAATGGATATGTGCACTTTCCAAATAAAATAATTTTTCTATATTTGAATTTACAAATAATGAGCAGAAAGTAATTTGAACAAGAAGGTATTTGCCTAAACTAACACTTTGTGAAGGATGATGAATGCTAGTTTTATTTTAATCACTAAATTGCAATGTTACAAGGAGAGATGTATTTCACAAAAAGGTATTTTATTTCTCATTCAATAATGTTACAAAAATTTACAAGGAAGTCTAAAACAAGAATACTACACATCTAATAATTCAACCTTTCTTCAAGAAGGAGGTTCCATCAATCCATAAAATATCAACTATTTTCACAAGCTTTCTTTTCAAAGGTTTTAGTTTCCAAAAAGGTCTACATAGTCCCATAACATTCCAAATATTCAAAGGAAAACTAAACAAGGTAACATACTAATATTAAGGGTAGATTTACCAACACTTATAATACTAGGTTTGCATGAAACCCCAAATACAAGAGAATGTTTTACAAGACAATGAAAGCTCACACAAGCCATTCTTTTCAAGATACAATGAAAGAGAAATCCATAAAATGGTGAAGGAGACAAGAAGAAATTCCAAATTGACAAGTGTCTTCATGTGTCTTCCAATGGCTTTCCAACTCCAAAATCTTTCAAGGCCAACACAATGAGAAAGGGCTTGTTTATCCACCCAACCTTTAGGCATCATTACATGTCTATCCAAGGTTGGAAGACATGCTAGCCTCCCCCAAGCCCATGGGAAAGAGGATAGCTAACCAAAACTTGCACAAGATGAAGGGTACACTAACAATAATACAAGCATACAAAAATAGGACACAAACAAACAAGACTCCAAAATCTACAAGGAGGAGAACCCATGTTCATCCTCAAAATGGGGAAGAGAGGAGAAAGTTCTCCAAAGTTATACATCAAAATTACTTGCACATAAAAACATCTCCATATCCTCCTTATTGCTCCTAATCAAATCAAGCCCTCCTTATTCCTCCCCCTTTCTCCAAGTCCTTCTTGGAAGGATTTTCAAACCCCAAAGGGGTTTCCTTACCAAGAATGGGGAAGGAGATTCAAGCCAAATGAATCAACTTCCCCACCTCAACCATTGAGGGGAAAAATAATAAGACTCCTCAAGGCTTGTCCATCAAGCCTTGAGGATTGAGAGGGAAAATTCCCTCTCTTCCCCACACTCCAAAACTCCATCATGCCATATGATGGAGGGAGTAACAACAAGCAAATAACCAAAATCAACATATATAAATAACAATCTCAAGCAACCAATCCAATAACTAAAAGGAAAAGCAACACAAACAAAAAAACAAGAGAACCTACCTCAAGGAAAGCTCTCCAAAAAGCTTTCCAACTTCAAGTTTCTTCACACCTTGACTCAAGCAAATCCCAAGCTCCAAATCACCCAAGCATCCAAAAGCAAGAAGTTCCAAAAAAAAAGTCCCTCTCTTTTCCCATGGATGGGAATTTGAAGAGGAGCAAGCAAGCATCCTCACCAATGAGGGGGTGACATGTGTCACCCCTCTCCCTCCTCATGGTCAAAGATGCCAAAACAAAAGAGAGAAAGGGTAAAATTATCTTTTTGCCCTCTTCTCCCAAATTCCCTTAAATGTTAGCAAGACAAAACTAGTGGAACTTTTGATAAACACACAAATCCACATCCCTTACATGGATGTGACAAAACAAGGGGTAGAAAGGGAGGGAAAACTCCCTCTAGCCTTGAAAACAAGCCCCCCTACCCATTAGGTAGGGTCCAAGGGCTCATTTTTATGATAGGGGGACTCCCAAGCTACAAAGGGGTCCCCAAAAATGCCCAAAATACCCTAATTTCGGGTTTTGCATTTTTGGCACAAGGGTAGAGGGTGTGGGGACCACCCAAGGGTCTCACATGTGACCCTAAACCCTTGTGATTAAGAGACACATTAAACATAACCAACAATTTAAATGAAAGAGGAGTTATTAACTCCCAAAACAAGTTTACAACTTCACTAGCAACCCTAAACAAAATTAATAATTCAAAGCACAATACATTACATACATTGGGGTCACTCATAGTGCCCAAAATTAATAATCATCTATCCTAAGGCTTCACACAGTGAACATGGCTAGGACTCACCAGTGGGTCACAGTGCAAGTTTGAGTAGTGGCTTGAATCCCACGTTCTCCTATGAACTCACACCCGCACACACATTACACACATTAACTGCACATGTCCAATACAATATAATTAAATGACATAGTAAGATATCAATGCATGCTAAACTAACCTAACATCCTACTGAAATCAAGATGCGACAACATGCACAATTATATTCCATATTCCAAAAGTTAGACAAGATGATAAAGTGACATATAATCCCACCATGCAACAACTATCCATCAATATAATTAGGTTCCAAGCACATCATATTCATTAGTTTCCATGTCATAACAAGAAAATGCGACAATAAAGAAATTAGGCTAAATTGGCGCTATACGCCCAAATGTCCACACCTGTCTAATAAGATCAAATATCTGAATATAATGTCCAAGCTATAACCAATCACTGTCAAAACATGTCTATGAGCAAAGAAACAACAAACTACTGAGCTATAAAAAGTGTGGGCACTACAAAATCTTAGCATTGTCAAAACTAGGAATACCAAGGGCCAAATTTATGAGATATGCATCCAATTGAGTAATAAGTTAGTCTTGATAATCTCTCGGTCCTTTGGTTTGAGGATCGAAATAGGTAGCACGGGCCAAGATAATATCAAGTGTTTTGGAATTAAGTGGGAAATGTCCAAAGATGATCTAGGCCATTGTTTATAATTCTTTGAACTAATGGAGATGGTTTCTCATTATTCATCCTACTCTAAAATTATACCAAATCCATTTTTTTATATCGTATCTCCAATATCTAGTATGGAAGTCTCTAGGGGAGGAAATTGGCTCATAATCCTTGTATTGAAATTTCATTTTGACCGAATTATGAGCACTAGTAGGAGCAAATCTAGTTTCACAAGAGATTTTGGGCAGAACTAGGGTAGGTGGGTAGTGTAACAAGAAATAAAACAAGACAAAGGAAAATAATAAAGAAGAGTCTTACTTGTTTGGTAGAAATGTGTACATCTTCCCCACATGCCCACTAGAATTGAATTTTTTTGAATTTGGTGGACAAATGGTAGAGTTTGGGAAGAAAAACATTGAGAAGAGCATGACAAAGGATAGGGGGGAAAAATTGAATTTGAAATTTCCAAAATGAACAATGAAGGAATAAAACTTGAATTGGTGTATATATAGGTAAATTACATGACACACTTAGTATTTTAACTCGTCCATAAATTAATGATGTATGGAAAGAGAGGAAATCGGGAACAATTCCAACCATGCTTAATAAATCCAACTTCACTAATTTTACTTTTTTCCTTTATATAAAGCAATATGCAGAGAATTGAGGGAACTGGAGAACGGTTCCAAGAGTTCCTAAAAGTCCGATATGGCCAACTTCTCAACCCTAATCAACATTTTTGGAAATGCGGGGAATAAGTGGAACTTAGGAACAGCTTACCACTTATTCCTCATGAGGTCGATTTAACCAACATAACTCTTTGATCGTTCCAATCGGCTAATCACCTAACTAGCGTAACTCAAGAACAGCTTCCTCCAAATTTTGATTTTCCCGACAAAGATACGTTTGGATATGAAAATGGATAAGTCCCCAAAAATGGTTTATTCAAGGGAGAAAAATTTTACAATCGATATTTTTCCCATGACTTCAAAATTTTGAAATTTAGTTGATATGTAACAACAATTGGCTCTAATAGGTAACATGAATTGGACTAATTGACAATTTATGAGAGCAATCGATTATGGAGAATCCCATTATCTCTCGGTTTGGTAAAGGATAAGTTCTTTATCCATTGGGAAAATAATTGACAACTTATTTCGAGAGAGAGATAAAATGACATAAGAGAATTAGAAATAGACAGACAAACAAAAAGGAAAACAAAAGAACATGCCAAAATAGGAAAAATGAAACCAGACTATGTACAAGGAAAGGAAAGGAAACACACTTAGTACTTGTACAAATTCATATATTTCCCACCATATGGTAATGGGAGGTGAGTCCCATCTAGATAAGAAAGGTAATATGTATTTTCTCCACAAAAGTGTTGGATCTTGAAAGGACCAAACTAGAGAGAATCAAACGTATCATGACTCTCGCGGGGATCTCTTATTTTATCCTAGAGCAAAACCAAATCTTTGACTTCAAAATTACATTATTTATCCTTCTTGTCAAAAATTTCCTTAACTCTTTGTTAATGAGATGAGATTTTATCTATTACATGAACCCAATCTTCTTCAAGATTCTATAAATACATTATTCTTTTTCAAAGGCATATTTGAACCGACCATTTTCTATTACGTTAGTCAATTGCAACGTAGGTAATTCTAATGTTATAGGTAACTCAGCATCAACTTCATATAACAATTGAAAGGGGACATAAAATTCTCTCTTTTTAGAGATATTCGATCAGCCCACAAAGCATCTTATAACTTCTTGTATCAATTTTTCTATGTCATCCACCATTTTCCGTACTATGGTAACTTGATTCTTATTTATAGACTTTATTTTCCCATTTTCTTGGGGATAGTAATCAGCAAGTAGGATAGTGAAATACCATACCCATAGAATAAATCAATTAGCTCATAAGAGGAGAAATTTAGAGCATTATCGGTGACAATTTTGTTAGGTACTCCAAAATGAACTAATATATTTTCTTAAATAAATTTACATATGACTTCAAAAGTTGTTCTCTTTATAGGAAGTACTTCAACCCACTTTGTGAAATAATCTATAGCAAATCATAACATGGGTTTGACTAGCACTATAATGTGGATTCAAAGTACCAATGAAATCAAGTCCCCGCTATTGTAAAGGTTCTTTAATAACAATATGTCGTAATGGTAAAGTTGCCAACTTGGTTCTACCCATAAATTATCGACAAGCCTCACATTTGGAAACCCAATTAGTTGCATCCCGAAAAATGTAGGCCACTAATAACCCCTCTTATAATCTTGTAAGCAATCACCGGTGAAGAGAAATTCCCTCCACAAGTTTGGTCATGGTATGCTTTCAACAACCTCCTTTATTGTTCTTTGTCAACACATCTCAAAAAGTGACCATCAATTCTTTTCTAGAAAAGAGAATTATCCCACAAAACATACCTTTTTCATCAAAGCTTGATTTATCTTTTCTCCATTATACAGAGGTATGGTGGAAATTCTCCATATGTTAAGAAGTGTAAAATATTATAATATTGTTCATTTGTAGTGTTGACGAACAAAACAAAGTGGGCATATTTTTAGGTTTAGTATTATCAACATATTTGTTTCCATATTCCATTATCAACTGGAACAAACCCCGATCTCGTACAAGTTTGGTTGGTTTTATGTTTATATCATACTCCTACAATTTGAAGATCCAATTGTCTCTTTTGGAGCCAAATTCTTATTGATTCAAAATAGACTTGATAGTTGTATCGTGGACAAAGATGATTGAGTGGAAATTAAGAATATAGAACCTAAATTTTTTTACTCAAGCTTCGACCACTTTGCAAAGACATGGTTTTCAATCAAGACATACTTAATTTTATGTGCTTTCAAACCATAACTCATAAAATAAATTCAGGCTTCAACTCCTTCAATATTTTTCTCGAATAGAATTGTAGACAAGGTATGTTCGGATGCATAACAATAAATAATAAAATCTTTATCAAAATCTTGGAATGCCAAAACAGAGTCTTTACAATAGCTTGTTTAATCATATCAAAATCCTTCTTACCTTCTGACCTTTTGAACTCTAGTGGAAAGGTTTTTTCCCTTTCATCATTTCATTAATATGTCGAGTTAATTTAGCCAAGTTTGGAATAAACCTCCTAAAAATTTATTTTTCCCAAGAAGGAATGAACACCGTTCTTACTAGTTGGAAGAGAAATACTTTGAATTTCTGGACCTGTCAGTTAAATATTGATTCCATATTTTGAAATGATATGGCCAAGAATTTTTCCTTCATTTACCCCAAAGATAGACTTCATTGGGTTGATGAATATACCATTATCCCTACATCTCTGTAAGACACGTTTAAAATGTTGAAAATGATCCTCTCTAACCTTAGAAAATATTGTGAGGTCATCGAGGTAAACAATAATGAATTTATTTTTTAGATCTCCAAAGGTCAAATCCATTTCTTTTTGAAAGGTTAATCCTACATTAATAATTTTGAAAGGCATTCTTCTATAGGAAAAGGTTCCCATAGAGTGGTAAAGGCAACCTTATGTTGATCTTGAACAACAACCTCAATTTGATTGTAACATGAGAAACCATTAAGCATGGATAACATTTCTAACCCAATCACAGCTTTACAAAATATGATCCATAATAGGAGAGAGTAATTATTTATTAGTGAGGCTTGGTTCAATTTGTGAAAATCAACACAAATCCTTATTTCTCCACTTTTCTTTCTTATGGGCATAATGTTAGCAATCCAAACTGAGTGATGAATTAGGAATATAATCCTAGCATTCAACATCTTTTGAATTTCTTGATAGATTGTTCTAAAGCACTCTTAGGATTATATTATCATTGTTTTTTTCAAAAGGTTGTATTTCCGATTTCAAAGGAATATATTGTTGCATTTCTCTTGGTTTGAAGGTCTTTAGATCTTCATAAGCATAAGCTAAAACATCAATATAACTTTTCAAAAGTTTATGAATTTTCTCTTCTCTTCAACAGAACAACATTTACTGATATTGACAAAATTGGGTCTTCATCAGTTTCTATATTTACTTTTTTACATTTGGATGATTGAATTGTGCCTTCCGATAGTTTTCGTTTAATAAAATGATCTTGCTTATAAAAAGGTATTATAAAATAACCCTTAGATATTCTACTTTCCTTCAATTCGATACAACCTTCCTGATCATTTTCACATTCAATTCCCTCTTCAACATTGGATGAAAGGGACTCTATGTATCCTACTTCACTCCCTTCATTATACAATTGATTGTGGAAGTTATCTTTTAACTCAAGAAAGGAAATGAGGTGTTGATCGTCATTGAAAACCTACCAATTATCATAATTGTCGTGCACATTGAGTCTGAAAATCATTTCAATAGTATTTTTTATCACAATCTGAGTGAGGCACTAGCAATGATCTAGAAACTTCCGAATAGCTACTCTTGAATTGGTCCCCTCAATACAACATCAATTGAAAAAGCCTCAAAATATTCAATTGAGTCACACACCTTATTTTGTTTCAATATTTCATTTTTAACTTGAAAAATGCCTCAAACTTGATTCATTATGAGCTCATCATCCCTTGTGCCCATATGTTTTTACTCCCATTTCCTAATCTCTCAGTAAAACCAAGAAAGAGAGCTTCAGTATCCAGTTGTGTTGTTAGTGTTTGAAAACTACAATTTATAAAAATGGGTGAATTTCTCCAAACGGTGAAATGAGCACAACTCCTACTCCAAAACCATTATAAGAACATCGAACTCAAGAATCCAAATGGAATTTAAGTTATCTTGAGATACTTATGGAGGATTTAGTCTTAAATCGTACATAATCATGTAGTTCCCATGACCATAGTCCTAATACAAAATTTCGCTCTAGGGTCATCCATTTTCTAAACAAAGTGTACTTAGCATATCTTTCTAACAATAACTTCTTCATCTCACCTTTGACCAGGATCATAACATTAGACCAATTCATCTCGTATTTCTCCTCCTACATCTCTATAAAAGGTTCTTCTCAAAACCATCCCATATGAGGCTAGAATATCACTACTAAAATAGTAGTTTTGATTCATTTCTCTAGAAAAGTTGCAAAGGAAACTTGAGCTTCCTTTATTTGACCTAATAAAGTCACTTATTTTGATTCCATGGAGTAATATGAACCAAAATATTGAGTAATACTAAGGTCAAGTGCATGAGCTACTTGTGTGGGCATAACATTATCAAAAGTGTTGGGGTCAATGATGCAATTACTCAATTTATGTCTTGTTATCAATAATGTTACATAGAAGGGCTCAATTTTTTTTTTGTAGAAGGGGTGGAGGCTAACAAATTTTGCTGGAGAAGGAGCTTTAGGAGTAGGTAAAATGCCTTTAGAAGAGGAAATATTTTGGGATGACTTGGCATTGACAAACTTAGCAACTTGGGAAAAGGCTTCATGATGAGTTTGATAGTATTCTGCTTCATAAATTTGGACCTTAGTTTTATTAATATGATCAATAATATCAAAATATCCTGAAGTAGAAGCCTCAAAATTAGATTCAACAAAATTTTGAGGCTTGTCGTTTGGGGATTATAGATATTTTTGATACAGAGTAGGAGGGCAGAAGTACTTACTTCCTTAGTAGTGGGTATAGGAGATCCTTGCTTAGAAATCATGAGTGTGACTTTTTGAGATTCATTAGCTTTTTCTTACTTTTCTAGATGAACAATATCCTTCTTCTTACTCTGTTATGCTCTAATCATGACCGCATAAGACTCACTATTCATGTCCTCTACTACTTCCTCATAATCATCTTCTTCTAACTCATTTGTGAAAAATCTAGTATGTGACTCTTCAACCATTTCTTCATCTTCTTCTATTTCATCCTTAACTTCTTCAACCTCTTCTTCTATGGCCACATCATCTACTTCCTGAATTTTATAATATGCATTAACCGAGCTTTTACAAGAGGAGCTTCAATGGCTAGCTTAGGTTGACTTTCCTAGACAATATTTAAAGCCAAAATTCTTCATGGGGATGTCTTTGTAATGGGAATTTTGAGAGAGTTATTTTTTAGAGAAATAATATCATTGGCTAATTTGTGAACGAATTGATCAAAACTAGTCGACCCCGAGGTTGAAGCTTTACCTTTAGCAAGTTATTTCTTCAACTTGTCAAACATAATGAGGTCATCTTCTACACTGATAGCTAATTCTTGATCATCATCCAAATTTGGAAATTTGGCTCTCCGTAGTTTGAATCTTACTTGGAGTTGAGCATTTATAAAGAAACATTTCAAGTTATCGTGATCAGTTGAGCAGTAGTTGGAATTTTGTGCAAAAGTCTATTGAGTTTTTCTACAAACTCTCTCATTGTTCATAAGACTCCTTTCTCAAATGTGAAATTTGAGCCAGAATGGCATGAGAATATTCTGCATGATTGAACTTGACCTCAAACTTGGTTTTCATGGTATCCCAATTGGTAATACTATTGGCAAGAAGAATGTAAAACCATTCGTTGCATTATCTCGCAAGATTTCAACAAAGATTCAGATAGAAACATCCTCTTGAGTGACCCCTAGTACCCCACAAGTAACGTAGAAGGTTGTTAAGTGTTCATCTAGATGAACTTTTCCATCTCCTCTAAACTTTGGAAAAAAATATGGCTTTCCTTGGGTAAATCAAGGAAAGGTTGGGCCAAATCCATGCGCCCAATGTTTTGTCCCCAAGGAATTAGTGTGGACATTATTGGAAAAATTGTTTGTGATGGAAGTAGGGTTCCAGATAAAGTCAAAGCTTCACTTAAACATGCATGGGAAGCCTATCCTGACTTTTGTTCATTGGGAGGTGTACTTACAGGCCTTTATCCCTTTCCTTTCTTTTCTAGAGATAGCCTAAAAGAATGTTATTGCTAGGACTCAAAATGAGGATCTTATATTCCTTGTTCTCTGTTATCTCGAGTATATCTATGTTCAAAAATTTTAGAAATTTCCTTGAAATCGTTCGTTGTCTAACTGTAGCAAATTAACATATAACCAGTGGGCGATACTCTAAAGCAGAAATGTGCCCCACAAAGATGGGCGCCAAAAATTGTTGGCTAAAAACTTTGCGAAGAGACAAATGTCAACAATTCACGTGGTAGTAGTCCCTCCTCTTTAATGGGGAGGTTGCATTATTCAAAGACAAAATTGTTCCTAAAATATTTATGGAATTTACATTGTCATTCTATCAAAATTTCCTTTGAGGATGTTAGTTTTATTGTGCAAATATATAAGGTTGAATATAAATAAAATAGAGATTAGAACATAAATAAGTTTGAACAAGTCATGGAAGAAAATAGGAAAAATAGCATTTTCAAATCAGAACTTGGATCTTATTGTACTCTCGCATGTCAATGAAACTCGAGATGTACACAATCATATGCAATGAAATACCTTTCCCTAAAAAGGACAAATACGACTCCAAGTTTAGTAACTATTGAAAAATAAAGATGAACAAAAGTTTCACATTCCATTTCGTTAAATGTTACAGAAATAATTAGAAAAGTGGATGAGGAGATAGAAGAAAGAAAAGGAAGTTCTCTTTGTATTCAACGCTCTTCTTTCCCTTTTTACATCAATATATTAACATCCAAACCCTTTACAAATACAAAAGACACATTTTATAGGCGTGAGGGGAGGATAAATACCTTGATATAATTAATTTTTATTTAAATGACTAAAAATTTAATTAATTAAGTCAATCAAATGACTTACATTTAATTTTTTTCAAAAATAAAATTCAAAATTCCAACATAGTTCTATTTTTAACTAGCACTTGAAGAAGGAAGAGAGAAAAGAGATGGAGCTGGAACTTTAAGCTTTAGCACATGCACTTTGAACGCTTTCACCGTAGTTGATATTTCTTATTCCTTTGCACTAGAGTATTTGAAAGGTTGACCATCCAACTTCCTAAATAATTCTCCATTTATAAACTTGTTCCTTTGTATTGAGCCAAACCTTTTGAAGCTTCAATTATCACATTGTTTAGCTCAAAAAGTTCCTCCATCTTGTCTTGGTGGAGATTCTTTGTTTTATATAGATCTTCTTTAATCAATTTCTTGAACGCTTTATTTGATTTTATCTGTTGAATTCCATTGAGAAGAATTGTTTTGGAAGAGATCATAATAGATATCTTTGAGATCAGAGAAGACTTCATATTTCAAGGATTTGGCCTTTTGAATTGTGTTCTACAGTTCAAGAAAGGAATCTTCAAGAACTTTCAATCTCCTTTCAACGTTGAATGACCATGTATGAGACATTGTTCTTAATGCCATCAAATATTTTCTCTTAAAGGAGGAGTTTCTCATATGTGATAGCCATGATGCGAAGATCTTGAATAACATCTACCCATGTTTTGGATTCTTTTTCAATGTTTTCAATCCCATAACTTATTTTTGTTTTGTGCCACAATAAGATTCACATACACCATGCATCCTTCATCAATGAATTTAAAACCACTCATCAATATTTTTTCAGCCCAGGATTTAGCAACCTTTCCTCAAGAGTATGCTTATGGACTTCAACGATTGCTTTCATATCAATATCAATTGTTGGAGTTGAGGGTGGAAGAGAAGTCAAAGGGTAGGATTTGGAGAGAAAAGATTTGATATAGGTTGAGAGGTTTTGTACTTTTTCTTCTAATTGCTCTTGTGTTTGTTTCCCTTTTTATACCCTCTCAATTAATTTTGAAATTGTCTCTTTCAGATTGTGCACATCTCCCTCAAGTGTATACTCTCCCAAAGAAATCCTTGTGAGATCATCGTTAGTGGTGGAAACCTCATGATTACTTTTATCCACCGATGATGGTCCGGAAATGTCAATGAATTGTTGACCAAGTATCAATAACTAGACGAGAACTTGGTTTAGCTTTATTGGTGGGAGCAAGAGTTCCAAAGAGTGCAACTACAGTATTATAATTGGGAACCTCAATTCTTGATTGAGTTTTCCAATTTTTACTTTCAATCATGGGTTGGACCAAAGAGAATGAAGTATTTGAAATTTCACTAAAGGATGTGTTTTTTGTTCACATAGGATTTGGGAAAAACAAGTGCTTATCAACCCAAATTGAATGTATGAATACCCTCTCCTTCTCCTTCATCTCCTTCCTTCTCACTTTCTTCCTTCTTTTTTTCTTCTTGTTCACTATCTTTTTTCATTTCCTCTTGTTTATTAACTTCTTTTTGGATCTTTCTTTCTGTAATCAGTCTTTCAGTTTGTGCATATACTTTTGTACCGCATTTTTACCAGAGTGGAGGAAGAAGGGGTGTTTTGAGGGGAAATTACCTCTTGAGAGGCCTTAAACTCTGCTAGTTTCTTTGTGAATCATTTCTTGGTTCTTGTGAGAATAGGTGTTGTAAGATCTTCAATGTTATACTTCTCTTTAAGAGACCAATCAATAGTGGGAAGGGGAGAATACTTGGTGGAATTTACAAATCCAATTTCTAACAATTCTAAATTATCATCAAGCATGCCCTTTGTTATGTTAAACAAATTAAATTATTGATTTATTGAAGATTCATCCTTCCATGCATCCTTTTTCTAACTTCAAATTCATCATCACAATCTTCCCAATAATATTCAATTGTGGGCACATGAAGATATGATAAACATTGTTGTTGATGAAGTTCTTGTTGTCAATTGATACTCTCTTTTGGGATGGATGCATATGGAAAGGAGAAATGGTTCTCTCGATATTTTTTGCATCAATGGATGACTGTAGATATAATTTCCCAGGGATATAAGAAATTGAATTCCATAAACCTTCTTATCTCTAAAATTTTTGTGAAGGATATCTAATTGTTTGTGGAGTTCAATGAGAATGCTTGTATCATTACAATAGATTGAAAGCTTGTAGGGGATTCCCTCAAATCCTGTCGTTCTAATGAATGAGAATCTTTGGAAATGTATGAATATGCTCCCATAATCGTGTATTAATTTCTTGGCCTCCTAAGAAATTATGTTAATGACACAACCTTCCAACAATCCGAATAAATACATAGTGAAGGTATCATTAACCCTTCTAAAATGAATTTTATTGTTTTAAAAGGTTAATTGAGTATTAAATTCCTAGATTGGGAACTTTTGTTTGTTACCCCGACTTGACAATCCAATCCAAATTCAAGACCCAACTATGGCATACATCAAGTAAGATGTCATATAGAAGGATTTTGTTTGAAGAACTTGAGTGAATTGTTGAGTCGATTTTGACAAATGATTTCTCCCCAATCTAATGTTTGCTTGCCTTCACATATTAGATTAATGAAAATGCACATCCAATCTTGAAATTATCTGGTAGAGGGGAGGCCCATCACTCTTGCTAGGAGAGTGATAATGTCTGACAATTCTTCTATGAAATCACTCCTATATAGGGTCTTAGGCAACTTTGAAGGTCCCTTCTTTGTTTTTAGCCAAGACTTTGCAACCATAGTTTGATACTTATTAGGAGTTAAATCAAATTCCTTTTGGGCTTCATCCAAAGTCAAAATCTTAGCATTATCAAAAGTGGGAATACCAAGGGCCAAATTAATGTGATGTGCATCTAATTGAGCAATAGGTTGGCCTTAAAGATCTCTTGGTTCCTTGGTTTGAGAATCGAAACAAGAAGCGCAGCCAAGATGGTATCAATGTATTGGACTCGAAGTGGGAAAACCTCTAGCATGAGTTAGCCCACTGTTTAGAATTCTTTGAGCTAATGGAGTTGGTTTCTCATTATTCATTCTAATCCAAAATTCTACCAATTTCATGTGTTTGATATCACCATCTCTAATTTCTGGTATGGAAGTCTCCATGGAGGAAATTGGCTCATAACCAGTGTATTGAAATTTCATTTTGACTTAATTAGGAGCACTAGTTGGAGCAAAACTAGTTTCACAAGAGATTTTGGGCAAAACTAGGGTAGGTGGACACTGTAACATGAAAGAAATCAAAACAAAGGAAAACATTGATGAAAAAGCTTACTTGCTGGATTGAAATGTAAACATCTTCCCCATGCTCCCAGTGGAATTGAAATTTTTGAATTTGGTGGACAAACGAAAGATTTATGCAAAAATGGTTGAGAAGAGTGTGACAGGGCAGAACTCGAGTTTGAAATTGCCAAAGTGAACAATGAAGGAACAAAACTCAAATTGGTGTATATATAAGTAAATTTACATGACACGCTCTGTATTTTAACAACCCATTAAATCGGTGATATGGGGAAAGAGAGGAACTCGGGAACATTTACAACTGTACTTAACAAAATCGAGTTCACTGATTTTATCTTTGTTTTGTCCTTTAAGGGGACGATGCGAAGAATTGAGGGAACTGGAGAATAGTTCCAAGAGTTCCTGAAAAAGTCTGACATGGCCGACTTCTCAACCCTAATCGGCATTTGTTGAAAAGTGGGGAACGGGTGGAACTCAAGAATAGTTCCACTTGTTCCTCGTGGGGCCGATTTAATCAGCATAAGTCTTTGATTAGTCCAATCAAGTAATCAATGAACTAGCAGAACTCAGGAACAACTCATCCAAAAACTTATTTTCTCGACAAAGAGACATTTGGATATGAAAATGGCTAAGTCCCAAAAACAAATGGTTTATTCAAGGAGAAAACAACTTGTATAATCAGTATTTTTCCTGTGACTTCAAAATTTTGTTGATATGTGACGACACTACCTTATATTAATACACAAATATATAAATATTCTTATACAATTCAATTTAATTAGATTGATACAAGATAATTTTCACATACTTATCTCTATTAAATTTAACAATATAACTCTTACTTTCTCTACACATAACAATACTTTATATTTAAACAAATCAATTACATAAAAATGCTTTGTTTGAATAAGAAATCGAACTTGTAATCCATTCATGTTTCTGTTCTAATGATTCAATTAGAAAAAATACACATTTTTATATGATCACAAACATATTCCAAGAGGCGTATGTGATCTATTAATTATAAGAATAATGAAGTTGCCTATTCCAGTTCAAAATGTTTACTCTATATTATGTGTGTTTATTCTATTGTTTTTTTAATAGGATGAAATGCATATCTGCAATCCCCAATACTATTCGGAGGCTTCAAATTTGAAGGCAACATAAAATCATATGTCTAATTTGAATTATTAATATTATATTATTATTTTATTAAAATTCTCAAATAAAATAAATTTAATTAAACTACCAATTTTACACGTTTACAATTAATCTTTGCACTATGGTATTTTTTTTAAAAGAAGATTGTGCAACAAAAATTTTTAAAATCTTATAGGTTTCGTTGGTAAATAATAGACTTTATTTAATTTTGAGTTGTCCTTGAAGGGTGTCTCAAATTCACCTATGACACAAACCCTCCACGAATTTGTATTTTGGCAAATGGTATAATAACACACTTTTACTATCATCTACGCTAATTGAATACAACCCTTTGATATTTAAAATTATAAATGTTTTTAATTTATCATGTAATAGAGTAGACATCTTATTTTGGTACAAAACTAGTTAATTGTTATGGTGCTAGTGTATTTGTATTTGTGTTTATTGATCATTGGTTCAAAATATGCTATTATTAGTAATGTATATCTTTTGTGATTACGCCTATGGAAAAAGGCTTTGCGGACATTCATGGGACTGTGTCAAATTTGACAGCTTAAATGACGGTTTTGTTATTTTTAACAATTTTACTTTTGCTATTTTTAACAATTTTACTTTTCTATTTTTAACAATTTTGCATTTTGCATGTTGCTTTGGCTTTACTATTTTTAAATTTTATTTTATAGCTTTTGCATGCATTAACCTTTAAATATTGGTCACTAACACTATAATTTCATTCTTCAAGCTCTCCAAGTTCCAGTCAATTCCCTGCGTTAAATTGAATTCTGCAGGTATGCATTTAAATTTTGTTTATACTTGTATGTAGCAGTAGAACTATATTTCTTAGCCTCCTCTTATGACCAGTTCTATAGCTTTGGTTCTTGGTCAATGAGGTTTTGTTTTGTGTTGTGTCTTGTTTAGCTTTTGAGCCGCATGAGGAGGTATTAACCGTAGACTTGTCCAAACTATCATCTGTTGTCACAAAAACTCGTCTTCCAGAATTGCCAAAGGAAACTTGCTCATCCTTTGAAGGTTCATAGGTTGCCACATTTTCCAGCAGCTTCATGCCCAATTTTCCAACAACTTCATGCCCCTGTCATCGTAGACAATACCAGTTACTTTAGGAAGGTGTGGACGGTTCTTCACTGAGACTATTGTTGTCTAAACTTTTCACCTATTTTAACTATTTCTCCATCAACCAGATCCTTTGTTGGATTACTCTCTTTACATGATGTTGATGATAGAGTTGTCTTGGATGTTTCTGATGTTTTCTCAATTTCCTCACCCATTCCACTACGGTCTTCACTTGGAATACCAGTAGATGATCTGTCTCCATCCTCACCTTCTGTGAGACCATCTTTAACTTCCCAATCCTCAATTAGAGGGGTTGAATCTCGCATGTGGAGCAAGAATTCCAGAATGAAACTTGTGCATTGGTTGTTTTGCATTTTTGTTGTATCTAGCTTTGGTTCTTGGTCAATGAGGTTATGTTTTGTGTTGTGCCTATTTAGCTTTTGAGCCGCATGAGGAGGTATTAACCGTAGACTTGTCCAAACTATCATCTGTTGTCGCAAAAACTCGTCTTCCAAAATTGCCAAAGGAAACTTGCTCATCATTTGAAGGTTCATAGGTTGCCACATTTGCCAGCAGCTTCATACCCCATTTGTTAACTTCATGCCCCTGTCATCGTAGACAATACCAGTTACTTTAGGAAGGTGTGGACGGTTCTTCACTGAGACTGTTGTTGTCTGAAATTTTTCACCTATTTTAACTATTTCTCCATCAACCAGATCCTTTGTTGGATTACTCTCTTTACATGATGTTGATGATAGAGTTGTCTTGGATGTTTTTGATGTTTTCTCAATTTCCTCACCCATTCCACTGCAGTCTTCACTTGGAATACCAATAGATGATTTGTGTCCATCCTCACCTTCTGTGAGACCATCTTTAACTTCCCAATCCTCAATTAGAGGGGTTGAATCTCGCATGTGGAGCAGTAAATTCGGAATGAAACTTGTGCATTGGTTTTTTTGCATTTGTGTTGTATCTAGCTTTGGTTCTTGGTCAATGAGGTTCTGTTTTGTGTTGTGCATGTTTAGCTTTTGAGCCGCATGAGGAGGTATTAACCGTAGACTTGTCCAAACTATCATCTGTTGTCACAAAAATGCGTCTTCCAGAATTGCCAAAGGAAACTTGCTCATCATTTGAAGGTTCATAGGCTACCACATTTGCCAATAGCTTCATGCCCCTGTCATCGTAGACAATACCAGTTACTTTAGGAAGGTGTGGATGGTTCTTCACTGAGATTGTTGTTGTCTAAACTTTTCACCTGTTTTAAGTATTTCTCCATCAACTAGATCCTTTGTTGGATTACTCTCTTTACATGATGTTGATGATAGAGTTGTCTTGGATGTTTCTGATGTTTTCTCAATTTCCTCACCCATTCCACTGTGGTCTTCACTTGGAATACCAATAGATGATCTATCTCCATCCTCACCTTCTGTGAGACCATCTTTAACTTCCCAATCCTCAATTAGAGGGGTTGAATCTCGCATGTGGAGCAGTAAATTCTGGAATGAAACTTGTGCATTGGTTGTTTTGCATTTGTGTTGTATCTAGCAAGCAAGGATCGTCTAGGATTGACCTACAAACAAAATCCAAGCGGTTGTAAGCCTAACGGGGTTCCAGGCAGACACGAACTTATCGAAGTATTGTTTTGTCGCCTCAATAAATGTTATATCCTCCCATTCCATCAAGGCCAACTTTAGGTGCGTTCTCGAGCCACAATAAACCGTGGACGTGTGCGAGCCTCTATGTTGTCATTCATACCTACGAGACGAGAGAGCATAAATATTAGCTATGTAGTCTGGAAAAAACTTATTAAATAGTAGATTTTATTACCTTGTACCAATAGTCTACTACTCCAAGTTCCTTCTGCAATATTTCTTCACGAAATATTGTGAATCTGTGATGCAGTATGCTGATACTTGATGAGGGTTTGAGACAATGTTAAGTGTTCTCCAACGTTGTGCGGCTCAAGGATCAGTAGGGCATTCACCATACATAATACTGTGGAGATCTGGCCATTTAGTGTCTGCAACACTTAGAGTGAAGAATAAGGTTGGTGTCCCCATTTGTTCCACCATATCTGAAAGCTCACTTCGCTTTTTGCCCAGAATGAACGCGTCCCTCGAAGGCTTGATCCAAACCGCATTAAACTATCTAGGAGGTTATCTTTGGGGCATTCCAATAGTTGTCTTCGCAGATCTCCAATTGTTGTAGGGATTCCAGATTCGATGTTTTGTTTCATGAAAACTGCAGCTATGGACTGGCTTCTATGTTGCATTATGAGGTTTAGAAGGAAGTAGCGAAATCTTGGGTGTGAACCAAGCGCCATCATGGTAGCATCAAATGAAGAGCATATTCATGCATTAGAACTTCTTTTATGTGGGGTTGTTGCCACATTACTTTTCCAGCCGGAAACAAAGTTGGGAAGGCCATTGAAAATAGGCCCTCTGTATTGTATTCATTTATAGGCGAGAGCCCAAGCTCTGGCCATGGCATCGTAAATGGGGTGTTACCATCATGGTTGAGCAAGAACTGTTCGATTTCCTCTTCTTTTGTTCCTGAATTGTGGGGTGTTGGCACGAAAGACAATGAGTGTTCATATGTTTCATCAAAGTCAGTGGGAACATCAATACCATGAGTTATAGAGGCACTTTGCATTTGGGGCAGTTCCATTGTGGTTGTGTTAAGAGAGGAGGAAACATTTGATGACTCGAATGGTAGAGAGGAAAGGGCGTCATCATTGATTAAGACATCTTTGTAATAGGGATCGTGTTGGATTTTATATTACAAGGCTGCCCAAACACGAGATCTACTGACGTAGAAATCATAATTTTTAAATTAGATCCTTCCCTTTGTATGAGAACTATGTCCAAATCTCTAAGGCGGTGGGGTAGGGTCTTTGTTATTGAAGTAATGTTTTGTGGGAAACTTATGGTGTGTCCTGAGTATTTGTATTGTCCGCCACGTACTTGGGCGACTTGCAGGAATGGATTAACTCGTGTGATAAGCATCTCCTCGATTTGGGTTAAAGACGCAAGAACGGTAGGCTACTTTTAAGGGTCCATGTTGTTCCATGAAGAGGAGTGGTGGCCTTGTTTTTCAGTTTTGCATCTGTTACAGAGGTAAAACCTTCAAAGGAAATTGTTTTAATTTAGGTAATTTTCCAAACAGATTGAGCAAGTTTGGATGTTTTCCAACAAATCTATTCTTTTGTGAAACCGACGTTGGGCTTCTAAAGTTAGCGACGAGGGTGGAAATATGGGAAATCTTTGTGTATTGGAAGGGGTGGGGTGTTCTGTTTGAGTCATTTGTGGATTGCAAGGTGGAAAGTAGTCAGAAGGAGAGGAGAAATTGGTTGTATATGTGCAATGAACTGAAGAAAGGTCGGTACTTGAGATAGTTTCATGTTGCATCCTAGATATTTGGGGAAAGTGGCAGTTGTTAGCAAAGATGGGTTCATACAGAAGGAATTGGTATGCTCGTGAAAGTTTGTTTCCATGGAAGTTACATGCAAAATGTTGGTTGGCAATTCTTCAATACTTGTATTTGATGGCAAGATTGGAATGTCAAGGAATCGTAGGTTGCTCGTCGATGTAAGTTGAAAGATATTAGAGATTTTCGTTGTTTTATGCTCTAATTTATGATGGCGTTGCTCAGCAATCATGTGTATTGTATTTTTTGCGTAGTTCTCTCTTCGTTGGGCTTATTTTGCAGGAGTCGACATGATTGCGAAGTCACTGGCTTATGGAGTACCACCTGTTGGATAAAGATCATGCGGGTTAGCAAGGAACGATACATTGTTTGATGACATACAAATGCAGAAATAAGTCAAAATATAAAACTATATACAATTGTAATGCATGTGGAGTTCTAATGTATTTTGCAACATTTGTTTTGGCTTTAATAGAAAATCAGTATTGTCAATCACACCCCTTATCAACATCAACTACAAAAGTAATAATTGTCTTTCTAAATCTAATAACATATACCATTCGGCGTTCACATTGCATTGTACACATGTGATTGCTAGTTTTAACACTTTCAACCTTGTTTTAATCAATCGCGACCTCGTCTTCTTATCATTGAATTCGTATTCTTCTATGTAATATCTGTGTCTAGTCTTTTTCCTCGAGTTCCTCTTATTTCTATGGTTCTCTTTTTCCTCCCTTGTTCTCTAGTGTTTTATGCATTTTCCCAATTTCATATTATATGGAATTGGTCATGCCACTTTCACACCCTACGGAACTAGTAATTTGCATTGTGCGCCCTTTTTACCTATGATTCAAGTGCCTCAAGATTTGGCCCTTATTTTTTTGGATTTTTCGACTTTTTCACATGTCATGTGTCATTTTGCATGCCAATATGAACCTAACTTGAATTCAAGAAGTCTAAAAATATAGACGTGGCACAAAAAGGATACACAAGCACTACAGAAATCATATTTAGCTTATTGGGGAGGAATTTTCCATTTCTAAAGCATCCATATGCCAAAAGTAGAGTTTAAGCATATAAATATGACCAATTTTCGTTCATCAAAAAGATAAGAGTTTAGACACTTTTGAAGTACACAAAGTGCTTCATGAATGCATTACACTTTGTATGTTGATTAGCACTTTATTCTTCAATTAAAGAGCCCGATAAATCTTAAGAATGTCAAGTTTTCTCTTGTTCGGCAATGGCCCCAAAAATACATTTGTTTTTCTCATGCATTCCATTGAGTTAGAAATCAAAATAGGGTTTTGAAGGATGACAATGTCTCGAGTGACTCAAACATATCTAAGAAAATCATGCAAGGTTTTTAAATCTCAACAACCGGGAACATATTCGCAAATTTTATTTTGCAAATGCACAATATTTCCATTTTGAATGAAACTTGTGTCACGTCCATTCTCTATTTTGGTCAAGTGGGTATGTAGTTCAATTTTTCAAAGTTTAATTTGCCTTGTTGATTGAAAATGTCTCCCAGCATCTACGACTAACAAGTATCTCTAGATTCATGTGAAATCAAGTATCACCCTACAAACCTAATTAGCTTATAACATTTTAATTAATTCTTATTTTTTTACCATTAAGAAAATTAATAATGTACAAGTCTAACTTATTGTTTTTATCTGAATAAAACTTGGTTACTAATAGATGTATGTGTTAAGTAAATTTGTTACTAGAAAACCACTTTGCACATCTACAAATGAAAAAGTGTAAAATTGTACACTTACACAGAATTAGTAAATCAGATATGAATTTGACATGAAAAAGAACCTCATTTTACTACTACATGGATCAGATTTTAAGAGAGATTGGCATTGAGTAGTATAATAGAAGCATAGATACCTAGTTTCTACGTTAAATTATTACAGGTGAATTTGCTTTACAAAAGATAATCCGTTGTGTTATATGAACTCTGTTGTGTTATGACAAAATGCCATGGCTGATATAGAGCTCGACAAGTTTCCCAATGACTCGAATGTAATTATGCCTGTGTTTTAATATTATTTATAACATTAATGATCCTGTCCATTTAATGCTAGATTGATCGTTATCTACGAATCATTGGAGTTACAAAATAATTCAATTCTTCAAAAGTGGTGATAATTTAGAAAAGAGTGTGATGATGTTTGATATATAACTCAGTTTCCCATCTTCTCCCACATCCAATTATTCAATTCGATCCTCTTTTTAATTATTTAATGATTTACAGTGTGTGTAAACTATACTGTTTGGAGTTTATGTATCCATATCTAACTGGTATAGCTGGTTGTTCCTGTCCTCTCCAACACTTGCCCAATCTGAAAATTTTAGGATGGTTAGAACCGTTGCTCAAATTTTGGAAGAGATTAAGTAGAGAAGAAATTTCATGTTTTGGCCACTGGGGCTTATGTGAAATAGATTCAAGAGACGCATTCTAAAGGGAAATTGTTTTTAAGAGCTTCATTGATGATTCTTTATTCAAGTTGGTTTCTCGAATGTATGGGTGTAGCCATAGCTTCCACCTTGGATTAAATTTGACAGTCATTTAGAAATTTTCATGATTTTAGATATACAATATTTGCAGATATTTGAAATAACCATCACATGTGACTTATATATTTAAAATGTGACCCTCATTTTTTATATAGATTTAGATGTAAATTACATAAATATTTATTAAAATAGTTAAATAAATATCTGTAGTTTTTATATATTTTAGTAGTGTATAAATAACATTGTTTTGTATTTTTGAAGGGTAATATTAGAAAATTACCATCACCTAAAAATTGTTTGACACATACAAGTGGCTGTCAAATTTAACCCCTGCGGACCTCCACAACACTCCATTTTTCCATAGCTTACCATTTTTACTACTATTAATCAACATTGAATGAATGAGGATTTTTAGAGCCGTAGAAGCAATTCCAAGATGCACTAATGAGACATACCCAACTTGAGGTAGTAATGCATGTATTTAAAGACAATTTTACAGGAGTTTTTGGAATATAAACCACAATTTTACAGGGGTATTTTTTATTATGAAGCCACAAAGGAGAGGGGAAGACTAAGCAAGAAAACCTACCCGTCCCCACCACCATTCAACCATTATGTCACTAAGAGGGCAGTTCCTTTATGGCATCACTACTATTCGCATAAGGATCATGATATATTAGGCTTTCTATGTTACCAGTGACCAGGCCAACCAACAGTTTAGGACAACACTTTGACCTTTTAAGACTTTGTATTATAAATAAGTATTTATTTATTTAAATAGTTTGACTCACGGTATTAAACTTTATCATTTTTTTCCTGACAATAACTTGCATTAAGAACATACTTGGTTTAAATATTATAGAAATTTCATCTATCCGCTAGAAGGCATTCTATTTATTTCTTACTTTATATTTGGTTTATCGACTCCAGCAAATAGAATAGAAGTTTTTGAAAAAATTGCAAGCTGGCTATTTGAATACTTGCAATAAGTTCTTTTGAAAATATAAGTTTTAAGGTTTGAAAATGCCATAATCTCATTGTTCATGTAAACCTTGTTTAATAATGCAGTAACCATTTATCATGATTCAACTGTACACTTTATACACTGTACCGGACATTCATACTACAAGCCACAAGTATAAACTCTAATCTTGGCCACAAATTGGAGCACTGTGGCCGTCTGACTTTAAATGGATGGGTCTCAATACCACTGAGATATAACAAATTACATTATGTGGGGAAACAATCGACCACCCCAAAAAAAGCTATAATGTGACTAATATACATTGCATCCATATGATATACTTAGCCACCTCACCTGTATATATCCCCATCAAGCTGCAACATGAAAAGCAGATCTATACGAAGCTTCTTGCCACTGTGCAATAACACACGCAGCTCAGAAAGATTAGAGGTAAAACAATTTGACTGTATAGACTAGATGTAAATGCAAACCCTTTAATATGCAATAAATCTATAAAAACTAGTGCCATGGAGTGTATATATAGAAAGAACACACGAGATTCAATTGAGGAAATATAATTTAGGATTTTATTTTTGTCTGTAACACTACTAGAATCTAACACCCATGGGATAACAACGCTGGAGGGATTTGTAGCATGACAAGCCCCTAAGTCAACCAAAGGCTAGTTTCTATTGTTTGTGCCTGGCCTAAATAAAGGGATAGAGGGTTAGTCTCTTTTCTATCTTTTACATACAAGTTCGCTACAATAAATTGCTAAGGATATGCCTCTTTAGCTAGCATGCAGTTTTTAAAAAGAATGCTAAGGTGGCTGCATAGGTTCTCAATTGTACCCATGGTGAGGTTTATCTATGCTGTAGGAAAGGAGAACTCGTGAGCTTATCTTAAACTGATATTTTACTATCTTTACAAAATTCGAGATGCCAATTGGTAAAATTCCCAAAGACAAACATTGAAAGAAAACTCAATGCTTTGAATGAAACATTGGACACTAATGAAAGTAAATAAGTATTAAAGGGTTTTTGTGATGACAATATTTTGTCTTGCTTTTTTTCTACCGAAAATATTGTAACTACATTATTGCACTCATTTTCTAGTGTCTGTCAAAGAACAACCATCATATAATTCCATGTCCGTAATCCATATAGAATTACGCTCCGCAGCCAAATGTTTAAGAATGAATTAAGTGTCTTAACAAAGAATAAAAATATCATTTAACCACTATCTACGCACTTGGATTGGGCTTCATACATGGGCTAATGTTGCTCAAGTAAATTATATTTCAACCAGAATAATAGGTGATGTAAATTTAAACCCCAAATGTTAAAAGCTATTTACTAAAATCAATAGCAAATAATATTAGCAAATACCAAAGCCACTACTTTGATATATCAGTAAGATATTGACGCCAATGTTTAATCCACACTTGTTCAGTGCGCCGTGGTCTAGTGGCAAGGCAGGGAGGTAGCCATGGTGATGACCCACAGTCAAGCCAATGATCCAGAGCCAATTGATGCTAATGTTTGATCCGTACTAGTCCAGTGCGCCATTGATGCCAATGTCTTAATCCACGCTAGTCCAGAGCACCATGGTCTAGTGGCAAGGCAGGACCCAGAGTCAAGCCCATTAGTGATGTGTTAATGCAGCCATGATAATGTGCGAAAACAGGTTTAAGTGGAATAGAAACTCCTTGGGCATGAATTCTAAGCTTAAGGCATTCTATCTTAAGCTTTGATGGTGCATTCCCATGTTTAATTGACATCAGGTGAATATTACAATTTTCCTAACAAAAAAATATTTTATCCACAAAATGGAGGCTTTGCTTTAGATCAAAATGCCCATCGGGCTGCAATGGCTCTCAGTGGTGCTATGATCAAAAAGGTGAAGCAGACACAGAAAGCTCAAGTGAACGACAAAGAGAAATGGGCATCCAATATGACAGGTATTCAGGTGGGTAATGCCTGCTGGGAGCTTTACAGTCTCGAACATGGCATTCAGGAAAACACAATAGACAAGGCTAAGGCCCTCATTTCCTCCATCCCTGTCATTGTGTTCAGCAAGACATACTGCCCATATTGTACACAAGTGAAACAGCTGTTGACTAGATTGGGTGCCAATACCCACATCGTTGAGCTCGATAAGGGATGGCCCAGATTTATAGGCAGCTTTGAAGGAACAGACAGGACAACAGACAGCTCCAAATGTGTTCATTGGAGGTACACACATTGGAGGCTGTGATGTAACTGCTAAGTTTGACACTGGCTTGGTTTGGTTCTGAACAGGAAGCCTTGACATTGTTCGAATAATGCAAAAAGAGATATATACACTGAGAGTACGAGTATGGAGGATGCTCGCAAATAATTTGAAAAAATGTCTGAAAGGGATTTGGTTCTGTGGATCATTTTTATAACGGGATATGTACCACATGGAAATTCTAATAAGCATTTAAGGTTCTTTCAACAAATGCGATTTACATGTCTCAAGCCTAACATAATCATTGTGGTTGGCATACTTACAGCATGTGTCAAGCATGAGGCTCTGAAACAGGGGAAGGAGGGTTACATATTTAATTGGTATTGGGTTGCTATTTGCTGATTTTTTGGTTACAAGCTATGTGTTTGACAAAATGTCTCACAGTGCTGTCATCTCTTGGAATGCCTTGTATGGTGGCCGAGAATGTCTGGAAGGCTCTTCTCCTACCAGTATTCAGGTTAGCAGCTGTGTCTTCCAGATAATGGTAAAAACAATTAAAGGGAAAATGATAACCCAATGGATGTCTGTAACAGAGTATCTGGAAGAGCTCAAAAGAAAACTGGACGAACTGCCAAAGGATTCCTGTCCGTCAGAAGCATTTTCTCTTTGGGGGCAAACAACTCATGGATCAGGCCCCGTTAGTAGACTATCATATCAACAAATACTCAACTACTATCATGACAATGAGACTGCATGGAGGGGCAGTGGGTTTGATTTCAAAACCGATTTCTTTCAAGGATGCAGTAAAATCCAAAATTCCTCTAGCCTCTCAAACAACAGCTGTAAACAGTCCATATATAGTGGAAAAATTTAACAAGATTCCAACTATAGAGATAGATGACCCATGGGAGGATAACCTACTTTCTAAGTTGGAAAGAACATCTTTAATCTGCCGATTCAATGGGGTATGGCCGCGCAGTGCAGAATTGTGTAGGTGGGTTTACAAGAACTGGACAAAGGACTGTGATTTATATTTTTCTGCAAAAAGGTTTTTAATTGTTCGGCTTGCATATCTTGAAGATTATCGTCGAGCCTTTGAAGAAGGGCCTTGGTTATGGGGAAGCGCACATCTATTTATCACCCCTTGATTCCTTGAGTTAGACCCATCCACTAAGACTGTCACTAAAATCCCTGTTTGGGTGCACCTCCCAAACTTAAAGGCCTTGCAAACTCATTGGGCAGATTTTTAAAGCTTGACATTCTGAGGATAAAGATACGTTTTATACTTATGCTCAGGTTTGTGTAGAGATTGACCTTAGTAAGGGTCTTCCTAACAAAGTGATCCTAAAGGGGGCCAACTCTCAATGGGAACAAGTGTTGGATTATGAAAATACGGCCTTTAGGTGTAGGATTTGTCATAATACTGGTCATTTGTAGTATTCTTGACCACAAGCTCGGACACATTCAAATAGAAAAAAATGCCCTCCTCCAAAGAACAGAAGTTGGCAGCCATTTGTGGCTCCAAATTTAGAACAAGAAAATAAACAGAATTTAGAAGCTCATTCAGATTTAGAAGATGAGAGAAAGAACAATAAAGGAAAAAAATAATGAATGAGTAGATTACGGGAGAAGATAACAAACATGGAATCAGCTGAGAATGAAGTTTTTAAGGGAGGGTTGAAAAGAACACATGAATTGGAAAGTTCTGAATCCAATAAGAACTAACTTCAACCTTCAATCCCTGATTCTCATAATCTTGACTCTCAACTAGCTCTTGTGAGTTCAACGGGAAGGATTGAAGTTAAGAAAAGAAAAGAGACAAAAGAAAGGTTGGAGAATACTGTTCTTCACTGATTTAGGTACCCTTGGCAGGTTGTTTGTAGCCTAACCATTGTTGGTAGGCTGACTTATTACTGACTGTAGTTCAGGTTATGGCAGTTCTAGACCTTGTTGTTAGTTTGTTCTAGTTATGCTTCTATATGGCTATATTTGTTTGAATTTGTAAAAGGTTATGGGATCCTTTGAAAACCCTTACCCTTGCCTAATAAACAAAAATACTTGCTTTTGGGGATATTTAAGAACATGTTCCTAGGTTTTACATTTGAAACATGCATGGAATACAGCATGAGACGTTTTGACATTCCAATAAATCATGCACACATGAATGCAACCAAAGGGAAGAATTGAATGCAAAAACTATCCAAACTCAAAATCAAATTAAAAAACCCATCAAAAGTGGAGAGAGATGCAAGAACTTACAACGTGATGATGCTTGGACCAGCACTAAACGCATGGATGCATTGTTAGGAGGAAGCTGCAAACGCAATGGGAACAATTTTCTGGTCACAGGATGATATGAACAGACAATAATATCTTGAAGACCAGTTTCTTCTTCCAGCTTTTTGGTTAGCTCGTGCAAATCATTTCCCTTGAAGATAAATGAAGGCCACTCATAGCCATCCTCTATGTGTCCATTATCATCGCCAATGGCATAGTAGATAAGTCGGCCATCAGGTTTGGGTGCCAAAATTGGAGAGGGTGGATCTGGCTGAAAAAAACATGAAACCATAAAGCAGCTTCAGATTGTGTTCTTGGATGAATCATTGTGGTTCTATATGAATAGCAAACAGAAACAAACTTTACTGTAGTTTAGCACTTTCCAGCCTTAAATGACAAGTAAAGATAAATCATTGCACTACATCATGAGGAAAACAGATAACTATATAATGAAACTCAGGCATAAAACAAACCTCCTCCACAACAGCAGGAGTAGGGTGGAGAGCTATTTCCATTACTTCAACCTCCCATAATACCCAATCTTGAGTAGCTGTTCGGTGTGGAATGTCATGGGTTACTTTGTTCCTCCAGGGTGGAGGACCACCATTTCCACGCAAATAATTTCCATATCGACTTTTAAGCTTGACATGAAAGCCCTCCCTGGTAGGTTCCCACTCCAGAGATGAATCCAATCTTGATGGTAAAGTCTGCAAAACTTTCTTTCCTGTCATCCCAACAGAAATGGTATATCTGTTGCCGTCAAGTAATAATTATAACAGCTTTTCAGTCTTATCAGAGGACTTCCTTCAACAAACTCAACTTGCCATTTTGCATTTTTGCTTGCACCATCTCTGTCCTGACTGACAGTCTCTTCATCCTCTTCTGCCCATAGATATTTGTCATGATGACTTCTAAGTCGTACAGTCTTTGCCTTCTTAAACAAATCCATGACTCTTCGCTAAATTGTAAAAATAGATAAAAACATATGACCTGCTGTTTAGCTGTCACAGCATCAAAAACTAATTAATCTGATTTGGTCAGCTATTACTGGTAATCCATGTTACACATCACCCATTGACATGGGCCATTAAAATTTTTAAAAAAGGGGGAAGACAGATAGCCTCGCTGAAAAAGAACTCTTATAGAATCAAAATACAAAGGGCTCAGAGAAATGACATAAGTATTTAAAAATATGTACACAGTACTAACTTTTTTAATGCCTTTTCTATTGAACATTGTACTAGCTATTCCAGTAAATTTACAATGATATTTTCTTCGTATACTTATCCTGGAGCTAGTCCCATTTGCAAACTACACATCCCCACCAGAATTACATGCATAAAAATTTTAAGTTAAAATAAATTTCATGTAAGAAAACATAAAATGTTCTCCTCAATAATCTTCTCATCAAATAGTTTACAGCATCACATTATAAAACTGTGTCAAAACAGGTATGGTTAAATATTTGGTCATGAGCAATTTCCAATCCACTAGTATGAGTTTAAATCAAGACAGAAAAAACCAAGCATTGAAGCTTTTAGGCAAAGCCCCCAGTTTCCTGAGCTAAGAACAGAATTCATTTTTTGCAAATTGAGTGTTTTAAGGTTGGTTTTATTGATAAAAAATTTAAATAAGTACAATGTAATATTTTTCTTGTAGCATTTACTAACTGGTTCTCTCGTATGTTCAATCCCCAAGAGGTGAGAAGAGAATTGAGTTCTTGCGCATCACATGCTCCAAAAATTGCAGTCAGTGCCATGAATCAGATTATAGTGAGACTAGTAGTTGAAATGTAAAACGTTTCAAAGATGGGGCCTAGTTTTCAACTCAAAAGATACTGTGACATACTATGCACCTAGGAGTCGAGCCACACAATCGTCGAAAGGTCAAGAGTCGCGTATGGAAATTTAACAATTTCAACTTCCATAATGGCTCCTTAAGCCTTCACACCTTTATAATCTATGTGTAAATCTTTGTAGCACTATAAAGCAATCAGATAATAGATGATAAGCAGCCATACATCTCCCTTGAGAGTATACCATGTATGGGATGTGCAAATTAATAAAACTTTATGTTCCAATCATATTTTTTCTCTATTTTGAAACTGGTCCATATTGCTTCCATTTATGTTTATAACACATCTAAAACCTCATTTAGAGTCTTGTCGCCAAAACCTCTTAGGATTTAGATCATTGGCATCAGAAAAATTCATCTTGCTTGTCCCATCGAATGAGGTTGAAGTATCTAAAACTCGACGCCAAACCACAAGATCCCTCCAATTATCTACCGTGTTGTTTTACAAAAGTTTAGATGGCTAGAGACAATGTAGTGCAAAATGAAGTCCACAAGATGTGTAGTGCCCTGTCCCTTTGCACCTGGCCAACGAGCTTATTTCTAAGGTAGTCAATTTTGTAAGTGGATATATTGTACATGTTTGCACAAATTAGCCGACCAATCCTTGTCAAGCCGCATCAGAACCCCTGTTCGGTGTGTTGTCGTGGATTTATCTTCACAAGTTAATTGACTTGGGATCAAATTCCACTAGGAAAATGGCATATCTATGCTATGCAAGTCTAAAACTTCTCTTGAGAGAGCCTTCGTAAGTCAAATGGTAAGTGCCTTCGGGAACTCCATGCCAAGATTGGGTGCCAGCTTATGAGAAAACGTGGCGAACCCGTGAATCGCACTAGATACGCGTTTTTTCAAATTTTAATAATAATAGTAAGAACAATAAAATAAATAAAATTGTTTTGGAGCACATTAATGGACTGCATGAATCTCCGTTGTAATCAAAGGCATGTTATGTATAATTGAATTTAATATAAATAATAATAAAAATAGTAATAAAGAATTTAGATAATAAAATCTAACGATAAATAAAATAAAATATAATAATATGAAATAAAATGGTAAGAGTGTTCTTGGTGAAGGAGGAAATTATGAGAAGTTGGTAGAGCAGAGGGAGAAATGACAAGTAGGTGAGGAGAGTGGGAGCCTTGAGTGTGGAAGGCACAATATTAATCAATCTACTTCTGCCACTAGGACTATGACAGCATAGAATTGTAGGGAGTGCACTAAATAGTTTATTGTTTTGGCATTGGAAAATTCCTCCAAACACATTGTCAAGTGTTGATGTCAAGAATCCTCTACCCGTGCCAGCACCCTGAACATCCTCCCAACCGTGTCATACGCCTACGGATACGAGTATCCGCTTGGATACGATACGATACGCGGATACGTAATTTTAAAAAACCCTATATATTGGATACGTCCGCACATATATATATATATATATTTATGTACATCTACTCATTTTACTCATTTTTTAGTCCATAAAAAACTGAAATAGTAATACAAAACTTGAATCAATGTTCAAAACATTCAATATACTTAAGACTTTGCATTTTTATTGATCATGTGGCTGCCATACATATGATATACGAATATCATGTTAACATGAATATTTAACAAAACTTGAAATTTGAAAAATATACTAGTAACTAGATCCATGTTCAAATTTTCAAAACAAACAATATACTTAAGATTTTACATTTATGATTTCATTGTTCATGTGGCTGCCATACATATGATATAGGAATACAAACAAATCTAGAATATATCATCTAGATTTTCCTCAAAATCAAGTTCATGTGTGCCACTTGCGCTAGCTCCACTCTCATTAACTCCACTCTCCGCTCCTCGCGAACTCCTCGAGCGTCATCTTCGCCATCAAATAATGAAAGTTGGGCAAGCGTGGCTACGGAGGCATCCAAGTCTCTGTGGTCTCTCGGAATAAGATCCCAAAGTTTGTGAGGCCCTTTAGCATACTCCTCCTGACTTGTGTGACAAGAGGCGCAAATCGAGTGCACATATACCAAATCCTCACTTTTTTTAGATGCCAACTTGTTTCTTTTAGCTGAGTGGATAAAGCTATAAGTACTCCAATTCCGCTCATGGAAGAATTACTAGCCACCTATTACAACAAAGAAAAAATTGAAATTCAAAGACAAGTTAAAGATCCTAAGTTCTAACCTAATAAAATTTAAAATATTTGAAATGATTCTAAATTTTAAAATTTATAAATGTTATACTCAGAAAGAACTTTTATAGCAATAGACGTAAGTACTTGGCATCATGGCCATGTACACGCCACCATGTGGTCGGGAGTCAAGCTACTTTGTCAAAAAGAGCCTCAATCGATCCCATGACGCCTTCAACCAAGAAACATGCCCATTTCACTTCCGACCACACCGGCTATAGATGGATCAGAAAATTCTTCCAATGTTGCCCTAGGTTCCATTTCCAACTTCGGAGTCAGAAAATGGTGCTTGCCTCATTTGCAGCCCAAGTACATCGAGCTATAGTACTTTGGGGGTCAAAGTGCATAAGCAAGGAGATGTAATGAGGTGGTCATTTTATTCCACCTCTTGATGACCACAGCCTTGACTCACCGTAGAAGGTCTCTTCGGATCTAGACCTTTTTTTTGTATTATATCTCTCGATACGCCAAGCATGGAATCTATGCCATCATATATCTCTCCCAAGCATGCTTCATCAAAGATCTACATATCGGATCATGGAGAGAATGGGTTCTCAGTAAACTCAACAAGTACTCAACCTTGGCCCACCAATCCTCATCAAGGACCCATGATTTTACCCTCAGTAGCTTTCTCTCAGTATTTGACCGCTCCACACCGACCAAACACTGCTGATCACCATACTAGTTAAAGCCTCTCTCACCTTCACAAGCCGTCTCAAAACAAGCGTGTGAGACGCAAATCTAGTTTCTGCAACCTTCAGCAACTCTAACCTTGAGAATTTCCTAAACATGGCTTGTGACATATGATGGTTTGTGATAAACATTTGAATGTCATTTGCCTCGGAATAAATTTGC
Source organism: Taxus wallichiana var. yunnanensis (assembly GCA_018340775.1). Lineage (NCBI taxonomy): Eukaryota > Viridiplantae > Streptophyta > Pinopsida > Cupressales > Taxaceae > Taxus > Taxus wallichiana. The sequence goes on along the minus strand of CM031235.1, from coordinate 365,472,686 downwards.
TCAATCCATGGGATTTTCCCAATCTTTTGGAGCATCAAGTTAAGGGAGTGGACAGCACAAGGGGTCCAAAAAATGTGCTCATATCTACCCTCTATGATCATTCCTGCTGCTTTACAATTTTTAGCGTTGTCCGTGATGACTTGGACAACATTATGGGGGCCACCGACTCAATCGCTTCTATTAAAATGTCAGCAATAAATTGTGCATCCTTGACTTGCCCTTCACAGTCAATGGCTTTAAGGAACATTGCCCCTTTAGGGCATACTGCAACAACATTTATGAGGGGTCTATTTCTAGCATCTTTCCATCCATCTGAAATGATGGAAACCCCTGTTTCCTTCCATGAGTCTCTGATTGGCTGCAAAAGTCTTGTGAATGTGTTCCACTTCCTTTCCCAAGAGTGTGGTTCAACTTTTCGTAACTCCGGGATTTGTACCCTCAGTGGAGCTTCATCGATACCCTTCACCATTCGATGCCAATATGGAGATCTCAATACATTAAAGGGCAGCCCACATGCATAAATGCATCGAGCAACAACCTCATCAAAGAACCTCCTCTTTTCAATATTAAATGCTTTCTCCAATGCTCCTTTGGCCTTTTTCGTGAGCTTCTCTGACTCTCTTCATCAAATGGTTCACTTTGAGTTTGAATGAAAGGATGAGAAGTAGGTCTAGGTGTGGGTGGTAGTGATGAAGGCCTTCTTTGCAAAGGAATTGTTCTAGTTCTATTTCTTTCAAATTGTTTATCACCTCCTCTTGCTCTCTTAGTACTCACCATTTTTTCATTTGATATTTTTGGGCACCTCTTTATCCCCACACCTCCAACACCACCAAATGGATTTTCACTCAACTATATGAGGATCTCAGTACCGAGCTTGACAACCATGACATATCCATACCCGACACCCACCACCAAAGAATGTTGTCTACCACCGTCACATGTCTCCAAAGAGGGGAATTAGGATCATGTCTCACAGAACTGATGTGTTTTCAGCTCGGCCTCGCACTCCACCCGGCGAACTTGATGCCATCCTAACTGCTTTTGATCACCAAGATCACCATAATGGCGCGAGGTGAGAGCATACACAGAGTTAGGATGTTTAAAAATTAAAAACATTTTGCCTTAACATAAATAAATTAGTTATGCCATCCTAATCTGTTTTTGATCACCAAGATCACCATAACGGCGCGAGGTGAGAGCATACACAGAGTTAGGATGTTTAAAAAATTAAAAACATTTTGCCTTAACATAAATAAATTAGTTATGCGGATGCCATCCTAATGCTTTTTTGATCACCAAGATCACCATAAAGGCGCGAGGTGAGAGCATACACAGGTTTAGGATGTTTAAAAAATTAAAATACAATTTGCCTTAACATAAATAAATTACTAATTAGTTATGTCATCCTAATCTGTTTTTGATCACCAAGATCGCCATAAAGGCGCGAGGTGAGAGCATACACAGATTTAGGAAGCTAAAAAAAATAAAAAATACATTAACATCGAACAATGCATTTAAAATAAAAAAAATGATTTTTTACCAATTAATAAATTAAATACCCCTAAACTATGCCATCCTAATCTGTTTTTGATCACCAAGATCGCCATAAAGGCGCGAGGTGAGAGCATACACAGATTTAGGATGTGTTTAAATTATAAAATTTTAAAAAAATGCAACATAATAAATAAATAAATAACCGTAAAAAAATAAAACGAAAGGATGAATTAAAAATAAAAATAAAATTAAAATACGGTATACCTATAGATTGTAGTGTAGAATCGTAGATCCTAGTTGCCTCTAAAATTTTAAAACAAGCTCTTCCTCTCAAGTCTCAACAATGGCTTCTTCTCCTTCAAAGTTCTCCTCCTTGCAATGATGGACTCCAAACAATAGAAGCAATCGCTGCCCCTCCTTCAAATCTTTGCCTCCTCTAAGCTCTTTGCAAAACCTCCTTCCAATCTTTGCCTCCACTAAGCTCTTCACAACTCTTCTTTGGCTCTTTGCTCATTCACTTGCAAAAAGACAATGAAATTGTTTGTGTGATTTCAAATGAGAGGGATGGGTGCTTTTATAACTTTTTGTGGGGTAGGGTGTATTATTTTATTCATTTAGTGTTTAGGTCTGGCTTTTAGGAGTAGAAAAGTCAAATATTTAAAAAAATGAAATAGAACTTTAAAAGAATGATCCGCTGGCGGGTACTCCAGATACGCGGCGGATACGCATAAACGTATCCGCCGCGTATCCCGGAGTATCGCCCGCGATCCGGCCATATCCGGATCGTATCCCGAGCGATCCGTATCCGATACGCCTCGGGATGTGATTTGCGCAGGGGTTTTGAAGTATCCTCGCAACGCAGTGTCAAATGACTTCTCTTAGGCGCTCGGCCTACAACGTTGAAGATATGTGGAAGGGACTATGTGGGACAAGCAGCAATGTGTAGCTTGTGGATGGTTTGACCAAAAACGTGCATGATTCATTTACTACAATGCCTAAAAGAAGCATGGCCTCCATGAGTGCAAAACATGGGAGTAGTTGGCAAAACGCAGCAGAGAGATGTGGTCTCATTGATGATGGATGGCATTGTTTTCTCTCATGCGGTATGAAACTCAAACCAATCACTTCACCTTTTCCACCACCACCATACACTCACCGTGTGTGAAAATAAGAGCTCTCAAATAGTGGGTGTAAATCCTATTCCATGTCGATGAAAGAAACTTGAGATGGCGATTGTCCATATGAAATAAGTGACTAGGAAAGTATAGGAAGGTGTTGAACTTGGGAAAGCCCATGCCAAAAGGCTTCTTGATACGCCTCCGACATAATCATTGAATAAAATGCAATTGTTGTTTTCATTGTGAGAGTACAGAATTTGACGCGTGCATGTAATACAAAGGTTGCCGACATTGATGTGAAGAAAGAAATCCCAATTGGGCAAGGTAAGTCCTATGTTTCAAAGATTTATCAGGTTCGAAGCTAAGTTTGGTGATGACAAGTCTTGTGAATGGGTTGATGTGCTTGATAGCGTGAAGATGTCTTGGTCTCTATTTGCCACTTATTTTGAGGATTCCTCTATTCGAAAGGTTTCCACAACTACAACTTTGACATGCGCAAAATAGACTTCTTTAAAAGGCCATGGAAACCTCATTATGCCAACATGGGAGATCAGAAATGCTCACCACATGTTTGACAAAATGCACAAGCAAAACGTAGTCTCCTGAACACAATGATAATGAGATTTGCACATGACAGAGATGTTGATGCGTCTCAGAATTGATCGTGAGTTCGTGGCAAATGGAACCTCTACCCATCCTACAACAATCCTCGTGTACTTCCGTGCTTGAATCCCCTCTCTAGTTGTCTTCATTCATCATTTTAATCCTTCATTTGACATTATCGCTTTTAATTATGTTGCTTTACTTGGAAGAATATGTAATAATATGTCAATCGTAAGTAGTGGTTTTCAACTTGTTAATGTTCCCTCACCAATGAGATAGTTATTTAACCTTTAAACAATACTCACTCCATGATTCGGAGTCAATACAACATGTGTTATCTAACCCTACTAAAGAGCTAGACGTGAGGAGACACTCGCTTCTTTTATCGCGAAGCGATTTGGAATTGCCCTCCAAAATGAACCACGGATCGCAAAACACTAATTACCACCTCAAACCTCTTCTCTGTTATACTGAGAATTGCAGGATGTATTTGGTTTTCACCGCAACATTTGGGTAGCACTTTTTCTGTGCCCGTTTCGGGGCCAGCTTGGCATACCGGTGCAAGTATAAACTATTCATTTTCAATAATTCCTCTCGAATAAGACCACCAAAACAAGTCTCGCGTGTCAAATTTTAATTCCATCAGCTTCCCCGTGTTCACATTATATGTGGAAATAGGTCGAAGTGTCGAAATTCCATTAGTCACCCAATGCCCCTTTTTTTTCTGGGCCATTTTGTGGCTAGTTGAGCTACTTTGGACTAGTTTTGTTGCCAAACTACAATGTTTCCTTCCGAGTAGTGCCTCCAAAACACGCATTGTTCATCGAATCTTGTCACCATCAACTTCTTCGTGATCTTTGTATATAAGAAATTAGGTTAGTGTGATTGCTTCCTCTTTCACATAAAATTCACCCTTTTGGAGAACATTTTGTGGCCTATTTAGGTTATTTGAGGTGTATCATGTTGTCCATCGGTCGCTTTTGACTCTTCCCGTTAAACCTTCCAAAGTAGGATGGTAAGTTGTCTTGGAAAACCTTGTTACACATTAACTCCTTTGAATGGTATTAGAACTGATAAATATGTGAACAAAAAAGGTTATTACTCTCTCTCCTTTTCTCTCTCTCTAAAATTTAAGTATAAAGGAAATGTGGCATGACATAGAAATGAAGACTTATCTCTCTCCCTATCTCTCTCTTTAGAACACTAAAAAAATAATGGATATGTGACATTGTAAGAGTTGATGATTTCTCTCTCCTTTTTATCTCTCTAGAACGCTAGAATAAAATGGAAATGTGACATTGAGTGACAATTAACATTTAATTCTCTCTTTCCTTTTTATTATGATTGAGAATGTTTGGGGATGGGAATTTTATAATGAATGATTTCATAACCAGTTGGGTATGGGTGATTTCATGCCAGCTCTAGTGCTGACCCATGACATTGCAGGTTGCAGGCAAGCAGCAAAATGTTAACGAATGGTGTTGTCTTTAGACTCGTATTGCATTTAATTCGTAGGTAGTATATCTTATTGGAAGGAGTAAATGAATTGTTACATTTACAGAAATGATTAATTGTGTCATTTTGAAAGAAGGGATTTGTTGAAAGTTGCCATTGATGTCAAGATTGAGATTGTGTCTTGTTGATGCCAAAGGATGATGTGGAGAGTTTGTTGTGAGTTGTCATTGATGTCAAGTTGAGTTTTGTTGGCATGTGTGGTCATTGATGTCAAAAATGAAAGGGAGATTGTTGAGATTGTTGAATGATATCAAATGATGCCAAATGTTGATGTCATAGGTCTGCAAGAGTGGTGTTGCATTGATCAAGGTCAAGTACAAGAAAAGGCATGAAGAAAGATGAAGAAGCATGGATGTTGCTTAGGCATGTGAAGGAGGATTTAGGACTGTTTGGGCATTGTTTGAGCTTGATGGCTTGGTGAGATGAGTGCACACAGGTATAATAGGTTATAAATCATTGTTTGAGCATGAGAATATGATGTAGAATGCATGGGCAGAGGTATTAGAGTCAGTTTCAAGGTCAGTTGAAGCACCAAGACCAAGATGTAGAAGGCAAGGTAAAGAAAGTATGGTCTAAGGAGGTATGTGGATCAGTTTCAATGCAAGTATGGGCCTGTGAACATTGTCAGCGGTGTAACATGTTATTTCAGGTGTGTTTGAGGTCAGGGCTTGAAGGAAAAAAATGAAAAGTGGTTTTGAGGTCTGCACCTAGTATAGTTCTTAAGTATTGCCTATCCTAATGAGGCATGATGATCATTTTTCAGTGCAATTATGCAAAGGTGGGCATGGAAAGAGGTTAGTCATGTTGTTTTAGGTATGTGGATGCAATTTTAGGTCATGGTTTGGAAGATTTAGCAGTAAATTGAATTTTTGGTCTTATCAAGCTCACAAGAATGGAGAATCCTAACTTGAGGTGCACTTTCAGTTGTTTATTGACACGTTAATCCTCTGCATGGGAACCAGAGTTGTTGGGGAAAGTTGAGGAAGGGTCCTAGCAAAGATTTCCTGGCATTAGTTTTGGAATTGAGGTCCAGATCTTTATGAACAATCGTTAACACCAAAACAGGTCATAAAACCCTTCTAAAACCCTAGTAAGAAATCGATATGAAATATCTTGCTCAAACAGGCTTAGAATGGATTGGTTTGTCAAGTTTGATGATTGGAGCATGTAGTAGAATCTCCCAGCTATCTCCAGGTGGTATTTTGTAGTCAGATGAGAAAGGAAAAATGCAGGTACAGGTCTGTTTTCTGAAGAATTTTTTGTAGCTCTCATGTTTTGCATTGGCCAAGATGAACAAATAGATGTTTGAGGGTGTTGGAGACCCATACTGCATGTCTATGATCATTTATGGGCATGTTTCAGTCTTTAAGTGTGCCCATGAGGTCATTTTCTCATCACTGGTTTTTAAGGTGTTTTGACAGTTTTGAGTGTGCTTGGAACAGTGATGTTCTTGAGCCTTTATACCCTGAGTGAAGAGATCTAATGCATATGGTGATGTTGTTGAGGTCATGGAGTATCTGTTTACATGTTTCATTTGCCATGGTTGAGTGGCTTAAGGTGGTACAAGCTTCATTCTTCAAGACAGACTTCTTGGATATACAGATCTAATAGGGAAATCAGGCCTAATGAATGTTTCATGGTATAAATGAACAGTGCAGAGCTATCCAAGCATGGAGGAGGTATGACGAGCTCATTGACAGAGTATATGGAAGGTTCTAAGCTTTGGAGATGTTCATGGTTGCTCAAGAAAGTCATGGTACTTCGTTATGCAGTCAGACCTAGTTGAAGTAGGTCTTCTTGAGTCCTAATGATGTAAAAGGCTTAATTGAGTCATTGTAGTCCAAATGAAGGTCATGATGTAATTATTACAAGTTTTTCAGATGTTCTAAGGTCTTGGCATGGCCGACCTAATTGATGTATGACCGACCTAGTTGGTTAAGTTCTTGAGTCATGTGTATGTATGAGAGTATGAGTGAGCTATAAGTGCTTGAGAGAGGTGTAAGAGGTCTTGTAGACCATGAAGAATGTGTGTATGTTGAATATCTAAAGGTGGTCTAACTATGAAGGGCAGTTTATCCATGCCTATGTCAAAGTGAAGAAGGGTGAAGAGTGAAGAAGCATAGCATGGCTGTTTGAGGAGTGATCAAGAGAAGAAGAGCTGAGAGAGTGTCATCATTAGTTGATCAGCAACAAAGGAAAGGTGAAAACATTCATGAGGTGGCTGAGTTGGTGTTGAGTCACTTAGGGAGTTGGTGCTTCCTTGCAAGTTGGTGCTTGCTAAAACCTAGGAGTTGGTGCTTCCTTGCAAGTTGGTGCTTGCTAAAACCTAGGAAGTTGGTGCTTCCATGCAAGTGGGTGTTTGCTAAAACTTTGTCAAGTGGGTGCTTGGCAATTAGGGGTTGGTGCTCCTTGTGGAGTGTGTGTGTGTAGTGGTTCGATTATAAATAGTTGAATAATATATTGTGCATTAAATGATTATCCTCGTACTCTTTGTTCGGCTTCAATAGTCTTTGCATGAGTTAAAACCAATGTTTTAAAATCGAATCGACTTGGAACCGGTCAAGGGTTGGACCGACCGACCGGCTTAAACTTTATGAACCAGTTTAATAAAAACACATAAAAATTACATTTTTAAATAAAACAATATATTTGAAAGATTAGAAACCATGATTCCAACAATTACACACAAAATATGCATAGTTTGCTCATGTATATAGTTCCATAGTTGGAATACTCGCATACGGCAAATACTCGCACCCCAAAAAAAAACTCGCAATATTCGGCCAATACTTAAGAATACTCGCAACTTAAAAAATCCTCAAATTTCTTTAAAAACATAAATTTGCAGCCAAAACCGTGTATTTGCAATGTTTTCTTCATTACTATTAATGCTTTCTTTTCTTGTTGGGACCTTTATGAAAGCATTCAATCTTTGTGTCCGAGGATGCAAAATTGGAGAGTAAACACAAAAAAACTCTTAAAATAGCAAAAAAAAATACGCATCTCGTTGATATGTGAAGTCAACATTTGAATAAGTGGGTCATGCACTAAGCCGGTAGGTGGGACGATTAGTCCGAGCACGGAGAATACTTGCTTAGTTTTGGCGAGTACTCGCCGAATTTTGGAAAGCTATCCAAGATTTTTAATTACTAATCCTACAAGCAATCAAAGCTCATGATTCTTTCAAGATTACAAGAAGTTGCTTGGTCCAAAAAGGTGCAAAAATGGATTTTATGAAAATAAGAAAAATATTGCCATCAATGCGTAGAGCTCGAGATTATATACACTTTTAGAAAAAACGGCACTTGAAACGGAGCCACAGAATGAAAGTTATGGCACATGCAAGTTTTTGTTGCTACATCTTCCCGGACCCTTTCCAAAAATGGCAAATTTTATTCTATCCTTGTGTTTTCTTCACCAAAAATCCAAAAAAGGAAAAAATCCTGACTCGGCCGGTTCAGGATGAAACCGGACCGGTTCAACCGGTTTGGTACTAAACCGACCGGTTCCTTACAAAACCGGCCGGGCTTTACTGCAAAAATCAAACCGGCCTAACGGTCCAATTTTTTAACCGGTTCATGTCTAAATATGTTGAACCGATCAACCGGCCGCTCCTTCCGTTCACCTTGACGTTTTAAAAACATCGGTTAAAACATTGTATAATCTTTTGGGATTATCAATATTGGTATCAAAGCGTGACTGCGCTACCTATGAAGAGCTATACGTGATGTCGTAGTCTTAATTCTTTTTAGCTATGGTGTGTGTCCACAAAGTATTTGTGGTTGTTCTTGTGCAATCATCAGCATACAACGTGGTGAGCCAAAGGGCAGCCATGGCATCACAAAGAGTAAAGGATACAAGAAACTCGGATGTGGTTTTATATTCCTTTCCTATCACATTATGCGGTGTATTCAATAGTCGTATGCCTATGCACTTTAGATGGACTCGTATAGCTTATTGATCAGAGACCTCCTGCCTCCGATTAATCGCAAGCATTTATCGTGTCGCTCAAACTTTGTGATTCGTGGCACTCTTTTCGATGATGTCTCTATCAAGAGCATTCACTCAATCACCTATGTAGTTGCCTCGTTGCATTCAAGCCTATTGAAATTCTACTTTGAGTTCGGATCACATACCAAATCACGTCTATGATGTCATTCTTTTCTATCGTCAAACTTGTCAAATTGGGTTTATTTTATATACTTCTATATGAATTTGTTTTGTCATAAGTATTGTGAAATACTTATTGTCTTTGTTTAAGTAAATTACATAGCTTTTAGTCAAGTTCTTTTTGTATGAGTTATATAGCGCATTCATAGGTTGTGAAAATCCAAAAGGGAGAAGCAAGTCAGGTCATTCAATATAGATCAAAAAAATTGGTCTATTTTATTAAAGTGTTGTTTTGTTTATACAAACATATTTTTGTTGTCAATTAAGTTTTCAATGCTTTGTAATAAATGTCAAGTCCTAGATATCGTTTTCATATTATGTTATTAGTCATTTAAGTATGTCGAAATTGTAATCAAAGTGTCATCAAGGTGATTATTAGGATTATTGTCAAAAGTGTTTAGTTATCAAATCCAATCTTTAATTCGATTTAGTTCAATTTGTATCGTAATGGAGAAATTAAGCCATATTGAAAAGTTTGAAGGTAAAGATTTCCATACTTGGCAAGTTCGACCCAATTATTTTTATCAACAATGATTTTGGGATATTGTCGATGGAAAAGTAAAGAAACCGCAAGATGCAGATGAAGCAGTAAAGTGGGAAAGCAAAGATCAAAATGCTACAACAATCATTGGATTAGGACTATCTAATGCTTATTTGCATCATATAGACTTGTTTAAATCCTCTCATACAATTTGGGAGACACTAAACAAATTGTTTGGTTCACAAGATGGAAGCGCAACGATAGCATTAAAACAAAGGTTGTTTGGTCTCAAGATGGAAGAAGGCGACAACATGGTGGAGCACATTAGTAAGTTTTGATCCATCTCAAATCAATTAGCCGGAATTATAATCGATGTACCTACCGGGTGATGCAAAGTTGTTTTACTTAATAATGTGTCACAATGGATTATTCCAATATGGTTTTTACATTGAGTAAAATTAATCCTGGTTTAGAAGATCTAATTTCTTCTCTGATAGAGGAAGAAAAAAGAACAAAGAAAATTGAACTAAGAAATTGCATCATATGGAAAACAAGATAAATCATATGCTAAAAGGAGATCCAAATCTTCTTTTAATCAAGGATCAGCTTCTAAAAATAAAATGTAAACGGCTCATCCGATACTATTAAAACAATCTAGTAACTTAGTAATGAATTGCAAGAAAAGAGCACAGGATTTGCTTGATGGGAAACTATAAGAAAATGCCATAGTCGTTAATGAAGAAGAAGCAAAATCTGCTCACACCGAAAATCTAAGTGATGAAGACTACCTATATTAAGTAACCAACCACTGGAGGATGGAGGCACAGGAGGATGGAGAACAATCAGCAACCTCTCACCAATCACCAACGACGGGGCCGCACAAAGCATTGGTGGTGTGTTTTTTCAGTTGTGTGCTTTCTTTTCAAAGTTCCAGCTTTCCAGCTTGTTTGTGTTATAGTGTGTTTCTCCTTTAGAGTACCTGTATTAGAGTACCGTATTTGTTTGTGTTCATGTTGAGTAGTGATTCCTAACAATTTCCCCGCCAGGACCAACTCCCCATCCTAAAGTAGCTAGATGGGGAAGTAAAATCAATCCTTGTTCATACATAGGCTTTTCCGATACAAAATGAGCCACTTCAAATAGATTCATTGCTCCAACCCAGAATACAATTAATCCAACATGAGCCACACGAGCCCCAAGTAATTTGCCCGACAAATTGATAAGTTGGGCATTCCTAAATTTCCACCAAGCGAAACCAATAGTTTCTTGGTCATGACCAGCTAAAGATACAGTTCCATTAAAGAGTGTTTCCTAAGGTTTTCATAAGGCTAATCTTGAGCCGCCATCCAAGCACAAATGCATTCGTTCAAGGGAATATTTTTTGTGTAGGAAGTTTCAAATTCGGGATCTTCTGTCGCACAAATCTCCTGAGAAACAAAGCCATAGGCACGTAAGTTTAGAGCTAGACCAACTACTCCAATGGCACTCATCCAAAAACCGGTCATTGGCATAAATAAGAAAGGAACGATTTCATGAATAACGAAAGATTCCTCTTCCTTTCCTCTGTTGATTCTCCTTTGTTGATTCCTCTCCCAGATCTCTATATATGGATGGCCGGGGGTGACGCCCCTATGCACTCGGTCATCCGATAGGCCGAGGGCCTCTCGGCCTCGGGCCCTAATGTAATAACATAGTGAAGAACTGAAAGCACAATGAACTATGATGCAACAATCATGATATTTGAAGAAGTTGAACAATCGATGTGCTCTTGTTCATACCTAGGTTTGTGGTTAACCTTTGTAAAACCATCAAGGTCAGATAGATGGTTCCCGCTTGAGTTCCCACACCGGATAGGTCGATGTGTTCCCTACAAAGGATTGGTTGATAAGCAGATGGTTCCTATACGTGTTCCCACACTAGTTCAGTCAAATGTGTTCCCGGTTGTCAGCATGGTTGATAAGAAGTTGATGTGTTCCTTCTTCTACCTTCGCCTTCAAGTTTTGTGCCAAGATCATGAGCGAGCAAACAGGCAGCATGCTACAAAAGAAGTGTGGATGTTTTTCTACCATGTAAACACTAAGGGGGAATGTTAGGATTTAGTATTTACTATGGTAAGTTAGTTAATATATATTAGAAGTTTGTTGGAGTGAATTACCCAACTCACTATTATAGGAGATTGCGAGATATTCTAGAGAATGGAGTGGTTAGTGAGATTCCTAATATATAGGAAATACTTACCTATATATGTATATGTATAATGGTCCGATTATAAGTAGTTGAACAATATATTGTGTGTTAAATGGATTATCTTGTGTACTCTTTCTGTTCAGCTTCAATAGTCTTTACATGAGTTAACACATTGTATAATCTCCATAGATTATCAACATATGTGTATATTAATATATTATATTGCATGTTTGTATAGGAGGAACCAAAAGCTAGCCAAGATTCCTTAGTGGAGTTATAAGTGGCAGTTGCAATGATGATCTCTCCGCCTTGCAAGTCTCGTAAGTAGTAGATTTGGTAGTGTGAGTCGCCTTTACATTTAGTGTTAGGTATATTTCCTACCCCATTGTGATGAGTTGGCCCAAGTTTGTGTAAGCATATCTTGTGTTGTTGAGTTGTAACAAGTGAGCCCAAGTGATGTTGTATGAGAAAAAAAATTATCCTAATTTTTTATTTGTGTTTTGGTCATGAGAATTTGTGGGTGTTACACAATGATCAAGAATCTGGACGTCAAAGGCACATCAAAAGCAAAAGGCATTCTTGTTCAAACAATTTGTCAATCATCGAACAAGCGGTTCCATTGGCTCGCTTGTCAAGTAAAGCTTTTGTGGTCAACCCCCACCCAAGTTTCAAGTAAATTTAGGCATACTTGTGTTTGAGGGGAAAATCAATGTAGATGCAATTGATAATTGCCTAGATCAATTAATCATATTTTTCTATGAATAACTCATCTAATGAAGCAAAGGTCAAGATTGCACTTTTTCAAATTTTCTTTTCAAAAAGTGGTGGCAATCCCATACTCTATGGTAGACTAGCTCGACAAGAAGAATATAAACCAACATGGGAACGATTCATAATAAACCTTAAAGGATTCATATTATCCAAAAGATGTTTGATGATTGTTATATTCAATGGCAAGAACTACAACAAGGAAATGAACAACCTACCTCAATGCCTTCCATGACCGGGATAAAACGTTGGGCTCATTTGAGTCAAAGCAACTTCGAATTCTCAAATACCACATATGCGTACAAATTATTTATTCATTTTGAATTGAAATGGCTAAGGTTGCGATAATGGGAGGATCATATCGTTGTGTGGAAATCGTGGAGGAAGAGTCAAAGATGAAGGGCAAGACACATCTTCCACACAAAAGAGGACATTTTGTTCACGCAAGTGCAAACCGCCAAGACAAGTACATGGAGCAATAAACACAAAACCAACAAGCACTCAAACTCGATGACACCACACACAAAACCGTTTTCTTGTGCCCGCAAAGGAAAAGGATCCAAATGTCCTAGAAGCAATAGATACAAACCTAGACGTTACTTGCCCATCAGACTACAACATACCTATTCCATTCACAGATGCAAGTGCAAAGACAATCTATAGATTTTCTAATCAATGGTGATAACATGAAGAATATAATCTTTGAAGCCACCGTCAAACGACACAACTTCCCAACCATACCTCATTTGTGTCCTTACAAAAATTTGTAACAAAAAAGAGATACATATCACCCATGAAATTATTTCTCATATGTCATCCATCCTTTCAAAGAGGAGCTAGTTTGTAGTGTACTTATATGTCATTCATGCTTGTGATATAATCCTTGTGCATACATATATGCATTGCCACTAAAGTGTGTACCATAGACAATCCTAAGAATATCACCATATCAATGCGCATTAAGAGAGATAAGATTCATGAAGTGATTCAATGCTCCAACCATGCCATGCAAACTCCCCGAGAGGACTAAGTCATATTCAACACCTACATCAAAGACAACTCAATCGGAGGAAATATATCATATTCTAGAAACCACACACAAGAAAATTTTCTATGCCAATAGATACAAAGTTTTAATATTAGGACGGGTCAAAACAATCACCCAAGCAAATGGTTCACCGAGACGAAATTGATGCCAAGGTTCTACACTTGCTTCCTAGACTTAATGCAATCGGGTTGATTGCTTCTCAAGAAAGGGCAAATGATTGGAATGCAAAATGCACTAGTCCACACTCTCGCCTTTAGGTGCCTCACAATTTGCACAACTTCTCCCAACTTCATGCTTTGAGGACCACCACACTTTCCCACAAAATGCCAAGATATACAATACAAAACTCAAAAAAAAACATTGTTCCTTTCACCCAAAATGGTGTGGAGTCCCAATATGAGTCAATGGGTCCCCTCAGAGGTTGAGGTGGAATGCCCTTGGGAGTATGGGTCAACTCCCCGCGATCTAGATTTTGATGATCAATCTCAAATCAATCCCAAAACCACTCAACACAACCCCGTAGACAGCATAGCTATTAGCACCGCATCAACACATTATGTGCACTTATACAACACTCGCGCAAACTCGCACCCGATCATCTCAGACAACACTCGCATGTTTACTGTGCAACTTACACCCACTACGTAACATCCAAATTACACACCACCAAGTGGCCACTATGCACCTAGGGTTCACCTTACACTAGAGCACATATCGCACACTTGGAAATCAAGCCACGCAACCATCAACACATAAAGAGTCACAAATGAAAGTTCAAAAGTTTGAATCACTATAGCAATTCTTTAAGACTTCGTGAGCTTTGTAATATGTGTATACATATTTATAACGTTAATTGGCAATCAAATAGTAGAAGATAAGCAACCATTCATCTCTCTGAGAGAGTATGCCATGAATAGAACACACATGTCAATAACACTTTATCTTCGATATATTATAATTTCTCTACTATGAATCTTGAGCATATTGCTTCTGCGTGCACACATAAAACATCCAAATGCTCATCCAAATTGTTGTGCCTGCAACCTCCAAGAATCTAGAACATTTTTTCATTAATCTTGGCAAGGGTGTATTTAAATACCTTTTACTCATAAATCTCTGTTATTTTTCTTTTGGAAAAGACAAAAAAAAGTATAAAAAGTTGGCAGCTCTAATTGACTGTAACAATTTGATCTTGAATAAAGTTAAAATTCATATAGAGCTCAATAAGAACAAAATTCAATTTTTCGTCCGTTGAAATGAGATCTAAGAGTACGCCAGTGGCCCTTAGTGCCACAATGAATCAGGTTCAAAGTGCCTTTTTATTATTGTGGCTTGTGTGTATTAGTGGAGGGTTTAGCAATCCAAAGAAGGTGCAAAGAATTAATTAGCTTCTTAGCTAGAGAGCTAAAAATATCAAATTATGGGAGAGAGGCTTGTTCTGTGTTTAATTATAGGGTTAGGTACTTTAACCCATATCAAAGACTACAGCAAATAGCTTTCAATCAAATTTTAATGGCACAAGGCTCCCAAAATGCAAGATGGTAATTAGTACTAGAATCAATTATTGTCCCACAAAACACAGAAGGTTGATTTTGTGGGTGAAATTTGCAGGAAAGTAGTCCAAAAGGTATTGCATTTTTGGCATCCTCTTCCAGACTGTCCAGTTTTTAACATTCCAAATATAAAAATAGAAATCTCAAACCCCAAGTGAAATAAATTCAGCCATCGTTGAGATCTATATCATCATTTTCACAAAGGGTTTTTTAAAAACAAAATCCAGGAGAGTTTTTTAACATATCTCCTTCCCAAATTATCCGCATTCAAAAGCAATCAAAACGTAAGAGATCCATCTAAACAGATACAACAGAGAATATTTCATACAAAATGTATCATGTTTTTCTATGAATAACTTATCTAATGAAGAAAAGGTAAATTACACTTCTGAAATTTTCTTCACCTGTCAAGAAGTGGTGGCAATCCCATGCTCTATGGGAGAAAGACCAAACAAAAGAAGAATTTGAACCAACCTGGGAAAAATTCCTAAGAAACCTTCAAGGATTCATATTATCCAAAAGAAGTCTATGATGACCACTATATTTAGTGGCAAAACTATGGCAAGGAAATGATCAACCTACATCAAATGCCTTCTATGACCGGTTTGGAAAGTTGGACTCATTCAAGTCAAAGCAACATTAGAGTTCTCAAGAACCGCACAAAGATACGCCATTTATTCATTCTAAGTTGAAAATGGCTAAGGTTAAGACGATGGGAGGAACCTATCGCAGCAAGGAAATCATGGAGGAAGAGTCAAAGATGACAGGAAGGACACATCTTCCACACAAAAGAAGACACTTTGTTGACACAAGTGCAAAATGACTAAGATAGGTACATGGTGCGACAAACACAAAACCAACAAGCACTCAAACTCAAAGTGCCACGTGCAAAAAGTTTTCTTTCACGCACAAGGGAAAAGGATCCAAAAGGCTCCACAACATTATTCCCTTCCCCTAAAATGGGGTGGAGCCCCAAAATAAGTCAAATGGTCGCCCTTGTGAGGTTGATGTGCAATGCCCCTAGGATGCAAGGCTTCAACAAAACTCTGCAAACAACATAGCATAGCATTGCATCAACACATTCTGTGCAGCCTATGAACACTGAGCAAACTTAACACGCCCCAGTCGTCTACGCCAACACCCGCATGCATGCTGAGCAACTTAGTCCCGCTATAGTGCATTCGAATTACACACCAGCCAGGTGGACACTATGCACCATGCCATGGGCCCATGCCATGTCAACATACCACACACTTGACATCGAGGTGCTCAACAATTAAAAGGTAAAAAGTCACACATGGAAGCTCAAAAGCTTCAAGCTCCATAATGATTCTTTAAGACTTTACAACTTTGTAATATGTGTATACATATTTGTAGCGTTAGATAACAATCAAATGGTAGAAGATAAACAGCCACACACCTCCATTGAGAGTATTTCATTTGTCTAATATGAATCTTGTTCATATTGCTTCCGCATGTCCACATAAGACATTCAAATGCTCATTTAGAGTGTTGTCCCCGGAATCTCCAAGAATCTATCTAACATTTTGATCTTGGCAAAGATGTATTTAAGTACTTTCTAATCTTAAATCTCAGTGATTATTCTTTCAGATAAGACAAGAAAAGTACGAAAAGTTAGCAGGCTGATTGAATGTAACAGTTTGCTCTTTGAAAAGGTTAAAATTCATAAGGAGCTCAGTAGTAATGGGATTCAATTTTTTGTCCATTGAAATGAGATCTAGGAGTAAGTGTGGCCCTTATTGCCAAAATGAATGAGGTTCAAAGTGCCTCTGTACCATTGTGGCTTGTGTATATTGGTGCAGGATTCAGCAATCCAATTAAAGGCTTGTTCTGTGTTAACTTGTGAAGTATAGGGTTAGGCCCTTTAACACATATCAAACACCACGACACATAGCTTTCAATCAAATTTTAATGGCACGAGGCTCCCACAATGCAAGGTAATTACCACTAAAATCAATTAGTGTCTCGCAAAACACAGAAGGTTGATTTTGGTCAAGAGGTTTTTGGGTGACATTTGCAGAAAAGTAGTAAAAAGGTATTACATTTTCGGTATCCTCTTCAGACCAGCCTGGTTTTAACATTCCAAATATAAAAATAGTAATCCCAAACCCTAACTAAAATAAATTCAACCATCGTTGAGATCTATATCATCATTCCCACACAAGAGGTTTTTCTTAAATAAAATCCAGGAGAAGTTTTTCATCGATCGAACTTCCTAAATTATCTGCAATTAAAAACAAAGAACTGAACGGATCCATCTAATGCAACAGGCAGCATTTCGTAAAAACAATGTATTAGGTTGTATATACACCAATCATTCCATGAATTTATGCAGCGAAAATATGCCATGACAAGAAAGAAAAATATATAAAGAAAACGGCCTCACCTGTTTGTGCTCTGAAGATTGAAAAACGAGAACTGAGTGGAACGAAGACTAAGGAAGTTTGCGATTTGTGTCCAGCCCTTGAACCAGCAATGAATTGTATATTTTATTGATGTTAAATAATATTAAGAGCATAAAAGGTACATAGCGGTTTCCCGTGTTGAAGTAGTGTCGGCGAGAGAAAGCTATAAAAAGCCTTCACTTCTACTTCTACTTCTCCGACTCCGTTTGGTGTGAAAATAGAATAGTTGACTTGGTCAACGTATGCTATCCCGTAAACAACACGCGGAGAAAGGCTAGTGGTTGTTGCCAAGATATTATATGTATCGATGCCGGTCACCGTCTACTCCTGTTAATTTTAACTTGCGTGGGTGTGGAAAGTGGTTTTATTACACAACAATTATAATATTGCTCCTCCACTCGGAGCAAGGGAAGGTCGTTATTAGAGGCCATATGAAGAGTAGCCACCACAAGTGTGGGCAATAAAACATTGTAATTGTGCAAGTAAATTATGGTGAGAGCATCTATTGCAAAAGTAGCCTCTGATTACGTGAAAGCAATGTATAACAAACGTAACAAGTGTAATAGGTGTGAACATCATCCATAAAGGTTTAAAAACACCGTAAGTACATGCAAAAACACCGTAAAGTACATGTAATCAAACATGTAGACCAAGATTGGGATCTGAAACCGAGCATGGCGAAGATTCGCAAGTCACGCAGAGTAAATGCTAGGTGTAATTAAAAAGTGTTTGCGTAGATAGGAATTGCTTTTGTCTGTCTAGAATATTAATGTTATGAAACAAGGCATCTCTGGGAAGGCATATTCCGCTTTTTATAAGCAAGAATTGGATTAACAATACACTTTAGTACAAAAGGTCATGAGATTGTTGAAAATATAAGTAAATATTAATGAGTAAATGGATCAAAGATAAAGCAATAAATGTATATGTATGTTTTATTACATCAGTACGCTTTTACAAAGTATTACATCAAGTTGAGGTTATGCATGTGTGTTTACATATGACCGGGTCAGAGTAATGTGGTAGTGGTATATACAATTGTACATATGTCTCTATATGTATAGTTTTTTACATGTGTTATTTGTTGTTGTTTATCATCTATTGGCCTACATGAATTGCTCAGAGAATTTGTCAGAACTATTTGGTATGTATCTTCAACTGCGAATGTGGCTTGTGTTAAGATGTGGGTAACCTCTCCTATTTTTTTCTCGGGTGAGTCAAAAGTGAAGAGGTCGTCACAATGAGGTCAATACTTCTGTGACATGTGCATCAACAGATTCACATACCAATCTGGGTGCAAGAAAGTAATGACATTTGTGATCCTCAGAGCTACCTTGTAGAAAACATCGTTATGGCCTTTTTATCTCCAAATTTTGTTCTTTGCAAAATAAGTTGTGCATGCATATAATAGTATTATTAGTACAATAAAAGGTGCGAGTATGATAAATGTAGTTATACAAGACAAATTTATAAATACATTAGAGTTTGAAAAATGAATATGTACAAAAGAGGTGTATCTTTACATTAAAATGGAGCATGAGGTGGGGTTTTTTATGCCTAGCTTGGTCGATTGCTTTTTAGGTGAAGATGGGCCCCCGCTATTTTTTATTTGCTAAGTGTTTCGTTATACGCCATTCGCAAGTCGCGAGCAAATGAGAAGGTCAGTGAGATTAACAAACCAAAGCACTGTACTTCTGAAAAGCAATAAACGTGAAGCCTTATTTGGCTTAAGCCACCAATGTCTATTGTGGCTTTTTCTAGAGTCATTCCCTATGATTTATGAATCATTAATGCCCATGCCATTTTTAGTGGGATTTGGTGACAATTATTTCTTGTGATTGGAGAAATAGGTAAGTGTGTCAAAGTCGCAGTTCAGTATCCCAAGGAGGGCATTAGTATTTAGTAAATTTAACAACAACATGCAATGGTAAAGTCGAGGTCTAAGTAGCACTTTGTATACTATGCATATGACCTCACCAATTTGCTCCATTAACCAATACAACTTTCTACCCATAGGTTTGTCATAATATGGTTTTTCTCTCATGTATAGAAGTTCTACTCTAGTTGTGTATCACTCCAATGTTAATTTCCCAAGGCATGGGCTTTGTTGGCGATGGCTAAGAGCAATAGGCATATTTAGAGTTTTAAGTATGCATATGTTATATATCATTGCCAACTAATCAGTCATACAAATGAGTGTGCATTTCAAGGTTTTTTAATATGGAAATATTGAAATAAATAAATGCTAAATCTAAATACGTATAAAGGTTGTTGATAAATAAATATGCAATAAAGTACGTGATTTGACCTAAGTAAATAAGAAATTTAAATTTGAAACCCTAGTTACAAATGGAGAGATAAAGAGACTTAGTTGATTCAGAGTGATGTCAAGGTGTGCCGAATCGGAAAGTTGCTAACATAGAGCAGGATGTCGTAATCGGACTCCGAAAATTGCAGAGAGGTGGAAATGCCAGACTGGGGTGCCTATGCAGGTTAGGAGGTGTCGAGTCCTATTCTAAGCGCCTGATCGCCGTGGTTACAAAACCAATTTCGCAGGTTACGCGATGTTTATCGTCATTTTTTTATCGCTCAGATGCCACTCGACTTCATCATATTCACCTGAAACTTGCGATAAGAAAGAAGCACCTACAGTAACCCCTAAACTACATCAAATTCCAAAAAGAAAGATGCAAATGGGAGGTCGATCGTCTCGCTATCAACAAAGTGAATTTACGACTCGAGTGTCGCACTATATTGCACTCCCATGTAGTTTTGTGTGTGTAGAATCAGCCCTAGGTCGCTTTGTGTGTATCACACTGATAAATGCAACAAGTAGCTAGATATAGAAGATGTAAATAGATGTGTGCATGGAAAAATGAACTTCCCCTCCTATGAAGTGTATGCAGAAAATTCAACTCGCCTTCTTGTGTGGATGCTGATGGATGCTCAATGCTCTTACAAATGCCTTTAGATGCAACCATAGATGGAGATAGAGATGTTTAGTGTTTGGTCCTTTATTATGATCACATAGCTTTGTATTTATATGATTCCCTTGGTTGAATTTCGTAATTAACCACTAAAAGGCCGACTAGTAAGAAATAAGATTCTCAAATGGCTAGAAGAGACCCAAAAGATGCGAGTAAAGTACAAAGAGGTCGGGGGCACCTAAAGGGGACGAGGGGCGCCGGCGCGCTAGTCTCCGTAGAGTCAAAATGTCGAAGTATGAAAATACGACTAGTCGCAAGAAGGAGTGTAAGACCAAGAAGAAAACCAGAAGCAAGCAAAGAGGCCAAAGACAATGGTCAATTAGTACTTTTATCACTTAGGAATCATATGAATAGTAGTATGTGATCAGGACTAGATAAATACCCAAATTGTGTGATTTAGTGACTATATTTTCCCCACTTAATGTTGTTAAGAGAATGCTCAATAACATAAAGTATATAAGAGATGCGACATGATAACCATGTAAATTGATGGTGAAAAGTGTGATGAGGGGACATGAAAAAGCGTGTAGTGATAAAAAGTGAAGTGTGGAAGCTAGAGAAGAGGAAGTGAAAATGATGATGACCCTAGGGGTAAAAGCATATGTGTAAATGTCATGTTGTACATGTTTAATGTGTGATGATGTGTGATTGATGTGACTATCACTTCTCATAAGGACAGACCTGCAAAAGAGAAGAACGAACAAGTAGTCAAATACATGTATATGAAAAATTTGATCAAAGTATGTAAAAATGCGAAAAGGAACATGTGCACCTAATTCGTGATGAGTGAAAGAGATAGAAAGGATCCTGAATATGTTGTAGAAGAATGAGTTTTTTGGGTGATCTTATGCTAGTCAGGCACAAAGTCGAGCTTTTTGGGTGATCTCACACCAACTGCGCCAAGTACTGAAGAGGTGTAGGAAGAAAAGTCTAGTGTTATTCTCCAACCTTTGAATGCTTCCTGAAGTAAAAACACCATCGAAGATTGTGTGTGAAAATCTGATCTGTTTGATTCAACACAAAAGTATAAAAGAAGGTCTAGTGCATACATGTCGAAAAGCAAAGGATTGTCTGTCTTAAAAATCCGCTATGTAAACCGTGGTGAATCGAGAAAAATAGTGTAATCCGCCCCTAGTCACAAGTGCTCGAGAAGGGTCAGGGGCACCTAGGTGCTATTTTCTATGTTAGATGTTGGTGTTTGTGTTGTCCGAAGACCCAAGTCGATTCTAGGTCATCAGAGATCAAGACTATGTTGTAGACGGTACTAAACTATGTTGAAATATGATCAGTAAATCGTCAGATGGGGTGATTGATTCACCTAATGATGCCCCCTCATTTGGGGTGTATCTGACGTCGCAAGGAGTATGTGGCCCAAAGGAGGACTAGACACCTATGCCAAAATTGATGCCCCGTAAAGGGGAGGGAGTGTGCTTGGTAGAAACCAAGGCACACACAAAGTGGCTAGAAACAAGTGTTAGTACAACCAAGACAAATATACATGTAGAAGACAAAGTGTAAGCTATCAAGCAAAAAGATAATGTAGACCGTGAAAAGTGGGTAGAAACATGGGACATCATTCACGATGTCACACGACAATCACCATAAAGTGGCCAAAAACATACAATGTGCACACAAGGCAAAAAGGGCAAAGCCCACAAACAATGATAAGTAAGAGCAAGTAATGTAATGCATAACCATGGTAAAGAAAGAGTTCCCGCAAAGCAACCATCGCATACATGAAGCACTCGTTAAGATGTTAGAAAGATAGAAATTATGTCAAAGCATTTGTAATCTGATATAAAGAAGGTGTTCGTATGAATAGAAGTAGTATAAATCGAAACAATAACAAAGTGGATGCCCCTTAGAGCCCTCACAAGTGGACTAGTAAGAGGTATTGTGCAGGCAAGCATCGCATGCCACATGTACCGATATGTGTAAAGGTTGCAATCACAACTAGAAGGCAAGTGAACACGCATGTGTGTATGATAAAGATAATGACATACAATATATCTTGCTAACATAGTAAACAAGGTGTAACATAAGAGCATAAGTAAATAAAAATAATGTGCAACCAAGATATGTAGTATGTCAGGAGTGTGAATGAAATGGAATGCAAAGTGAGTGTGATAGAGCAAGCAGTGCCCCCGAGTGAATGTGAATGAGTATGTATGAGGAGAGGTTCATTTATAAATTCCCTCTAAGCAATCAAGAATGAACCATAGAACAAGAGTGCATCATCGGGAAATGGTTCAATCAGGCTGCTAAAGATATGATCGATAAAGTGTAGAGCGAGAGAGTGAGTGAGTGAGTGAGTGAGTGAGTGAGTGTGGTGAGGTTCATTTTAGATTTATACCCTTAGAATCAAGTATGAACCTTAGAACTAGAGTACGTCATAGGGTAGTGTGTTGTGATGAATGTGGGCTAGAAATATGTGTCAAAAATGTGCAAAGTGTGAAATATGTCAGATGATGTGATGTAAGATTCATATATGTAAAGAAGCCCTCAATAATAAGAGGAACCGTAACACGAGAGTGCGTCATCGGGTAATGATGATACAAAAGTATCAAGATGCGTAAGACACTTGTGAAGGACTAAATGCAATGTGTAGAGTGAAGTAGTAGAAAATGCGAGACACCTAAAATGCTAGTAGGGGGAAGAGGAGCATGATGCCCCCAAATGTATGATGATAGATATGATTAAGTAACATCATGTAAGAGGTCATCATTTTCATGGTCAACCAAATGGAGATGCATCCGAGACTCGGGTAAGCAATAAAGGTGTGTGGTGGATCATAAAAGGAACCATTTCAACGTAAATTATACATGCCCATCAGGTACTCTTCATCGGTGAAAGGTGTCATGGACATCCATGGGCATACCGAACGAGTGAGATTATGTGAATAACTGAGAGAGGACTCATCAGAGATAGAAACACGACCAAAAGGCATATGAAATGTGATACTAGTATGATTAGTGTAGTCCTTTAGATCTAGATCACAACCATATGCAAGAATGAGCTAAACAAGAATCAAGATCAGATTTACTATGCAAGATCCAATTATAGATAAGTCAATAACCAATATCCATCCACAAAGATCCATTGTATTAATCATCTATAAAACACAAAGTTGAATACATACATAAGAGTATCACCATAAGTCATGCACGCTCATAAACCAACAACATAACTCTACTACAAAGTGAACTACTAAAACCATGCAAATCAATACATATATATATAGGGGTGGGGACTTTCCCTTCACCACCTAAGCATCCTCAAAATAGGTTGCATGCTAAGAATAGCCATGCAATGCCACTTACAAAGATAACAAGGAGCATGCAAGCTCTTCTAACAATAGTTCTCCTATAGATAACTTCAGTTCCAATCCTATTTTTAGCCCAAAACTCTACATGTCACTTGACCTTCCACTCATCCCAAAATAGCCTTGTGTAGCCTCCAAGTCTTCATGCTCTAGTTCAAACTACTAGTTCCTTGCTCCAAAAATAGACTCTTCCTACATGGAATCTTCCCTTGTGTGTCACCACTCCATCTCTATATTTAGCATCTTACCCAAAATTATCTAAGTCCTCATCCTTCCAAAAGTAATCCTTGAGTGCCCTTTTTTGTCTCCCACATGAATACTGACATCCATGCACACGCTCACCATATTCTCTCCTACGCGTGTTTCCTTTGCAAATCTTATACGTGTGTGCACGCACTCTTCAATACTTAGTCATATTTCCAAGGCCCAACATTACCCCACACTAGGTATGTTGTCCATCCTCGAAACACTTTGTTTGATCTCATGTCTAGAGATAAAGAATCCTTCAATTAAATAAAGAATAAAGAATGTCCTTATGGCTTGTACCAAAGAATGAAAGAATTTGAATTTTACTGGGAAAAAAGAAGGGGGAATTCCTTATTCACTAACACTTCCAATGTTTTCCACCCCTCTAACTCACTACTTGCTTGAGTAAAGGCATCCCTATAATGGCAAGTAACTCTTCAAATGTCAGATCCTCACCCTTTGCTTTCATGTTTTCACCAAAGTCTCTAGTTGTTTTCCTATATCAGCCAACACATCCATCTTGTGCATGTAACTTGAGGGTAGAGGTCTCTCAACTTATTTTTAATGGAGGCTCTTAATGAATCAATTGCTTTCATTTTTACTCAACTTCTGCCAATATTTTCTCACGTTCCGCCCTATTTCCTTTATGTTTGGCCTAACTCTTTCAAATCTGCCTCATCTTTTGCAATGAGCAACCCCACTACATGATCTCTATCTTCACAATTTTCATAGACAACTTCTTCCATGTGAGTTTACTTTCACTAATTCAAGTAACTCAATGTATTGTGTTATGGTGGCTTCAATTTTCTTTTTCTTTCTTGCTTTTATGCATGTCATAACTTCTTCTATAGATTCTAAGGAAAGGGTTTCTAGTTGGGAAGTAATTATGCATGTTAGATCCTCAAGACAATGAAAAGTGGAATCATACATTGTCTTATCCAAGGTGCTCAGGTCCAGCGTGCAAATTAAAATTACATCAACTATGCATTCTACCTTTTTGTATAAAAGCATTGCACATGTCCATCCTTTCTCATCCCTTAACTCCTACCTTAACTACATAATAATTTCTTCCTTCTCTTTTATCTCCTTATCCCTTTCAATTATTTCTTTATTCTTCTCTTCCATCTCCTTCTGCATAACCCACAATTTGTTATTCTTATAAAAAACTCTAGCACCGACCTCCACCGATAGTTTATTAAGCACATTACACACTTGTTCATCTGATAAGCCTTGTGATTCTACTACCGAATGTCTCATTTGTGGTTTTCACTCCCCCTATACATATCAAGGCATCTACACTTACTTCAAATTTTGGTTCATCAATGTGTGATGCCAATGCCCATGACAACATTTTCCTTATGCGTGGTAGCACATCATCCTTGTTGAAAACCAACCAAAAAAAATTGGTCCGGGGGTATTGTGCTCTGATATCTGTGTGTAAGACCTTATTAGGGTCATCATCATATCCCATTATTGGGCCCTAGGAGATATATTTTTCCTTCTCCTTCCCCGAACACCTTTGGGAAAACCTACAGCAAGTGAGGCCCCCATGCCCTCAAGGACTCAGTCTATCCTTTACCTTGTTCCTCCTCGACCCGCACTACCTCATGCTCTACCAAATGTTCAATGATCTTTGCAACCTCCTTCTCCAATCTATTTCCATAGCTCGAATCCGAGGTGCACCCTCATGCATCTTCCCAATATTCATCCAACTCTTTCTCTACATTCTTGGTGATGGTCACCCCAACCCCACCTTCATCCACATCCATGGCATGGGTCTCCTCAAAGTTCTCACTTCCACCTTCTTCCTCTGATTCATGGATGATGTAAACTTGATGGATTTCCTGTCTCACCACCCTTTCTCACTTCCAAATTTCTTCATTTCTCTCTCATCTCTCTCAAAGTCTAAAATTGGGAGCACCTTTTTTCTTCTCGCACTAGTGACCCTCCTTTAATATTGACCTCTCCTTTTAAGTGCTCAGTTCTCTCCCATTCCTTTCTCATATGTTGTTTCCTCCTTCAGTGCAAACTAGAACCTGAGTCCTATCCTTACTTCCTTAAGCACTTCCACTACCGAAGAATGAGAATCTCTTCACACACCCTCTTCTTTGTTCAAATTTTCTTTCACACATGTGAGGGTCCTCGGATACTTACATCATCCTCAATGAATATCCATCAAAAATTAGGCCTATATATATATATATATATATATATATATATATATATATATATATATATATACATATATATCATAGGTGTAAGCTTCACATATGTATGGATATTCTTAAACATATTTTTCTTCATAAGTGTGCTTCTTTGGATACACAAGTGTTTGAAGCATCTCCTAGTGCTCCTTATCCACTTTACTTAAATCAAGCCTCAAATTTTGCCTCCTTGAACCTATTCACCGCAACTTGAAAATACTCTCCTCAAAAGGCAAACGGAAGTTTTCACCATGGGCTCTTAGTGTCATCTTTCAAATTAAACCACCCAATACAAAAATTGTTGTAGACCACGTGAACTCAAAACCCCCTTCACCATAAGCGGTAACTCATTCTCAAAATCCATCTCTCTTACCGCCAAAGGCATCACATATCATTTATACCATTTATCTATCATGTGCACCTTGTATGCTAGGGTTACTGAATCACAAGTATACTTCACAAATATTTTTGCAGAGAGGGGTTCTCATCAGGATATTCCCATATCTTGTCCTTTAGCCCATCGGCACCCCAATCTCTGAGAACACTATCAACAGTAAGATGCTTCCAAACATTATCTTATCACCATCACATGTGGCTTCAATGATATCTTCTGTTATAAATGCAACAATATTATATATGGTCCCTTATGATATTTTCTTGCATACATAAAGCCATATTTTATTCACATGTGTCCACCTTTCTTGCCCATTCAGCTTGGTGAGAAAACACGTGACCATCCTCATGACAAGATCATTCAGTTTAACAATATCATATGTGCCCCTCCTTTCTTTTACTCAAACTCCATTGCATTTTTCTTCACCTCTCGCATCATTTCCTAGGTCATCTTCCAACGTAACCCATGTGTCAACCAAACCAATATATTTCTCAATCAGCTATGTGGTAATGCACATCCTTCTTCCAGAAAGTAGAAATAGTCTTCATGAACACATGACATCAACCATTGATATAACCTTTCAGGATTCCCAAAGAAAGGAAGCTCATATAATTGTAATAGTCCAACATTCTTCAACAACCTCTTCACCTTATCATCATATATATAGGCTTTATCATCAGTTCTTTCCTCTCATCTCATGTGCACAAAGCTTTATTTCCATGTCACATGTCGTTAGGTCTGTGTGGTGGTTGTAGTCGCTCACCACCATGCTTTCTAACATGTGACACCCACTCTTTTCCCAACAACCCCATATGGGTATTGCATTTCAGAGTACCATTCTTCTTCTGGACATCAACTGTAGGTGTCGTTTTTTCCTTTCCCTTGTTTTTTTTGGTGAAGTTGTCACTACTCTCCTTGGTGCCATTTTAGTCATGTGAAATCAAAATTTTACCTTGTGCCTTAATTTTCTTAATACTTAAATCTCTCCTACCAAAACCCTAGGCAAATAACAATACACTTACTTCTTTTTTTAAATTCTGAATGTCATGCCCTAATTTTCAAAACCCTAACAAAGAGAAAATGAAATCCACACACTTTCAACATGCCATCTCAGCTTACAAGATTCCTTCCAAAGGAACTCACTCCTCACTCGGCCATGTTCTCCTTCACCCTCTGGTTCATGATTCTTCAACTTTACACTCAATTTCTTACTCGATCATTGAAGTTTTCCCTAGGTCACAAATAACTCTTCACAAATTCATGCAAGGTAAGGTAAAAATGATTTACCTTACATGCTCCTTTTATAGTTTTTCAATTTTTACCCACATTAATTTCTTTCCAACTACCACCGTACGACTGCA
Source organism: Taxus wallichiana var. yunnanensis (assembly GCA_018340775.1). Taxonomy (NCBI): domain Eukaryota; kingdom Viridiplantae; phylum Streptophyta; class Pinopsida; order Cupressales; family Taxaceae; genus Taxus; species Taxus wallichiana. The sequence goes on along the minus strand of CM031235.1, from coordinate 365,444,809 downwards.
TTTAATTTGATTTCCCACTTTTTCCCACCATTTCTATAGTTCCAAGTGCACTTCCACCGCACATCCAATGCATGTACCAACTACAACCTTCTCAGTGCACAAAACTACTTCACCACCGTGACCTCCTTATGTGCGCTCCCAACACCGTAGTACATAAACCTCTATGTCCTATACCAAGTAGTTCTCCATGCCACTGCACTACTACCTCCTCATGTTTCCCTGCATGCTTATTCAACGTACATGGATTTTCCATCTGGGTATTTTCCTTATAACCATCATTCCCCTTTTGATACCTTAACACTGCTTCAATGACCAACATCACCAATGATACACGTGCTCCTTGTTCTTGGGCCATTGTAAACATCAAACTCTCCTATGCATGCACTTGCTTTATTAGAATCCACCCCACACTAAATGTATGTGTGGTCCTCTCACGCATGAACTCAATAGATAGTAATCAAACAATCGGCACAAAGTACACTTATTACAACAAAACACTAAACTAAATTGACAAAGCATAGTGAAAAGGAAAAAGGAAACACATATAAAGGAATGCATTAAAGGAAAACCTAAGCTAAATGGAAATCCTACCTTATTACAAACACCAAGAAGACTTATTTATAGTAGGGCTTCAACCTACTCCCATTGAAATAACCAGAAACCATGTCCCATCCAAATGCCCTGTAATCGAAAGTGCCCAATCAAGTATGTAAGTCACAACATACGGTCCCAACCAATGCACTTGGAACTTTCCAAGGTCACAAAAAATTTGAATCATATAGAAGGACCATCTATCCAACTTCAATCTACTTATTTTTAATATGCCTATCATGTCATGCCTTCTTCTAGCCTTTTTATTCTTTTCTAGATCCACCCAAGAAATGAGAGCACCTCTCATCCAACTACATCAATTTTCTATACGATCTTCAAGTGCTTTCTCATCATCTAGTCCTCCTATGTGCATAATACATAGGAAGGTAACATGAATTCCACTGGTAAAACAACCTCCACGCCAAACACCAACTAAAAAGGGTGTGGCTTTGTTCAATCTTTTGTAAGTAGTCCTATATGCCCAAAGTACAACAAAGACTTTTCATCCCAATCCTTCCTTCCAACATCACAAATATTTGTCAATGTATGTCCCAATATCTTTTGAAAGCCTCAACAAGTGTCATTGGCTGTGGGTGATAGGGTGTTGTTTTATGGTGTGCCACCATAAATTCTACCAATAGTATCCTGATGGTCTCATTAAGAAAATGAGTGCCCCTATCACTTGTCAAACTCTAATGGACATCCATACCTACTGATTATGTTCTCCCATAAAACCTTGTTGTATAGCTGTATAATCCTTTGTAGGCATTTTCTTCTCCACCTTGTAAGATAATATGTATAAGTTATAATGTAGCGTGATCCAGTCCTCATGCGCGGGGGGGAAATAGGACCCACAAAGTCAATTTCCCACTTTTCAAAAGGTTCTACACTAGCAATAGGCCTCAAAGGCATTTCATCTCTATGCCTAGGCTTTCCAAGGCATTGAAAATGGTCACATGAGCCTTACAATACTCTATATACAATCCTTGTAAATCATTTCCCACCAAAGGCCTCCAATAGAATCTTGTGCATGAGCATTTTCCTACATAATGTCCACCTACAATCCCACCATGAGCTTCCTCCATAATGGTAATATGCTCATGCTCAAGTACACACCAGTGACGCAAAACCTCATCCCACCTAACTTGTATAAATCTCCACCAATTAACATGTAAGGCATGATGCGTATAACAAGTTGTTTCTTCTCCAAAGCCTTCATTCCTTCAAATGCCACACTTATATGTAAAGAATACAACAATATCCTCTAAGTCAGGGTGCATGGTTCAATCTAAAAATTGGGCATCCAACATTGTATCCTCAATGCTCTACGCATCCTCACCTAAGTTAATCCTTGATAAATGATCTAGTCCTGAGTTACTCTTTCTAGCTTCACCACTACTGATAAAGTCAAATTCTTGGAACAAGAGAATCCACCTCATATATGTGCCCTTGAAAAATGGGCTTATTGACCAAATACTTAAGTGCCATGTGATCTGTATAAAATATGAATGGAGTTTTCCAACAAGTATTTCCTAAACTTGTGCAACACATAAATCATGGACAATGCTTCACACTCTATAGTTGTATAATTTTGTTCATCCGGGGTCAATTTCCTACTTGCAAAGAAAATAGGATGATCAACAATACCCTCTCAAGGATGGGCTAATATCACTGCCAATGGCCATGCTAGAGGCATCCACATGCACATGGAATGGTTTGGTCCATGAAGGAAAGCACATAATAGGCAATAGTGCAAAGTAAGCCTTTCCTTCAATGTCTCAAATGTGTGTTGTTGCACCTCACCCCAATGGAACTTTCCCTTACTCTTCAACAATTCCTCTAAGGGCATGGCTATCCTAGCATAACCCTTGATAAAATTCCTGTAATAACCTATGTGCCCCAAGAATCCATGCACCTTGCTCTCTAGTTAGTAGGTTCCTCTAAGCCCAAAATGACAACAACCTTAGCAAGATCTACCAACAAGCCTTCTTTACATATGATATGTCCCAACAGAGTTCCAAAGGGTGTAGCAAAGACACACTTCTTGATGTTTAGGAGATGCTCAACTACCGACCTCTCAAACATAAGTCTTAAATTATCACAATGATCTTTTACTAGCCCATAAATAGTCCAATCATCCAAGTAAACCTACAAAACTTATGAATGAAGTCCTAAAATGCTTGCACAATAATGCAAAAAATACTACAGTGCATTCTTCAATCCAAAAGGCATAACTGTGTATGCAAAACTTCCCACTTAATGGTGAAAGTTGTCTTCTCTTGATCTTCCTTAGCAATCCACACCTGATGATATCCAAAAAATCCATCAGTGAAGGAGTAGATCTCGCACCCTAACGCCTTCCAAAATATCCTCTGTAAATGGTGTGGGAAAGGGATCTATTACACAAGAAACATTCAACTCCCTATAATCCACACATATCCTTATCCTTCCATCTTTCTTTATGCTTATCACCATAGGGCTAACCCACTCTGACTCCTCAATGGGCTCAATGATTCTAGACTTCAACATCTTATCAATCTCTTCCTTTACCTTAACGCACAATTAGGATTCATCCTGTAAGGCCTCTTCCTAACCGGTGCACCTTCCTTTAACTTGATCCTCATCTCACCCAAAGAGTGATGTACCCCTTTCAATCATGATAGCCTCTAGAAATAAGTCCTGAAGTCACACAACAACTCAATTATTTTTTTGCAACCTCTAAGTCAAACCAATAATCACCAATAATGGCCTCCTTAGGTTCTTCTATTTGTCCAATGTTGACCTTCTTCATTTTCATAGGCTCATGATACATGCACACACCTTCTCATCTGCACTATCTAAGACCTCATGCATACCCACAATATGATCAACATCCAGATTCTCCACTTCCTCATCATCAATCATGTAAACCAATTTTACCTTTCTCTTTTTCTAACTAGGTGCACCCAAGTTGTTCTTCATCTGTCTCTTCTTCTTCAAAGTGTGCCTCTAGATCTAACTCACCTAGTAATTCCTAAATAATCTCCTCAACCTTTGCACTATCTCCCATAGTCAATCACTTCATAATCTATAATGCCTCATTCACCAATGGTTTAGTAGAAAAATAGTCAAAGGTCTGAATCATACCTATGCAGTCAACTCTTTCCAATTCCATTTTTCTCTATTCAACTCCGCATAAACATACCATGCATGCACATGCAAACCACACAAAGTGAAGTAGAGATTATGCACCCATAGTGAAGGTGGTAAGGCCTCTTGCCCCTCTATCCAGAGTCTCTCACACTCCCGAATGTGATGTGAAGGCATCGGCCCCCCATGAAATTCACATGTCTTGGTAGGTACATTACTCCTAAGAAATCTAGTAGAGAAGGTGATTCTCACCTCTCACCACTCTAAAAGACTATCTCTATGTGTAATCCACCAACACACTGTTGTCCCACACAAGGTATATACCAACATATTCCTTCTCTCCACTTGATCTTCCACTGGCTTCCATAACACATAAAACATCATCAGATTCCTTCACCAATGTACCTTGGTACCTGGTTACTACCCAAGTGCCTAACATCAATGTGGCTTGACTACGCACATTATTATACTCTTCATCTCATGCCCAACCATTTCATAAGTCCCATGCACCCAGTTGTCACAAGAAATGCATTGGTTGTATCACTCATAGACTATGCATCATCCCATTGAATAACACCTTCCTTTGATGGCTCAAGCACTTCAGATCTCTAATGGTGCACACATAAATTCTATTAAGATCCTCCTCACTTAATGGTTCCACATAAGGTGCAACTTTTCCATCTTGTCAAAGGAATAATCACGTGCTCTTCCTTTTGTTCTCAAAATTATATAACCTTTATTAAAGTGCAGATCAACATTATTCACATAACACCAAGGGGCACCCAAGAAAATGCTAGGAAAACTATCTACTTTGAAAAGTGCCAAGACCTCAAAGTCCCCAAGTAAACTTGGCCCCTTATATAGTAATAGTGGCATCCTTCAATACTCCAATGGGTGGCTTTAGTCCTGTTTTCCATATACAACACATTTGAAGATGGTTGTAATGGTGGCCTCCCATCTGATTCCACACATCCAAGGTGAGTACATTTACTTCTGCACATGTATCAATCAAAATATGTTACTCAACAACCATCCATCAACAACTACATTCAAAGTGATCTCTTTATCATATTCAAGACTATGAGGAGGTAAGTTCACATGCAATATTTTCTCTCTGCTCAACTCCAACATGGTACCTTCTCCCTTAACCATTCCCCTAATAAAGGAATGATGTTTTCTTGGTGCAACATCTTACAAACCTCCTTTAAGTCATCAACATCTTTTTGAGGAAGCTCAACTACTTTTTCTTGTTCCAGCTTCCACAACTTCTCTTTCAAGCATTATATCTCACCCTGCAAGTTTCTAATAACCTCCATAGTTTCCTGATAGACTTCCTTCTAATGGGAAGGATCTAGATACTTTACATGCAATACCTCTATTTTGTAATAACAAGGTTTCTACTTCGAGTCTCACACACACAAGCCTCAAGCGTGTGTAGTCACCAACACAGTATCATCTCAAGGTCAGGTGCTAACTTTGGCATCCACTAATCTTCCACAACATGCTATACTCTAACCATTCCCCCTCTTATCCTACTTGTGTTGTTTTTGCTCATATGCTCATACAAATTTGGGCATTCCTCAAACTTGTGATTCTTTCCACACTAGAGAAAATAATGTTCTGAGGGCATTCACACCTATAATGATTAGGGATCCACATGTGAAACAAGTCCTCATGGGAATTCACCTCTTCCACCACCACAACCTCAGCCTCTGAATCCTCCACGGTAACCTCTACCTCTACCACCTCCATCAGAGTGCCCTTCATTGTGATTATGATTATGATGTTCACCTTGTTCCTTAGAATTGTTTGCAACACTAGTCTACGTACACACAGTTTCAATGACATCATGAATCTGATCAATCAATCTGTAATTCTCTGTATCATGAGTGGTAGACTTACAAATCTTACAATAACAAGACATGTTCTTCCTGATCACACGCTACAATAAGGGGGGCACCTACTTGAATCATGATCCAAATGATAGATCTCACAATCCAACAACATGGCACACACCGATTTACGAGGGAAACTATCCTTAGTATGTCCTTCCACCTCACAATCCATACACCAAATACCACTGCACATGTCTCATGGGCTGAATTAGCTGACAATTTTTCCAACTATTTTTCCATAGATGCAATCTAAGCTTCCAAAAATGGGCTAACTCTAGTGTCTATGCTTCCAACTACCTCAACACATGAGCTACCTCCAAAGCCTCACACGGATCTATAAATGTCTTATGAGAAAGCACCCTTCTAAAGGTGTGATCAAACCACCAAAAACCACTGAGCATGCTGGCTAGGGTGAATATCATAAGACAAATTTGATAGAAAGTTTTAAAATGTGCATCATACTCCCTTACACTCTCAACCATGCCCTGCTTAATGTCCTTCAACGATGCATGATGCTTTTCTATTCAAACTCAAGTATATGGAACTCAACTAAGAAAGCATCATGCAACATGCATTATAGTCTACACAAGTCTTGGTTTGGATCATACTTCTATGTACCAACTATGTGCATGCACCCTTGCAAAGTAGTAGAAAACTGACTTTCCTTACACTCAAGAGTTGTGATTCCCTTAAGTGCACCATAGTATATTTCACACATGTGTACATGCTCAACTACATCTTCAATTCCTCTGTATTCTGGTAGGTGAAGAGACATCTCATAATAAACTTGTTGGGTTGGTTGGTGGGGATGCCCACCAGATAGATCCAAAACCTATATTACCTCCAATTCCCTCCACCTCTAGAACCACTAGATCCACTAGATCCCAAACCACCTGATCCTCCTCCTCCTCCCTAGTAGGGGCACCACCAAGGATGTGTTGCCTTGTGTCCCCAATAATTGTACTAAATTGAACTCCCATGGTCTGTGAATTTGTGCTACTTCCAGACATATTACCAACATTTTGCACACCCCCAAGCTTCTATCTATGATGATGATGTGCGCAAAAAATATACCTCCAAGGACCCCCAAATAAAAAAAAGACAATGACTATGTACACCCATAGAAATGTGTTATCTTGATTAACTCCTAAATTTAATGGAAAATGAAATCTACCTATCACTACTAAAGCACCTACACTAGCTTGATTCTCAATAACTATCTCAGAACTGGAACACCAAGCACAAGGGGCTAGGTCATCAGTGGGATCGATGCACACCCATGGGTTCTTAATAGTCATTCTTCCTCATGCACGCTCTCATCAAAGCCAAGGGGGATCTCTACCATGCTTTCCTAAATGAGGGAGAACCAGATGCTTTAGCTCCATGTCTTCCACATGAGCTCCAAATCCTTCCCGAGAGCATCTCTCTCCTTAACTCCAAAGACTCCTCAATGTCATGTCTCTTCATCAATTCCCTCTCACTCGCACTTCATTATACTTAAGCCACCTTTCTTCTCTCTTCCTTTCTACCACCAGTCCACCATCTTTCACCACACCTACTCCTGCCCCCACGCACGTGGGGGTTTAGCTAGCCATAGGTCATCTTCCAAATCTAGAGTTACAATCAAGATCTTAATCACTAAAGGGATAACACAAAATAAGATCCTCTAGGTTCACACAAGAACTAAAACTCAACAACCTCTAGACATGAATAAGTAGAAACAACATACTCCAAAGTGTATAACTATTCAAAACACCACTCCACCAATGATCTACAATGCATGTCCAAGCCAAATCAACATCATGCAGAGTCTAGTAATCTTCCTGAGTCCATACAATTGTTCTATACCTCCAATTTCTCTTTGATGCATATGCTACCAACCACTCATATAACTCTATAGGAAACAACAAAATAATGTCTCATAGAGTTCATGATACATATGTTTCTTCAACCCACATGCGCATCATCAAAATCAGGTCCAGTGTTAAATCTGTGAGAAAACTCTTCCTCTAAATTATCTACCCAACTCTCAATACTGGCCAAAGTCAACCGATACGTCTTCATCATGCAACATCCTTGCAATAACTTGAAAAGAGGTCCCAAATGGAACCAAAATGTAGTCTTTTATTTTACCAAGAACAACCCAAGGCATGCACTTGACACATCACTCAGACATATTTGAGCACTCACCCAAAGCACACAAGGGTACCAAGTCCCTCTTTTATGGCATATTTTTCAAGGAGTTAGCATGAAAAGACATATAATCCAGATCCATAATAACCATGCAAAGATAAACCACAACTAGATCTAGATCACAACCATATGCAAGAATGAGCTAAACAAGAATCAAGATCAGGTTTACTATGCAAGATCCAGTTATAGATAAGTCAATAACCAATATCCATCCACAAAGATCCATTGTATTAATCATCTATAAAACACAAAGTTGAATACATACATAAGAGTATCACCATAAGTCATGCACACTCATAAACCAACAACATAACTCTACTACAAAGTGAAACTACTAAAACCATGCAAATCAAATAGGTTGCATGCTAAGAATAGCCATGCACTGCTTACAAAGATAACAAGGGAGCATGTAAGCTCTTCTAACAATAGTTCTCCTATAGATAACTTTAGTTCCAATCCTATTTTTAGCCCAAAACTCTACATGTCATTTGACCTTCCACTCATCCCAAAATAGCCTTGCGTAGCCTACAAGTCTTCATGTTCTAGTTCAAATATTAGTTCCTTGCTCCAAAAGAATCTTCTGCATGGAATCTTCCCTGATTGTGAAGAAGGTGAAATGATGTCCGAGTATGGGAAGATCCTCGTAAAGTACCATAACATTAGTATGAGAGTGTGTCTTCGAATCGATATTCACCAGTGGTCGATAACAATGAAAGTATCATTGAAATATGAATCATATAAATCATCTACCTCAATAGAGTGAAATTAAGATTACAAAATTTATCATTAGGTAGTTTAATGATATCGACCTCATCATCGAATCATCGTTAGTTAAGCATTGTCACGCCGATAACAAAGATTGGTTACAAGGATATTAGTGAGAGGTGTACTAGATGTGTAAGCCGAGAGAAGCATCAACAAGTAGAGAGGTAGTGTTTATAGGAGGAGAAACTATGGGTGACATGATAACAAAGTGGTATGTGTGGAAATAGGCGGAGTGCTCGAGTGGAGGAAGAAGATCGTGAAGTGCTAGATTGACCGATATCATATGTATCAACATTATTATATGGAATAGTCATGATGGAAGAGTACGATAGTAAGTAACATGGTCTATGCGATCAATTTGAATGGATCAAGGTGTGCAACAATGGTATGTTCATATTCATAATGTAGACTTGACACATTGATGAATAATGGAGGAAACTCATGTATTGCATTTAATCCGTATTCTACTCAATAAAAGACTCGAAATGAGGTATCGATAACAAAGAATGCTATAGGACAAATTTAAAGCCATACTTATATAGGTAATGTGATAGTGCCCAAGAATATGTGAGTAGTTTAATCATAGCTATGAATAAGAGGGGAATTTTTAGCAATCAAATTGTCTCGTGGATGCCAATTTGTTTTAAAAGGGAATGTGCACATAAATTAATCTAAGATCCATCATTAATGAGTACATGCTGATACAAATAGTGCCAATGATAAGCAAAGTTGATAAGTAAAGGTGTACATGGATTTTCAATAACAGATGATGATATGTCCCCATCAATAAATGATATAAATAAGTCACAAATTTATGATAGATCGAATGAGGTGTGTGAATGCCACCGAAGAATTATCACTTTCAATGTGAATATAATGAAGGGCGAATTTAATGTATGACGATTTTCTAATTAGCGTGCATTATGTCACCATAATTCATGAGAGATATTTTGGTCGGTATATTCTTAAGTTGCTTAATGATATCATAGCCTTTAGAAGTAGTAGGAGGAGCCATAGAAGTGATAAAGATGGATCAAAATGGGTGGAGCCATAGGAGGTCAACGTCATTACAGCTTAGTCAGGACTACATCGATAGTGGATCAGCCCTAAAGTGTAATAAAGTGAGGAGGATGCTGAGTACAAACTTGCATGAAATCAACATCATCAGTAGCTTATGCTAGAAACCTTAGTTGGAGAAAAAGAAGGATAAGAAGATTGATCCATGACTTCGAGGAGACAAAAACATACTCGTAAGGTAGTTTCGAACAAATGTTCACTCAAATGCTTATGCAAATATTTAAATAAATAAATGCTAAATCTAAATATGTAACACCGGGTGATAAATAAATATGTAATAAATTACAGATTTGACCTAAGAAAATAAGCAATTTAAATTTGAAACCCTAGTTACAAATGAATAGATAAAAAGACGTAGTAATTCAGAAGTGATGTCAAGGTGTGTCCGAATCGAAAGTCATAGAAACAAAGGAGCATGATGTCCCAACTCAGACCTAGAAAAATTGAAGAGGTGCTCTAAATTCTAGGTCTAGGTGTGTATATAGGGTCAAAGGCCATAAATCTCTATTATGGGTACTTCAGTGACTACTCACAAGTTGTGAAACCCACTTTCTCAGTGGTCGCGAGATGTTCACGCATCAATTTTCAAGAGATCATCCTGTATGTTGTCAGACGTCAAGATATTATTATTCACTAAACTCCGTAATAATAAAGAAGCACCTACAAAACCCCCAAACTACATCAAATCCTAAAAAAGAAAGATGTAAAATGGGAGGTCGACCGTCCCTATTTAACAAAGTGAACTTACGACTTTGAAATACATGCACTACATTACAAACCCCATTTAGGTCTATCCTCCCATTTTTATTTAATTATTAATTACTCAATTAATTAAATATTTCATCATTTAATCACATTTATCAAAATTAACTATCCTAAGTCTAATATTCCATAATATTACATATTTTAAACTACCCTAATCAACCTAAATTTAATTTATTTCCTAAAAATCTATCTAAGACCATCTCCTAATCTACCCCTAACTTCCTTATCTCGACACACCTATCATAACCATTTATACACCTATTAAATCATTTACACACTCATAAAAATCATCTATACATCTATCCAAATCATACCTAAATTAGTATGATCTAACCCACTTTATCATCCTCCAAAACAAATGAAAACATGTCTCCTAACAACCCAACAAATCATCCCCCTCAAATCAAAACAAAAACCTTGATTTAGAAAAATTCCAACAATTTTCCTCATAAGGCTCAAACAGACCAAAATCACTAGATTTTAATTGATTTGGGTAATCATCGGTGATTACTTAAGAGATTTTTTCAGCCTCTCTTTGGGATCCTTTTTTTGCATTCTCAAATCTAGCTTTATGTCTAGTTCCTAGCATTTTTTTTTCTAGTGTTTGAGATAGTGTCCAGTATCATTCCAACACTCCTCAACTATCCTTCACCACCTTTGGAGCTCCTTATAGACCAACATTTCATCATCAGTTTAGGTTCCATAGTCCAGCTGCTTACATCATCTTCCATCAAGGTCACATTTCCTCACGTTCCTTCACCACAATCCAGGTACTCTTAATTATTTATTTGGTTATTTCATATCATTTCCAAGTTCTTACAAGTCTAAAAATTTAGCTTAATCATTCAAAAACATTCATTTTATCAATTTTTTTCATTTACTACTAAATCATCGTCACCAATGATTATAAAATCACCATGATTACTAGAATCACCTATGATTTTATTTTTTTATTTTCCTATAATTTTTATCAGACTTCATCCAATAACCTACATCTATCATATCATCTTTTTCTATACTAACACTTTGTCCAACATGGCTTATTTTAGATGGCATTAGGTGGTCCAAGTCATGAGATTACTAGTATCAAATCATTTCCCATTTTCCATCATCCATTGTATTGGGAACAATATGATATACTTCATGATCTTGAGTTGTGTGTTATTCATTATGCCCCTTTGGACCGGTTGTAGAGCATTTTTTAGTCCACTCAATGGATCCATGATGTTGTACATCAGTAGAGGAATTTTGGGATGCATACTTTGAGGTCCAAGTGCATCCAAGCTGATCTTTTGGTTTGAGTACCAGTATGAAAAGTGGGAGAAGAGGATCTGACTTTGTTGAACAAGAAAATTTAGACTTTTCTGAAGAAGAAGACCCGATTACATTGAAGAAGAGGATTCAAATTTCTCTGAGAATTTGGATTCGGACTTAGATTCCAAATATGAGCCATAGTATTTCTTCCTTTCATCTATCATTATTTATCAACTATTTATCTTGTAATAAACCTAACACTTGTCAAAACATTTATCATTTATCATTTATCATATATCATGCATCATTTTCAAACCTACTTGATTGTTTAAAAGTGGATTGACATCCTTACAAGGAAGTCTTTGGCTTCTGGGACTAGCCTTTTCTAGGAAATCCACCATATATCTTACTAATAATATTTTTTTAGTGTCTTTGATTTGTAGGTTTTCTTAGTAGAAGAGAGCTTGTACCAACCTTTCATGGAGCACAACATCAAACATCATCATCCACATCCATGGGTATCACTAAACCCCATGTCATTTCTAGGGTTAGTTAATTTCATTTTCTTTCTTAGTAGATTAAGTTGAAGAGGTAGGAATATTTCTAAACATCTTGGCACACCCAAGTGGGACACTTTGTCCCTTATTTCATTGTTTTATTTCATCAAAAATATTATCTTTTTTTTTTTTTATTTTTTTTTAGTAATCATTAGCAATTTGATTTAGTCAATCACCATGATCGGGTGAATCACCAATCATTCATTCACCAATCATCAATGATTTTTTCTCGATTTTTTTTTTTACTTTTAGTTTTCCTTCTAGTTATTTTTTTTTATTTTTTTTTTTTTTTTTTCTATTTTCTATTAAATTAGGAGATTTTTATTTTTTTGTTTTATTTATTGTCAAAATCTAAAAAAAAAATTTCATTTCATCTAGAATATCATATTTTTCATTATTTGGTTTTTTTTTAGTAATCATTATTTAATTTCTTAAAATCAATTTGGGTAATCATCAATGATTCTATTCTTGATCATCCAATTTCCTCTTAATCCTTTTGATTACTTTATAGTTAGCCTTAATCTAATTTTTTTTTTTTTTTTTTTTTTTTCTTTTAACTCGCTTTTTTGTAGTTGTTGTTGTTTTTCTAGATTTTTTTTGATTTTTGTTGGATTGCTTGAAAAATTAAAAAAAAATTAAAAAAAAAAATTAAAAAAAGGAAGTGTTTTATCATGGTGAGTCCTAAAACCATTCTTTTTCTTTCAGTATTGCATTATTGGTTGATTTTCTCATCAAAAATAACATTTCATTTTGGGTCTTAAAATGAACAATTGCATCCTTCTTTCTCACATAGTATTAATTAGGAAAATTAATCGGTTGCATTCACTTTATTTTCCCCACACACAACCAAACCACTTAAAACATCAAAAACATTTAAAAAATTCCCACCTAGGTGATAACTATTGGGATTTCATCACCCAATAGGGAAACCGACTCGTGTTCTAGGCTGAGTATAAACACATGTCTGTTGGTATATTGGCAAAAGCACCCAACTCCCTTATCATTGTGGGACCATGAAGTGAGGGGGTAGGCCCCAAAACCAAGCCCGTATATCAGAAACAATATAGAGTTGAGCCTCACGTACCTTTGGTATATCAGGGACTGCCCCTTAAACATACCTAAAACCATCCATAGCTTTCCATTTCCTAGGACCCATCAACCATTTTTCACATTTCACTTTTTTAATTAAATCAAGAAAATCTAAAAATTTCATTTTTTTTTTTTTTTTTTTTTTGTAATCAACCCATTTAGTTATTTTTTTTTAGGTGATTGTTTTTTTTTACTATGGTACTTAACTAGACAACAAGCCCATAATCAAACTTCAAAAAATCATGTCTACACCATTATCTACACCATTACAACAACATATCCCATCATCTATTCCATTATCTACACCATTACCTACCACATTCTCTACACCATTACAACAACAAAACCCATTTCATCAACCAATCACATCCACTCCTCTTACTGATGATCAACAAGCTTGGAATGAAATAGAGGAGAAATATAATGAAGAAATGAGACAACATCTCTTAGATTCTACACGTCAATTTCATAGTCAAATTTTCCATGGATCTGAGAAAGAAGAAACCAAACAACCATATTCTCCTAGCTCTCAATCAAAATCATCTAACCTCCTTTCTTTGATAGAGGAGACCCTATTTTTGAAGAGATGTTAGATTCAAATCATTTTTCCTTAATGCTTATCTTACAACTAGGGGTGTTCAACTCCAACCATTTGTATCCAAACCACACACATATCCTTGATCCTTCATCTAGTTCTTCACATCTTATTGATTCAAACCAACAATTTTTATCCAAAATATATTCATATCCCCATCCTTCATCCGGGTTTCACATCTTATCATCTTCCACCACCAAATTCATTCAAAATCAAATGTCAGTCTTCCACCTTTAAGTCAACCTCAAAACATCAAATGTTTTTTTTCCATTCCTTTTTTTAGTCTTCATATGATCTCTTCTCAAGACACAACTACCCAACAACATCACATCTTCACCCGAAGCCTTCCATTGGTTCAACACCTCCCCAAAACAATACTAATGTTTCCTTATCTACCCCTCCAACATCTTCAACCATCCAACACCTCCAATGAGTTCTATTTTTTTTTTCTATCTCACCACTTATCTCAACCATTAGCAATCTATCCATTCAAAATATCACTATGTCCATTCCTTCATCCATTCCTTTAATCAATACTAGTGTTATCACCACCACTCATCATCTGTTTCAGTCCAATCCTCTATACCCCTTATCTCACAACATATTCCACAACCATCACAACCATTAATTTCCATACCACAATCTATTCCTATTCAAAACATCCCACAACAAGCACCATCTTCTTTGCCTCTGCAATATATTTTCAACAACCACCTCCTTATTCACAACCATTTACCACTACATCTATCCCACATCCTTATCAATATATTCAACCATCACAACCATTAGTGTCCCAACCTACTTATAACATTCCCATAAAATTCCCAAAAAATATTCCTCAATAAAATATCCTCAAAAAAATATTCTCACAAAAAATTTCCAACAAAAATCCCAACAAAATTCCTCAACAAAATATTCCTCAACAAAATTCCTCAAAAAAACATTCCTCAAAAAAATATCCCTCAAAAAATATCCTATCAAAAAATCATCCAAAAAAATCCACAAAAATATCCTCAAACAAAATATTCCTTATCAAAATATTCCTTACAACAAAATTCCCTACCAAAAAAATTCCTCAACAATATCAAACATATCCACAACCTAGCCAGTTCTCATTTCAACTTGGCTCATCTTCACAAAAACCAACACAACCTGATCCTCTTCAAGCCCTCATGAACCACATATCCAATCTTGAAGCTACCTCATCAGACCCAAAAATGTCCTCTCTTATGACCAAATTTGCAATGAGCCCATTCACCCCTCAGTTTCATATAAAGCATATCCACCCCATTGGGAACTTCCAAAGTTTATCAAATTTTATAGTAAGGAAGATCCCCAACAACACATCCATGCTTTCCACCATGCTTTTTATCTAATAGCCCATGACCAAGATCTCATGTTGAGGACTTTCCCCATGTCCCTTTCTGGTCCTGCCTTGATTGGTACAATAACATCCCTCAATACTTCCCTTTTCTCATTCACACAACTCACAAAATTTTCCTAGAACACTTCTCCATAAACATATCCCATAAAATCACTATCAATGACTTATATGCCATCAAAAATTTGAGGATGAGTCCATTTTTGAATTTTTTTCCACTGGAGGGGTATAATTAATCAACTATCCTTCCCATTACCACAAACTGAATTGATTGAAATTTTTTTTCATGTGCCAAACACATCTCATCAACACTACAAATCCAATCTTTCCATACATTTGATGAAGCTTTCACTATGGCCCATAAGTTAGAATTATGAGCTCTAGAAGATGGTCATTAAAACTTCATCCTAAGAAACCATGAACTAAATTCCCATCTAAGTCATCTTCCAATCCTAAAATCCAAATCATCTACTAATAATGTAGTAGTAGTCAAATCCACTCCTAAGGAAAAACCCACTACCAGCATTCCCATCAACAACATAGTTACACACCCATAGGAGAGACTTATAGTGTAGTTTTGACAAGTTTCTTATTCAAAAACATGATATCTCTCCCACCCATCCGACCTATCGATACATCATATCCAAACCCTCTTGGTATCGAGATAATGATTATTGTAAATACCATAGGGTTAAGGGACATGACATCAAAAGGTGTCACATTTCCATAATGTCCTTCAAGATTTGATTGACAAGGTGAACTCCACTTAGACAATCCAAATGCACCCCAAATCAAAATCTTGACATATTCAAACAACCCTTTCCAAATCACCCCCATCTACCAATCAACCACAAAAAAACATCATCCATGCTCATCATACTATCAACACCATCACTAAAACATTACCCATTCCCATTCCACATCAACACCTATTGAACCAACATCAACATCTACAAAATCAACATCAATCATTGAACCAAATAAAATCAACATCTACATCAAGTCCTCATCCTATCTCCTCATCTAATCTCTATCATTACTAAATTTAAAACCATTCTCCCATCCTTGTCACATGTTATTACTTGAATCCACTTCCCCACCAATCACATCCTCTAGTATAACCACACCTACATTCTACACCTCAATTTGAAATATAACTATGATACCTCTTGAAAACATTTATGACACAAACACCTCCACCTAAGGAAACCATGAACCATATTCATTCCTCATCTACAAAACCAATTATCCTCTACATCAACCAATCCAAACCTAAAAATCCACAACTCATTTAGATCTCATCAACCACATCATTCAAACCCCCTTCCTTCATCAACACCTACCTCTACATCCACACCCAGCTCATCCAAAACCACAAAAGGACCTCATAAAACAAGGTGTTGTTCAAGTTTTTAAAATTCCTTCCTATACCTTCCCTAAATATCATTTTTGTGGTCCTCGGCCTTTTCTTCCACCTCCTCCTAGAAAGGTCATTTCCACTCCTAGTAATCACCCTATCATGTCAAGACCAAATCCTACCTACCAAGCCTCCCCATTAGGCCCTCATCCTTCATCTATCACACCATCTAAGACTCCTCAACAAAAAACAACCCAACAACCCACAATCAAAGTCTTACTTCCTCTCTAGAGATAAGATACCCAAAACTTCATTACCATCCATATCCACACTAGGGGGTGTTATGCAAACTATTTTAGATGACCTCCTTCAACAATCACTTATAACTTTACCACCTCTCAAACCATCAGACCCATGAGGATGGAAACCCACTTGGTATGACTTTGATGTCTCTTGTGATTATCATAGACACAGGTCATTCTATAGAGGATTGTAAGGCCTTTCACCTAATTTCTCAAAAACTTGGTAATCCATATTTCCTTCCTTCTGAACCACACACAACATCATCATCTTCATCTAAATCTAAAGATCCCATGTCCAAATCTCTTCCCATCAGGTTGATGTTGTACACATAACCACTCACTCACAAAATTATGACACAGATCCATCCGAAGCCTAAGAAAGATAAAAATTTCATAGCCATACCTCCACCTCTTGAGTTATCCACTTCTTCTTTTGATAAGCCTAAAGTATCTATCTTCCATAGCTCCCAAAGCATCTAATCAAACAATGTCACCCAAATCCAAGGTTTCAATACTCACCACACCACCCTCATCATCCACCTCAATATAAAAGGTTTTATTAAATAGTTACACCAAGCTCCCATCAAAATGTCACTTTACGAGCTGGTGCAAACATCACCTTCTCATAAGCAAAGCCATGATCAAATCCCTCCAATCAATAATAATACATAAATGACCCTTCATCTTTCAAAAATTTTGTGGGGGCCTTAAAGCCATCAACCATATCATTTGAGCCATCCGAGATTCCCTCACTTAGGCCAAAGAGCATGATTTACCACTCTTTATCACTACTCAAATCAATGATGTCCTCATCAGAAGGGTCATGATTGATGGGGGCACAACCATCAACATTATATCATCCATTTCTTTCAATCAACTTAAACTATCCCCTTCCATCATTGGTCAAACTCCAGTTTTACTATGGTCCTTCAATGACACTATCACACCCACATTAGGTACCATTATCCTACCACTTAAAGTCAACACTAAGACCTTACATGAACTCTTCTACATTATAGAAGGAGAGTTCCAATATAACATGTTGTTAGGATGCCCCTAGATACACACTATGTGTGTGTGTGTTTCTACACTCCATCATTGTCTTCTTAAATACAAACATGAAGGTCAAACATTTACAATCCCCATAGATCCAAATCCTTTTTGAATTATTATATGACATATCATCCAAATGATGTCCTTGTACCTAAATCCACATCAAAATCATCTAATGAAACATCTACTAACACATCCATCCCTTCCTCCAAAACTACCAGATGATTCCTCCCTTAGTGACATTGTACAACGCCTTACGCTGGGGAGTACCACCTTCTCATGCTCAACTCCATCCCTTCACCTAAGACTTATGGTCACCCTGTAAAAACCCATGTATGAGCCTAACGTAGGAGATGTTATCCCTTATGGTCCCACTTATCTTAAAAAAACCTTGTTTATGGGGGACATGATCATCCTTCATCTCATTCTATCAATCCACACCATGTCCATGCCTTTCACATTAGACTTCAAATCCCTAGATAATCCAGATTTTTCTTATATGTACCTTCACCATTGTGTGTGGAAAGGTTTTGGCCTTGGCCATTATGAACAAGGAATACATGACTTGATTTTCCAATGCTCCCTTAAAACTTATGAGAAATATGGCTTAGGTTATGAAAAACCCACTCCAACCCATCCAAACCCACTACATCCATGCATATCACCAAACTAGAACCATCATCACCCACAACCCCTAAAGATCCTATGGACATAGATGCAGCCCCTAGAGATCCTATGGACATAGATGAACTCCTGAAGATCCTATGGACATAGATGACGTTGTATCCATCCATCCCACCTAACTTTTTTTTTATTCAATACTATATCCTTAGGACCACTTACTTATCAATCTAAATCACTCTCAAAACCTTACCTCTTATTTGGCCAAAAATGGTTGAAGAAGATTTACCCACTATAGATATCCTTCAATGTCATGATGACCAAGACATCCTTTCCCATATGGGAGCTGAGGATCACTTCCTTCAAAAATCCTACCATCTGATACACCAACTCTCCTTAACGAATCCACCATCGATGTAAACTTAGGAACCCCTCAGGATCCTCGTATAGTTAAGGTCATGGTCAATCACTTAATTCACAAGAACTAGATGACTTCACCTCATTTTTAGAAAAATATTATCAAGCCTTTTCCTAGTCATATAGTGATATGCCTAAATTGATCCTAACATTTTCATACATAAACATTGTCACATATCCCGATGCTAAGCCCATTAAAAAAAAAAAATTAAGATGCATCCTCACATAGCTCTCTTTGTTAAAGAAGAGTTACAATGCCTTTTATCCACTAATTTCATCATACCCATTGATTATCCACAATGGGTCTCTAACATCATTCCCATAACCAAAGCCTCGGGAAAGTTACACATCTACATAGACTTCAGGGATCTTAATCTTTCTTGTCCTAAAGATGATTTCCTCTTCCAAATATAGATCATCTCATTGACCTAACAACCGGCCATGAAATTCTCCCTTATGGATGGATTTTCTAGTTATAATCAAATTCTTATCACCACCGACGATCAACATAAAACATCTTTCATCACTCCTTGGGAACCTTCTACTACCGTGTCATGCCATTTGGTCTTAAAAATGTAGGAGCTACTTATCAATGCACCATGACCTACATTTTTCATGACCTCATCCAAAAAAATAGTCAAATATTACATGTCGATGACCTTTTAGGAAAATCCAAACAACAAAAAGATCATCTTACCATCCTCGAATCAATCTTTACTCATCTCATTCAATATTTTCCTTCATCTCAATCCTACAAAGTGTGTTTTTGGTGTCCTCTCACTAGAAAAAAATTTTAGGATTCATCATATCTATTCGAGGTATTGAAGTTGACCCAAAAAGGTTAAATCCATCATTGAAATGCCTCCTCCATCCAATCTTAAAATACGTATAGCCTTCAAGGTAAACTATAGTCCATCCGATGTTTTATATCACAACTTTCTGATCATTGTCAACCATTTCATCATCTTCTCCACAAGGACATAGAATTTCACTAGGATTCTGATTGTCAAAAATCCTTTGATGAAATTAAACAATATCTTCTATCACCACCTGTGCTTACTCCACCTCATGAGGGAGAGTTATTTTATCTATACATATCTACTTCATAAACATGCTCTAGGAGCCATGCTCACTCACCATGATAGTCAGGGTCATGAACAAGTCATATATTATATCATCACACACTCCATGAATATGAAACTCATTACACCAAAGTTGAAAAAATATGTTGTGCTTTATACTTCACCACTTCTAAATTACATCATTATCTTCTTAATCACAAAACTTATGTTGTCACTAGCTTCAATCCACTCAAAACCATGCATTCTAAACCATATCATAGTGACCGTATAACTCGATGGCTTATGCTTATGACTAAATTTGACCTCGAGTTTATATCAAAAAATCTATTAAGGGCTCAAGGCTATTGCAGATCAGCTCATTGATGCTCCCCTTCCCGAAAATCAACTTCCTCATGAATACTTTCCTAGATGAATCCATTAACAATGTCAATGAATTGAATATGAATTTATCCCTATCAAAATGACTCTCTTCTTTGATGGTTCTAAATGCCAACAAGGGGGAGGGGGGCCATGTTGTTATCATACCTTCTTGGGGTATTCCCATTCCATTATCATTCAAACTCAACTTCAAATGTACCAATAACATGGAGAGTAAAATCTTTAATCATGGGCCTTACGACCACTATTCTCCTAGGTGTTCACATTTTAGAAATCTATGGAGACTCACAACTCATCATTAGTCAAGTTAAAGGAGAATATCAATGTAAAAATGAAATCTTGTAAAAATATAAAGCCAACATTGACTTTCTCCTCAAGACTTTTTGATCATTACACCATCCAAACCATCCCACGATCCTCTAACAAATTTATAGATACAATGGCCTCTTTAGGAGCCCTCATCCCATTAGAAATGAAGAATCAAAAGATAACACTAAAGTATCTATGGTTCATTCAATGATTAGATTACCCTCACATCAAAATGAACTCCTCCTATCAATGTCATTGATGATAATCCAATTGATTTGTGGTATACTCAAATCTATGACTACCTTTCCAAATCTAAAATCCCATCCGACTTATCACGTAACTAAAAGATCATTTCTTCAATGTGCCACTCACTTTTTCATCATAGGTGGTGTCCTTTATAAACATAGTTTTGATGGTATCTTGTTAAGGTGCCTTAAATCACATGAATCAATCAAAGAAATCAAAGAAGTCCATGATGGTATTTTTGGTGGACATTTTAGTGGAAATTTTATCACTAAATGTGTCATATGGCTAGGGTATTACTTGGCCTACTATCACTAAATATTTTTGTGCATATGTTAAGAAATGTGTCAAATGCCAACTCCATTCAAGACCTTATTCATGTCCCTAGTCAAGCATTACAACCCACTCAAGACTTATGGCCTTTCTCTCAATGGGGGTTAGACCTCATTGGTGCTATCAATCCTAAATCATCTCAACAACATCACTCCATTATTACAACTACTAATATTTCACTAAATGGGTTGAAGCTATCCCTTTAACCTTGACTAAATCAAGACCTATCACCAATTTCATATATCAATACATCATATGTCATTTTTTGTGTTCCACATAAACTTGTTACAAATGGAAAATATTTTAAAAATAAGAACTCAAAAATCTCTATGTGACCTTCAACATTAAACTCAACTTTTTTCATCACCATATTATCCTCAAGAAAATGGATAGGTTGAAGCCTCTAATAAAATGCTTAATAAAATCCTTATGAAAATAGTAGATGATGCAAGAAGGAATTGACATCTCTCAAATCCCATTTTCTCTCTGGCCTATCAAACTAGCATCCATACTCCTACAAGAGCTATACCCTATTTCACTCATCTATGGTTCTGAAGTTTTCCTACCTCTTGAAGTCCAAATTCCATCACTTCATGTATCACTTAAAGACTTTATCCCAGATGAAGAATATCACCAAGACCACTTAGCACAACTTGAACTATTAGATGAAAAATGTCTAATGGCTCTCAACATCATCAAGTTTATCAAGAACATGTTAAAAGAGCTTATAAAAACATATCAAAGAACATGACTTTAAAATTGGTGATCTTGTGCTTAAAGAAAATCAAAATGTCACTCAATTAGAATAGAGTAAATGTGGAAAGTTTTCCCCTAATTGATCGGTCCATACATCATCACTCACAAGTATGGGTCGAGCATATCATCTCACTTTCCTTGATGGTGAACCTGAAAAGGAACCTTTGAATGCCTTGCACTTGTGGCCTTTCTACTATTAAATGATTGATCATCATGATAGTAGTTACATCTAAGATCTTATCACTCCATCAAACCATCCATCTTATCACAAGTAATGATTTGAAAGCATGTGGTTATCC
Source organism: Taxus wallichiana var. yunnanensis (assembly GCA_018340775.1). Lineage (NCBI taxonomy): Eukaryota > Viridiplantae > Streptophyta > Pinopsida > Cupressales > Taxaceae > Taxus > Taxus wallichiana. The sequence continues at coordinate 365,422,368 of CM031235.1, read as the reverse complement.
ATCATTATCCTAAATATACCTTAAAGATGAGCACCACGACTTTTTCATCATCTTTCACTATGGACAAGTTCCTCCTTTGTAGGAACCCCTTAATCATTACACTCACCTACCATGTACCAACTAAAAACATGACATGGGGCATGTGTGTGTAGGTCATATACACATCTTTCCTCTCTCCTCAAAATGGTCTATTAGGTCTTTTCCTCAGCTCAAAAATGTATGTAAAATTCATTGGATGCTTCATATCAAAATAAAAAAATATAATAGACTGATCCCTCAAGGAAAACTATTCAAAATATAAAATCATTATCAAAAATAAAAAAAGATTGATCCCCTTGAAGGAAAACTACCAATCAAAATCATAGACCGATCCCTCAAGGATGAAATATCTTGTAAAAGTCAAAAATCAAAATGTAGACCATACCCTCAAAGGATGGCTACCCATATGTAAAAGGCTTCCCATTGATCATCAACCTTCAAAATATCAATATCAAAAGCATCCAGAAAGCTTCCCACATTGATCAACTTTCCCATTATAGAAAACTTCCCGCATTGATCAGTTTTCTTCAAAATCAATATGTAAAGTTGGGGCATTTCCTATGAACCCATTGTTGAAAAGGAGAACCCTTTTCCCATACTGATCTACACATACAAAACCCCTTTCATGTCCTAAGAAGGTACATTACATCAATCCCACATCTTATTAAGATCTTTGTGTAACTACCTATTGATAATCTTATTTAACATTTATTAAGGCTACAAGTGCAAGTGTTTTCACACTTTCAAAACCCATCACGTATATATCAAATCCATAATAGGGAAATCATTTCATTTTTACCCTATTTTACTTAGTCACATTTTTTATACAATCCATTTTAAGATCACATTTTAAGTCATTTGATTAATTAAACATTCAACCACATTTTATCAAATATATTCACAAACCATATTTCTTGACATCACATATAATACATCCATCAAAAAATCCATCTAACACTAACACATTCAAATTAAAAACATACATCACATATACATTGAAACCATCAACACATGTAAATCAAAAAAATAAGCCATAAACCTCATCATCATCATCATCATATATAATCAAATCAATATCAATCATCATAAATCATCATCATCAATACATCAATGTCATAATAAATCAATCATATACATCAAAACATCAATGATCATCATACAAATCAAGGGCTTCCATGAGCCATATCAAAACTATCATCAATACATATCATGAGTCAATAAAATGGAAACCTCCAAGGAACTCACTAGTAGGGAAATACTACTACCTCTCCTCCCTCGGACACCACACCACCAACAACTCCAACATCACCACCAATCCTCCTCTCTACCACCTCCTCTCTCTCTCTTGATCTCTCCTAAGGGGGTGACCCACACTCCCTACACTCACACACTAGGGACTCTCCCCTTCATGTACCAAATGATCAACATATATAAAATCATCTAGATAATCATGAGTCACCATATCAATATAATACTATAACTCTACCTATAATATCTAATGATAATAGGGGCCATATAAATCATCCTAGATGCTCAGAGGTGCATCCTCTATCCACTAGCTGTGCCTCTCTCCCTATCATGTCCTCTATCCCTCTTCCTAGGCCATCACTAACTCTACACTAGAAAAAAGACCTTGTAATCCCCAAGGCCTTCCTCATCCCTCTCTCTACTCATGATATCTATCTCTATCTATAGATTAAATCAGAAATTTCTAGCCAATCCAATCCCATCTCTCTCTCATCTATAACTACATCTCATCTCACTCACACACTACTCTCTCTCTCTCAAAATCAAGGCATCTCTAACTCCTAAGAGGTCATCCCTCTCTCTCTGTGCCATCTCTCTCCTCCACCATGGCCTTCTCACATCATCACCTCTATAATAGCTTTCATACCAAATCATCATCACCCTCCTCCTCATCATCCTCATCATCATCATCATCAACCTACCTACACATCCTTGTCCTGTGCTCCTCCCTCCCTCTCCAACACAAGCACCCACTCTCACACTTGTACTACTTCTGACTCCTATCAAAATCTCTCAATGCTCAGTCCACCATGTTGTATACTCTGGAGTCACCCCCACATCATCAATGGCACAATATCACCATCATCATTAGGGCCCATAGCCCCCTCTCTCATCAATAATGATCATGGGTCTCATCACAACTACCCTCGAGTCTCATCTCCATCCTCCCATCTATATTATATGGGCTCCTCAGGCACACCTTGAACAATCCAAACTATCTCCTCACCCGATCAAAATGTAAGATCTCATCTCTCCTTCTCTATGACCCTGACACCCATATATCCTAGTGTAAGCCAATCAACTCATGAGGATACTCAAGGCCAATCATGAAAATCTAAATATGTATGGCCTCCACACCACATCCCCCACCTACAGTCCTGCTAACAAATCTCTATAAAAACCAACCTCTTCTTCTTCTTCTTCCCCCATCCCTCATATCCTATCTCCATCTCATAAAAATAGATGTCTCTCATCAATACCCCATGATAGGCCCAATGGATGAGAAATAAAAATATGCTCATATGCCCAACACTTGTAATAAAAATCAACATCAATACCATAATGCTTGTGGGCCTTCCAGCCCACAACTCTCTAAATGTTTGTGCAAAAATGTGGGCCCCACTCAAACATTATGTGGTGCTCCATCATCTCATAAACACTCTTGATCATCATCCAAGGAAATCTCCACCCCCTAAATCTAGTAAAGAAAAACATGAAATGGCCATCATCATCATGGTCATCCATGTGTGTACAACCCTCTCTCCCAGCTCATACAATGCTCTAAGTACTCAAATGCCCTTGATATATCTCACATCTTGTGCCCCTCATCACCATATAACCTCTACATCACATCTCCTCTCTCATCACATATATATAAATACCCTCTCCACGGATAGGTAATCATGATGTGATGAACATCCTCCAAAGTAATAGTGATCTCCCTAGTGGGAAGCCAAAAAGTATAGGTGGAAGGATTCCACCTCTAATAATGCCAATAACAAACTCCGACACCTATGGATCCATCTATAATCCCTCATACCACTAAAACCAATGCCTCAATATGCTCCCAATCATCATCTGTCATATCATCTCTCACCTCATCCAAAATCAATGGGATATGATCATGATAGTCAGTTGTGCATCCACCTACAAAACAAAAAACACATATAAACAAACATTAATATCATCACCAAAAATATCAAAAATATCATCCACAACATATCAAAACATCTTTACATTAAAACATCAACATCAACATCATCACCCAAAAACACCAACAACATCTAAAACATCAAAATATCATTAACATCAACATCAACATCATCAAAAATATAATTAATATCAATATTAATAAAAAATTAAAACATTAATATTAATACAATCAACATCAAATAACCAAATTGGAACCACAAACACCATACAAAATTGAAAACATTTCTTAAAAATCATATTTTTATCATCAAAAATTCAAAAATCCATATCACAAATAATGAATCACTCATGATTCACATCAATCATGATGATTGCATGCATCATCAAGATTCCTATGATTCATTAGGGCATCCGTATGCCCCCAAAATGACAAAAATTTCTAAAAACTACCAAAAAATCAAAAAAAAAAAAAAAAAAAGTTAAAACCACCTACCTCTACCATAGTGGGTTTCCTGTGCCTGCTTGATGATGCCATGGTGTCCAAATCTCCACTTTTCCACTCAAAACACATTTTTTTACTCAAATCACTCTAGAAATATGTTTTTTCTAAGTAAAAATGAGCCTAAAACATTGAAATTGGCTATTTATAGCCCTAATTTTACCCCCATGCAATCACCGATGATTTCCCTAATATTAATCATCGGTGATTTCTCCACAATCACTAGCATTGATCTGAATCGCTTAGTGATTCATCCCATTTTTGGCATCCATGCCCATTTTTATCAAATCATCACTTTTTTCCATAAAAGTGTTCCTTTCAAAGGACCCTAGTCCTTGAAACATTAAATATTGATAAATGAAATCAACATTGGGATTTGTCATATGTCTATGGGACGTGTGCCCTTTGCCCCCATCACTTGAATTCCCCATCTATTTAGCCTACCTTCATGGATCATACATCTATAGGTATCAACCCTTTGGTTCCCCTATCATTTGATTCCTCGGTAGCACATCCTATTTCGGTACCCTTGACTAGGGGAAACTTTTTGAATGAAACACATGACACTCATATCCTATTACAATCATCAAACTGTGTTTCCTACATTATGTTGTCACCCCATTTTGAGGGGGATCACCCATACAAAAAAATCATCATTTTTTGTCTAACACTTTTCCATTAAACCACTAGACAAAAAGGGGCAAATGTAGACACCAAAATCTACACCCCTCATCTTTTCCAAATCATTAAACACATCGATATTTTATACCCTAAGTCATACACTATATCCTCACATTTGTTCCATTAAATAAATACATCCCATACTTATGACCTTCATCACCTCCCATTTTTATTTAATTAATTAATTAATTAATTAAATATTTCATCATTTATTATCAAAATTATCACTATCCTAAGTCTAATATTCCATTATTACATATTTTCTAAACTACCCAAATCAACCTAAATCTATTTATTTCCTAAAAATCTATCTAAACCACTTCATAATCTACACACCTATCAAAATCCTTACAATAAAAATCATTATTATCACCTATAAAAATCATACCTAAATTAAAGTATATCTAACCTATTTATCATCCTCCAAAACAAAAACATGTCCCTAAATAGTCTAACAAATTCACCCCTCGAAATCCAAAACAAAAACCTTGATTTAGATGAAAAATTCAACCATTTTCCATCCAAATCTCAAAAGACAATGAGGTTTCTCTTCACCTCTTTCATCATCTTTAGTCCACATACTTTATTTATTCATTTATTCATCACATATCATCTAGGAATTTAAATTCTATAAAATCAAGTTTTAATCATCAAATATTTAAATTTATTAGTTTATTACTATTTACATAAATCGCCAAATGATTCCTTTCATTGCAACATTTCTTGTTATTTATGTATTTACAATTTCATCCATTTTTCATCAATCTACTTTATCATCATCAAATCTATTTTCTTCTAACATTATTGAGTATGGATTGTTTTAGATGGAAATTTGTGGCCCAAACCATGAAATCACCAACATTCACTCTTTTCCAATAATTCATCATCCTTTCTATTGGGAGCAATATGACTTTTTGCATGATCTAACTCTGTGTGCTATCCATTGTGCCCTATTGGATGAGTTAGAGAACATTTTGAGTTTACCCATGAGATCCACTAGGATGTGGAAGGATATTGGGCTACATATTTTGAGTATCAACACATCCAATTGAACTTTTTTGGCTTGAGTATGAGGCCCAACAACAAGATCCACATTTTGAGCTTGAGTTCAGCCATAGTCTTCCTCTTCCTTCTCTCATATATTTTCAATCTGATTTGTAATAAACTTATCATTTATCGACAAGATATGGATGCTGGGATAGATGTAAGATTAGAAATATGATGGCAAAGGATCTAAATGACATAAAATCTGATATGATGGGGGCGGGTCGATGATGACTAGACATGGTCAATGTTGACTCGGATCGAGCTAGACCGAGATGTATGGAAAATAAAGGATAAAATGGATAGAATAAGAGTTTGATGCAATGGAAGATCTCCAAGATGGTCTGGATGAAGACCTATATGAGGACAAGAAAGCTATAAATATGATGCCAATTGATGGTAAGATGAAAAAGGGCTTTAAGCAAACACAAAGTGTTAAAGATATCCACAACGATGAAAAGAGGTCTTCAAGAGGTGAATACAAGATGAGATCACTTGTTGAGATCATGAGAAATTCTGCAAAAACAAGCCAAAGATGAAGGAGACTCAAAATTCCATCCTTTGCAAGGAGGGAGTGAAGGTAGATTCATGGTCGACGATGACCCGTAAGTCACCAAGAACTATGGAGAGATGCAATAATAATAAAATGGAATAAATGGGATTTTGAGGGAAGGGGAAGATTCAAATAGGTGCATGCATGTAAGAAGAGAGATGAACGCAGGGTGGGGTGGGGGTAAGTGATACCAAAATTGTGTCTACATTTTCCCTTTTTGTTGAGTGGTTTGCATATAAAGCCATGAGACAAAAATGAGAAGAGATGAAGAAGATGATTGATGAGGTGTTCCCCTCAAACTAGGGATCAACAACACAAAGGGGAATCAATCACGAGTTTGAAAGAGATAGATGAAGAAAGAAAGGTTGGAAAGGATGAGAAAAGAAGATGATGAACATGAAGAAAAAAAAGGATGCCCCCATTTGGGGGAAAGGACTATTGATAAAGATAAGAACAAAAAAAAATATGGCGGTGATTTTAGAAACACATTAGTAGGGACATAGCATGACCTATAATGGAGATGACATTAATGGCCTATGGACCTTGTGAATCAACAAAATATCACATGCAATATGGAGGGAATCCAATGGGAATCCACTCAAATGGATGTACAAGCCATGGGACCAATGGTCAAAGGAAGACATCAAAAACTATGCACAAATAAATGTGAGGATGGTCAAAACAATGGTCTTGATAAAGTCGGGGAAAAGAGCATGTGTATCCTTCAAACATGAGGAAGAAAAATATGCATCTAGTGGGATGAGATAAAAATGGCCACAATGGTGGACTTAAGATGATGAAATATGGTGCCCCAAGAGGGATCACAAAGATGGCCACAATGGACTTGAGATGGGATGAGATTGATATGAGATAAATAGATGAGAAAAATGATGATGAAAAAAATGTGACCAAAAAAAGTGAAAAAGGAAAGGTGTGTTATGGGTGACACACCAGTCTAAAGGATAAGATAAGAGATAATGATGGAAATGAGATAAGATATAGATGATATAGATGATGATAAGATATGATGAGAAGATATATTGGATGATATACATCGATGAATAAGATGATTTATATAAAATAAATGGATGAGATGAGATAAGATGAGATAAAATGGATCGATGTGATATTGGATGATAAAATGATTCATCTCATGAGGATGACCAAAATATAGGAAGTACAATAGGAAGGAGCACATAAGATAGATTCTTTGAACTAGAGATTATGAGGTAAATAATGAAAGGGAAAATAAAGGAAATTCACTTATGAACATAGATATGTGTTAACACATAACTAACGATAGTTAGTCATACCAAGGATCATGAGGGAAATATGGAAGGTGAGCTTATGAACCTAATGTTGACATGAAAAAGGGGTTTAGATGTAACTTGTACGATGGAAATATAGGTTCTCCATTAGGTGGTTGTTCCTAGAACCATGCCCTAACTTAAGTAATATGGCACAAACTAATCAATGCAGGAAGTTTGCTAATGGATGAAAAAGTTGATCATGTGGGAAGCTTTCTTAGGATGCTTGCTTTTGAAATTTATGCTTTTTCTTTTGAATATATAAAAGGCTTGATCAATGTGGGAAGCCTTCACTTCCATGATATATGAGATGGTAGCCATCCTTCAAGGGAGTGGTCTACATTTAGATTTTGCTTTTTGATTTTTATTTTTTTGATTTTAGATGATAGGATAAGATATGCATGATAGTTTTCCTTCGAGGGATCAATCTATACTTTTGATATTTTTATCTTTATATGAATAGTTGTGTTCTAGAGGAGAAGTCTATTTTTTTTTGGATATGATATCTTTTGATGAGCATCCATGATTTTTTAATTTATGATAGAGTTGGGGATAGCTAGGTAGACCACTTGGGAGGGGATGAAGATGTACAAAGTGACACCCATGGACCTTAACATGGTTCTAGTAGGTAGATAAGAGGGTGATGGATGTAATGATTATGGGGTTCCCACCTAGAAGGAGGAACTTGTCCATAAGGAATATGTTATGAGCAGAGTCATGGTGCCCATATTCAAGGTCATAAATGATAGGAAAGTGACAGTAGACCACATAATTCCAAATCATTACAATGAAATATGGAAGAGGCTAATGATGGATGGATGACCACTGAGATGACTAAGTTCACATTGGTAGATATGTTAACAATAGAAAGGTCATAAGTGTAATGCGTTAAGAGGTTTGTTTCTATTTTACCATCAAGAGAATCCAAATGATAGGCTCCAGACCCATACTTATGTGTGATAATATAAGGTCCAATCTAGTTGGAGAAAAATTTCCATGTTGACTCCTTTCTAGAGAAATGTTATATTTTGATTAAAAAGAAGGTTAGGGGGAAGGGACATGATGCAACATCATTCATGTCCATGGGGTGGTTGGATGGAGAAGGAGATGGATCAGTGTGTATGGGAGATGTGATGAAGAAGGAGATATGAGAGGATTAAGAGCGAGGAGTGGATACTCCCCAATGAGAGATGTTGTGTCACATTAGGAAACTTGGATGTAGATATGGATGAGCTAGTAGATGTCAAGGGAGATGGGGTAGGATTGTTAGGAGGAGTAGATGATGACTTTGGGTTTTGATTGGATAGATGATTGAGGATCATGAGGGTGAGAATGATTGGTAATGAACAACATTGATAGAAAAATTAGGGGATCTTTGGGAGAAATAACATTTGGAGGAGGAATTAATGAATGAAGGTCTTAGGATGGATGAACCAAACTTAGAGATTCCTTAGGAGGTGAGGATTCGATTGGAGGATTTTTTGAATGTGGATGAGATGTAAGGAAGAGGGTGGTCTTTGTTGATGAGAAGGTCATATTCTTCTATGAGATTATGGATGAGAGACTAGAGGGCCTTACAATGTTCATTATCATGTCCAGGGGTATGATGATAAGTACAAATGACATTAGAATCAAACCATGATGGTTTTTCCAAACTGTGGGTCAAAATATTTGATGGGAGAAGGGTGATTGTTTTAGATGCTTGAAGGAGTTTTGAAAGATTTCAGTATAGGAACCATGGGGGTTGTTGAAGAATAGGTTGTAGATGAAGATTGATTTTTGGAATGGTGGATGAAGGTAAGAGAATGGTTTGCTTTGATGATGAGGCTTCATGGAGGAACCTTTGATTCTATTTAAGTTTGGAAGAAGAAGAGGATTGATATGATTTGGTTTGGATTTTGATGATTGGTGACTTAGATGATTTTGATTCTAATTTAAAAAAATGTGGATGGTTTTGAAGAGATTTAGATTAGGTTTCTTTTTTAGATTGGTTTTGATTTGATTTGGGATGATGGGTCTAGATGAAGGGATTAGCCCTAAGATGGATGGAGATGCTCCTAAGAGTGATGATGTGATGTTAGATTTCTTAGGAGGGTTAGTCTTGGGAGGAGGGAGCTCCAACTTTTATGTGGATGTGTAAGGGATTTTTGATGAGTATGCCAAGGTTCTTAGACTTTTGTTGTGAGGATTTTCCTTTGGTAGGAATGATGAGGATTTCAACCAGGGGGTCTTTAGAGTAGAAGTAGAATGTGGATGTTTAATGTGATGTAGATTGGAATTATATGGAAGGGGTTTTGGATGATACACTTGATGAGATCAAAAGGGTTGTAGATTGTGTAGGTTTAGGATTAGTTGGTGTAGGGGTGATTGGTTTTATAGATGGGGTAAGAATATCATTTGTGGTTGTCTTAAGTGGGGGTGTTTGTGTAGTATATGTTTCAAGAGATGGTATGGATGTGGATATAGATTCATATGTTGATGTGGGTATAGTCATAGTAGAGAGTGTGGTTGATGTGGAAATAGGTATAAATGTATGTGCGTGTGATGAATAGATGTCAAGGTAGGTGTTAGAGTAGATGTAGAGGTGAAGGAATAGATGTGATAGGTTGGGATGTAGGTAGATAGATGGGGAAGTAGTGTAATTAAATTTGTGTGTGATGATGTGATAGTTGTAGATGTAATTGGTGTAGATGTGATAGGTGTAAAAATAGGTGTGGATATTAATGAAGTTATGGATGAAGGGGTAGAAATGAAGTGGAGATAGATTCAATTGATGAAGGAATGATGGGTGTAGGAAAAAGGTCTAAAATAGATGTGGGTGTAATGGATGAAGAGGTGATGGGTGTAGGTGATGGTGTTGGATCTTGATTTATGGTATTGATTGTGTGAGCATTAGATGCATAAGATGTGGGGGGTGAGAATTTGATTTGATGATGGATGATTGGGAAAAGGTTGTTTAAAGACATCAAGGGCTGATTAGGTGGTGCATTAGGATTATCTACTTGAGATCACCACGATTTATGAATTGTTGGATGAGATATTTGAAGGAATGAAACTTCTCAATGTCATGACCTTGGAATTGATGATACTTACAATAATGTCCCTTGTGGATACCATATGGTTTGGGTCATGAGTCATCAAAAGGTCATATGGGAGGAAGTTGAATAAGATGGACCACCATTAACTTGTCAAATATTGAACTATAGGATTCCCAAGAGGGGTATAGTTAGGAGGTGGTCTAGAGCTCTTTGTGGAGGCTCCATGTGAGAAGTTGGATGTGGAGGAAGATTTAACATGATGGTGTTAGCGGTGTTTTTAGATTTTCACCATGTGTGGAGGATTTAGTGAACTTGGATTTTGGGCTTATTTGATCAAATTTGAGATGGCCTTACTCAAGGGCATGAAGTTCAAGTTTATGAGCCATGGTAAAAGTCCTCTTCAAAGGTTTGAAATGATTGATATTTGAAGAGTAGAGGATATATGCTTCACACAAGAACATGAGAAGAGTTCAATAAGCTCATTTTGTGGAAGGGAGAATGATAGTTGGTTGATGATGCCATGCCATCTGAAAAATGAAATTTTGTGATAGATTTTCATCATATTGTCTAATGGCATAGAGGTCGATGATAGTGATCTTATGCAATATTGATTGAGAAGTGTTCTAGGAAAATTGTGCACAAGTTGGGTGAAGGAAAATAATGAGTGTTGTGGGATGTCATTATACCAATCCAATGTGGGACCACCAATGACATGAGGAAGGTGTGAAGCATAAGGTCTTGATCATGGGTGATGAGGTAACATGAATGTCTAAAATCATGAAGATGTTGTTGGGGATCCTCCTTACTATTGAATTTAGAGAACTTTGGAGTTCCCAATGAGGAGGATAAGGTTTGATAGGAACTCGATGGATTGATGGGTTCATTGCAAATTTGATCATATGAGAATGTGGTTTTGGATCCCAAGGTAGTGGCTTCAAGATTATCCATTCTACTTAATAATGCATGCATGGGATCATTAGATGGATGGGGTTGAGAAGTTGAAGGATGATATTGTGATGCATATGAGGTAGATGGGTTAGGTTGTTGATAAGGTTGATATGTTTGAGGATGAGTGTGTTTGTTGAAGTGTTTGATAAGGGGAATGTAATTAAATGGTTGTGATTGAATGGTTGATAAAGGTTGTTATTGAGAATGGGGATGTGATAAGATTGGTGAGATTGAGTTGGTGTTGAGAATGGGACATTTAGATTGATGTGGTATATGATGAGTTGGGATGTAAGTAATGGGTGGTTGAGATACTTGAGTAGATTGGTTGGGAAGTATATAATGAAAGGCACCTTGAGGAGGAGGTTGATGGATTTGAGTTGATTCAAATGGATGGGGTTGTGAAGTGATTACATTGGCATGAACATGGGAAGTGGAGATAAGAGGTAAAGTTGAATTATGTGTATTTCAGATGTAGGAGGAAGAAGTGAGATTCTTGTGATGATGGTTTGATAGGGACATTGATAGTGACCATAGTGGAAGATGTATGGGGATAAGAAGGGATGATAGTGTTAATATGAGGTAAATTGGGTGGAATGGGCTCCACCAATTGAGTGGATTGATGGGATTGGGGATCATGGTGGATATTAGAAGATAGATAGTCATAAAGGGGGTGATAGGATTAGTGTCAAGGAGTTCTTGAAACTCCAAGCATCCACGAGGGATAGTAGGAGGTCCAAGAGTCTCTAAAGGAGTAACATGGGGGCATAACTTGGTCTAGAGGAAATGGAATGATGAGAGATAGAAGGATTGGTTTCAAGATGGGATCATTTTGGATGACATGGGCTTCATGAAGAGAGACCATAGAAACAAGGGGTTGGGAGACCAAAGGCATGGTGATCATAGGTGTAGAAGAAATAGTGGAAAAGTGTGGAAGTTTGTTGGGAAAGATCATCAAAAGTGGGATGTCATTGATGAGGTAGATTGTTGTGTTTTCTTGCCTAAGAATGGGTGATAATAGGCATGAAACAGAAAAACAAGAACTTATATAGTTTATTAATAAACAAATCAAGCAACAAAATTTTGATCATCTTGATTATTTAGAATGATGAAAAAGAAGAAAATGGGCTCAAAGGGAACCTAGGAAATGGAAATCTATGGATGGTTTCGGTAGTTTTTGGATGGATTCCTCGATATACCCGAAGGTATATGAGGCATGAATCTGTGATGAACTACTAGTACGGGGATTGGTATTGGGGCCTACCCCCTCACTTCATGGTCCCACAATGATAAGGGAGTCAAGTGCTTAGCCAATATACCGTAGTCAAAAAAAAATTTGTAATGCGGCTAGAACACCACGGTGGATTTCCTATTGGGTGATGAAATCCCAATAGTTCCACCTGGGAGGAATGTTTTATATGTGTAAATTTGATTCATGTGTTTTGGGATGTGTGTGATGATGTATGAAAAGTGTTAAACCCCTAGTTAAACTAGATTTCCAAGAAAATATGAGGGGTTATTTTTAGATCCAAAATGAATGTGTAGATTCGATGAAAGCAAAAACAAAGATGCAATGCGATAAAAAAAAGAATATAGGGAATAAAAAAAGGAATACCTAGGATAACACTTTTCCTTTTTATCTAAATTTTTAAAGCAAAAAAGCAAAGCAAAAATCCAATCCAAGAAACACAATCCAATACAAGCAAGAAAAAGTAACACTCCTACCTACAAGGTTAGTAGAAAAGATAGATAAAATAAAATGAAATGAAAAATAAAAGACTCACCAAAGAAGGGTGGGTCCCATCAAGCATGCCAGAATGTTGACCAAATTCCCTCATTCTTTTTAGATTAGTGAACTAGTACTAAAGAAAATAAGTAACTCCAAATATGCGAGGGTTTAAGGTACCTCGAGATGGGATGACGATGAATACGGGAACAAAATGAGAGATCCTTCTCCACAACGAGCTAATGACCTAAAAATCAAGAGAACTCAACAAAAAATTGGATTAGTAGATAGATGGGAGGGTTTTTGACAAAGTCAATCCCGAGAAGTGAAAACTTCTTGGGATGGATGTCAACCCTAGTTTTGATAAAGATAAGATAAAATCAGATATTGATAAATGATGATATATAGGAATCTAAATAAAAACAAAAATTGAAATGCTTAGATATAAGATAGGAAAATAAGATCTGATCTAAATACATGCAAAATAAATCAAACCGGTGGGTTGATGGCAACCCAGGACTACAGAGGGCTGGATAGTCGACGGTGACTAGGGAAGGATGAGAACAAAATGTAGAAAAATAGACCTCTGAAGACCTCCTAAGTTGATCTGAAGCTGATCTAGATCCGAAGTGGATCTAAGATGAAGGAAAACACAAGAAGAAAATGGATCTGGATTTTATTGAAAGGATGCAAGAAAATTATGAAACTAATGATGAGGTGATAGTAATTGATCTGGTCGATCGATGACAAGGCTAGATCTACAGGATGACGACGGAGGGTGAAAAAGGAAGATCTAGGGTTGTAAAAGGACAAGATGATGGGATCTAAAGATCTGGGAAGTTGGGAACACAGAAATGAAGATAGATGATAGGATAAATGACAGAATAGAAAAGTAGTGAGGTGGGTCAATGGTGACCAACAGGGTCAACAAAGACCATGAAAAATCTAGGATGAGGTGTATGGAAAATGAAGGATGAGAAGGATAGAATGAGGGTTGAGGCTATGACAGAGCTCCAAGGTGGTTGAAAAGATATCTACAAGAGGACTTGAAAGCTTAAAGCTGATGTAAAATGATGGTAAGATGACAAGAGGGCTTCAAAAAAACAATAAAGTGTCTAAGATCTCCATAATGATGAAAGAGGTCTTCAAAAGGTCTCCAAGATGAGAGCAGTTGTTGCTGAGAAGAGGAGAAACCTAAAAAACAATCCAAAACCGGAAAAGAGACCCAAAATTCCATCCTTTGGAAAGGAGGGGTGAAGGTGTATTTATAGGGTCAAAGGCACCCATATGAGTCGTGACATGACCTCAGAGAGCCATCCATTTGGGTGGTGGAATGATGCCCAACTCGAGGCAAAATGAGCCCAAAGAGATATGATTAGGGTTTCAGGTGATAAGGACGAGATAGAGTGTCTAGGGAAGATAAAAAGGTAGGTGAGAGGTGAAAATCATTAAATAAAGGAAAGGGATAATGAAATTATTAAATGAAATGTGGTTAGGTGCTTAGGGATAATAAAAGAGATGGTTTAGGGAGGATAAACAAATTAGGGGATGATTATTGGATTGATTAATGGAGATTATGGATAATTAAGATAGATAAAATAATGGGATGGGTAAGATAGGATTAAAGGTGGGAAATAATAAATTCATTGAAATTATAGAACCCATATAACACTCTAAGTTAAAGGTGATATCAAACATCACCCAATCCATCTTCATCCCTCTAACAACATGTCAATCATTTCAATAAAAAATTCTTTCCTAGCCAAAACTATTCTTATCCACAAAACTCATCTGATAAACACCTCCCTTATCAATACTTCATCATCATGACCTCCAAATGGATACATTTTAACAATTTCTAAATTATATCTCTCTTCACATTCTAGACTTGAATCAAGCATTCACTCCATCTATTCATCCTCTAACTAACTCAATATTTCAATAAATAGCAGCACACTTTGTCATTTTTAGCCAAAACTATTCTTATGACTCTAAAATTCCTTCATGAACATCTATCAAAAACCTCATGTCAGCTATCACAAAATTCTACTATTAGTCTAGTTTCATTTGATTATACTTTCCACAAATGAAACAAGCATTCACTCCACCTTTCATTTCAGTTAGGTGGGGTCCAAATAATACCACATGCTCATAACATACCTTAAATGGAAAACATGGAAGAGTCATCTTACAACATCTAATCATGAGCTATTTCACTAGAATGCACAAAAACAGTCTATATACCTCACTCTTCCGCAGATAACTTTTCCACAAAATGTTAAGGTCTTCAGCGAAATCGCTCATTTTTTATGTGGGTCCAAATTAATACCACATGCTATAATTTTTTAATGGAAATATAAGAGTAAATTACCCAAGATCTAATCATCACTTTTTCACAACACAAAAATGTCCTCATGCTATATAACTCACTCTTACGCAAGCTTATCGTAGTTAAGGTTTACAATCTCATAAAAATGTGTCTTATTAAACCAACTACAACTTACCTTTTTTGATATTTTAATAAATTACTTGCAGAAATATTCCAAATATATAAAGGTCTTCATGTAAAGTACCTCACAAAGAGTATGACAAAGAGTGTCTAAGCACCATAAGAAACAACCTACAACTTATCCTAGTTTCACCAAAACTTGCATATATTCAAAAATATTCTTCAAAATGACCTTAAATTTGGCATGAAGCACCATGAGAACCTAATCTTACCTATCCATTCTCACCATTTATCCCAAATATTTCTGGAGCTCTCCTATCTACTCTCATTTACATGTTCTTCCCTGGCTATTTCTCACCTGCTTCCCAAAGACCTCGTGAAATGCCTCATACCTATGATTTTTTACCTAAAAATAATCACACACCTTAGGTAAACTATTAATATATTTATTCCATGCTCAAAAGAAATATCTTGTCCAAATCTCAGATGTCTACCTCATTTTACATGCTTTAGGCTAGAAGTAACTCTTGGAAAGAATTGACTCAACCATGAACAAACCATGTTGACCACATAAAAACCCATGTACACTCATGACACATCATACCATCCATGTTTAACCTCATGACATCAACCAATCATCTCAAGAATACTCATACCATGACTAGGTAAGTTAAACCATGCCAGGTGGATAACATGATAACACACCAAATCCTAACACTACCAATCAACCTTCATTCTCGACATCATGAATAACACCCTCATGGAGACTGCCATATAATGCCATGACACCATTTTCCATCAATGGGAGTTGACATCAATAACAAACATATTTGTAGTATGTTATTTCCATTCAATTTCTTGCACGCATGCATCGATGATCACCTCATTCAAATAGATCTGAACGCTCACCTGAAGCATGCAAAGCTACCAAGTACCTCCTTTTGCTTACTTGTCAATATGTTAGCATACATATCCATGATAGCTAATATCAAATCATATATTCAAGTGCAGATCATTACAAGTATCATATCATGAGCTTATAATGGAAACACATGTAATAAGGAAACATAACAGATCAGATAACCACTAAGATCAATTGCACCATGTATTCACCATATTTAGATACATTTACTACCATTACAGATTCATTACATGCATGCTAGTATATTAGAGAAGCATAACATTGATACATCATGGATATCTCATAACACTCATAACAAAACTCAAATCGGTAACCTTAAAACAATGTCATAAAATTTATATATAGGGGTGGATAATTTCCCTTCACCACCCATGCATTCTCAAAATAGACTGCATGCTCAAAATAGCCATGTGTTCATCCAAAAATAGTCATAAGGTGTGCATGCTTTTCTATAAATCCTAATAATAGATTAAAATTGTAAATAAACTTTTATTTAATCATATTATTAGCTCAATCTATGCATGAATCTTCATCTTTGTTTTGCATGTTATTTATCCCAAAAAAAAGAAATTCCTTAGCTTCTAAGTATCCTTGATTTTCTCCGGATCTCGAATCATCGTTAAGAATCCAAATTTTAACTCTACCTTTCAATTTTTACTCGCTTCAAAAAATTGGCTTAGTCTATGAGGTTTCTTTCAGTACAAGCCTTCTGCGTGCTATCAATTCTTCCTTGTGTTCTCCCATTTTCACCACCTCCTTACACATGCCCAAGATCCTCCATGTGGCATGCTCTTATTCAAATCATTCATGCAACATTACCCCACACTAATTTGGATTTCTGTCCTTAGAAATGATTTTGTCTAACTTGTTACTCCAAAGAATTTATGAATAATCAATGAAAGAATAAATAATTAAATTCCCAAAAAGAATCATCATACTTAGAAAAAAATCATCTCAAGCCCTCAAATTCAGAAAGAGTTATGGGAACCCAACATCTATTTCACCCTCCACTTTCTTCCACTCATCAAGTTTTAGTCCAATGCTTTCACACGCCACCTCTACCATTACTTGTACTCTGTTTGAGAACCAAATATTCAACTCTACTATTGATCTCTCTCGATAACTCACAGTCAACTCTACAAATACTCCTTCAATCACATCCACATGCTCCAATACCATATTTTGAAACTACTTGATTCTTAGCTCCAACTTATCCTTCTTGGCCTTTTATTACCACTTTCTTTCTAATGCCTTAGCCATAACCTTAGTTCGTTCTATCTTATTAGTGGGATTATTTTCTTGGATATCCTTGAGCACTTCCTTCTTCATCACTTATGTATGTTAAGGATCGGGTCACACTTAAACACATATGAAAATCTAATTCGGCCTTACTAGTTACCTCCTTGAGTTATGTGAATAAGTCCTCAAGTTTAGTAATACTTTCTTCAATAACTACCTTATTTGATTCCTTTTACTTTTCTATCTTCTTTAGATGTTGGCCCCATATTTATTTTGGTGCTCAGTAGAATCATTCCAACTTAGATCTTTAAGATAGTCCACTTCATCATTGTAATAATTCCCCTTCCTAACTGCACCAAAGTTGGGAATTAACCTAAAATTTTGCTTCACTAATGTCCTTGCTCTTTATCATATTCCTAATTTGTCTACTTCTTCTCCCCCTGAATATATTTCCTTAGATATCAATTTATTTTTATTTCTTATTTATCTTCCACAATAACCTCTATCAGAGCTCTCTACCTTATCCAAGTTCCCACATGTGACATCCAAAGCCATCTTATTCAAGGAATTACATGCCTACTTCACCATCAAGTACATGGGGTCTACTATCTTGTAATTATTTATTCTGATCACTTTTCAACTCTATAACACAAAGGGAGGTTTTAATTACTTTGAAACCAAGCTCCCATTCATATTCAATGCTTGAGGGCATCATCTTCCTTGTGCATGAGACCCCTCTATGTTTATCCATAAGATCCTAGCCATATAATCAATCTTCAGAGGCATCAGATTTTTGGAAACACACCTCAAGACCTTATTAGGTTCATCCAAAAAGTCCATTTGTGGAAACCTAGGTTTTCCACTACTCCTCTTCACTACCTCAATACCTTTTTTTCGGTACATATGTGTCTCTTTAGAGTAAAGGTTCCTATACTAGTCCCCATACTTTCCGCACCTTTATCATCTCCTCGATGACATAACTATCATTCCGTGATCCTTCTCCTTTTTTGCCTCCCTCACCCCATGATTAGGTGTTTTTCCTTTGTGTAGGATATTATTATTTTCCCACTTTGTGATACCAAAATGCTTCTTATCCTCAGTGTTATTCTTTGATAGCTGCTCATCCCATTCGTGCTCAAGCTCCTCCAACAAAGTTTCATATTTTTCTTTCTCACTAGACTCCTCTTCAATGGAAACCACTTATGCCCCATTAATCTTGACCTTGGTATTTTTTGTGTGTCATCCTTAAGTGTCTGATAATTCTATGCACCATCACCACTTATCCTTCTTCTATAATACATTTTATTTATGCGTGATTGGTCAAGTCCACCCTCCTCTTCTTTTTCTCCCTCTAGAGTGTCTGAAAGGTTTTACAATAGGTCATTAAGGATGTGGGAGGAAATAATTTTTACCTCCATCTCTACTGCTCCCTAATTTTTTGGCCTTAATACCATGAAGACTATGCATATCATCCCATTTATTGTGATGTTTAGTTTGGGGTTCTGAGTCCAAAGTATATACATCTAGTATATTCCTTAAGATATGTTGGCCTCAGAGTCATATCTATATTTGTGCACAAGATATACAAACTCGTAGTCAACATTATCATAAAATGTCAAGTTTTACACATCCTTTTTATCTTTTCACTATGGACTTGAAATATTGTCCGCAGTGAATGCAAACAATAGCTTGCACCATGGTCCCATCTCTCTATCCTACATTCTAAAGTGCACAATACCTAGTGGTCAGCATCATCGCTAACTTTTTCAACTATTCACTCACCCAAAATGTGTCATTCATTCTCAAATGCCATACACAATATGGTGTACCATTTATCTATCCTCACCTTATATATACATTTTTACTATGCCATCATGTAAGTGTAGCCTCAAATTGGGATGCAAAGGATATGTTAACTAACAAGTGGGTAACTGCCACATGGGTGAACTTCCACATGCTCGTCTTAGGGAACCATCTGAAGAACCCTGGGACTCCCAAAATACAATAAGTAAGAGGATCAAGTCATATGTTATCTTGGATCCTTATTCATTCTTCTCCTTGGACTCCTCTATGATTCCATTCTCAATGTATTATGTGATGTTGTAATGGGTAATGTGTGTCCATCCTTTGTATAATATACAAAAATATTATTTACATTTGTTCGCTATTTCTCCGAGGCACCTAATTTGTAACTTACTAGCCTTACCGCAACCCTAGTTACAAGATATGTGAGCTTATCAATGTTCATGGCCCTTCCTCCTTTTTCATATTGTAGTTTAATGCCAATTTGTCGATTTTTGCATCAAAACATAGATCTAACTCCATATCCTCCCCATTACTTCTCAAACATGTGACTTTTTTAATGATTTGGGCTATAATTCTCATTATTCCACCTATAAATTAGAAGAATTCCTCATGCACCCTAAACATGAGACACTAGAATAGATGTGAGGGATTTGATGCAAAGAAGGGTAGATCAAATAACTAGAGGATCCCTACCTTCTAAATATTTCTCTTGACCTAATCATCCACCAACACTTTCCCTTAATTTTTCCCTGTAGTTCCCATAACATGTTTATATTCAATGTCACTTGCCCTAGTGCCCTAGTGGTTAAATTCACTAATTTTTCACTTGGTAAGTTGTGAATCTCAAGTCCCTTACAACCCTAAAAAATATAGGAGGGTACTTGGCATATTTGAATATATATCCTCCAACGAGATATTCTACTTTGACCTCAACTCTCTCTCATGGGGTTTTATCATTCCAATATTCGTACCACCAATCCTAAAAATTTGTGCCGTAGGTACCCTATTTCTCTTCACAACACTATCTTACTGTAATAACCTGCGATGGGAACCCTATCTATTCACATTTTTTTCACCGTAATCCCTTCTACTCATTCCCTAATGTTGTATTCAACTAATGGCTCAAAATTCTCTTCATAGGAGCTTCATAAGGATATAAACACAAATTCTTCACGTTGTATTTCTCTAGTTTTCTCTTCACTCTTCTTTCTCTTGTTGCACCAAGTCACTTAGTAGTTCAATTTCTCAAATTCTCTTGAATGCAATGTAGAAAATAACTTGATTTTCCCTTTTATAACTTTTTTAATATTCCATCGGCTTACTTTTCCACTTTTAACCCATTTTTTCTCACTTTTATGCTTTTAAGTTATTATGTCACTAAAGAAACTTTTCCACTTTTGTTTTATCACTAACCTCTCTTTCAAGATAGTAGTCATAACCTTCTAGGCACACCTTACTAATTTTCAATCCAAATACCTCCTTACGCGCACTCTATGCCAAACTACATAATCCCATCTACACCATATACCGTATTTCATCATGTTTATACCTACTCCTCACGTTACAGTACGCAATCCTTCTCATGTGATCTCCATATTGAGCAATTTTCTTAAGAGCATCTTCATTCCTAGCATCTGTAACACCTTCTTTTATGCTGATATTTTAGATAGCACCCTCAAATGTGCCAACTCGTATATATATCATAACACCAACAACGGATTCCTTTTCCTTATACCTAATCCACCCCACACTAAAAGTATGTGTGGTCCTCTACACATGATCTAAATAGATATGAAT
The DNA here is from genome assembly GCA_018340775.1 of Taxus wallichiana var. yunnanensis. NCBI lineage: Eukaryota > Viridiplantae > Streptophyta > Pinopsida > Cupressales > Taxaceae > Taxus > Taxus wallichiana. Next base: position 365,401,143 of record CM031235.1, on the reverse strand, counting down.
CATCTTCCTATGCACAAGCATGCTTATTACAACAAAACAAGGAAATTCAAAACAAAGCATACCAAGAACTAGAAATAAACACATGAAAGGGTAAATCTAATCTAAATGGAAATTATTCCTTATTAAAAGCACCAAGGATAATTATTTATAGTAGGGCATTTAGCATACTCTCATTGAAGTAACTAGGTAACACGGTGCCTTTAAGCACTGTGAATCGATACTGCACTGATTCAAGCATCTTGCTACTAAAAAGTTCACGACTAACGCGCTTTCAATTTCTCTCCCGGTGGCACACAAACTTGGGTTCATATATAAGGACCACCTTGCCAAATGTAAATGTATTTTTCTTAATTTTCCTAGCATGTTATGCCTTATGTCACACCTTCTCAATCTTCTAGATCCAACGTGCAATGGTGTACCTCTCATCTAACTCGCATTAGTTTATCAATGTGCACTTCAATAACCCCCAGTCCATTCGCAAGTCCACCGTGTACACACAATATGTAGGGATAAGTAATAAGGAATTTAGCCGCAGGTACTTTTTCACGCCAAACACCAACCTGAAAACTTAAGTGTCCTTATTCAACATTTTATAAGTAGTCGTAAGCCTAATGTGATACAACTAACACTTTATCATCCCATTCTTCCTTCCAACATCACATATTTG